>CM053625.1:234516132-234699052 GCA_028646595.1 Phalanger gymnotis
AGAGAGAGAGAGAGAGAGAGAGAGAGAGCATAGGATGAGCTGAAGATGAATAATGGATGAAAGAGGAATATATTGAGAGAAGGTGATAGGAAGAGATAGAACGAGGTACATTATCTCGCACAAATGTGGCAAGAAAAAGCAGTTCTGTTGGAAGAGAAGAGAAGGCAGGTGAGGGCGAATGAATGAATCTTGTCCTCATCAGATTTGACTTGAAGAGGGAATACCATACGTACTCAGTTGGGTATCTTACCCCACAGGAAAGAAAGAGGAAGAAGATAAAAAAGGTGGGGATGATGGAAGAGAAGGCAGATGGGGATGAAGGTAATCAAAACAAACACTTTTGAAAAGGGACAGGGTCAAGGGAAAAAATTCAATAAAGGGGGATAGTTTAGGAAGAAGCAAAATACAGCTAGTCTTTAACAACATGAGTATTGTGGAAGGGTTATACATAATGATACGCATGTGGCCCATGTTGAATTGCTTGACTTCTTAGGGAGGGTGGATGGGAAGGGAAGAAGGGAGAGAATTTGGAACTCAAGTTTTTAAAAAATAGATGTTCAAAAGTAAAAACAAATAAAATATAGATATTTCTGATATCCAGTGTACTACAAATGATGTAAAAAAAAGTATAATTGAAGAACATAGGAATTCAGAAAATGAACAGAACACATCCATTTAGGACATTTGGGAAAGGCTTTGTGAAAGGAGAGATGCTATTTGAAATCAGCTTTGAAGGTTGGTTAAGATTTTGACAAATAGCGTTGTCGGGGAAAAAGGCTAGTCTAACAAAGGTGCTGACATGGGAAATTCTGGAAAGAATGAGTAGTTGGATTTTGGGTTTGACATAGGGAAAAAAATGAGGGATGAATCTAGAAAGGAAGGTTGGAACTATTGTTAAAGGTCTACAGTTTGGACTTGCCTTTTTAGTTTACCACCCTTGGATACCTTTTCCCTTTTTCTCATTAAAGAGAAGTAGAGGTCCTATATTAAATCTGGATAACTTTAAAAAATGAAACCCAACTCTTTTATCAAATTTAGACTAAAAGTATTTTTCTTTAACTATATAAACATCACTACATTATAGAGTTTGTATGTAGTGTCTCCATGTTTCCAAGAGAGTTGAAATAGCTTTTATTAGGAGAAGCATGGAAGTGTTTCACATCCTTATGAAAATTAGCTTGACTTTTAGAACAAGAGTAAAGAGTGCCTGAAGCTTATCTATGTTCAGTGAGTAAAGTGTGACAAAGAGGAAGGAGAGTAAGCCAGGTAAAAGCCATAGCCTTATTTCCCTGTTTTCTAAGATAAAAGGCCCTTCTCTGTATTTGATCCTTCTTTTTCCCATCCTGTTTAACAGTGTTCCCCCTTATTGATGCTTTCATGGATTTAAGAAAGTGGCCTGATGAAGGGTAGTGAATGAGAAACTTTAGAATGAGAAAGAACTGGGATTTTCTTCATTGTATGGCTATTGCTGTAGGAATAAAGCCCTCTAAACTGCTGTTACATGTTCATGCTGGTTCTGGGTGTAGAAGCATCCCATATCTGGTAAACCTAGATGTGATTAATGTCTTCAGTTTACCTACTAATACAGTTTGGAAGGAAGTGTCCCTTGGGTTAAGTGGTGATAGTAGTGGATTTCTAACTCAGGGATTGACTTGGGATCTATTATATCTTCCAATATTTTGGGGTGAGGCTCACAAATCCTAGGAGTTGAGTCTTGGCTGAGTTCCATGGATTTGAGAACACTGAGTAAGAGAAGATAGAGTGAAGAAGGGACCCAAGAGAAATGTAATCTGTTTACCTTGCTAGGTTTTCCTCTCACTTTCTGACCTCACAATCAAGCTTTTTTGTACCCTTTGCCATTCTCCTAATTTTGAAGTCAAGTTCTGCTGTGTTACTGGATGCCACTCTAAATAGACAGGTTGGGATGCAAAGAGTGTGAGCTGTAACCTGTACAAGTTCAGGTGTTTATATTGAGTTCGAACACAAATGAGATTAAGCATAATCTGTTACTCACTCCAGCATCAGTTCTTCTTTCTTCTTGCATGTGGGTTTGTTCAGCCTTGAGATGTTCTATTCCAGTAATTAAACTAACCCTACAGGATATTGCCTATGACTTGGGGCTTCTAAAGGACTGACAAAGAGCTGAGGCTCTCGTAGGGGCACAGAAAGGTCATTGGAGAAGGCAACAATTTGAACAAATGAAGGAAAGTTGATTTATACTCATCATAACTTTCATACCCTCTTTCTCATCTATGCTTAGGGCCCCTGCCTTACCCATGCCATTGATTTGGGTAACATCTGTAAGTAAAACGTTTTCGGTAAACTTCTCTTAGGATTGTAGATAGGGTGATGAGAGTGACTTTAGTGGCTCGCTAACAACCCCTTCATGAGGAAACTGGGCCCAGTAGCTTGAGTGATTTGCAGGTCACACACATAGGAAACATCAGAGGCAGGATTTGAACCCAGGTCCTTTGAATCCTAGGCCATTATTCTTTCTACCATACCACACAGAAGTCTTCCCTATTTTCTAAGATATGGGGCCCTTCAGGCCAAAAAACATCCCACTTTTGCCAATTAGACTGTTAACATTGAATTATTTTAAACCTCTTTCCCCAGGTGATTGTTTGGAATTTAGGTAGAAGGGAATTTTCTGTCTGAATTATCCACAGAAGAGTCCCATTACCTTTGAAGCTATATAGAATAGTGCTTAGATCTCTGAACTGGGAGTCAGGAAGACCTAAGTTTAAATGTGTCCTCAGACATTACTAGCTGAATGAGCCTCAGTTAAGTCACTTAATTTCTGTTTGCCTCAGTTTCTTTAGCTGTAAAATGAGGATAATGACCTTGGTTGTCATGAAGATTAAATGAAATAATATTTGTAAGGCACTGCTGCCTGGCACTTAGTAGACACTATGTAAATGCTTATTGCCTTATTTCCCCATTGTTTTACCCAAATGCCTTGAAAGTATTTTACAGACAATCATAATCCAGAATCCATAGATGCAAAAGTACCAACGTAGTATAAATAAAATCATATTTTCCCTCTGAATTACCTAAATAAGCGATTGATTTTGACTTCACTCTGACTCCAAGCACTTAAATTTGTTGGGGGAATATAACATACAAAAGTAAATAGAAAGTACATAAAATAATACAAATTAATTTTACACTTCGATTTTATTATGAATATTACTATCATCAGCAAACATTTCAGTGTACAAAGAAGACAAAAAAAAGAGTGTATGAAAGAATGGCAAAGCAAATAAAAAATTTAACAAAATAGAAATGAGTTTCCTGTATTTATTTCCCCTTGTGCACTTATTTTTGGCTTTTAGTACTAACACTTGGGGAATTCAGGAAGGGACTTATATAAGAGGTGGCCTTCCAGTCCTGAACAGGGAAAATAGGTGTCTAAAATAGTTTCATACCAAATGACTTAGCTAATCCTGAGACAAAAATTCTGAAACTTTTTTTATTAAATAACTTTCTCTAATTTAAATTATAGGCTGTTTTTCGTATTCTTGTCCAATTCCCTCATATCAAGATTTAAAAAGACTGGTAGAAAGACCTTTCTTTGAAGTGTGTTAGAGTAGAGAAAGTACTGCCTGTAAAATCAGGGTAATGGTGTACAAATCCTACATGTTACATTTATTTCTTGGGTGACCTGGGTCAAGTTACTAAACCTCCCTGGGCTTCATTTTTCTTTTCTTTAAAATAAGAGGATTGGACCAGATGACCTCTGAGTGCAACCAGGCAGTCAATGAGCATTTATTAAGCTCCCCATGGATTTAATTATCATCTCAGTGCTAATGATTCTCAGATCTTCTTTTCCTGCCCCAATATCTCAGTGTCTTCAGTCTTGCTTCTCTAACTGCATTTCAGACATCTTTGAAAACTGGATGTCCAATAAATATCTTAAACTAAACATGACCAAAACAGAATTTATTGTTGTTCTTTCTAACCTACCTTCCCCCTTCTCTATTAACGTAGAAGGCAATACTGTCTTCACAGCCCCCAGGCTTACAACCTAGTAGTCATCCTCAATTCACTCTCACCTCCATATCCAATTGGTTGCAAAGTCCTGTCATTTTCACTTTGCAACATCTCTCAAATATACCCCCTTCTCACTGCCAATATTCTAGTTCCAGCCCTCGTTAGCTCATGCATGGACTGCTGCAATATCCTGTTAGTGGATCTTGTTTGCCTTGTCCTCTGCACTCTGATCCATCCTCCATTCAGGCACCAAAGTGATTTTCTTAAAGCACAGATCTGGCCAGGTCACCTCCGTACTCAGTAAACTCCAGTGGCTCCTTGTCACCTCCAAGAACAAATAAAAAATGCTTTGTTTGGCATTCAAAGCTCAGTCTTATTTAACCTTTTAATCTTCGTACACCTTACTTTCCACTAATACTCATCAATCCAGTGATACTGGTCTCCTGACTGTTCCATGAACAAGAAACTTCATCTCTCAGTTCTAGGTATTTTCTCTGGCTGTCCCTCATGCCTAGAATGCTCTTCCTCATCAGCTCCATTTATGGACTTCCTTGGCTTCCTGTAAGTTCCAGCTAAAATCCAGTCTTTTACAGGTAGCCTTTTCAAGCTCCTTAATTCTAGTGTTTTCCCTCTTTTAATTATTTCCTATATACCTTGTATGTATCTTGCTTTGCATAGGTGTTTGCATATCGTCTCCCTCATTATGTTGTAAGCTCCTTAAGGGTAGGAACTGTATTTTACCTTTTTTTTTTTGTATCTCCATTGCTTAGCAGAGTGCTTGGCATTTGGTAGGCACTTAATAAATGTTTATTGATTGACCAAATGTCTAGTAGGTGCTATACACTGTTCTTTAATCATGCAAAGACAAAAAAACTTGAAACTGGTCTTAAAATGCTTACAGACTCTCAAAGGAAGCAATGTATAAATAAAATAAGTTTACATTAAATAAGTACAAAATACATACAAGCTATTTAAATGTAAGTAGGGTGGAAGGTACTGACACTTGGGAAGCTCAGGAAAAGTTTATTGTGGAAGTTGACAATTCAGTAGAGTCTTAAGGGAAGTGAGTAATTTGGGGTACTGCAGAGGTGAGGAAAAAGTGCATTCTTGACATGGGATAGACAGTGCATTGACACCAAGTTGTGAGATGAATGAAGAGCTGTGTATAAGGAATATCAAGAATGCCAAAGAATGTGGGAAAGGGTATAGTGTTAAACTGGGAAGATATTTCACAACCGAGTTTTGAAGGGCTTTTAAAACACATGGAAGTTCATATTTGTTATCTTAGAGATAAGGGGCCATTGAAGTTGTTGAGTCATGGAATGATGTGATCAAGCCTTTGCTTAAGGAAAATCACTGGCAGCTGTGTGTGATGGATTAGAGTGAGGAGAGACTTGAGGAAGGGAGGCCAATTAAGAGGCTATTGTAATAGACCAAATGAAAGGTCATGAAGGCCTGAACTAAGGGTGGTAGCCCTGTGAGCAGTGAGAAGGGGCTTGATGTGAAAGATAAAGGTAAACATGGTATGATCTGGCAACTGATTGGATGTGTGAAATGAGAAAGAGTGATCAGTGGAAGATAAAACTAAGATATCAAAATGTGTTGTGTAGGTAGAATCAACAAGATTTGTCAGTTTATTGGATGTGGGAGATGAGGGAGAAGTGTAAAATTGATGATGACTCTGAGGTTATAGAGTAACTGGGTGACTTGTTAGGTGATGTTTTCCTAACCGGAAATTGGAAAGTTAAGAAGATGAGTGCTACCTTTGATGAGAGGACTTCTTTTCAAATCCTTTTTCTGCCATTTTCCATCTCTCTGACTAACCCTAGGAAAGTAATTTAATCGCTCTGGGTCTCAGTGTACTCATGTGTACATAGTAAGCATTTAATAAATGCTTGTTGCCTGCTTGTATGCCTTGTGGGGAATGATAAGATTAAAGGTTGAACACAGTATATGACTGAGGTGAAGTACAGAGGCTGATGAACTTTCTTGATATCTACATGTATATTGAAGTTCTCAAGAAGAGAAGCAGGACTTAGTGTGTTGGGAAAGTGTGAGCATAGTTACTGACATCCCTGAGTGGAAGAAGAATGATTCAAAAGTCAGTAGGTAATCTTCAGGCTTTGGATAAGGTGATATAACTACGTGATGTGAACCTCAAGGAATGACAGAGAGAGTACTGAGTATCACAGCAGTGATGGGGTCTAGAAGTGTCAATGAAATATAATTGCCAAATTAATTATGTCTTTCCTCCTCTTGGCAAAGTCTGTTCAGATGTCAACTCAGCTCATCTTCTCTCCCACTAAAGAATACTAAATACTAAAGAATAATAAATTCTATTTATGTCTGTCAGTCAGTCAACAAGGATTTATTAAATAAAGTACAAACAAGCCAGAATTTTAGTGTCAACCATTTTAATACTTCTCAATGACTAGACTCTAATTAGTTAAACAGTTACTAAAGGTTTTTCCATATTGTTAACTACATTTGTGTTTGCCTGATGCCTTAAATTGTAACCATATGGATATTCAAGATTGGGAACTCCCTTAGCTCTTTAATCTCTCCCAAGCCTGTACCCTTATTTCTGCTACTAGCTTCTAATAGCACTCATCCCAAATGAACTACAAATCAGTGCATTTCTATTTACCAAATTGAAGAGCATTAAAGTCTGAGTAATAACTACTTGGATGATAAATGAAACAAGAAAACAGCAGTTGCAGGAAAACACCTTTTCAGGTTCTTAGAAGAGCTTTTATCAGTAATACATTGGTTTCCATTAATGCCAGATGTCAAACTTTATATATTTTAGTTACTTCTTTATTCTTCAAACAAATATTGGCAGAACTTAGAATATTTTCCATTTTGTAACTAATATAGTATATAATCTTTTGCCATGTGAAAAGATTTTATCTCTAGGAGATATCTAAATGTGACATTCAGAAAGTAAGTAAATGTATAGGATGCGGAAAGAGTCTAGACCTGTGATTTCATTGATATGTAATCTCTCAGATTAGGAAATTCTCTTTAGTGATGCAGCCTGGTATTTTAGTGGATAGAATACTTGACTTGGATTCAGGAAGATCTGAGTTCAGATTCTGCCTAATTATCTTCCTGCCATACCTTCTAGCACAGTGACTGTGGGCAGGTCACTTAACCTCTCTCTGCCTCAGTTTTCTCTTCTGTGAAATAAGAATAATAGTAGCACTTCAGCACTTGTTGTGAGGATCAGACTAGATAATGTTTATATAAAGTACTTAATAAACCTCGAATGCTATGTAAAACACTGTTCATTTGTTTTTTTGTTTGTTCTCTGTACCTTATGGTCCTAGAGCCTAGAGTACTAAGAGGTTAAGTGATTTGCTCAAGGTCTCATAGGCAGTTTGTATCAAAAGTAGGGCTTGAATCCAGGTCTTCCTGGCTCTGAGGCCAGTGCTGTATCCATTGTGCCGTGTTGCCTTTATACACACACACACACACACACACACACACACACACACACACACACAAATGTATTACATAGGAACAATATAAATATTAAAGTAATGTCTTCACCCTGTCTTCCTAACATTTTATTCTTGTTGAATGTATAGCACCAAATGATGTATTGATGGCTTAAACTAGAAACTTTCATGAAAATGCTATGAATCATAATCACTGTGGGGATACTCTAGAACCCCTTTGAGTTTGTTCTTGTAGAGTGAATATTGACAGAACATCATTCTGAAAAACAGGGTCTGTGATATCCTTGGTGGTGATATCCTTTAGCTAGGGAAGGGATTGGAATTGAGGCCAGACTTGTTGGATTCCCTGGACTAGGAATAGGATAGAAGCCTTTGTACGCTAAAGTAGATGGGGTTGGACCTGCCATCTCTCAGCTTGACACCTACTAGCAAAATGAACCTGCCCTTCATAGGTATCATCACTCTTAATCATTGACCATTTTGGTAGTTTATTGATCTAATAGAAACCAGAGGGGAAAAAAATCATCCCTTCATTTTAATGGAACTTTCTGAATACTTCTTTATTAAAGTACATTTTAATGGAAACATTTTTAGGCAAGATGTTTAGTTAAAACCCCACATATAAATATGCTGAACTAATCAGGTAGTAGAAGGAACACATAAGTAACAAGAATCATAGTGTTTTCAGAATGTCAGAAAAGGGTACACTTTGGATGCTGGGAAGACTTTTGGTAACAGGAGTGCATTTCTATCAATCAGACACTCAACAAGCACTTATTAAGCTTTCATCTGAGTGCTAGGAACTCTACATGAGAGACTCTAGGGATATAAACACAAAAGTGAAACTTTTTAAGGAGCTTACAAGTTTATGAGGGATTGGGGGGGGGGGAGAAGAATAGGTACTTGTAGTAATATATATGAAATAAACATACAGCAGCTTAGGAGAGGGCAAATCCTAGCAGGCTTGACGTGTAAAATAGTTTTAGCAAAGTTTTAGATGAAATGAGGGATTCTATTTTCGGCCTGGGAACTACCAGCACAAAATCTAGGAGGTAAACTGCCTTGAGTGGGGGCAGTGAAAATGCTAGATTGGCTAGGCTGCGGAGTTCAAGGAGGAGAGTAATATAATAAGACTAGAAAGGTTGATTGTAGTTAAGTTGCAAAAGAACTTTAAAAGTCAAACGAAGAAATTTATAATTGAAGTTAGGAAGCCATTAAAGTTTATTGACCAGGGAAATGACATAGTTAGATGAGTGCTTAAGGAAAATCAGTTTGACAAGATTTTGAAAATGGATTAGAGTCATAAGATTTGAGGCAAATCAGCCAATTAGGAGGGCATTATAATACTCCAGGCAAGAGGTGGAGGTTCTGCACTAAAGTGTTAGCTGGGTGCATAATGATAGGAAACTGGATGCCAAAGACAGGATGGTAGAAATAATAGAGACATTTAGGAGTTCCACCTAAATTGTGAACTTGTGTAACTGAAAGAATGAATGCTGGTATTCTCAACAGAAATAGGGATGATCGTAAAAGGGGGTGGGTTTTAAAGTAAAAATAATGTGTTCTGTTTTGGATATGTTCATTTGAAACAACTACAGGACATTTAACTTAGAAAGCACAGTTAGATATATTTTCCTAGAGCTCAAGAGAGACACCAGAGCTGGATATACATATTTGGAAATTATCAGCATAAAGATGATGATTAAATCTATGGAGCTGAAGAAATTAGCAAATAATAAAATGTAGAGAATAGCATAGTGGACACCTCCAGTCAAAGCTTGGGTGCTATACTTGAAATGAGGGGACATGCTATAGAGGATGGGCCAACCAAGGAAACTGAATAAAAGGAGGCAGACAGGTAAAAGGAGAATTTGAAGAGACTAGTGTCATGAAAACCTAGTGAAGTGAAAGGTATCCATTTGGGTAGGGTGTTCTACAGTGACACATGCTTCAGAGAGGCTAAGAAGAATGGTGAGAGATAAAAGACTACCAAATTTAGCAATCCAGGAATCACTGTCATGTTGATATACCAGTTGGCCTTGTAAGAAGAGCTTCTCTATTTTACTAGAGACTAGAGTAAGGGATAATTTCTAGCTATTTTAAGGAAGAAAAGGGAACCTTCAGTGAATGGACTCACATTTTCTGAGAAAAATAAGAATTGAAGTCCTTAGCTGATATAGGTTGGGAAAATGTATGGGAGGTTTGAGGCAATAAGAAAAAGTTTAGAACAGCCTCTGTGGGAAATAGAATAGAAAATTAATTTTGAGGGGGAGTCAAGATGGCAAAATGAGAAGAAACATTTTTGCTCAGTTCATCTAGCAAACCTCCACAAAAATCTACAAAATGCAGCAGTCTAAATTCTGATCAGAGAAGCCAGCAAAAAGTCACAATGAATCGTTTTTCCAGCCCAGGCCAGCTTAGGAAAATAGAGAGGTCTGTGGACAGTGGTCAGGGTTTGGGTAGGTGGGTAGAGGAAGGATGCTGGCAAGAAGTATAGACCAGCCACAGGGAACAACACCCAGAAATTGTAAGGAGGTTCAGACTGAATACCAGGGCAGCTAGGACCATGGCAAAAAGAGTTCCCAGGGGACTCCTGAACTAGTGCTAGGAACAGGAATGCATGCCATTTGAAAGATCTGTCACCCATTACGCAGTTCTGGGTCACATTGCCAGGGCAGAGAAGAATGGTCACAATAAAGCAGGTCCTAGCTATATGTGAAGCAAGGATCAAGTTCCAGAAACTTAGCTGTATGGCTCTGAGCTCAAGAGCAAAGTAGCAATTCATTTCCAACCTTTAGTCCCACACATAAGTCTGCAGTGGAATAACCAGGCAAGAAATCAAGACCACAAGGGAGCTAGCAGTTTAGTCATTCTTAACCTGCAGTTCCTTCCATAAAGTTAGCAATGACTGAACCAGCAGCAGTCTACTGAAGCTCAACCACACACAAGCCAATAGACTCAAACCTAGGTCAGGAACTTGGAAAGCTCACACCAGGAAGGCAGTGAACAGACCTGTCCCTAGCTCACACCACTTTGGAAACACTGAAAACTTAACAGTCTCACCAGACTGAGCTGTGAAAGCAACAGGACAGAAAAATAGAAAACCTCAGACCAGACATTTCTCCCTTCTCCCCAAGAAGACAGCAGAACCCAGACAGTCCAAAGTCAAGAAGCAAGCTAGAAAAATGAGCAAACTAAAAAAGAGCCTGACCATAAAGAGCTACTGTGGTGACAGGGAAGCTCACCACACAGAAGACAATGTCTTGAAAACATCCGTAAGCACATATCAGACAAAAGCCCAACAAGAATTCCTAGAACAATTAAGGAGGTTTTGTTTTTGTTTTGTTTTAGTGATTTTAAAAGCCAAATAAGAGTGGTAGTGGAAAAAATGAGGAAAGATATTAGAGCTGTGGGAGAAAATTATGAAAATAGAATTAATAGATTGATAAATGGGGTACAAAACGTTACCGAAGAAAATAATTCCTTAAAAATTAGATCTGGCCAGATGAAAGCCAATGATTCCATTAAATATCAAAAATAATAAAACAATGTCAAAAGAATGAAAAAATAGAGGAAAATATGAACTATTTCATAGGAAAAAAACACCAATTGACCTGAAAAATAGACTGAGAGGTAGTTAAGAATTATTGGACTATCTGAAAGCCATGAAAATAAAAAGATCTAGACATCACATTTCAAGAAATTTTAAAGGAAAATTTCTCAGATATCTAGGACCAGAGACCAAAATAGAAACTGAAAGAATCTACTGGTCAGCTCCTGAATGAAAGCCCAAAATGAAAACTCCCAGGAATGTTACAGCCAAAATCCAGAACTCCCAGGTCAAGGAGAAAATATTGTAAGGAACCTGAAAGAATGAAGTCAAGTACCATGCAGCACTTTAAGGATTATGGAGGTTTTAGCATCTACCACTTAAAAGGAATACAGGACTCCACTATCCCTAATAAATTTCAGCATAAAAATATTGAATAAAATATTTTCATATTGGATATAGCAACATATTTATAAGGTTTTATAATATCACCTGTTTGGACTTCTATCAGGAATATAAATTTGGGACCAATGCTAGAAAAAGTATAATAGACCGTATTAGTAGCACCAATTTAAATGATGTGATTACATCAATAGATGAAAAAAAAAGCTTGTGAGAAAGTATGATAAACATTTCTGTTTAAAGCAAACAGTAAAAAACATAGGAATAAATAAACCTTTCCTTAATATGGTAGACATTATTTATCTAAATCCAAGAACTACCATCATCTGTAATGGAGAAATGTTAGAGGTCTTTGCAATAAAATAAGATCAGGAAGCAAAAATGTCTATTCCTGTTGTAATTGTTTAGCATAATTATTGAAATGCTAACCATAGCAACAGAACAAGACAAAGAAATTGAGGGAATAAACATAGGTAAAGAAGAAGCAATATTTTTACTTTTCGTAGTGATATGCTGGTCTATTTTAAAAAATTAATTTAACAAAAAATTAATTGAAACAATAACTTCAACAAAACAAGATATAAAATAAACCAACACAAATAATCAGGCTTTCTATATTTTACCAATATAACTCAGCAGAAGAAGATAGAAAATGAAATACTATTCAAATAACTATCAAATATTTGGGATTCTACCTGCTCAGAACACACAGGAATTACAGAAAAGCAACTGCAAATAATCTCTACACAAATAAAGGTCCACCTAAATAATTGGAGAAATATTAATTTATTAAGACTGGGCTAGGCCAGTAAAATAAAAATGATAATATGACATAAGTTAATTTGCTTATTCATTTCTATGCCAAACTACCAAAAAATTACATTATAGAATTAGGGGGGAAAATAACAAAATTTTTCTAGAGGAACAAAAGGTCAAGGATCTCAAAAGATTTTTTTAAGCAATTCTAGATTATTATACTATTATACAAAGCTGTTATACAAAGGAGTAATCATCAAAACTGTTACTGATTTAAAAAGATAGAAAAGTTTATCTGTAGTACAATTTAAGTACATGACTTACAGAAGCAAACGAACATAGCAATTGAGTTTGATAAACTTGAAGACTAGGTACAGAGTTAATGTAGTCTTTAAAAATTGCTGATAGAACTGTAGAGCAATCTGGCTCGAATTTATTTCAGATAAAGATCTCACACTATATAATAAAATAAAATCTCTAGATGAATACAGGATACTTAGACTGTAAAAGGTTATGTCATGAACAAATTACAGGCACAGGGAAAGAAATGCCTTTTTGAACTGTGGTGTAATGGATAGAGTGATGAACATGTAATCAGGAATACCTGAGTTCAAATCTGGCCTCAGAAACTCACTTATATATTTAATCCCAGGAAGATCACTTAATCTTTCTCAGTATAAGTTTCTTCTATAAAATGGAGATAATAATACCATCCACCTCACAGGATTATTGTGAGGATCAAACAGGATATAACATAAGAAATGTTTTACAAACCTTAAAGTGCTATATAAATGCTACCTGTTATTATTAATGGATAGAAGAGTTCTTGACCAAACAAGGGTAAAAGATAAGATGGCCAGGAGATAAAATGTACAATTTTGATTATATATCTATCTGTTCTGGTAGGCACATTGAGATTAATTCACAAAACATTTGTTGTAATACACTGTGTGAAAGGCATTATTCCTAGCTGGCAATAAAAGATAAAATAATCCTCTCTAGTTTACATTTGACTCTAGTAATGGAAGGCATTTAGCATTTGAGATAAGACTTTCATATGTATATGTTTTGAGAAGGGAATATACATATACTTAATTATACAAAAGCATGCCAGATTACACAATAAGATATCTTTCAGTCATGAACACATTAAGCATCTACTGTAATGTGTTCCCTTTGACCCAGGAGTACCACTGCTAGGCCTATGCCCAAAAGAGATCAAAGGAAAAAGGAATAGGCCCTTTTGTGTTCAAAAATATGTATTGCACTCTTTTTGTGGTAGCAAAAAAAAAAATGAGAAGTTACGAGGATGTCAGACAATTGAGGAAAGGCTAAATAAGTTGAGGTATGTGGATGTGGTAGTGTTATTGTTCTGTAAGAAATAAAGAAACAGATGATTTCAAAAAGAAAGAGGTACAAAATGATTTAAACAGAACCAATGGAACAATTTATAGTATAACATCATTATTATAAAAGTGAATAATTTCAAAGGCTTTTATGTACTTACTGATGAAGAATGAGATGAATAGAGCTAGGAGAACAATTCATAAAGTAACAACACTGCAAAAACACCCAACCTTGAAAGCTGTAAGAGCTTTGATCAATACGATAACTATTCATGATTCCAATGGACTGATGACGAAGCATGCTATCCATCATAGAGAAGTGATGAATTTAGCATGTGGAGTGAGACACATATTTTTGTATACCATTGTTGAAGAAATTTGTTTTGCTTGACTATGCATATTTATTATAGGAAATTTATTTTTCTTTTTTTCCCAGTGGAATAGAGGATTGGAGGAAGAGGAAATAGATTTGTGTTAACTTTTTTAAAATTAGAGAAGTATGGAGGGGTTGGAGTGTAGTGTGGGGTTGTTACACTTTTAAATGATGTCACAATAGTATTTGTTTTACTTTGTTATAAGTTACTGTGTTATAAGAGCCAACACAAGGTGAGAGTAATCCATAAATATAGGTAATGTAAAAACAAATAAATATAGGTAATAAATAAATTAAATAAATAAATATAGGTAATGTAAAAACAAAACACATTAAAAATTTATAAAAATACACCTTTAAAAAATGAGAATTTTTAAAAGCATCTACTATGTACCAGTCACTGTGCTAGACATTGGAAATATAAGTACAAAGACTGAAATTATTCCTACTCACCCCAAGCTTGCATTCTAAAAAGAAATATACAAATAAATAACTAATTTAGGCCATTTGATAAAAAGACTAGTCTGACAGTGAAAAATTTCTAAAAATATATTTTAATATACTCAGTATGTAGGAATTTGGTCAGCAAAGTGTTGATTAGTGGTCCATTCAAATCTGATTTAATGAATGACTTGTAATTAGTATATCAAATGTTTATATTTCTCCTAACATACTTGACATTTAAAAACAGCTCATGCTGTTAGCAATGTCTCAGAAGAAAGGATTTGCCAAGAAAAAGTGGCCCCTTCCTGTTGCACTTTCTTTATTAATGGAGTCTATGTTAATGAGGTTTTATAAAACCTGAATAAGAAAAATACCTGAGGAGGGAAATGGAACGTTCCAAACATAAAAATTTGAAGTAGTTCTGTAGTATATTAAGAAAAGTTTCCATAAACCAGTTTTACTATTCCACCTCTTAATAATATACTTAATTATAACAATTAACCATTGTTTGCTAAGGGAAAACTAAATAATGGAATTATTACTAGGTAAAAAAAAAATAAGAATTCCTTATTCTTTGTCTGAGGTGTGAAGTCGAACCCATTATTTAACACTAGAAGAACAGGTTTGTCATTTGACACAAAAAATTTACTTAGTCCTTCAAGATTTTCTTAAATTCTAGGCCTTCTCTTAATCAGTGTAGAGCAATCTAGAATGGTTTTGCCCAAGAGGAATTAAGATTTCTCTGGAAAGATGGGGGAAACTACCCACCAAAATATGAATATCTTAATTCTAAAGTTACAGTTTAAATAAAATTAAAAGGGGGAGGTCAGAATCCTCATGTGTAAAATGAGGGTAATAATAGCACTTAACTTACAGGGTAGTCGTGAGTATCAAGTAAGATAATGTGTGAAGAGTACTTTGCAACCTTAACAATCTAAATAAATGTGAGCTAGATATTATAATAAGATAATATGTTAATGGCTCAGGATTGAAATGGAAAGATAGGACAGAAGCATGTGGTATGTTTTTTCGTGGACTACATTGCATAATTTTCTTAGCATTTATAAGGACTAAAATAATCTTCATTCTATTAAGAAATATTGTTTTTATTTTAGGTGCTACTCTAAGTATGAGGCCTGCTCCCATTCCAGTAGAAGACCCAGAATGGAGACAGACACCTCCCCCAGTCACTGCAACATCTGGTACCTTCAGACTACGGCGAGGTAGTCGATTTACTTGGAGAAAAGAGTGCCTGGCTGTCATGGAAAGGTACATTTGTCCTTTTCTTAACAGTTGAATGGGTGAGATATTTCCTAAACTTAGAAAAGAAATTACCAAAAACAAACAAAAAAGCCTTGGCTAGTATCCAACAAGTGCTTTTATTTTTCTTAAGATTATCTACTGGTTTCCATATAAGTCCCATTTATGAAATATTTTAATGTTGTATTAGTGTCATATTAGAGTCTAAATTTATATGGCCCTTACATTGAATGTTTTCACAGATGAGTAATTGCTTTTGCATCCTTGGGATTTAGGTAACAGTTTATTTACTTAATTTTCATTTTATTTTTATGATCTTTTCCTCTTGATTCTTATCCTGAGTTGTTTTCATCCAGTTCACATCAGGCTTTAAACTGGATTCTAGAGTATTATTTATTGACACTATCTTCATTTTTATATTCTGTAGCTCTGATTGATAATATATGCTTTTAAATATATGCTTTTTTAAATATACTTTTAATTGACTGTCGATGAGATCATTTATAAAGCATATTGAGATTCTTTGGAATGAAAATTCTCTTTTGGAAAGATCATTTCCTCTCCTAGAAAAGTCTCATCTTTTTGCCAATTCGTATCTCTTGCTTCTTTCACTCTCAACTCTTCCTTTTCCAGAAAGGCGCCCCTTATTAATCCTACCAAATTAGTCTTTCACTGAATATCCCTTCGATGTTTCTGTATTCAGATCATTTTATAACACTTTTACTGATTTGTTATTTTGTAAAAGTTTATATGTCATTTTGTAACTTCATTTTCTCTCTAAGTAGCTTATAAATTCATTGAGGCCAGAAGCCATGTCTTCTATGTTCTCTACATACAGATCATTTAATTAATAAATATTTATTGTATCTCCTATCTGGCGGGCTCTGAGGATACAAAGACAAAAAATAAACAGTTCCCTTCTATCAAGAGGGGATTGCTGGGTACTGTTCCTCCTTATTGAGTACTCTGCATACAACAGACTTAGCAAATATTCACTGAATCATCAAGAAGTCAGCTTTTCAAGTTTAGGATCTCTGGCTAGTAGAATCAGTAATTTTTAAAGAATTAATTTTAACAAACTTTCTGTTTAAAAGAAAATAAGTAAGGGTAAGTTTTTCTTTTAAAAATACTGGGTGAGGCAGCTAGGTGGCTCAGTGAGTAGAGCACCGGCCCTGGAGTCAGGAGGACCTGAGTTCAAATCTGGGCTCAGACACTTGACACACTAACTAGCTGTGTGACCTTGGGCAAGTCACTTAACCCCAATTGCCCTGCCTTCCCCCCTCAAAAAATAAAGACTAAAAAAAATACTGGGAAACCTTCTTAACAAATTAAATGGAATTTCTGTAGTATAAATAAGTAAAATATGAGTATCGAGTAGAATTGTATATATTAAGAATATTTTAGTGAAAATGTGTGGCCTCAATGTGGAAATATTATGGATGAGAATGTAATTATATATACTTTGGGGTTGGGATTGGGATTGTGCTTTCGCTAATTGCAATATGCATATTCAGGACTTCAGAATGGCAAGTTTGTATCCAAATTTCAGACTTTTAAGTGGATAATAGAACGTGTTACTGAGATTCAGAATGTGTGAGCCACCAGATCTTTCCACCATAGTCATAGAACGTAAAGTTGAAAGTGACTTGAGGTAGGTAGATTTTTCATTATCAGTCCTCTGGAATTGTAGTTGATCATTCCATTCAGAGTTTTCATGTCTTTAAAAATTGTTTTTCTTTAAAATGTTGTTATTGAATCAGTTGTTCTAGCTGTGTTCAATTCCCTCTGTATTCATGTAAGATCATTCCAGGTTTCTCTGAATACATCCATTTCCTGATCTCTTTATGTCTAGTAAAATTCCCTTACATTTCCATACCATGATTCAGTTAGCTGTTCCCCAATAGATGGAAATCTCCTTAGTTTCCACGTCTTTACTACTAAAAAACAAAGAGCTGTTATAAATAGTTTTTTACATATGCAGCCGTTTTCTATTTCTTTGATCTCTTTAGGGTACAGGGCTAATAGTGGTATAACTAGGTCAAAAATCATATACAATTTGTGTTTGTTTCTGCTTATGTGTGTTTGAATAGGTTTGTCAACCTTCGTTTGTCCATTTTAGGTGAAAATGAGGTTCACAATATGCCCATTCTCCCCATTCCTTCATCCATATTTGTATACTCTTCATTTCATATACTCCTACTAAATGAGATAGTGATTTTTTCCTCTTTCTAGCCTACTCCTTTGTTCTGCCCTAGAGTCCCTTATCCCTCCCATTTCCTTCTTCTAAGACCATCAAACAGACCACAACTATTCCGAGGCTATCTGTTGAATTTAACTTTTTCTGACACCTTTGGAGATACTATGTGTGAGGACACCTGTCTCGTCTTCCATTAGTCAACAGTTTTTAAATAGCTGCTGTATGCCAGGCACCACATTAAGTCCTAGAGATACAAAGAGAGGCAAAAGCCAACCCCTGCCCTTGTGGGAGCTCACAGTAATGGGAGATTATTATTAGCATGTAAACAATTCTTCTCCACGTAGTCCCTTCTAGTTAACCAAATGTCTGTATCTTTGTAAATTTTCTTGACTCCTCCATTTCAAAGCATAGTATTCAGTTCTGGCTATTCTTCAGGAAATCTTCTGTATCATTAACTGTCTATTTTTTGTCTTTGTAGGATCATACTCATTTTTGATAGAGAAGTACTTCTTGGTTGTTAACCTTTATCTTTTGCCTTTCAGAATATCTTATTCTGAGCTCTCCTTTTCAGTCGCCAAGTCTTGTGTGATTGTGACTGTTGCTCCTTGCTACTTGAATGTTTTTAGTTGACTGCATGCAGTATTTTTCCTTTGACCTGGTATCTCTGGACTTTTGCTCTGATTTTCCTGTTAGTTTTCATTTGGCAGTTTGTCTTAGGAGGTGACTGATTGATTGCTCCTACTTTCAATTTTGACCTCTGGTTCTAAAAGATCTTGGCAATTTTCATTTATGATTTTTTGGAATGTGGCAGCTAACCTTTTTTTTTTTCTTTTGGTCATTTTCAGTTAAAGATTTTTATATTATCTTTCCTTGATTTGTTTCCCAGGTCCGTTTCTTAAAATATGTACCTTATATTTCTTTTGTTATTTAAACATTTTCATTTTATTTCAACATTTCTTCTTATGTCATAGAATTATTTTTTGTTTGTCCTATTTTAATTTTGAGAGAGTTAAAAGTCTTAGGCAAGATTTACTACCATGTGTTCTTAGGTATTAATTTTCCTTGCCATTTTTCCCTTTCTTACTATTACATTTTTTAAAATTTCATTTCATTTTTTTCTAGTCCACATGGCCAGATATTCTTTTCTATGAATCTCTCCTTAGACTTCTTGAGTTACTCTCCTCTGGTTTTAACCCTTGGACTTCTTTCATTCTAAAGTATTTTTTTCATTATATTCTATAGTTATTTTTTCTCTTTACCCATATTTCCAGCCTGATCCCTCACAAATACCCCAGTAAGGTTCCAAATATTTACCAAAAGGAACAATAATTAAGAAATGCAAGGAGAATTAGCTGTAAACTCCTCCATCAATTCCAGGCCTGCATAATAAGATTGCCAAAATCTTGTTAAGCGTACAGCAAACACAAGTTAGCATAGGTGGCAGGTGAAATGAGAAAGAGCAGAAGACACAACCAAATCAAGAAGGAGCATCCAGCACATTTCAGCTTTTGTTTAGAAAATAAAATATTTTGTAAAACTATTCCTAAAATCAATTTGTGATTAAATTTACTCAGTATCTTAATTCCTGTGTAAAACTTCCAGTCATAAGAGAGTAAACCCTGAGTGAGATAGACTCAGAGAAATGTATAAGAACATGTATGAACTAATGAAGAGTGAAGTGAGCTGAACCAGGAAGACAGTTTATGCAATGAATACAACATTGTAAAAGAAAACAATCGTGAAAGACTTAACTCTAAGCAATGTAGTAACTAATCCTGACTTCAGAAACCTGCTGTTAAATCATATTTTCCATCCTTTGGCAAAGAGGTGATGGACCAGAGATAGAGAATTTTTACACATATGTGTGGGTACACACACACACACACACGTACACACATACATACATATATATATGTGCATATATACATTTTTTCAGACTTCATTAATATGTCAGCTTGTTTTGCTTGACCAACATTTATTTGTTACAAAGGAAAGCTTCAAGGGGACTCACGGAGGGAGAATTATAGGGGGAATGGAGAGTAGTGATAATGATATCAAAAAGAAAAGAAAGAAAAAAAAAGTAATAATGAAACATTTTTAAAATATCAGAAGAGAGACAGAGACAAGCAGGGCAGTTTTGAGACCACTGTGCTAAATTTAATACATGCTTATAAATAAACCAATCTTTCTTTTCTTTTCAGCTTTGCATAAGTAAATGTTCATGTTGTTTGATGTTTGCCAAATTCATAATAAAAATGAAAATTTTTCAATAAATAAAAGTATTCATTTCTTGTGCCTTTTTTGTTGCTCCTTACATTTATATTTTTAAATTTCTTTTTTCCATAAAAAATACTGCAGTGTTATAAATAGACTATTAAGGCTCAGCCTTCTGTAATGGAAAAAGGCTTCAGCTAGCTAAAGCAATCTAGTTCTCAAGGCCAGAAAGATTTGATTTTTCCACTGATTTTGTTATTTGACCTTAATTTCAGTTTGCCCAACTAATAATGATATATTTTATAATAGTTCAATAAACATTCAGCCCCTTCTATGTAGAAGACACTGCTTGATTCTAGAAATACAAAAATAAAAAATGAGTCCAGGCCTCTAAAAGCTAATATTCTATTCAGGTCAGATGACTCAATTCAGTAATCATTTATTAAGCTCTAGTCTCCTTTGCAGGTTCTTCCTTCAGGTCACACCCACTTACCATGAGGGCCCCTTAAGAGTCTCTCTTTGGTTTTTCTCTCCCTTTGTACTGTCCTACTTGGTGATCTCATCCATTCCCATGGTTTTACTTTATCATCTCTGTGCAAATGATTCTCAGATTTGTTTATCTAGTCCTAAACTCTCTGACTCAGTCTAACATCAACTATTAGATACCTCGGGCTGTATATACTATAGGCAACATATTCAAACATTCGTTTTCTTTTCCTTCAAATCCTTTCTTCTTCTGGACTTTGAAATCACTATCAAGGCAACCACCATCCTCCCAGTTACGCAGGCTCCTAATCTAAGTGTCATATACTCAACTCCTTACTCACACTCACCCCACATAAATAATCTGTTGCCAAGTCTTATCTTTTCTGCCTTCAAAATAGCGCTCATAAACATCTCTTTCTCACTCTTTACACAGCCAGCACCCTGGCACAGGCCATCATCACTTCACACCTAGACTGTTACAGGTCTGACCATGTCACTGCCTACTATAATGGTTCCATGTTTCATCCAGAATCAAATACAATGTCCTGTTTTACTTTAAAAGCCCTTGAAAACCTGACCTGTTCCTACCATTCCAATCTTCTTAGGTTTCTTTCCCTTCTATGTACTCTACAACTTGGCAACACAGGCTGTTTTTCTGGTTCTTGCATGTGACATTCCATCTCCCATTTGGATTCCTTTTCAATGCCCCATGCCCAAAGTGTGTGTGTTGAGACACTGTGGTGGGATGGGGGGGAGCATGGACAGATCTGCATATCAATTTGGCAGTTGTTTGAATGATGAATTGAAAAGGGAAAGAGCTGGAGGCAGGGGAATCCATTGGGAAACTCCTGCCTCCATCCAGTCAAGAGATGACAAGGCCTTTTTGCATGAACTTGCCACTGTGCCTATTTACCATTTTTTTTTTCTGAGATAGGCTCACTGTTGAGTTTCATATCTTCTGTAAAACAGGCACAACCCAGGAAAGGTCTGACTGTGTTTTCTTTGCTTTAAAGTCTATTGGATCCTAAGTCCATGCCTCATTACAGAAAAAGAGCCATGGATCCTGTGTTACAGAGTAACTGTATTTCCTAGAATTCATTTGTTTTCAAAGTAGCTTCTAGGAAAGTGGCAGGTTTGTGCTGCACAGTAAATATTTTGTTACATATTATTTTATTATCATGATGTGCTATTTATTTGCTTATTGGTCTGTGTCAAAAATAAAAGCCTCATATGTAGGCAAGTATGTTTATTTGGAGAGGCAATTCCATGATAGCAAAGTCATGTGGCTCAGAAAACATAATGAGTTAGAGAGAAAGGCAAGATTTACCAGAGGTAGGGAACTTGAGTTGATTTCTTTTGTTTCTTTTTTTTTTTTGAGGGAGGAAGGCAGGGTTATTGAGGTTAAGTTACTTGCCTAAGGTCACACAGCTAGCAAGTATGTCAAGTGTCTGAGGCCCTGACTCCAGGGCTTGTGCTGTACTCACTGCACCACCTAGCTGCACTGCCCTGAGTTGATTTCTGATTGGGTAAGTCCATAATAATCTATATACCCTAGATTACAAATTGGCACTGCCCCTCAGAAAGAGCTGGAGTGGGGTCATGGATTGTGCACTTGCTGAGAATTTTACACTTTTTCGCCACATCACCTGAGACAGATGAATGTACATTTCCGTTAGGTTAATATTGGAACAAATAGCCCTGGATTCTTCTTGATAGGATCAGAATGGCGTCCATCTGCACTGTTGAGTTGTTAACCTATATCACCTTATGACAATGTAAATGGAAATGAACAACAACAATAATAAAATAATTGAAATTGAGTGTTGCAAAATTATAATGACCATACTTAGTTCTAAAGAAAATCTATAAGAAAAAACCTCCTTCTGCTTCTTTGCAGAGGTGAAGGACCAAGGGTGTAGAACAGAGTTATCAAATTTGAGTGGGCTACATGTGTCCTGCAGAACTCCCCAATGCTGCCTGAAACAGATTAAAATGTAATTGGGAAATGTTTAACAAAATTAATTAAAATACAGTACAACATAGATGGTATTAATTTCTGCTTTTTTAAGCCAAGGCTAACAGAACCATTTTTATTTGAGTTTGATACCACTGGTATAGATGTTGATTCATTTTTCTAAAATCATTTTATTCTCTTTTTTTAAATTCGTTACCATAAGGGATAGTTGTCTAAGAGAGGCAGGGGAAGGCATACCACACTGGGGGATGTAGATTTTGGAAAAGCAAAAGATATCAATTTAAAAGTTTAAAAAAAATTTTATAAAGAAAATCTGTTTCCAAACTACCATGAGGCATTAGAGTAGGACTTTGGTGGAGGGTTTAAGTACAATCTAATGCTATTTATCCCCAAATATAAATCTGGGATTTAAACACATTAAATGTATGCTAAATTTGTGTTTTGAAAGTGTGTACAATTCCTGCCTCAGAAACTCTTTCAGCCAGTCACATCACATCTGTGACCTAGTAGATAAGGCCTACAGTGTTGATTATGGCACATTTATAGGTTGTGTGACTTCCCTGTAGTCACAGAGCAAGTGTCAGGTGGAATTTGAATTCATGCCTTCTTAAAAGCAAGCCCAGAGCTCTTTTGACAAGCTGTCTCTTTTAACAGAAGGATACAAATATGTGGGCCAGAGGGGCAGAGGAAGACTAAATGTAGCGCAATTTTGAAATCCCATGGTAATTTTATTAGTAGAAAAGTGCAAAGCATTACAAATATAACAAGAAAACAGGTACTACATTCTAAACCTGTATATAGAACATAGTAGATAGAATTTGAACTGCTGCCAAGAAAACAATTATCTGATTTTAGAAAATAAATATTTGAGTGCGATTAAGGAAACGTGGATTTTAGTTCCAATTCTGCCACTGACTGACTCCAACCTTAGATAAGTTGCCTGCCTGTTTTCCTAATTCTTGTTTTCATCATCTGTTATATTAGATAGTCAGCAAACTTTTATTAATTGCCTACTATGTGTCAGTGTGCTAGGTGCTTTGTATACCAAGACAAAAATGAAAAGGTTGCTCCTTCAAGGTGTTTAGTTTCTGTCTGGTGACTTATTATGATCCAATACATATAAATACAAGGTAATTTTGGAGGAGGACAAGGAAGACACTAGCAACTGGAGGATCAAGAAAGGCTTCATACATAAGTTGGGGCTACATAAGGTCAAGAAAAGGAAGAAAACAACAATGGGTTTTAGGAGGTAAGAAAATAATGAATTCCAGGCGTGGGAGCAGCTAGTAAAAAGATAAAGATTTGGGAAATGGAGTGTAATGTATATACAAAAATATTTATAAGTATGACAACAAGCATTTATAACTTTATAACAGCAATTTGTGTTGCAGCAAAAAACTTTAAACAAAGTGGAGCTCCCTCAATTTGAGAATCATTGAACAAGTTATGGTATATGAATGTAATAGAATATTGTTGTACTGTAAGAAATGACAAAAAAAGGATGATTCAGAGGAACATGGAAAAACTCGCGTGAACTGATGCAAAATTTGAAGTGAATAGAACTAGGAGAACTACTTACATAATAACCACATTGGAGGGGAAAACTTTAAAAAACTTAAGAAGTTGATTGTTGGAAGGCCAGTACAGATTCCTGAATACTAATCGTACTGTGTGCTTCCCCCATCTTGGGGAACGGTGGCAAACTATAGATTTAGAAAGAGACATACATTTGTAGATGTGGCCATTACAACACAAATTTTTTTCTTTACTTTATTACAAATGAAGGCTTTCATTGGAATGGGGAGAGATGGTTTGTTAGGGAAGTAACCATAGTGGTACTAAAAAGAGAGAAGAGGAAGAAAAGAGTGTCAATAAAACATTTTGTAATACATAGTAGAGACCATAAGAAGGCCCAGAGGGAGAACACAGAAGCAAGGGAACGTTTTTACTCCCATGTTAAATTTAATATAGCTCATCAATAACAAGCTGTATGTACTGGATTTGTGATTTCTTATACAGCTCATTTTCGGGGATGGTGGCAGGGGCGGGGAGGGGACTTGTATATAGAAATGTTTATGTTGGTTGATAGTAAATCATTCAAAGAAAAAAAAAAGACATTTAAATCCAGGTTGGAAAGTTGGATTGGGACCAGGTTGTAAAGAATTTAAAAGCCAAACAGGAATTTCTGTTCCTAAATGCAATAGGAAACCAGGCCTGTTGGTGCACATTTATAATCCCTACCACTGAGGAGACCGAAGCTGATGAATTCCTTGAGTTCTGAGCTGTAACAGGCCAAGCTGATCATATCTTCTCACTAAGTCTAGTACTAGAGGGCCACTAGAGTGCCTAATGAATGGCAAACCCGGACAGGTTGGAAAAAAAATGGAACAGTTAGAGATACTATGCTGATTTGTAATGGAATTAGGTCCACGATTGGCACTTCTAGTCTGGGCAAGATAGGGAGATCCAGTCTCAAAAAAAATGCATTGGTAGAATTTAGAATTTATTGTCTGGGGAAGTGACTTGATCACACTTGTGCCTTACAAAAATCATTTTAATAATTATGTGAGAAATAGACTAGAGTAGGGAGACTCTCGAGGCAGAGTGAACAGAAAGGAGATGACTGTAGTTTAGGCAAGATGTGATAAAAGCCTCAACTAGCATGATAAGTTGAAAACAGACACTGGATGCAATGTTGTGGAGATAGAAATGACAAGATTTGACAACTAATTGGGTCTGCGAGGAAAACAATGGAGGATAACACCAAAGATGAAACTTTGGTGACCTGAAAAATGGTGATTCCTCAAAGAAAGCAAAGAAATTCAGAAAAGGGGGTGGGCTTTGAAGGAAAAAGAATGTGTTTTGTTTTGGACATGTTCGGTTTAAGTACAGTTTGGAATCTCCCATAGACAGATGGATATGTGCAAGTAGAGCTCAGAAGGGAGACTTGAACTAGATGTATAGATGTGATAATCTTCTTCTTTATTGAAATTATTACTGAACCCAGGCAAGCTGATGAGTCACCAAGTGAAAGAGTATAAAGAGGAAGAGATAAGAGACCAAGACAAAAACTTGTTCTGCACCTGTAGTTGTGATATGGACGATCAATTAGCAAAGATTATGGAGAAGAAACAGGCAGGTAGGAGGGTGACCAAGAGAGAAGTAGCATAAAAACCCAAAGAGGAGAGAATATCCAGGTGAGAGAGGTTAGTCAAGTGTCAAGTGTTGTAGAGAAGATTTAGCAGGCTAACTGAGAGGGTAGTCAACTGAGCCAAATGCTGCAAAGAGATCAAGAAAGATGAGAGTTGATAAAAGGCCATCTCGTTTGGCATTTAAGAGATAACTGGTAACTTTGGAGATCAGAATGTAAAAGGTTGAGAAGTAAATGAGAACAGAAGAAGTGGAGGCAAAGAATATGGACCATTTTTTTTTCTTTTTAAGCTGAATAGTGAAAAGCAGCAGAGATGTAGAACTATAAGTTAAGGGGATGGTATGGTAGGATTAGAATTTTTTAAGGGTAAGAGAGACCTGAGCATGTTTGAACATAGCAAGGAAAGAACCAGGAGATTACGAGAAGTTGAAAACGAGAGAGAGGGAAGGAGCAGGAGAGGAAGAGAAGGATGCAGAGACAGAGATATAGACAGTCATGTATCAAAAGTAAAAGTAGAGGGGTTTGGCAAAGAGAAAAGTCACTTCTTTTTCAGAGTCTGCAGTATAGGATGAGAGAATGGTGTTGATGTCAAGGAGTCTTTAAGATTTATAGAAGGGGAAAGAGAGCTCACCACAAATGACCTCTTATTTTCTCAGCAAAGTATTAATTGATATTTTCAGCTGAGAGTGTGGAGGAAGTGGCCATGTGAGAGACTTGAAGAAAGAAAAGATTTGGAACAGTTTCTTTGGGGTATGGAGAATGGGATAGAGAATTAGAGCAGAATAAAAAAATAGCCTTGATGTGGTGAGGGCAGTGTTAAAAATCAGACAACCTTCAATTCCAAAGTCTTTCTAAGTTATCTATGTCTTTTAATTCCCTGCCTGCCTCCCTTAATAAAAATAGTTCATATTTCTGTAGTGCTTTAAGGTTTATGAAATTATTTCTTTCCAATGCGAATTAAAATAAGCATTATTATCTCCATTTTACAGACAAGAAAAGTGAGATAAGCCACTTTCCCCAGCATGTACAGTATTTAAATTTAAGTCTCTCCTGTCTCCAAATCCAGTGTTCTTTCTGTTACATGCTGCCTTGGAACTATCTCACCATTCATTGGTACCTCCACTAGAGGAAGGACATGGAAAAAGGAAAAACCTAAAATTCAGCTCTTATTGCTAATAAGTTGGGATTAAAAGTTTTCTGAACTAAAAAAGTTCATACTAGTGGCTGAAATGAGGCATAGTTGATAATGACCTTCCTCCTCAGACTTCATATAGTACTCTGTTTTGTTGTTTTCTATTTTAGTTATATAACACTGAATATTTAGCTACTTATTTTCCTATCTTATCTTCCTAACAGATTGTAATCTCCCTGAGGTTAAGGACCTAGCCTTTGTGTGTTCCCTATACCTCACATAGTGCTCTTCACAGAGTAGGACTGTGAATTAATATTTAAAATATTCATGTTCACATATCTCTCCTTACCACAGGTAATACATAGTTAGCTGTATGTTAAATAGTTTTAAGTGCTTGAGTAGCTAAATTGAAAGAATAATACTTGATCTCTTAGAGACCTGAAAATTCTTACGATTGACTTTCAGATCTCTTTCATTTTCCCCAAATGAAAAGTGGGGCTATTTTATGTAAAACTCTTTCAGAACTCTTAACAGTGTATGCCTTCATCTCCATAGTTATGCAGGATTCATAGAGTATATTAACTGTCTTCATGTTTTGTTTTCAATTTTTTGCAAAAGCAGTCAGGTTTACCTATTCACCTCTCTGTCCCCCCCTTTTTATATCAAATTAAATTCAGATTATAGAAGTTCAAATTGTAATTTTGCCATACAAACCTCTGGAAGATAGTGACAGTAATGAAATTTTTCATACCGCTTTGATGTGAAGAATACTGAATGAAAATGCTTGAGATTGGTGCTGTAAAAATGTTAATAAAAGCTATAATAATGATTAATAATACTGCTAATGCATTTGAAGATTTCAATTCTGGATGTTTGGGGGAGTATTTTAACTTTCTTCCAACTCTAATATTTTTAATTGAAGAGATATTTCCCCTAGTGCAGGATTTGTATATCTTTAACTGTTAGCTTCATTTCATCCAGCTCATTGGGACAAATTGAAAAAAAATTTGCAGTTTTTGAACTAGAAGAATAAATTACATAATCCTTGCAAAGTTTTTAGGAGTAATAAAGGCCATGAGATAGTAATGATATTCCATGAAAATGGGATTTTTGTCAAATGAGATCTAATGTACTACTCATCGTTTGCAAGATAAGCAGATTGTGAATGGAGTTGCCATTACATACAGAGAAGTCAAAAGCCACAAGTATTTTAACAAATGCTTCCATATGCCTAGCATTTGGAGGGCTATAGAAGTATATGTCCCTGTTCTTAGAAAGCTAACAAATGTGAAATAATCAGAGAGCACTGAAATACTAAACTACATTATAGTGATTTTAAATGCCCTAGGAGTTCAAAGGAAAAAGAACTTAGCATAGACTAAAATAGCTAAAAAATCTTCAGGAGGGTGTTAGAGTTGAGCCAACAAAACATTTATTAAGTGCCATCTTGTGCTTTGGGATGATGTTCCTGTCCCTGACCTCTCTTCTAAACTATTCACCTGCATCTCCAGCTCTCTACAAGCTATCTCAACCTGAATGTTGCACTGGCCTCTCAAACATAGTATTCAAAAACTAGCATATTTCCACCCCACAGCCTGTTCCTTAATTTGACTTCATTGTTTCTGCCTAGAGGCAGCTAGATGGTACAGTGGATAGAGCACTGGGTCTGAAGTCAGGAAGCCCTGAGTTCAGGTCAGACTCAGACACTTAATAGCTGTGTGATCCTTGGGCAAGTCATTTAACCTCTGCCTGTCTCAGTTTCTTTAACTGTAAAATTGAGATAATGGCACCTACCTCCCAAGGTTGTTATAAAAATCAAATGAGATAATGTTTGTAAAATGCTTAGCACATAACAGGCTCTTAGTAATGTTTGTTTCCTTCATTCTTTGGGGGGGGGGGGTGGAGAAAGTAAGGCAGTTGGGGCTAAATGACTTGCCCAAGTTCGAACAGCTAGTAAGCGTCAAGTGTCTGAGGCTGAATTTGAACCAAGGTCCTCCTGACTCCAGGGACAGTGCTCTATTCACTGCGCCACTTTGCCGCCCCTGTTTCCTTCATTCTTATGCGTGGTTCTTTTGAAGAGAGAAAAGAAATCTCGTCTTTCCCATCAAGGATCTCATACTTTGTTTTGGAATGTATGACTAATGTATAAATAAAAGTGAAAAATTCAGAACATTTTACTTCAGTATTTTGTGTGGGCCATACTGTAAATTATATAGAAATTTTGGTGATGAGAGAATATTGAGAACTAAAGTATTCAGAGAATATTTCATGGAAAGATTTGCATTTAAGTTGAGCCTTGAAGGATAAATATTATTTAGATTTGTAGGAGAAATAAAGTAGGGAATTTCAGGTGAGAGAAGTAACAAGTAGGAATGAGCATGGTGTTTTAAAGGAGTATTGGAAAATATAGTGGGATAGGTAAGTAGAGTCAGCACCCTTGAAAAAGGGCAGGCAGAAGAGTTTATGGTCATATGATAGCTCATAATGCCTTGTAAATAGAACCTTGGAGGTTCTTAATACAAGTCATCTCTAAAGTAAGTGGTGGTGACAATTGTTTTTCTTCAGGAATTAACCTCAGGTGCCACCAACTTCAGGAAACCTTCACTGGCTGTGATCCCTCCCCATCCCACCCCTCAACACATACATACTTGTTTGTTTACTATTCACTCCCCCCTAGTTTTCCTTGTGCTGTATCTATTTTATGTACATTATATCCCCTCAGTAAAATGAATCGTTTCTTGAGGACAGGGACTGTTTTTGTCAATCAGCAAACATTTATTAGGCACCTGCTATGTAATGAAACAGTCCTTTTTCTAAAGGAGCTTACATTCTGTTGATTTTTTGTGTATTTGTATCCTTAGCACCTAGCCTTGCACGTAGTAACACTTAGTAAATTTTCAATAAATTGTCATTTTAAATGCCTCAGGGTTTTTCTAGGTATGTAGTCATTAAATCTGCCAATAAAATATTTTAATGTCTTCATTGCCATTGTTTATACCTTTTAATATCTTTTTCATGTCTTATTACTATAGCTCTCATTTCTGCTTTTAGTGGTAATGCCTTTTAGCATTTCTTCCTTTACATATGTTAGCTCTTGACTTCATATGCTTAATCTTTATCATAATCAGGAAAAATCCAAATTGGTAATTTTGAAAAAAACATTGTCTCTAGAATTATGGTGGCAACATCCAAATTTCAGGGAATTAAGAGTTAAATGGGTAGGAATTATTTACATTAGGTATAGGACACAGATTTAAGGAATTTGGCAATAAAAAGAAAAAGGATTGAACTGTATCTAGGAACATTAACAACTCCCATCAATAGTTTTGCGTGTATTATGTCATTAGAAGGAATCAGAGCACAGGGATGTATTAAACCTATTTTTCTGAAAGAGTATTGTTGGATATGGATAAGATTTTTAGCACATTTGGACCTGTTAGCTTCAGAGAAGGAAGAAACCTCTTTTTATGAAATCGAAGAGAAAGATGAGAAAATCAGTATCAAGAGAGTGACATATAAAGATAAAAACAATTTCTATGAGGGTAGGTCCATAAATGGTTTTCTGTCTTCTTAAATTTCAAAGCTAGTGTATCTACAGAGAGTTGGGGTAGGGATAGAAGTATTAGTCATTGAAGTCACGTATGAAATGTGTTAGGGAGTTGATGAAATTCATGTTCTCGAGGAGGTCGTATTCTAATGGGGAGACAACATATGTGGTAGGCTTTAGCTGAAAATGGTGGAAATCTAAATATAAAAATTGGAAATGACAGAAAAGTCCCATGATCCTCATGGTGCAGCAGCAAAGCAAGTTACACCTTTTTGTTAATGTTATTTCCCCTAATAAAATAAGAAGGGCAGTTTGTTAACCCTAGAAATGGGATCCCAGAGAGCACAATAGAGGCTTAATTAAGCGCAAGATAGGCACATGGAATAAATGGGTTTATATAGAATGGGTAAGAGAAAATAATAGGAAAGGGATCCTGAGAGTCTGAATGCATAGTCATTGTCACTTCCTTCACAGTAGCAGTGGTGCTCTGTTGTCTGTTATCAGTAGCTGAGTAAGAGAAGGAAAGGCTCAGGAGGCATGGATTAAATTCATTTGTGGCAAGGCAGATAGTGAGTCCCTGGTCCTGTCTCTGTTAGTCAAGGAAGATAAGTGACTTTTAAGTATATAGTATATACCTGTATTCCTTTCTGAAATATTAAATGTAACATAGGGGTGGTCGTCCTCCTCTCTCCCCATCTAATATGTAGTATCAACTTGTCCTTAAAGCAAAGATTCTTAACTTTTTGTATGCCATGGATCCTTTGGCATTTTAATGAAGCCTATGGGTCCCTTCTCAATAACTTTTTCTTTATTCATAATTGAAGGAAATACTAATTAGAAGTAAATTAAAAAGGTGTTATTTTCCTACACAAGTTTATAGACCCTTGGATCCCAGGCTAAGAACCTTGCTTATGCATATAGTCATTGTTAAAGGAGAGCTAAATCTAAGCCCTTGAAAGAAAAACAATTAAAGCATTGCACCCACCTCACTTCCCTCAAATTTCAGGGGGAAAATAATTCACATAGAATGAAATGTTTCCTATCCTAGAAAATCTCCAAGGCAGCTAAACAGAATTAGATCAGAACTTTCTTCCCAATATATTTCTTCCTCTCAGCAAGAAAACAGCCTGCCTTTTCCCAGAAAATTTTATACATCTGAAAATAGGGGCTTAGGATAAAAGTGCTGCTTCCAGCTTAAAAATAGCATCACAACCACAGTACTGTAACAAGCCAGAATTAAATTATAGGTCTAAATTTGGTGCCACTGCTGTTAACTTGACATATATATGATCCTAGTTAGAAACACAGGCCTCGTTCGCAAATGCTTTTTATACATATGTGTTGTTGAGACAGTGAAAGTATAGAGTGAAAGGGACTAATGAGTTTCCAGAATGCTGCTTGAGGTTTCTGTAATTCAATTCTCTTGGTCTTTACTTGCTTTTTGGAATTTTTCCAAGGACAGGTTATTAGTTGTTAGGCTTTGGTTTCAGTCTCTTTCCTTTTTCCTCTTTTTCTTCTAAAATTTTCAGTGAATATTTAAAGGTTAATAAGACCAAGTTCCAGAAACTAAATTCTATATTTAACTGCTGAGTAGGTGTGGTTCGGACAATTACACTGCTGGCCTGCTTATTCTTCTTGTTCTAGTCTTCATAACCTTGACCTGTAGGGGAACCCTTTCCTAAGTCTTCTGATTATAAAATATGATGAATTATGATTGTGATGATGATGTGATATTGTTTATTTTTTCCTCTGAGAATAAAGCAGATTAAAATCATCATATATATTTAAACCTCAGATTGCACTTAAAAATCTGTTTCTGATATATTTTTCATTTTAATCTCCTGTTATATAACCCTACAAATTGTTTGCGTGGTACTCCTTGAATCCATTTTTTCCCCCTTCAGCTCTTGCCTTTCATTATCATTGTGAGATTAAAAATTCCCCCAAGAGATTTTAATACCCTTTTATGATTTAACGCCCCCTTATGAAACCAGTTTTCTTGGTATTCTTCCTAGATTTTAAATTTGTGGGATCTCTTAAGTACTCTAGGACCTTTTACATTATCTACAAAACCAGAGCATTGACTTACACTTGTAGTATAAAGGTTTTTGTTTCATTTATTTCTGTTTTGTAAAGGATTTAGTTAGTTTATTTCCTTCTTGTTAACTGCTTATTGTAGTAGGAGTGCATATTTGATTTTATGATTTTTCCACCCCTTTACTTTCAAATCATCAAGCCCACTTCCTTTTTCTCGTCATAAACACTTTAAATACCTTATAATGGACTTCTTACATATGAGTTACTGTTGGCAATAAGCTGTGGTTTGCTTACACCTACTGTGTATGTTTTGATTTCCCTTTGAATCAGCTGTGAATTAGATTCTTCTGAGGTCATGTTCCATGCAGTATTATCACTGGGAGAATAGTAACAAGCAGCTTGGAATCATTGAAAGATACTGCCTAGCTTCCAAAATGCAATCTAATTCTAATCTTATCCTCTTAATTTGGAGCCTCACTCATTATCTAGCACCAGTCCAAAATGTATATATTTCATAGTGGACTAGTTTCAGTGGATGTCTGTCTAATTACTGGTTAAGATATGGACAATAAATGTTCATCAGCCTCTTGGTTTTTCCAGTGTAGCTATTTCTTTAAAATGACTTTGGAGCTCATTGAGTTAGTTAATGTTGCATTCTTAGATTTGATACAGTTAGTACAGTATCATCTGCAAATGAGTATATATAGAAACATTGGCAATGATGGAGAATCTTTCTCTTTAGACTCTTGCATATTATAAATCTCCTCTTTCATGCATCTTACTTGAATTTCTGTTTTATATCTTGCTTTATATTAGTACTCAATGAGTTGCTAACTAATTATCTCCATGATCATGTCTGTCAGGGTATCATATAATTTTACCACATTGTCAATTAATAAGCATTTATTAAGTGCTTACTATGTGAAAAGCACTGAGCTAAGTGCTAGAGATATGAAGAAAAGCAAAAATAGTTCCTGCTCTCAAAGTGCTCGCTGCCCAGAAGAGTAGGGGTAGAATTCAAACGACTGTACAATCTATAGATATAATAAATGGGAAATAATCAACAGAAAGAGAATACTGGAAATAAGAGGGATTGGGAAAGACTTCCTGTAGAAGGTAGCATTTTCACTAAGACTTGAAGGAAGCCAGGAAGTAGAGATGAGGGAAAGCATTCCAGTTATAGGAGATAGCCAGTGAGAATGCCCAGGATGGTCAAGGAACAGCAAGGAGAATAGTGTCATTGGACTGGAGAATGGGCGGAAGATAGTATTGTAAGAATGTAAGTAATGTAAAAAGACTGTGAGGGTGGGGCATGGTTACAGAGAACTTTGAATGCAATTAATGCATTTTATATTTGATCATGGAGGTAATAGGGAGCTACTAGAGTTTACAGGCAGATAAATCATGGGACCTGGAGTCAGGATGACCTGAATTCAAATCTAGCATCAGTCACTTACTAGCTATGTGAGTCCGGGCAAGCAACATAACCCGATTTGCCTCAGTTTCCTCATCTATAAAATAAGCTAGAGAAGGAAATAGCAAACCACTCCAGTATCTCTGCCAAGAAAACCCCAAATGGGGTTGGGGTTTCACTTGGACACAACTGAAAAAAACTGAACAACAACAACAAGAGTTAATGGAGTTGGGTATAAGAATGCTAAGTTCAGCCCTGTGCTTTAAGACAATCATTTTCACAGCTGAGTGGAGAATTGACTAGAGTGGAGAGAAATTTGAGGTACGGTGACCAACCAACAGGCTATTGCAACAGTCCTACTGAAAGATGATGAGGACCTGTGCCAGTGTGGGGGTAGTGTAAGAGGAGAAAAGGAGAATATACAAGGAGTGTTGTGAAGGTAGAATGAACAGGATGTGGCAACAGATTGGATATGAGGGATTAGGGAAAAGAGTAAGGGGTAGGGGATGACACCTAGGTTGTGAGCCTGGGTGACTGGGATGTTAGTGATATCCCTAACAGTAATAGGGAAGTTAGGAAGAAGAGTGGATTTAGAAGGAAAGATAATTAGTTCAGCTTTAGATATATTGAGTTTAAGGTGCCTACAGGATATCCAGTTTGAGATGTTTAATAGACATTTGGAGGCATAAGTCTGGAAGTTAGGAAAATTAGAACTGAATAAGTAAATTTGAGAATCATCAGCATAGAGATGATAATTCAGTCTGTGGGAACTGATAAATCACCGACTGAAATAGTTTAGATGGGGAAGACAAGAAGGCCAGAGACAGAGCCCAAAGGGCTCTTCTTTTGGAATCTTCTCCACTTTGAGGTACCTTGAAAATTAACCCCTGAATGTGTTTATCATTGTGCCACATCCAGCACATATTCCTTTTATCTGTTTGGTCAGTCTCTCCCACTTTACTACGTTAATACTGAGATAATGGAGTCCGAAGATGATTCTATCTATCTATCGCCTTAAAACACTATCATATTATCTCTACTTCATATATCTTTGCCATTGTCCTAATTTCATCAACAGATGTTTTCATCATCATTTGTCTTAGCCAAGTCTCACACTAAACACTCCATACATTCATTTTCTTCACCTACTGGTTTATAAGGCAATACTTCTTGTCATCAACCATTGTCATCTTTATCAATATTCTTCCAATTAGCTTATGCTGTTGTGTTGTTCTTGTTTGCTATAGTGTCTTGTTAAGTGGTTTGCAGGCCAAAATCACTTGTAATTGTTCTTGTTCTCGTGTCACTTTTTCTTTTTTTTAATTGGCTAAACTTCCCAAAGAAACAGTAGTAGAATCAATGTCTTTACTTTTGACCATTTCACATTTTTCCCCAGAAAAAAAAAAGCTTCCTCAAAGAGTTGCCACAGCATCATCATTGTTAGCTACTCTTCTTTCCTCTTATTGTTTGGTACTGATTTTGATCTTTGTCCTAACAATTTTATTTGACTACACTTGAAAAGCTAGTTCTGAAGTGATTATTACATTGATAACTAGTTGTTTCCTGTGAAGTAAGTTATAGTCAATTGAGAGCATTTGTGAAATTCTTATATAAAGTATTCATGATATGTAAGTATGAGGCCTTAATTTTTGAATTCAAAAAACTTATTTCTGAGGGTTGATCTAAGATCAAAAGAGATAACATATAAAGTGCTGTGCACAGTCGCAAAATGCTATTTAAATACTAGTTTTTATTATTATAAAATGAGTCACAATATGACCTCTAAATGTACAGTGATTTGCACATAGGTGTTCAGTTGCAGTTATTGAATTAAATAAAATAAAGTTCCATAGAAAATGGAAGATTTGAAATCTTTAATGTTTGTATAGCTTCTTAAGAGAAACCTGATACTCTGAAAATATTTATCTCATGTATACTCAACAACAAATTTTGAAAAACTTGTTCCATTGTGATAGTTTTTTCCACTTATATCTTATGGATGGATGTAGGAAGAGCCTCTTAACATTGTTTTTATCAAGTTCAAAGATGATTTAAACAGCAATAATCATCTGCATTGTCAGCTAATTTAATTATTATTAAAGCATTTCATAGCACATGATCCATTATTGTTATTATAAATTTAGTATTGGGAAAACAAAGGAAGTGATAACAAAGTTTGAAACTCCATTGTTAGAATTCTAGATTACTGTGCCCTTCCTGATTTTTTAACATATAGTGTTTGCAGAAACTGATTTAATAGATAGAGCATTTATGAAGTGTTTATTCTGTGCCAGGTCTCTGCTAAGCTCTGGGCATTCATATACAAGCAAACTAGATAGTCCCTACACCCAAGGAGTTTTGAGGGCAACACATAAAGGGGAATGGAATGTAGGATGTTGCCTGGGGGGAAGAGTTTGATGAGAGTCAGAAGACCAGAGGAGTCCAAACATGAATGAGCTGAAGCATGGCTGTTGCCCTTCCCTAAACAGTGGTCTGACTGAAAGATTCCACAATCAGGAATTAGTTATCTTATGGCAGAGTTTCCTTCAGGTTGAGAAGGTGGTTGGCAAGGTAGAAAAGGAGAAGAAATGCAGAAAGTGGATCAAAGCATCTCTAAAGTACTGTAAATCAGGAAAGACTTAAACATATTTTCCCACTCCCAATGTCATTTTCTTAGTAACTTTTTTACCTTGTTTATTAGTTGAGGTATTAACAGTTACTATATATCATACCTGGTAGTAGGATTTTATATCTTTTAGAAAACTTCTCTTTACTGCTATTTGAAAATACACTCATATTTGTCTTCCTTAGCAAAAGCTTTACTTTGTAGAATGTTGCATAACATTCCAGTGCCATTTAGACTGTTCACAAATTATTGAAGCAAGAGGCGCTATTCTGTTTCATAAGATTGCACCTGGATAGGAGTGCAGGTTAAGATGGTGGCGTAAGAAATTGTGAAGGACCTCTGCTCTTCCACATCTACTCTGCAGTAATGATTTTTAAAAGACACCAACTCAATGATATAAAAAAGACATCAATAAAAATTTCATTTTTAAAAAGGTACTAGATTGATTAAGAAATACAAAAAGAAACACCAAGGAATGCTTTCTCCCAGCCCAGGAACACATGAAAAGGTAACTAGAAGCTGTGAGAACTGGAAGTTAGCCCACCAGGAAAGTTGCCCTGGTGAATAATCAGGAATCCCATAGCAATACCCCAACCAGAGATTACCCACCACAGAAATCTGACCGAGGACACTGAAGCCTGACAGTTCTCTGAGCACGTATGCTTAAGGGAAGGTGGAAGCCAGTGCCAGAAGCTCAGGAAATCAAGGTCAGAACCAAATGGACTTGACCACCTCATCTAAGAGTACAAGATATGGACTCTGGTGCTGGTACAGAAACCCAATTCAGGAACTGAAGTTAGAAATAAGAACAAACAGAAGTATACACCAAATAGTATACGTCAAGAGACATTCATGAAGTAAATCCAGGCAAAGAATATAAGCCCACAATGACTATAAACAGAACCTTCAAGGGAAAAAATATTACTTGGCCATCGGAATCAAAGAAATGAAGTAGGAGGTTTTAAAATTTAATTATAAGTGTTATAAGTACTCTGAAGGGGAAGAACTAGGAGAATAAGTAGCTTAGAGTAGAAGATAGAAAACCTTACCCAAATTTTAGATTCCTTGAAAATTAAAATAGACTTAACTGATAGAGTTTAAGAAGTATTAGAAGAAAATCAAAAATTTTAAAAAATAGAAGAAAATGGAAGATATCTTCCATCAAAATCAACTGACTTGTAAAATAGGTCAAGAACATCTAATTTAAGAATTGGGGAATACCTGAACACTATTATCAAGAGGGAGAAAAAACAGAAACCCATTTTTCAAAAAAATTATTAAATGAAAACTTGATGAGGTCAGGAAATGATAGGTTTTCAGGGGTGCTTGAGACCCCAGAATACCAACATGCTGGGTCCTGCTCAAATGAATTTGACTCAAGCCTTCTTTCAGGCAAAGAAAAACAAAGTTTATTAAAGATTTGCCATGTTGGGTAGAGTCTTAAGAAATCTCACCGTTTGTCACGCTCAAGCAGGCCAGATTCAATCTGCTGAGCTAGAATGAATCTGAGCACCTTCATGGAGGCAAGATGATACTTATCTACAGAAAGACTGGATGGGATCTACGGTGGTCTTGGCGTGAGGGGAGGAGGGGTTTAGAGAGGGTCTTGAGGAGGAGTCTAAGGAGAATCAGGATGGGACTAGGGTGAGGTCAGACTCCAGAAACAAGAGAATAGAATTAAGGGTGGGAAGTAGCTGAAGGCTACCTGGAGATAACAAAGTAGGGCTAGGCTAGTTTAAGGGTAACAGATTTGGGCATAGACATTTTGATAGGATCAAGGGTAGAAAGTAGCCAGACAATGGAGGGCTAGGTTAGGTTAAGAGTAACCTAGAGATTTGGGCCTAGCAATAATGAAAGGCTTATGGCCTCAAACAAACCCCTCATCTAGTGGGAAGATTCAAGGAGAGTTCAAGTGGGCTTCCATAGTCGAAACCCCATCAAACCCATATTTATTAAAATGGGGGGTAGGGCAGACAAAATGAAAATAGGAAGAATCCACTGATCACCTCCTGAAAAAAACCCCAAAATGAAAAACTCGCAGAAATGTCATAGTCAAAATTTTCAGTTCAAAATAAAAATAGTACATATTAGTTAGAAAGAATTCATATTTCAAGGGAACAGGTTTAATTAAATAGCAGTTGGAAGAAACTACCCTAAAGAGAGAAAATTTTAGAATATGATATTCATAAAGGCTTACAACAAAGAATAACTTGTAGTGTTGAGTATGATTGTATGGTGGGAGGTTGAAATGAATGTTTATTGAATGTAAGGCTTTTAAAGCATTCTAAATTGGAGATAGAGGTGGGGAGTGGGGAAGGGACAGAATGGAGTAGGAACTTTGAATTACAAACTTAGAAGGGAATGCCTTTGGGCCCTTGGAAGGGGCTAAAAAAAGGGATTAAATTCTAATCTAATCCTTAGATTTAAGGGGAGAAAAAAACAAATGATTTATCCTGGGCCACCTGAGGAAATTAAAAACAACCAATAGATTATTAGATTCTACTAAGGGGAAGAGGCCAGTGACTCAAGGGCCACAAAGGGAGAATGGGGGGAACATAGCTCTCAAAGCACTTTCACTTATGAAAGACTTGGGGCGAAAATCAGTGAATTGGGTATGCAATTAAAAGAAGACTAGAAAAAAACAATTATTCACCAAAATAGAAATTCTGAACATTAAATAAAAGATAAACAAGATTGAAAGCCAAAAAAATCAATAATAATAATAATAAAAGACATTGAATCGATAAATCAAACTGGGAGCTCTTTAAACAGTAACAACTAAGAAAATAGACATACGGTTAGCTAATCTAATTTTAAAAAAAAAGACCAAATTACCAGTATCAAAAATGAAAAAGTAGAATTTGCAAGAAGTAAAAAGAGAATAAAGGACATTAATAGAAACTCATACCCAATTATATGTCAACAACATTGATAAGCAAAGTATTTAAACGTTCTTAAGGATACTGAAAGTGATAGAAAAAGAAATGGATAATTTTAATTTTTCAACCTCAAAAAATAATTTGAACAAGCCAGAAATGAACTCCTAAAGAAAAATACCTGAGGACCAAATGGATTTATTCATGAACTCTACTAAACATTTAAAGAACAGTTAATTCTAATATTATACAAATTGCAGTAATAGAAAAAAGGATCCTACTAAACTCCTAAAATACAAATATGATCCCAATACTTAAATCAGGGAAAGATAAAGCAGAGAAGTTAAATATACACTAATATGCCTAATGAATATCAATGTAAAAATGCTCAATAAATATTTGCAAAGAAGTGACAGCAATATATTAAAAAGGAGTATTCATTACTACCAAGTTGGATTTTAAAGAATACACAGTTGGTCCAACATTAGGACAACTACAAATACTGTAAACTATATTAATAACAACAATTAAAAACGTGATTATATCAGTAACTGCATTAAAGCCTTTTGAAAAAAAAATATTTATTTTTATATTAAAAAAAATCTAAATTACAGAGGAATAAATGAACCTTTCATCAATTTTAATAAATAGTATTTATCCAAAACCAGCAGTCAACATTATCTGTAATGGAGAAACGCTTAGATGTCTTTCCAGTAAAGTCAGAACCAGAAGTCCATTGTCACCATTATTTGACAGTTTTAGAAATGATAATAATATAAGAAATCAAGGAAATAAGCACAAGCAAAGAAGAAACAAAATTATTACTTTTTCAGATGATAATCTAGATGGCAGATTGGACAGAGGACTTAACTTAAGAGTTAGTAAGACCTGAGTTCAAATGCTGCTTCATACATTGTACAAACAAAATCATTGCAGTTAAAATAGACAAAAAGGAAAATGTCAATTTTGGGGGAGCATGTAGAAGGAGAGGAACATTAATGCATTTTTGGCGAAGCTGTGAATGGGTCCGGCCATTCTGGAAAGTAATTTGGAATCATACTCCCAATTTCATTATGCTGTTTGATCCAGAATTACTACTACTGAACATATGTCCAAAGAGATAAAGGAAAGAAGGCACAAAAATATTCATAGCAATACTTTTTTGTCAAAGCAAAGAATTGGAAACTCAGGAGACATCATTTGGTATGGCTGAACAAATTGTAGCATATTAACATAATGCAATATTATTGTGATATAAGAAATAATGAAAGGAATAGATTGAAAGAAATCAGGCAAACCTTGTATGTATTGATACAGAGTGAGGCAGGAACTTGAGGAATAATTTATACAATGACTAAAACATTATAAAATAAAATACCTTTGAAAGATTTACAAACTTAGATCAATACAGTGACCAATCCCCAGGTTCAAGAGGACATAAGATGAATTGTTTACTACACATTTCCCAACAAATAGGTGATGGAACCAAGGTGCAGAATGAGACATACATTTTTGAACATGGCAAACGTGTGGGTTTGTTTTGCTTGATTCTGTTTATTATAAGAATTGTGGTTTTCTCATTTTCACTTGAGTGAGGAAAGGGGAGGGGAGGGATGTTGTGCTGACAAAGAGGGTCTCTGAAGCATCCTTTTGGATGCACAGCAGGAAGTTCAAGGGGAAACAGTCAAGCAGAAGCCATACAGTTTTGAAAGTAACTTATTAAATGTATTATGTACTTTTTTTTAAAAAGCAAGCTGCTTGTAGTGAAGATTTGTTCTTCCACATATATTCCTCCTTTTTCTTCTGCTTAGTTTTTGTAAATGTTTTTTTTGTTGATGCTTAAATTCAGAATAAAAAAATTAAAATAATTGTTAAGGGAAGAAAAAAAACTTTGAAAAGCCTTAAAACTTTTATCAATGTATTGGCCAACCATCACTGCAGAGGACCAGTAATGAAACTTGCTTCCATACTCTTGGTGCAAAGGTGGTTGACTAGAGGTACAGAATGAATCATGTTTTCAGACATCACCAATGTGTGGATTTATTTTGTTTGGCTATGCTTCCTTGTTACAAGGGAGGGTTTTTGGGAGAGGGGGGTAGAGTTTGGGTGGGAGGTAGTTATGATCCTCCAAAAAAGGTGGGGGAAAACCAATGAGTCATTTCAAGAGATTCAGAGGACAATACAGAAAAGTAGCTTTGAGACTAATGTTCTGAACTCCTTAAAAAACAAGGTGTACGTGATGACACTACTGGTTTCATATATAATCTTTTTTCTGCTCTCTATATAGAAATGTCTATGTTGGTGTTTGTGAAGTTCAGAATGAGAAATAATCTTTATGAGATTGTACCTAGAAATAATGTAGTACAAAAATTAAGCTTAATCTACTTTCTAATGAAGTCCTTCTGGAAAATTTTAAACATCTGCTTTGGTGGTCCTTTGGAAGAGAAGTTTCTTTGTGTGAACAATAGCAGAACTTTTTTGACTTCATTTCATAAATAGAGACAGACCTGCCTCTTATACATACTGGCTGTGTCATTTTGGGCAAGTTACTTATCCTCTCGGTGCTGTAAGCAGCTTCCTAAGACTCTTAAGTTGCAGAGAAGTTTCCAATTATAAATAGTAGATCAATATTTTGAGAAGGGCAGTTATAGATAACTCACAGTTTTATAGAACTTTAGGACTAGCAGGGCCCTAAGTTACCTAGTTGAACCTTCTCGTTTTACAAATGAGAGACATTATGCTTATCCAAAGTCACATGACTACCCAGTGACATGTTGCTTACTCTAAACCCATAGTCCAGCTATGACCAAAGACTAATATTTTTGTCATAGTGAGCCTTATTTTGTCTTTTCTTCTCTCGTTCTTCCTCTATATGCATGCCTAGATATAAATGAGAAGAGCCTGTTTATTTTTCTCCTTCCGGTTTACTCCTACCCTTCTTTCATGTTTCATTTTTTTCTCTTTTGTGCTTCTCCACATTTTATCTTCCTTTCTTTTCAGTCTTCTGATTACAGTATTATCTCATTTCATCTTTCTCTTCCCTCTGCTTTTAGCTCGTATAATGCTTCTACCACTCGTATTTTTTCCCAATCTGCACCAGCCAGACTTTCCTTCCTTCCCTGTCTAAATCGCTTTGTGAACTGTTTCGCCCGTACACCATCCTCTGTTCTTGAAAACTTTGCCCCCCTTGTCTTGTGCCTGGAGAAGACAGAAGTGGATGACGCCTATACTTATCACTTGCTCTGCCTCTCAGCTCCCTTGGGTTCAGTTATCATCTTTAGGCAGACAGTTCCCAGTCTGCATATCCAGTATATCCTAGTTACTCCCCTGAGCTTCACTGCCATTTGGGTATCTCAAACTGGATGTTCCTTAAGCATCTCAGACTCATTGTGTCAAAACCATAGGTCTTATTTCTTCGCTTTACTTTTTTCTCTTTTGAACTTCCCTTTTACCATGAGAACAACACCATCCTCTGGCTCAGGCTGTCAGTCTCAGTCACATTTTCTACTCCTCAATCTCATTTTCCCAACATATCTAATTCATTGCCGAATCCTGTTATTTTCTACCTTCATCATATCTCTCCTGTGTGTCTCTTTTCCATTCACACAACCACAATCATAGTTCCGACCTTCCATTACCTCTCACCTCTTACCTCTAGCTTGTCTCCTTGACCCATCTCTCCCCACTCCTCTCTATTGTTTACCAAGCCAACAAAGTGATCGGTCTGATCGTGGTACCCTCACTGCCTGCCCTGTTAGTGAGCTCCAGTGGCTCCCTAGTACTTCCAGGATCAAATTTAAAGTCCTTACTTACAACACTGCAGCTCCCCTCTCCATGCCTTTAGGTCAAATGCCACCATTTATAGAAGGCCTCTACTGGCCCCTTTGGCTACTAATGCCTCCCCACCCTTACATTACTACTATGTATAAATCTTATGGGAACAGTTATTACATGTTGCTACTCCCCTTAGAATGTAAGCTTCTCCAGGACAGGGGTTGTTTTGCCTTTCTTTGCATCTTCAGTGTTTAGCATTGTGCTCTGTACATGGTAAGTGCTTAATACATGATTGTTACATGACTTACTTTGTTTATGTCTGACTCTTGCTTTCCATTCCTTCTGACTCTCTTCTACTTTGTTTTTTCTTCTCTACCCTATTTCTTAACTGTTCAGAATGTAGAACTGAAATATACCCCTCATATTTCAGTATTCGATGTTTTAAAATATTTTTGTATTTCTGTAACAAAGTTTTATATTTGCTATTCATTTTTTAAAAAAGCAACATTTTCTTTTGAAAAAGAAACTCTTAAGATCATCTCTTAGAGTATGTCTATGATTCTAAGTTGTTTTTTGCTTGATAGGGGTACTGGATTTTTTTTTCCTTTGATTCATTGACCCTTGGTTAAAAAGGTTCCCCATTCCTGGTTTAAGCTGTTCGAAAGTTAGCATTTAACATAACTATACCAAGACATTGACCCCAAAGTATTGAATTACCTACATGATAAATAGGTTATATCAAAAGAGCACTTCTCCTGTAATGCTGCCATTAAGATATACATAAATGTTCCATCCCAGAGCCTTAAGGAAGTCATGTTTTAATGGTTTGTGTTCTGACTGTTCAGCTGAAATATATAATTTGTAAATTGAATGTAATGACTTGATTTAAGGTTTTTTGTATACAGAAGTCAGTTGGTCAAGGGAACTCAGTAATATTCATTTAAATATTTGATTTCCTTTTTTCTTTCCATATGGATCTAGTCAAACTAAAAATTTATGATTTATAAAGTAGCATATATTTAATTTTCTTCTGAATTTTCATTACAATAACTCCAAGTTACTGGTAGAAGAGGTCCATATGTGAATCAAGCTAATGATTTTCATTCGAAAATCCTATGAAAATCTTATAAAGCCCCAACTTTTCAAACCAATGATAAACACTAATTGTGAGACCCATATCTAACAACCAACATTACCAGAACTGAGCCATATCAATACCAGCATGCTCATTATGAATAAAACCGGAAGATATGATCAAGTTGCTAATAAATGAGAAGATGGCTCCCAGGCTCTCTGTGGAGAAACAAATAAAGGATTCAGTGGAATTGGTTTCATTACACAAACACACCAAGAAATATCAATTAAAATAAACAGTCATTCTTCTTGCCTTATAATGTTTCTGATGAGCATAGGACACCATGAAGATAATCATGGCTTGTTTGCTAAAACTTGTTGAAGAGAATAAGAAGGTAGAGAAATTGTATGAATAATTTAATTAGATTCTGAAAATTCAGTCAGTATATACTTTAATACTTGTTAACTTAAGTCTAAGAGTAGACATGTGGGAGGATGGCAAAAATTATATTGGAAAATAATATTTGTGATTAAGAGATGAAAGGCCAAAGCTACGTAGACTGCTTTGGTTATACCATGAATATTTTCTTCAGGAAATCAGAAATCTCTGGACATGGCAGGTAGTAAACATCACCATAAACAATGAAGTTGATTATATCAGATAGGAAACTACTGATTACTGTTGTAGAGGAGTCATTTCTCAATTAGCAGGCTGTATTTAGTAAGACAATCAGCTTGGTGAGAGCAAAGGTCAAAAACAACACAAAACCAGAAAGGATAAAAGGTGAGAAGATTTAGCTTATAATTATAGTAGCTTCAAACAGACTTATTAAAAATAGTCTTGACTCCAAAAAGTGGGAAATAAAGAAAAGTAAAAGAAATCTATGCTGAAGATAAAATAATTTTCAAAATAAGGAGGAGCTGATTATCAAATATCTAAGAAGAATATATCAAATAATTGGAAAAAAATCATTCACATTATGACTAACCCAAAAATGATTTTAAAAATATCAGTAACAGGTCTGTATGCCTACTTTCTCACCTTTATGAAAATGAACTGCACATGTTCAGTGAAAATATCAATGAAAATAGGAGAAAGGAAGAGATAGGCAGATATTTAGTTAGCCAGCACTTTTTGTTGGGACACTATAAGCACTTGGGATTTTAAAAAAAAAAGGCTTCTGGGAGCTTAAATTCTAGTGAGGGAGATAGTATGTGAATAACTAGGTTCATACAAGATATATCCAGAGGGGTAGGGAAAGTAATCTAAGAAGAGAAGGCATTAATAGTTGGCAAGTACTCTTTTTTTTTTTTATCATTCCATGTCTTCACAGTGACACAGTTGACTGATAGCTACAGAAAATAAAAGCCTAACACTCAATTGTTGACTATTTAAAATTATTTTACTCTAAATCCTTTCAAGTATTGTGTTTCCCAGGCATATGTTAAGATCTTAATTATCACCTCTGAACTGATGATTTCTAAACCTAAACATCCAGCCCCCCGTCTGTCTCCTGAACTCTAATTCCACATTATCACCTGCCTATTTGACATTCCCAGACATCTCAAACTCAACATGCCCAGAACAGAGCATATTATCTCTTTTCCCTCTCTCAATTCCCCCCTCCCCCATAAAAAAAAAACCTTCTTCCAAACTTCTCTATTTCCATCAGGTATACAATTATCCTTCCAGTCAACCAGGTTCATACTTTGTCTCCTTATTCCCTTTTATCTTACATATCAAGTCAGTTGCTAAATCTGGTCCTTTCTATCTCAACAACATTCCTTGTATCCAGCTCCTTCTTTCCACTCACTATGAATTAGTAGACTGGGTGCATAATAGCAGGTGAGACCTAAATTATATCACCCCTTCTTTCTAAATTATATTGTCCTGTCACTACCACTATCCTTAATGAGTGAATTTCCCCATTTTTCTGATCAGTTTCTGTTTTTATATACAAATTGATTGAAGTTCACAGAGTTATGCATATTATAAATTCTAAAATAGATAACTTTTGTTGTTGTCTTTCATTTATTTTCAGTCATGTGACTCTTTGTGACTCTGTTTGGGGTTTTCTTGGCAAAGATCCTGAAATGGTTTGCCATTTCCTTCCCCAGCTCATTTTACAGATGAGGAAACTGAGGCAAACAGGGTGAAGTAAATTGTCCAAGGTCACACAGTTAATAATGTCTGAGGTCAGATTTGAACTCAGAAAGATGAGTCTTCCTGACTCCAGGCCCAGCATTCTATCCACTGTGCCACTCAGCTACCCCAAAATGGATAACTAGAAGTAGAATATTTTTAAAGAGTTTTCAAATTCTTAACAAACTGAATCATAACATTATGAACCATGTAGCTCATATTACTGCAAATAGAAATAAGTTCTTAGCATTTGCTAGAGACAACAGGAGCCTAGACATGACCTCATTAGATCATTTGGGGAAGAAAAAAAACTTTTCAGTCATTGTCAGGTAAAGTTATTGCCATCTTTTCCAGTATAGGATATACACTTTGGGAGTTAAATTCCATAAATGCATTTTAAAATTGAAAAATTAATCATGTTACTACTTGGCGAAGCAGAAATAGCCAAAAGAGAAATTGTCAGGACGTATTTGCTGTGATATCATGTCTTATCCAATCTTCATAATACACAACAATGCCAACAATGATTTTCAAATATTTTTGGTCCTTGGACCAGGACAAAAGGACCCCATTTACTTTTGCTTCGACCACTGAAAACAAATAAACAAACATAAGTGCAGAATGTAAGGGAATATCATTGCATTGTAAGCAAAGTATATGAGGAATTCAGAGAAGCATCGGAGACTTTCATAAACTTAGAACAGGAGAATAATATACACCATGATTATAATAATGTAAAATACATCAGTACTAAAAATCAATCTAAAAAGTAACTGAACTCAGAATAATTGCAGTGAAGAGTCCCTGGACAGCAGAGAGTGAAATACACATCCCTCTTCTTGGTAGAGAGGTGGTGGTCTACTGGAATAGATTTTTGCAAACAAAAAAAAGTCATTTTGGTGGTCAGTTTTGTTTATTTTTATTTGTTAAAAGAGAGAATTCAGTGTTGGGAGGTGACATACAGAGAAATGAACAAAATATTTTTTGAAAATCAATAAAACTTTCCCCAAAAAAAGTCTGCTTCCCAAAAGATAAAAGAACAAATTAAAGAATCTTGCTTTTAATGAGACACTAAGAAGAGATAGCATAAATAAGTTAATAGCTTTAGTTTTGAGCTTATACAAAGTAATAAATAATACTAAGAGACAATTTGGTATAGCAGATAGAGGGCAGTTTCCAGTTAGGAAGTTAGCAAGACTTTATTTCAAATTTTGCCTCTGATATTTACCAGCTGTTTGATCATAGGCAAACTTTTAGCCCTTGATATCCTCTGTTTCCTCTTCTCTAAAATGGGAGTGTCTAGGCAACTCCCTTAAGATTTACCTATGAGATTGCATGAGGCTTCATTCTGCATCATTGTTGTAACTGTTAACTGACAAATTCAGAGATCCTTCATGTGTTGTTTTATTAATATAATATACTACCAAAGACCAACTTTGAACCATTGGCAGTACTTTTGAGGAAAACCAAGTGGTCCTTTGAGAAGAATTGTGCTAGTGAAATCCAAGTCATTATGTTGCTTACTCCAAGCATTCTTGTCCTATTAGAAGCACAAGCTGGCATTTGGCTCCCATCATTTTGAGAACCCATAATAGAAGTTTTGTTATTTTTTTGGACACCAACACCTAGCTTGGTGGTAGGATCATGGCTACACAGCCCATTCCTGATTAGTGTGAAGAATAAATCCCCTGAAGTGGCTGCATGTATTTAAAATCACTCTATTCAAGTTATAGTTATGTCAAAGTTCCATAATGGAAATATGCAGTACAAATTCAAATAACAAGATTATGTCAGAATTCACCATTTGCACTAATCTGGGCCTGGTTGGTATTCTAAGTTCTGTGGTCCACATACTATATACTACAGTGGACTTTAGAATTTTCACTGTGACTTCATAATGAAAAGGGTCAAGTTAGTGGCTTATGTTTTTGATAGGACAAAAATGCCTGGAATGGCAATTTAATGACTTTCTTAAATATATTCATTTGATTTTCCTGGTATTTGATAGGTACCTAATTGATTGATTGGCTATTGTTGTATGACATGGTTTAGTGGAAAGAGTGCAGGACTCAGGACCCTGAGTCAGAAGACCTGTGTTTGAATCCCACCTTTGACACTTACTAGCATGGCCAAGTCATTTAACTTAGATAGCCTCAGTTTCCCCATATGAAAAATATAAATACTAATAATTATACTCCTTAACTCAGAAGGTTGCAAACCTTAAAGCATTGTGCAAATGTGAGTCATTCTCTGCTTCCCAGCAGATTGGTAAAGATGACAACACTGTGGAAATAGTATTGAAAGGGATATACAGAAAGAAAAGCACACATAATATACTATTTGTGCAACTATGAGTTGGTAAGGACATATCCTGAGATCAAGAAAAGAAAGGGCATCCCTTATACATCAGAGTATTCATGGCAGCATTCGTCATGGTAGCAAAAACCTGGAAATAAAGTAGATGCCCAGTGATTGTGGAATGGTTTAACAAATTGTGCCATCTGAATATGACATATTAATGTGCTGGGACAATCGATAAATGTGAAAAATGCTAAGAAACCTGGGAGGACTTAGATACACTCATGAAGAGGGAATCAATCAGCAAGCATTTGCTAAGTAATTTTTATGTGCCAGGCACTGTGACAGGCAGAACCAGAAAAAGACAATCTCAGTGACTACAGTCATGTAAATGGAAAGAACCACAGCAATTTTAAAAAGCAGAAATGTGTATGATACAAAAAAGCCAACATAACGACTCCCTTCTGGAATAACATTGTTTACCCACAAAACAGTCTTTACAAGAAGATGCATCATGTCGAAAGCTTGTGAATGGCATCAGTTTTTCTTGCAAATCCCTCCATACCAACTTCAAAATATTGGCTAGTGAGGTAGATTGGAAGAAAATGTGTTTAAGCCATTATCTTATACCACATACCATAATGAGCACTAAATTGTTATGTTATGTGTTCTGAATGAGAGAGGGGCTGAGATTGGAAGGACCTGCCTTTAGATCTATGGTTAAATCTTAACCAGAGTATAATAGTGGTAAAGGTAAAATAGACCATTCTAGTTTACTATGAGGATATGACCTTCTAGGAGAAAGAGGAGGAACAAAGAAGTGATAGGACTGCTACTTGGCAGGAGTGGGATTATAATAATTGACAGGAGTGAGAAAACTGAGTTGCTCTGTTCTGAGTTTCCTTCTATTTTCTTTCTCAAGAAGAATGACCTTTGCCTTGGCAATGACAGAACAAAAATGATTCTAACACAAGATAGATAAGTAAGGAGATAACTTTAAAAAAAAAATACCTAGCTGCCCTGGCAAAGAAAGCTGCAATTGCAGAGAGGGTTAGATCTGACTGACTGTATGTATGAATGTAAAACGTCTATAATCTGTGAGCTTATGACCTGGCTGAGGTGAACTATATCTCATATCTGAAAGAACTTAATTTTATTGTCGAACCACTGTAAATGATATTCAAAAGATCATGGAAATTGGGAGAGAAACTTCAGGATTGGAGAAGGGCAGGTGTCATCACAATTTTCCAAAAAGGGACAAGAACAAAATCTGCAGAATTTAGGCCAGTAAAATTGGTTTAAGTTCCTGGGAAAGTTCTATAGCCAGTCATAAAAGAAATGGTCAGTGAAAGCAAAAGTGATTACAAAGAATCAGCATAATTTCATCAAGAACAAGTAGTGCTGGGGCAGCTAGCTGGCACAGTGAGTAGAGCACCAGCCCTGGAATCAGGAGCACCTGAGTTCAAATCCGGCCTCAAACACTTGATAAACTTAATAGCTGTGTGACCTTGGGCAAGTCACTCTACCCCAATTGCCCTGCCTCCTCCCTCCAAAAAAAAAAAAAACAAGTAGTGCTAGAATAATTTTATTTCCTAGTGTGTTTTAGGATTGTTGCTCTATCAAATCACGGAGGGTTGATTCTCTAGAGGGGAGAGATGGAGGCCAAGACCAATTAAGAAATTGTTGCAATAATTCATGCATAAGGGCCAGAATTAGAGTGGTGGTTATATGAATAAAGAAAAGGGGATGGCTGAGAGCTTTATAAAGGTAGAATAAACAAGGCTCAGCAACACAACTGATTGAATATGTGAGATGAAGAAGAATGAGTCAAAGATAACTCTTGAGATCAAATACCTAGATGTCTGGATAGATGATGGTACGCTCCATGGAAGAAGTGAAGTTTGGAAGAAGAATGAGGTGGTTTTTTTTTTTTTGACTGATTGTTTCAGGTGTCTTTGGAACTTCTGGTTTCATATAGCCAACAGATAGTGAGGCAGGATTGAATTCAGGTGAGAGACTAAGACTAGCTTTGTAGATCTGGGTGTCATTTGTGTAGCAATGACAATTGCATCCAAAGGAGTGTAAAGAGACAGAAGAGGACCCAAGGGAGAGCCTTAGAGTATAACCACAGTGAGGGGCAGAACATGGGCTATGATCTAGTAAAGGAGACCCAGAAGGAGCACGGAAATGGATAGAAAAATAACCAAGAGAGAACAGTATCATGAAAACTCAAGAGGAGTGAGTAGCTTGGGAGGTTGGAGGAGAAAAGAGGTTCAGAACAGTGCAATGAGGAGTCAGGGCCTAGGAGAGATTGTATAACATAAGTTTGTAGTGTATCCAGTCATTTCCATTGTGTGATTTCCCTCTTCACCATTCAACAGTATCCAAATAGGAACTGAGGAATAATTAATAGTGTTTGGTCATGTAGAAGCAATAGTAGGAGCAGAAGTCAAGGGATAGAAGAATGACTGGGTCATTATCAAAAAAAAAAAACTAGACAGACAAGAGAATTAAATGTAATAAAATTCAGTAAAGAAAAATTTAAAACTTTACATTGGGTTCACAAATTAGCTTCAGTAGTATAAGGTTGGGGGGAGGCAGCACACTTACATGTCAGTTTGTCTGAAAAATAGTTGTGCGTGTTAGGAACTGGAAATTTATTATGAGTCCCCATTGTGTTTTGGCAGCCAAAACAGTTAACACAATCTTTGGTTATATTAAGAAACATATTACCTTCCATGTATAAATAGTTAATGATTCCTCTGTACTGTGCTGTGGTCATACTCCATCTCAAGTACAGTTTTCAGTTCTGTGCCCCCATGGTTTAAGTAAGACTTGGAGAAGCTGTAGAACATCCAATAGAAGACAGCCAGGATGGTGAAAGTCCCAGGGTCCATGTTATATACATTTGGTTAGAAGAATTAGAGATGTTTGACTTGAAGAAGAAAAGAGTAACTCATTGGGATCATGATGACTCTCTCCATTTGAAGGATTGTCATGTGGAAAAAGGATTAAATTTATTCTCTCTGGGTCCCAGAAATCCGAGTGCAGAGTCAGTTAGAACTTGAAATGTAGCAAATTAAGACGTGATGTTAAGAAAAACTTCCTAACAATTAGAGGTATTCAAAAGTGCAATGTACCGCCATTGAGAGTAGTGGGTTCTGCCCAGTTGGAGGTCTTCATGCAGAGACTGGATGAATAGTTATCAAGTATGTCGTGGTAGACATCCCTTTCAGTTGTGATTTGAACGACATATTGTCTGTTAGGGCAAGCATTCCATGCATCAGGGACAGCCTGTGTAAAGGCCAAGAGATGGGAGACAGAATACCTTGCATAAGGAATAGCAATTAGCTCAGTTTGGCATAAATATAGAGTATGTAAGGGGAAGTGATATGAAATAAGCCCAGAAAAGGAGATTGGAGCCAAATCACAACTGCCTTTAAATGTCAGATAGAAGAAGTTGTATTTTATCCTAGAAGCAATAAGTAGCCAGTGACTCTTCTTGAGTAGGAGAGTAATATGGTTAGACTTTGTTTTAGAAATACTAATTTGGCAACTGCATGGAAGATAGATTAGAGAAGGGAGAGTTCAGTGGGGCAGAAAGACCAATTGGTAGGTTTTTTTAGTAGTCCTGGTGAGAGGACTGAACTAGGGTGAGAGCTCAGTGAATCAAAAGTACAGGACAGATGCCAAGCACTATGGTGGAGATAGAATCAATGATTGATTAGTTATGGGCAGTGATGAGAAGTGAAGACTTATGTGAAATGATGTATATTGCATTAAGCAAAAGAAGGAGAAAAATACACAGAATGACTGTAATAATGCAAATAAAAAAATACCAAAACAGATAAATTGCATTGACTGGTTTTGGTCCCGGAGGACATACAGTAGAAGCACAAGGAACTACAGGAAAATGTTGCATGCTCTGTTTGGGAGTTGTGTTGTCAGTCAGCTTTGCTTAGCTCTTTTCTTTTGTTACAAGGCAGAGTTTAATGAGAGTGACGGCGGGGGAGTGGCAAGTATACATTTGGAATTTACTGAGGTAGGCAGAACCCCACTAAAACCTTTTATAAAAGAAACAACATTGGCAAGTGTGAGATTTTGCAACCAGTCTAAAGATGTTGGTCAGAGGCTATTACTTAGAGTATATGTTGCACAGTTTGGAAATATCAGACAATTTATGCAGGTATCCAAAATATACTTTTCTTAAGAAAGTTTTGAATAAATTGATTGGCATTGCCTTATTTAACCATCATATATCAACAAAAAAAAATGAAACATTAATTAGGGGAAATTGCATTATATAGTGGAAATAGTACTGGATTTGACATCAGTAGACCTGGATTCCAGCCCTGTCTCCCTTAATTGGGCAACCTTAGGACAGTCATTTTATTTATCTAGGTCTTTTTGAGAAAGCTGGACTAAATGATCCCAAAGTTCCTATCCACCTCTAAGTCCTGGGATTCTACGAAAGTTGACTTGAAAACCAAGTCATTGTGATATGTAGATGTTGTTAAGTGGTGACTCAGTGTTTAGGACCTCAGTTTTTCAGTGCATATGAAAATAAAGCCATATTGGGGCTGGAAGGAATATTAACAAGCCATCTAATACATCTCTTTGCTGTCAGATAAGTGTCAGGACCATATCAGACTGATGTAACTAAGAATCCCAAGAAAATATTCTATATTAGAGATAATATATGTAAAGCACTGGCAAAGCCTAAAACACTATATAAATTCCATTATTAATATTATTATATTTTCCATGGCTGGTTAACTCGTTTGGTAAAAATACCTGTCCAATGAGATCACAGGTATTGGATTCATTTCCCAAGTGGACCATTTTTTTTTCAGGGGTCACAGACTATATCTTTAATGCCAGGTTAATGCATGTTTTTTGTCACTGTGGGGGGAACTGGGCAAGAGAGAGTAGTCTGATGTGTGATGATAATCACCACTTGAAGAAAAAAAAACAACAGAAACTGTAGGTCAGTGTCATCTTTGTATATAATAGTCTCAAAATCAGATTATTTTTAACTCTAAAAATTAACCTCCCCCAAAATGTGTCAACTTATACACAAAGTGTAAAATGAGCAACTTACCAATTCCAGGTCACCAAACAAAATCTCCACTTCTGACCAACTTCCCACCAGTGAGTGAAGCCTGACAAACCAGAGATGAGGAAGATGCAGCTTCTCTCCAGCCGCAGTGGAGGAGAGTCGAAGTCAAGCAGATGCATCAAAGAAGCTCACCAGCATCACCAGTGTATTCTTCAAGGAGTTTAGAAGCACACTCATAGTCATAATGCGCTTTTACCAAGGGACAGTAGTTTTCGTAGTATGCATCCACCTCTGACAGGCTGAGTAGGAAACCGAGAATTCGGTGGAACAGAGACATTGCAAAACTTTCTTTTACCTTTAATTTAGTCTTTGTTTTGACAAAATGAACTAGAGATTTCAGCAGTTTTGGGGTGAACTCAAACTGTGTTGTGATCTAATTGGGATAGTTTATTCAGCCAAAACAATTTTTTTCTCCTTAGAAAAATAACTGTCAGTTTTGTTGTGTGTGTCATTAAGTTTTTAAAATATTTGCTCGACTTCCCCCAGAAAATTGTCTCTTCTCCTTTTCTTATTAACTTCATAGAAATAGTCTTTGGTTTAGAAGATGACATATGTTTTAATAGAGAACTTTGCCCTACTGTTGTCTTGGAGGCTATGATTTTCTCTGACTAGACCTTCACTCATACCCCTAATGAAACTTCCACCAAGACAGGTCAGATAGACTAGTAATTCATGTGCGACTTTAAAATTATTTGGCAAGTTCATGAAAGGTCTTGTTTCATGTTTTTCTGCAAGACTTTCATAAGTGCCAAGTATCCAAGTTTGCCGAGTGCCAAACTTCTCATAGCCTCAGAAAATTAACTCACATTCATAGAGACCTATTTCACATACAGCTTAACAGTGTCTGATTTCAATCAGTATCTGACAAGTTAGTAAAGCATTGAAACATAGAATCAGAGAATTTAGCATGTGAAAGATCTTGGAGATCAAGAAGATAATTCATGGCTTGAGTTAACTGTGTTGCCATTATATAGACATATCTTTGGATTTTTTATGCAAAGTATGGGAAACCTCTTACCATCCTAGCAACTAAATCAGAACTTCCTTATGATACCAGTGTTGTTATGGATTAACTTTTCTGTATATAGACTTTTATTGCATGTAGATACTCTATTTTGCATGAGTAGTCCCAGGGCCTATTGATCAAGGATCTCTCTCTCCCTCCCTCCCTCCCTTTCTCCCTCTCTCCTTCCTTTCCCCTTTCTTTCTCTCTCTCTCTCTCTCTCTCTCTCAGAAATAGGGTTAGTAGTTAGGTGATCTCTGAGAAATGAAATTTCATCTATTTTGTTTTTCAAGAGGACGGAAGGGGGACCTGGTTTATATTAGGATGTGTTACTAGGTCTGTTGTTAGTCTTCTGCTGATGCTGCCACACTTGTGTGTCCTTTGATAGTTTGCAGGCTCCCTGGTATAGAAATTGACATTTTAGATCCAAAGTATAAAATGTTATCTCTGATTTAAATATGATTCCCCTGAGGTCCTGGGTTTTAATTCCATATGAACTAGGTAGGGTGGTCTGTGATAAAGAACCCTCAAATGAGAGTCAAGACACTTAAACTCCTGCTTCAGCTTTACCACTAACTAGTCCTGTGACTTTGAAGTCATTACCTGTCCTTGGGCCTTTTCAGCACCATCTGAGAAATGAGATAGATTAGATGATCCCTATGATCCCTTCCAACTCCAAAAATCTGTAATCCTTGTATTTTGTGACAAGTTTTGATCTATGATGTATTTGAATTCCTTGTATTATACACACGCTATAGGGGTCTACTGTATTTGGATTGATGGCATTGTAGTATGATTGAAAGATAATGAATTTAGAACTAGAAGACCTAGGTCCAGGTCCATCCTCTGCTTACTCCATGTATAAATGTGAGCAAACCATTTACTCTTCCTGAGCCAGTTTACTCATCAGTAAAATGTGACTACTTACCTCATAGAGTTGTTATGAGGATCAAAGAAAATAATGTATGTGAAAGTACTTTGTAAACTATAGAGTTTTATATAACTGTAAGAAGTTGTTAATAATAAAGTCATTCCTTGTCATGTCAATGTTTTATTTGTTCAGAGGAGAGTTTTTACTCTTTGCCTATAGTTTTTTAATCATTTTTCTTGGACTTTTCAGTTCTAAAGTTTTATGAAGCTGCAGAGCCTTAAAGCCTACAGCTGCTAGATGGTTAGCTCATTAACATTTTAACCTGTATTTATAGTCATACTGTCTAAAAAACTAATTTGGAGAGAGTAGTTTAGTTCTTTAAACAAATTAAGTTTTTAGAATGCAAAATAAACTCTCATTTGTAAAACTTTGTAAAAAAAAATACTCATAGAATTTCGGAGTTGAAAGGGACTCCAGAAGTCAATTCCAACACATACTGAGCAGAAATTTCTTCCAGAACATCCCAAAAAAGTAGTCATACAACCTCTATTTGAAGCTCTCCAGTGAGATGGAATTTGCTACATACTGAGGCAGCCATTTTACCTTTGAACCGTTCTAATTATTGGGAAGTTTTTACTTATTTTGAGTCAAAATAGCAGAAATAAACTCTCTACAACCTTCACCCATGGTTCTTAATTCTACCTTCTAAAGCCCAGAAAAGCAAGTGTAATAAGTTTTCTTTCATGTGAGAGCCTTCCACATACACCACTTGATGACAACTATCTTGTCCTCCCTCAGTCCAGTATTCTTCAGGGTAAACGCACCAACGTTCTTTAACATATTTTCAAATGACATAACTTTGCCAACCTTCAGCATCTTGAATGTTCTTCTCTTTTGACAATATCCTTCCCAAAAGGTGGTACTTATCACTAGAATCTAGCCACATCAAGTTACTAAGATCAACTTAGCTTTTTTTTTTTTTGGCTGCCATTCTACCTTGTTAACTTATGTTGGGTTTGCAGTGCAGCAAAAAAAAAAAAAATTCTCCAAATCATTTACCCTAGAAATTTGGTTTAGTAACATTTCCCCATCCTATCCATCTTACTTACAAAGAAGGGTTAGTCACCTCCTCTTCCTCTCCCCCCCCAAAGTGGAATTTGAGCCTGAGGAAGGGGTCATAGGATCATAAAATGGGAAATTTGGAGCCAGAAGGAACCTTAGAAGTCATCTAGTTCAAACCCCTCATTTTACAGACAAGAAAACAGAAACCCCAAAATGGTTGTGATTAATGAAATAAAATCATACAGGTAGGAAGTGACAGAACTGGGATTCTAAGGCTCTCTTGACACTGAGATCCACCACTTTTTCTGCTACCTGTGCTACCTCTCCCAAGTTGATATTGGGAATTTAACATTCTTTATGGGGAAGTTTTTGTGTGGCATCCAAAGCTCTAAGTGCCATGATGTTTGCATAAGGGATCTAAATTTAGTGACTATTTGGCTGCAGGAAATCCAGAATATCCACTTGTTCTTTTTTAGCATAGAGAAGGAATATGGTAAAGTGACTAGAGAACCATGGAGACAAGAAGAGCTGAATTCCCATACTGTCTCTGACATATTGGTCATGTGACTTTGGACAGGTCATTAAACCTCTCAGTGGTCCAAGCAACTCTCTTAAGATGATCAGTTGCATTGTTCCTTCCAAGAGAGCTCTCTATCCCAATCAAATCACAAAATCCATTCCCTGGCCTTTATGCAGGAGATTTTTTTGTTGTTGTAATTGAAGATTTTGTTGTCAATCATAAGGATGAACTAAGGAAACTAATTTTATAAAATTCTAGTATAGTATATGGAAACATTAAAGCTTCCCTTTTTTTTTTCTCTAAATGAGATTGAGATAAATATTTCTCCAACCTAAAGTCCTTTTCTTTTCAGACTTACTTGAATGAAGAAAACTATACCAATACCTAATCATATTTCTAGGAAAACAGTGGCCTACGCTAAACCTTTTTCCCCCTTATTAAAAGCATATTGAGAAACTGGGTCAAAGTTCAAGAACAAATTCACAAGTCTTAGAAGATGGATTAAAAGTGGTAACAAGACTTAGACCACCTGAAACACCTTAATCTAATTCAGGGCATCACTTTTCACTACCTTTGAAGGGACTGAATGGTTTAGGAGGTGCTGACATCTTAACTATCATGTTAACGGAACCCGCCTAAGTTCTGGAACTGTATTTTTCTCTCACTGTGAACTTTTGTCTGTTTAGAAATACTACAAACTGTAACTTCAGAATGACTTATGTTAGAGAGATCTCTAAAGGCATAGCACTCTGCCTGTTGAGATTTTGCTCCCTCTAAATAAAATTGCTTAGAATTAGTATAGTTTAATCAATAAATTGTCTTTGGCAGGCTTGTGCCCCAAATGCAGGAAATAGAATCATTTTCTGTTCCTTCCATGTGTAGAAAGAGCTATGTTTGGAGTAAGGAGAGTCCTGGGTTCAAATTCCATCTCAGACATTTAGTGTCTTTTTAACCATGGACATATCACTTAACTTGTCTAAGCCTCAATTTCCTCATCTATAAAATGGCGGAAATAATGTTTGATTATTTCTATCACAGGGTTGTTGTAAGAGTCAAATGAGATAATACATGATAAGTGCTTTGCAACTCTAAATTATTGTTAGTTATCACAATTGTAATTAACTTTATTTTTAATCTACTATATGCCACAAAAAGAGTTCTGCAGCAAAGGAATTAGTAGCAAATTATATTAACTCCACTAACATAGGACTGATGAAAAATTGACAAATTTAAAATACATTTTAAGGAATTTTGTGATGGATATGGGATAGTATAACTTTTTAAATGAGACAAAAGTGTTACCTGTCTTTTTAAGCTAATAGAATTATATAAAGCTTTATGGTACACATGTAGAATGCTTTAAGGAACACAGTTCGAATGGAACAAGCTCTGTTGTTGTGAGGATTTAAGTTTTGTAAAGAAGTTAAAAGGATTTTAAAGTTTGGAAAGGGCAAAACGATTATAAAGCCTTTCAGTTTATTTTAAAGATAATTTATTCCTTCTTTGTAAATGATCAGCTTTCAGATAAATCAGTGCAGGCCACAGAAAGTGGATCTCTTTTAACTGGAGAGCATAGGGTGTGAGTGTCAGAGTGAAGGATTAAAGGCTTTTACTTCCAGTTGTTTCTAGCTCCAAATTTGTGAGCTAGTGATTTCCTTTAAAAATATTAATTCATCTTTCTGGGTTATTTTAGCTGTTTGTAAATAAAACTATAACCAACTAAAAGACTCTTTTAAACTGATTTCCTCAATTATAGGCATCTCACAATACAGAAGTTAAGTGATTTTACAAATAGAACTAACATAAAAATTAAGTGACTTTTTACAAGTCTTAAGTCTGGTTAGTTTAAAAAATTATTATTAGAATGGTCACCTCCTGATTATCAGCCTGCTATTAAGCAAAAAGCACTTATTTTCTGAGAATAAGAAGAATGTTAAGTTTCTCAGCTACTAATAAATAGTTCAAGTAAATCAGTTCATGACATTCTATCATATTTAATATCAAAGAATTTCAAGAATATGAAGTTTAGTTCATAAAAGGTTACTGTTTTGAAAAAATTACATCTAGCAAGTAATAAGAAACATGTAAACTACTAAGCCACACCTACAGTCTGGATCCTGTAAGATTTGTTTATATGTTATCAATAATAATAATAATAGTATTTATGTGCAATACCTATTATGTGGTAGGCACTGTACTAAGTGCTTTACAAATATCTCATTTGATCCTCCCGACATTCCTGAGAGGTAGGTGCTATTATGATCCCAATTTTATAGATAAAGACACTCAGGTTATATGTCTTACCCAGGGTCACATAGCTTGCAAATGTCTGGGTCTGAATTTGAACTCAGGTCTTATAGATTACAGCCTAAGCGCTCTACCACCAGCTGCCTCTTGTTTATAATTTCATAACTATTTCTGAACCATTTGAAAGAATTTAGTTTATCTAATTTATGTAGAAATTTCAGAATTTCCTATTTGCAATATTATAGAAAATTTAGTTACTCTATTTTAAGCTTTCATCTAAAATTAACATACTTAAAATGAAACATTGCCCTCTCTAAAAAGACTCCCTTGCTGACTCCTTTATACCTATCAGTTCTTCCAGTCATCCAACTTTGAAACCTCAGTTTCATCTTAGAAACCTAATTCTCTCTCACCCTTATATTCAGGTTTTGTTGAGTCTTTATTCCCATTGTATGTCACATAAACTCTTTTTTTGCCATTCCTACTGCCACCATCCTAGTTCAAGTGCTTGTTATTTCCTATGTGGACTGATGAAAGTGATTTCTGATTCTCTCTCTCTCTCTCTCTTTCTCTCCCTCTCTCTCTCTCAACTATTCTAAATACCTAGTATTTAGTATATTAGTATAAATTCCTAAGTAATCTAGTAGAGATTAACATTCCAAAAATGCTACTTTAATCATGTCACTCTCATTCAATTTCTTCAGTGGCTCACCATTTGATAATACCCAAATCTTTCAGCCCAAAGCAGCCTGGCCCTATCTTCTTTTCATTAGAGTGCCATTCCCTATCTTTTTGACATGCCTGAGAACTGTTTTTCTTTCAAAGTTACAGTCAGCAAAACAACAGCCCCTCTTCAAGAAAGCCTTTGCTTACTCCACCAGACCATGTTGGTCTCTCTTGCTCAAATGTATTGTTTATGCCACTCATATAGGTTCATGTACCACTTAGTACTGTTAAGACAAGTTCTTTGTATCTCCCACAGTGTCATATATCTTATAGGTCTTCAATAAATATTTGTTGATCCATTAATTCCATGGTCTATAACATAATAGAGAGAACTCTTGGAAACATGGCTGAGCTATGCTCCCTTTAATCACTTCAGAGTAGCAAGAAATGTGCCAAATAAGATGATAATAAAAAATAAGGAGGGGGTAGAAAAAATCCATCTCAAGGAAAATATCAGAGAAAAGAAATAAAATCAACAAACATCCCAAAAGAAGCCTTAGTATAATGAATAAATGTGGTACAAAAGGAAACTGCTAAAACTGCGAAGAGTGAAAATAGTAAGAGTCCTCTTACCCCGAGCAATGATGAGTGGTTTAGAATGAATGAATTAATATCTTTATTAAGCATTTACTATATTCATAACACTGTGCTAAGCATCAAGGACACAAATGGAAATGCAAGACAGTCCCTGGTCTTAAAAAGCGCGCATTCTAATGAGGGAGATAGTACATAAAGGAAGTTTCAGCTGCAAGCCAGATGGAAAGGTCTAGTGGTTCTTAGGGTGTAGCAGCAAAGCAGATGGAATTGCATCTTCTGTTGATAATTTTATCTGTTTTCATGTTGAACCATTGGAAATTACCAAGGACTTGGTAGGGAGAACTTTCACTTCAGGGTTTTCAGTAACTATGAGTGCTTTGGCATCTTGGGGGTTGTAGTCCTTGCAGAGACAGTTGACTGTTTGCTGTCCTGGAAAATATCTATGGAGGTGGGGCTGGAAGCAAGGCCAGTTGTGGTGGAAGAGTAGGGGTTGGCAAGGGTATTCCTGTTCCCTGGGCCCTCATCCTTACCCTGTTTCCTGTTCAGCAGTGTTACAGGAATAGTGGTCCTCTTCTCCACAAGGTTCACACCTCTCCATGATAACTGGCCAGGCTGGAAGCAGGGTCAGTGATTGGGGGAGAGGGCTGGAAAGGAACTATTGCATTTCCCCGGGTTCTTGATTTCCAGTTCCTTTACTGAATCTTCCAGGGTCCAAGGAAAAGTGGTGATCAAAGTGGTGGCAGATAGGGTGAGGGTTGACATATATGGCACATAGAAGGTATGTAAAAGAAATAAAGGAAGAAACTAAGATGGCAATTAGAGCTCTTACGTATTTTTTTAAAAGAGAAAAGATAACTTAGATATTACAGGGCTATCCAAAACGCGGCCTGCAGTGTGATTTATACGGCCCACCTACAAGCGTAGAAATTTACATAAATGCGTTGTCTGTTGTTTCAATAAAAACCTAAAGTTGGACAGCCCTGACTTAGAACAAGCAATAAAGAATCGCTCTGAAACAATAATTCTTTGAAAAATGGGTAAGCAAACTTAGAACTTAAAAATACAGAGATTAGAATATTAGGACAAAATCAGAAGACATCAAGATTGGAAGAACACTTGAGACCTCTGCAAGGTATGGGAGTCAGCATGATCTAGTAGACTGAGCGCCTGACTTGGATTCAAATCCCACCTTAGGTACTTATTAGCTGGGTAACCCTGGGCAAGTATTTACTTCTCTGAGCCTCAGTTTCCTCATCTGTAAAATTAAAGGATGAAACTCAACTGCTGAGATTCCTTTCAATTCTAAATCTTAGAAACTGGAGTCAAACCAAAGCAGTTGACCTTGAAGATGTTAGTTAGTCTGACAATCTGGAAATTAAATAGTCAGTGGGCGAAGGGCTAGAGATTTCAGCATAAGATCTTAAAATATAGGCAAATTCCAGGTAGAGAAAGTAACACCAAGTATAGGAAGTGACATACCTTCTTTAGATTCTCAACAAAAATCTGTGACTATTTTGGGGAATATTGGAAACCGTTGCATTAGTAACTCATCTTGTGGTGTGATTATGAAATACCTTAAGAAAGTACCACATATTATTAGGAAGCAGTTAACCCAAAATGTGATCACTATAAAATAGTCTGTAGATTTGAAAATTATAAATTGCTGTGAAGTATGTATGGAAATACTGCTATGTGCAGCTAGGTGGCACAGTGGTGTAGAGTGCCAGGCCTAGAATCAGGAAGACTCATTTTCCTCAGTTCAAATCCAGCCTCAGACACTTACTAGCTGTATGAGCCTGGGCAAGTCATCCTTAGTCAAGTTTGCCTCAGTTTCCTTATCTGTAAAATGAGCTGGAGAGCGAAATGGCAAACCACTCCAGTATCTTTGCCAAGAAAACCCCAAATGGGGTCACAGAGAGTCAGGACATGACTGAAAACAACTGAACAACAATACTGGAAGTATGTAAAAATGAAAAAGAGGGAGATCATAAGATCATATGTTAATGATAAAATAATGAATTGTCCTGAAATCTAATAAAAAGAGAATTAAAAAGTAAGAATCCGTCAGTGTTTCTGTAGTACTGCCACATAACAAAAGGACCCCCATGAGTATTATTGTCTCCTTAACAATTTGTAGTAGAGGAGGACCCATGAGAGTAAAATCACTTAATGACCATACCCCTTGATACCATTAAAGTCTCTTTATACAAAATCTATGTCCATCAATCAGCCTTCCCATCAGGAAGAATGCCATAAATAAAAAAGAACTATGCCAGGCTAGGGATGAGAAGACCTGAGTTCTTATCCTGGCTTTGCTGCTAAAATGATGACGATGATGAAGAGGATGAAGATAGTGATGATAGTGACAGTGATGCATCCCGAAATCAAAGCTTTATAGGAAGAACGCATTTAGAACAATTAGAACAAGTAATACCTTTGTTAATAACATTTTTTGGCAAAGTAAAATGGGTGACAGTGGATCAAAGTATTCAAATGAAAACTTAAACATATGAAACATAGGGCTCATCACCTAAGATAGCTGTACAAAGATTAGTACAGTGGGGTATGAATTACTTGGACCAAAGTAAAATAGATTTTTTTAACTTATATAATAAACTTTGCCACTTTTATGCCTTTTAAAAACTTAATATAAAGCTTGTCTTTTTGCTACAATTACTTTTTTTACAGAATTTGTTATTGAGGTCACAAGCTTTTGACACATATTCCTTAATTCATCATGAAACCACACTTTTATTACTAGATAATAAGCTTACTTTTGTTGAACAAATCATTTTTTCTAAGTATAGCCTTTATTATAGTCCATAGTTTAAGCATTTTATTTGTATCTCTTGGATAAATTTCTTAAACATGGTGTGTGGCATGTTTAAGGCCCTATTGTAGTATTCTCTTTGAGAATTACTGTGTGCTTATTTCTCAGTATAGCAATATGCTTATCAGAGTTCATCATTTTTTCAATGGGAACAAGATTTTCAGGCCTGGTAAAAGCAAAAAATCTTCAAAGCATTTTTCTGGGTATATGTTTTACATAGTAATGAATAAACCCATGTCTTGCATGTTCTGACAATGGGTTTTTGGTGTAGTATAAAATGAAAAAAAAAAGTTTTAGCAGTCAAAATAACCTCTTTCCATTTTTCAGTACTCTGGACTTTGTATTGTCTTGCCAATGACAAAGATTTGTTCTTCATAACAACTGTTAGCAGCCCTTTTTTGTGGTCTTCATTATTATTCAAGAAGCCTATACTGTAGAGGAATCAGTAGCAACTCTGCCTGACATCTCTGAAAGTCTTTGCTGGTTTTCTGAGGGTTAATTTTGCTGTTTGGTGGTGATAGTTTGACAGTTCTTGGCTTTGTTTTTTGTTTTCTACACCTTCAATGTGACAAATCCTGTTCATTGTGGGCTTGAATGATCCTTGAAACATTTGACTTCTCCATACTAACAGCTACTGTCATATCTCTTGATAGTCATTAAAGTCTTTAAGAGCTGTGCCTTCTCTATGTTTCCTTGGAGCAATGACCATTCTTAAATTAAAAATACAAAGCAATGAAACATTTATTTGTGGCATGAAATCCAGCACTCACCTGAAAAAGAACTAACTTAAGGTGAATAAATTGACTTAACCTGGTTTCATCTGGTCAAGGTCAGCTTGGTGTTAAGAGAAGCATTCATGAATGATTATTATTATCATAAAGTGAAACCTTAAAATTATTGCCTTTCCCAAGTAATTTGCATACCACTGTACTTTCTGTCAAAAAAAGAGAAGGAAGATTGCTAGATATTTTCAGAGTACAGGTTATAAGTTTACAGAAATGCTTTTGAATAAACAGACCTTGCTTCACAAAACAATCATAAAGACTGACAACAAGTATTTGCTATTGGATTTGTTGAATTTAACTGAAAAGTCATTTCTCTCTTATGGAGTCTATAAAATGACTAAGATCCACAATTGCAGTCAGGTGCTCCATGGGCAATATCCACATGAACTTGAGCAACAGTGTGTCAGCAAAGAAGCATTGACCAAATGACCGAGGCAGGGAGATCTGTTTATAGGAATGGGAGTGTTTATGGTAGCTATTCATAGGATCAGGGCATTGTCACTGGAAATGACAAAAAAGTTATACTTATTGAACACAGACTTATTGACGATACAGATTATGCAGTAAAGCAGTGGAAACTGTGCAACATATTGCTGTAGCTTGCAAAAATTTAGCATCTGTCAAATATGTAAAAGACATGATTAGGTGGTTCGAGTTAAATATCAGAAGATTGTTCTCCTTTATAAACTTATAGATGACAAATCCTGTTCTACAAACATAAACCTCAAATGACCTTGAGAATTCAGCAAATTATACATCATTACAGGAAAATTGTTTCCCACAAGCACCCAAAACAGTGTCGATTCATAAAAAGTATAAGAATAATGTTTTTAATAAATGTCATTTTATACTTGTCAAATGATAAGGATAGGTTGTGGTATGGTAGGTAGAGAGCTAGCCCTGGGAGCCAGGAGGACCTGGATTCAACTCTAACCTCTGACCCATACCAGCTGTGCAACCTTGGCAAGTACCTAACTTCTCAGTGGTCTGGGCAACTTTCCAATCTCTAAACAACACAGAATAAAAGGTTCAAAAATATAGAGACCAAGGAGAAGAAATTTAAACCATGTGGAAACATAACAAGGTATATATCATTCAGCCTGCTGCTGGAGCTGTTCTGAAGGTGCATTCATTCGAGTTCTTAGATGGTAAGTTCACATCACTTCATCTACCTGCTCAAGTCTGCAGAACATTAAATATGAAAGAATAATGACAGCCTAGAGACTTGTCCTGTGTGAATCCCATCAAAAAAAAAAAAAAACAAATGAGACAAATGGGATCATAGGACCAGAGGCTCAAATAGGCCAAGTGACTTGCCCAAGGCTACACAGAGGCAGAATGGGGACTTGTACCCTGCCCTCTATCTCAAAATGCAACATTCTTTAAATTACAGCTCACCTGACCCACTAAAAATTCGTGCTTTCAAATTTCACCTTGATGTATGATGAAACAGGCTGCCCCGCCCCTCTCTTGATAGAATGGTGAAGAGCTCAGAGTGCATCTTGGATTGTGGACATGGCCAAGGCAGGACTTTTTTTTGCTTAACCATGAATGTTTATAACAGGGTGTGGTGTGTGTGTGTGTGTGCACGCGTGCACACGCGCAGGGGTGTGTTCACATATGTATGCATGCTTCCTCCGTAGAAAATGGAGAGAAGCCAAATGTCTGTTTGGGGAGTGAAGGAGAGAGAAAGTAGTTTTCTTTAACTTCACCTTGATCTAGAATAATTTTTCTTTAACACCATTCTCAGTACCTCAGAAATCAACAGTGGTTCCCTATTCCTTCCCAAGTAAAGTTCAGACTCCACACCTGTCATACAAAGTTCTCCATCAATTTCTATTTTGTCAAAAAAAATTGAAGCAGCCATATGTGAGCCCCTTAAGATAACTTTTAACTTAATGATATTAATAATACCTCATGTTTCTATGGCATTTTATAACTTTCAAAGGATATTCCACATACATTATTCCTACAACTCTAGGTTTGTCTCACATCATACATCTCCTTACACTATGAATTCCAGCCAAACTGGACTTTGTTCCTTTTGCCGTGAACATGAACTTTTCCTCTTCTGTGTTGTTACTCATACAGTTTACCTCTTCTCTGCTGTTACTCAGACATAATTCTCTATGCCTGAAATTTCCTCATTCTGTCTTTGCCTGAATTCCTATGTGTCTTTTAAATATCAATAAAAATGTGACCTTCTCTAGGAAGGCTTCCTTGATCCTCTGTCCTGGGTTGGTAACCATCTTTTCCCTCGATCCTGTCAAAGCACTAATGAAATTTTCCTGTAATCTTATACTTATAGTTACCTATATTACGGTTTTATTTCTGTTAGACTGTAAGTTCCTTCAGGCCAGAGACTGTGGCCTAACTACACTTTGTATTTCACAAGGGTTTAGTGCAGCGTAGGTTCCTAAACATTGATGTTTTATGTTGCTAACAGTGCTCATCCTTCTTTTGTGTGCAGCCTGGTTCACTCCCTTCTAGAACTATGCCAGACATTTTCTTCACCCTTTCTAACCTTGCACAGCACCTGGTTTCACTCTTTCAAGGACCTGTGATTTTGTTAAAGTCCCACAACAACTTAATAGCTGGTCTCAATATTTGCTGTGCCCAAATTTCTCATCAGTCTTTAGCCAACCAAGAGATATACCTTTCTGAATTTAGGTAATTGATCCTCTGAAAATGGTCATACACTGCATCACAGAGAGAGATGGTAAGTGATGTTAGGGAGCCAAATTAGCATCCTTTAGTATCAGACCTGCTTTTGTGAAGGGACCATTCTTCTGAAAGCTTCAATCGACTATCACCTGGGAACGTATTTGTTGGTTGTTAGCTTTATTCTTTTGTAAAAGATATACGTGATGGAATTCAAGGCTGTGGGCAGTGTCTAGAAATTTCAGAAGGCATAATTTTGATAACTAAAACAGTGATTAGCAACTAGAGCCAGCAATTATTTCAGGAGAAAAAAATCATCTTGGGAGAAGAGAGACCTTGGAAGAAATATACATTGATGTAATATCACCTCATGCTTAGGAATGCCTCTGCTATCTCTGTATACTAATCTAGGCACAAAAGTAGGAATTTGCTATCTGCAGTTTTCATAGACTTGAGTGTTATTGAAATGGAAGTGCTTCAAGGACATATCCATTCATTTCCAGCTTAGAGATTCTCATCTCATGTAAATTATTTTGCCACTTTTCATTTTAATTCTTTGCTGTCATTTTCTGGTAAAGAGATCATTTGGTTTCACCCTGTTTAAGGTGCTCACTCACTGATCATTCAACTGACAACTGCCCTTTGTCTCCAAAACCGTAGTGCCCCTAGGATTTATTTTATCACTCTTTTTTATTGCTACCTGTAGATTTCTATTTATGTTTTTCCCCTTTCCTCTGTCTTAGAAAATGTCTAGGGTCATAAACTTCCTTATGTTGAACAGATGTGTGTTCTGATCCCAGGAGTTTCATTTCAGAAACCAATTCCCTCTGAAATCTTGAAAAGAACAAAGCTTTGCCTCAGTTTCTTTAATTGTCAAATGTAAACAATTTAGCCTCTCAGGAATGATCTGAGGATATAAAACAGATAGCAGGGCCTTAGATTTCCTTTGACTGCCTTGAATTGTTTTCAGTACATTCAGAAACAAAATTAGACTTAGCATATGGCCTCCCAAGTTATCCCTTTGGTATTTCATATTAAATTATACTGTAGGTCACAAATGTTTGCTATAGTTTCTGTTTGTTGACAGTGTAGTTTCCTAACATCTCTTCAGCCTCCCTCTTCTATAATCTAACCTACACAGTTCTGCCAGTGTAATCTTCTTAGACTATTACCTTGTTAGTGTCCCTCCTGTGATTAAAAACCTCATTTCCCCATTGCCTACAGGATAAAGTCTAAGCACTTTAACCCCGCTTTCAAGACTTCCCACAATCTGACTAATTCTGCCTTTCTAGCCATTATCTCCTCCCCGACTTTTCCTTTATGTTAGTTAGGGTCAGTTTCTGAAGTCTGAGAAACTGTGTGAGTATTTTCATAGTGTTGATAAATATTTGTTAGCATAATTTATTTCTTTTGTTATTGTTAGTATTTTATTTCATTCATTTAAGAGCATAATTCTTGAAAAGGGATCCATACATTTCTCTTGATTGCCAGAGAGGTCTGTGACACAACAAAGATGAAGAGCCTTGTTTATGTAAACCTTCTATTACAATTAAAGGGATCACCTTACTATATACGTGGTTAATGTTTTCCTTTCTCTATTGTTTTCTTTTTTCTAGCTGTATTCTCTAGGTTCAGTTACTCAACTATGTGCCTGGCATTAGTCACAGGGGATACAAATATGTGAGTGAAACAGCCCTGGCCCTTAAGGGAAGAAACAGTATATACACAAAGAAGTAAATATGAGATCTATATAAAATAAATGTAGAGTGATTATGGCAGGTGAGAGTGGAGTAGATAAGAACTGGAGGAATCAGGAAAGGCCTTGCACAGTGTGGCTTTCTGGCTGAACTCTGAATGGAGCTAAGGGTCCTGAGAATCGGGACACAGAAATGGCAGGTGGCATGTTGTGGAGAGGAAACCGTCAATCAGCCAGTTTGACTGGAGTATACATTGTTTGAGGAGGAGTAATGTGTAATCAGCCTAAAAACAAAAGCTGGATCCAAGTCGTGAAGGCCTTTAAGTGCCCAACAGAGAAGCATGTATTTTATTTAAAGGCAATAGGGAGCCACTGAAGCTTCTTTGGTGGAGGAGGAGATGGTCAGACCTGTGATTTAGGAATTTAAATTTGGCCGCCATAGAAAAGATGACTTAGAAAGAGAAGTAACTCAATGCAGGGACTGCAATTAGGAGGTTATTGTAATACTCTTAAACTAGAGGTGAGGAGGTCCCTGAGCTAGGGTAGTTGTGGGGAGAGGGGAAAGGTTGCAGGAAATGTTGTGGAGGTAGAATGTGGTATCCTGCTTGCGTAAATGTAATCTATCCTATTAATGGAGATATAAATGAGAACTAATAAATAACAAGATAAGGCAAGTTAATAAAAATTATAATTCATAACAAGAATGTATTTCATAATCACAAACATATAGGACATTTAATATAATTACTAATTGTTGAATCCTCCAATTTAAGGTATGTCGAAATAATACATAATTTCTTCATCTCTTGCTTTGAAAAAAAAACAATATTTACTGTGGTTTCCTGTGCAATGGAATAAGAGCCTGAAAATTTAGAGCAAAATACACTATATTGATCTGAAGTTAAGCCTCACTTTTTCCCCCAAATCTGCCTTGTATGAAACCTGAATATGGCCTGTATTTTATGTTATTCTTCAGTGTATACTTATTTGTTTTCCCTTTTATGACAGTATCTCATTTTAAGAGTGTGACTTAAATTCAGAGATAGTCTATAGGCAGATTTCTATGGACTCTCTGATCACAAACTCATAGTTAGTGAATTCTAAACTGTTGAGGTTTTTGTTTGCTCCATGAACCATGATGACCAGGCAGCTCTACTGCCTTCCAGTCAATTCCTTCTCCCATCCACAGTTTTTGGTAATGTCGCCAGGCTAGCTTGGTGCAGTTATTGCACAGGTCATCATTGTAAAAGTGTTTCTTCCTCGGGTTCTTGAGTGACTGCACACTTATAATAGCACCTACTTTTTCTGACACTGTCTATAGCCTGGATATGTAGCTGGTTCTGTACTGTCAACATCATTCTCAAAAAGGGAATGTTTCGTGGCCTTAGTGGTAATGGAGAAGAGCCCTTTCTTTGGGCGTCTCCACCTCTTGACCCTAGTTTGTATTCATGTTCTGTTTCCCAAAATGATCTTCATAAGTTAATGACTTATTGTTGTGATTTTGGACAAATGGTCTTGGGTTTGTTGTTCTTATGTATTGGCAAAAACAGTGCAAACATTCCTTTGTCTCACTTGAGATATTTAATCAACAGTACATTCACCTATGAGCAGCTAGATGGTAAGCGGACAGAGCGCCGGCCCTGGAATCAAGAAGGCTCGTCTTCACGAGTTCAACTCAGGCCTCATATACTCATTAGCTGTGTGAGTCTAGACAAGTCACTTAACCCTGCTTGTCTTAGTTTCCTCACCTCTGAAACAAGCTAGAGAAGGAAATGGCAAACTATTCCTGTATCTTTGCCAAAAAAACCCCAAATGGGGTCATGAAGAGTTGGACACAAATGAAACAACTGAACAGTACAACTCACATACTGGCTTGGTGATCCTAATTTTTTCTAGAAGTTTAAAAAGTACTCCTATTATTGGCACTTCAAACTATTTACCTCAGTGCTGCTTTAATATATAATACCTACTACATAATAATGTATAATATAACACATTACATATTAATATGTAATATTAACTTATAATTTATATCTGTCTAGCAACACACACAAAGAAATGCCATTCATTATCAGCATCTCTTTCTAAGGAAGGACAGTACTGACTGGGTAATTAAAAGCAACTGCCTTACAATATTTTCCTCCATATGGAAGAACACGGACAAGAATCACAGTCCAAGAGGAAATGGACAGGTTGCTGGACGACTCCTGATACCAGTGTCCGCATTAAGGAGAACCAATGGAATATTAGAGCTTGGGAAGATACCTCAGTACTTTGATGAGAATATTTTGGTGTTTTAAATTTTTTTTAATGTTGTGTTCTTATTTCTTGTTTGCTTCTGCAGTTACTTCAATGAGAATCAGTATCCTGATGAGGCAAAGAGAGAAGAAATTGCCAATGCCTGCAATGCTGTCATACAGAAGCCAGGTGAGGCCATGAGCCTTCGGTTAGGGCAACTACAGTTATCCTTTTCTAAATCTTACCCCCCAACCCCTCTCAAGGTAGCACTCCTAACCCATTCTCTTAGCTCCTTTCAAGGCATGTTATTTGGATCATCATCACCTGGACCTACAGGTTTTCAATGCTAAAAACTCTGGTTAGGTTCATGGGAACAACTTTTACTGGAATATAGAAAATAATTGTTTTTCCTAAAGATTTTGTAAAATTCCTTTTTAGAAAGATTGCATGAACTAGAATTCTTCGTGAATTTAAAATCAAGGACATTTAATGAGTTCAGTAATTCTTCTTTTCCATTTTGGTAAAGGTAAAGAGCCTACAACAAACCAGCATAGTATCCATCAAGTTCCTATTTTGTAATAACTTCTTTTCAGCTGAAGGATCCACTTTAGAGAGATTACAATGTAGGTACCACCTTCATTATTCCTATTCAAATAAACAGGCTATTTCCATGCAGTTCAACTGTTCTCCCTTCATCTGTGAGCTACAACACCCTACTTTATCTGTTTGCCCCACTTAGAGCTTTTATGTACTATTGGACTGGAGAGTAAGATACCAGTCTCAGTACAGGCCTGCCTTGAATAGGGTTGGACTGATCTGTGCTGAGCCAACCCAGCTGTTTTTGTTGAATTATGAATGATAAACTAAAAATATTGGGAAAAAGTAGTAATACCTAACTTGCCTAGAGTTCAAACTTCAGACAATCTCAGATATTTGGAATATAGCCCAGAAAATAAAAGTAAGCAAAAAAGACCTATGAATACTGAGACTCTGTTCCCAAATACCCAGCACAGTTTTGCTTACTTTACTTCATAGTAAAGTTCCTTACGGTTTTTTTTTCTTAGACTAGAGTTCTAATTAAGCTACCCCATGGCAGATTAGAAGTTACAAGCTAAAAAATGGGTGAGTTTTAGAAACAGACACATTTTGACATCCAAAAATGGAGAAAAGGAAAAAAAAACTAATCTAAACTAAAAAGTACATTTGCTTATAATGTGCTGTTACAGTATGATGTAACAATGGATTTTCAGGGTCATAGTTGACCGTGCATTAAAAATTTACATTCTCTTTATTTTCTCTACTTGAGAAGTCAGGGAAGTATGTAATAATACTCTAAAGAAATTATCATCAAAGTGGTTACAATATCAAAAGTTTGGGGACTAGAAAGTGTTTGCTTCAGTATCTGAAAAATTCATTTAATGCGAAAGACCTCCTTTCTTAATGATACTGGATAAATGTGGGTATCCCTCACTGCATCATAAAGTTTAAAAACTACTTGACTCTTGTAGACATACTTTCTGGAGAGATGTGTATCTTGCGTGTATGTATCTTTCTTGAACTGGATGAAGCATGTTATTGGGTAATCTTCATATTTCATTCAAAAATCATTTAAGTGCCTAATCTGTGCTAGATGTAGGAATAAAAACCTAGCCTGAATCCCATTACCACCTAGTTTAAGCCAGACTCGCAGAACTGTGTCATCTGTACTATATTGAATGCATTCACAGGCAAAAAACTGTCTGATCTGGAACGAGTTACTTCCCTAAAAGTCTACAACTGGTTTGCCAACAGAAGGAAGGAGATCAAGAGAAGAGCCAATATCGGTAATGTATCAGAGAGGCTGCCGCTTCCTTCTCTGTCACCAGTTGAAAACCCAGTAATGTTTTGTGCTGTAGCAACAGTTATGGTTTCAAAGTAAGACTCCAGTTGGAAACATCCAGTTCCACTACTTAACTAGCTGTTATTTTACTACTCTGTATTTCAGTTTCTTTATCATTGAAATGAAGTTGCTAGATTACATGATCTTTAAGGTTCCTTCCTGCTATAAATCCTATGATTTTATGAATACCTCAAAATGATCCTAACTTCTGATTCCTTGGACCTGTTTACGTTTCCCTTCATCTTATGTCTTAATGGCCAAGCAATGGCATTTTTTTATCACTGTGTTTATTTTTATAGTTAGTAACATTTCACAGCTTAAATTCTATAATAAGATATTACTGCCACTAAATATCATTTCTGCTGTTTTGAAAGAGTTAATGATACATATTTGCAACTGTTTACAGTACCATTGGAGAATGACTCAGCCGCTGTGAAGACTCTGTCTCGTGGTACACAGCCAAACCCAATAGAGCATTAAGGAATCTGAAGTGGCCAGGTTTGGGGAGTGAACTTTTGGGCCACTGAAAAATCCATTCTAGTATTGAATACCTAGCTTGCCCACTATTAGCCCCTTCAGAAGTGTTACAGAACCAGAAACAGGATAACTGGCAAATAAAAAGCATTTATTAAACACCATCCAACTTTTTAAATGTAACATATGGACTAGCCGGAGTTCCTGAATAGAAGAATATTATTTTTTCATTCTTAACTTGAATGAGTGAACGATCTAGCTACCTCTAGAAACCTAGGTACCTCTTTTATTATCAGTTTAAGTTAAAGATGAGCATCGGAGTTTTCTCAGCCGTTGAAATAATTCTGTATTTAAAACAATTAAAATAACGTATCAGATAATTTAGGGATCCATTTGCTTTTTTCGAAGAAGCAGCAATCCTGGAGAGTCATGGGATAGATGTACAGAGTCCAGGAGGCCACTCCAACAGCGATGATGTAGATGGAAACGACTACTCAGAGCAGGTGAGCATCCGAGTGCAGGTCATTGATTGCCAAATGGCTCCAATCTTGTGAGCTTATTTTGTACAGGGAGGGAGGGGGTTAATTCTCCTGGCGCCTCCCCCTCCTCCAGTTCCCACCATGTGTCTAGTCAGATTTTCATGTAATTTGAACAGGAAAGTGGTGAGATTCAGTTGTCCTCTTTAATTTGTGAGAAATCAATATTCACCCACATGGATTTATTGTCATACAACAGGACACTTGGCAAGTACGCAATGGGGAGGAGGAGGAGGGACGAAGTTCTGAGGGAGGCAGAGAAGCAGAGAAGGTAGAAGAAGAGAGGAGGATCTGAGCCAAACAAGCAAGTTGCACCATTCACCACATGCACACACCCAATGTTTGAAAAATATTAGGAGCAACCGGGCAGCAGTAATTCATGCCTTAACATGTACCAATGTAGAGTACAAGTCAAAGGCCCACCCACTGTGGCACCATTTCAGTGGCAACCCTCATGCAAAAATGAGTGGTTCTTCCGGAGTTTCTCTGGCATGTTGGGCATACACATGCTTTCTACTTGCATGTCTTCCCATTTCACCTTTATTTTTTTCTTCATTGGTTGGAGGAAATGTATTAATAGTAGCCACTGGATGGGATAAATTTATTAGCTATAAATGTGCAGAATTCCCTGACATATGTTACTAAATTTCTTGTAAATCTGAATAGAGCTTCAGCTTTATATCCACATAGTCACATATGCAGTGTACCATACCTGACTTTGACAGAATAGAGTAGCTCCTCTCCAGTTTTATGAATTGGCCCCATATTACTATGATCCTTACTTGTTATGGCTTCTACTTGAATTAATGGGACTGATTCTTGTTTAGTTAATACCTACAGAGTTCTTGAGTATAGCTAACAAAAGAGCTGGGGAAGAAAGACTCCCAGTCCGTGTTCTAGTCTGTGCTGAAAACTGTTTTCCCTGCATCAGTTTACAATGATTTATTTCATGGCTTCTCCATCCCAGCTTGAGCACAACCATTTTGCAGTATAAATGACACATATGAAATTTATCTCATGTAATTTTTTTTTGATGCACGGCAATGTCGATCCCTAAAGGGATGTCTGAGTGTCCAGGATGGAATCCCACTTCAAGCACTGAATACACCATTCTGTTTTTTTTTTCTTTTCTTTTCTTTTCTTTTTCACCATTCTGTTTTTTTCACTTTAAGGAGATGAAGGCACACCTAAAACCCTCTCTGAGTTTGGTGTCTCCCATCTGCCATTATTTCCAGACCCACACCCTCCAATGGCTGTCTTCTTTACGGATATCCTTGAGACACTCCTATACATCATTTCCTGAGGAGCTGACTCTCTATTCAAAGTTTTTGGCGTGAATTTCCCCAGGATATAACACAGGGTGAAATGTTCACATAATATCTGTAGCACTAAGCCCCATAATGCCCATTTCCCTTCAGAACTTTATTTTCTGTGTATGTTGAGCTCAGCCAGGAGGAGTGGACACCACTTGAAGGGAGGTAGTGGACACTCTTATTAGACAGCTGGGTGAGGATGGGAAAATGCCATGTGCACCCATCCCGGGCTTTAGTGCTATCACAGTCAGTGATAACGCTTTCCCTTTGTCTGTGTGTGAAAACATATGTTCGTCAGTGGGCTGGTAGATATTTAGCCTGTACGCTGCAGGTTTCAGTCCTTTTTAGTTTGCTTAAGTGCCTTAGTAGGAAATGCTATGCAACCCTGTAGAGGAGTTCTCAAACAGTATCTGATGTTCCCGTATAGACTTTGTAAGTCACACCTCGCAGCTCCTAAGATACATAATACTACTGGCCTAAAACGTAGGTACACATTGGTGGTTTCATGCCAGCCTTTACAACTTATATTCATGACAACTAAGAAAACTTCTAGCAGCCTGAATACAGTTTTCACTAACAGAACAGATGAAGGTACTTACTCTTTGTCAAAAGCACATGATGGTGACTGTGCCTCTATCCATTCAGTGTCTACTTATTTATACACAGTTCATCTTCATCCTATCATGAGACACCTCCTCCCTCTCCCAATGACTTTGTTTCTGACCTTGAATGTTCATCTTCTGCTCGCCCTTCCTTGCATGCCCTTTCGTGAGCTGAAGCATTGTCAGGATGGTAACGTTGCTCTCTTTCATTCCGTCTCTGCAGGATGACAGCACTAGCCATAGTGACCACCAAGACCCCATCTCGTTGGCTGTGGAAATGGCAGCAGTCAACCACACCATATTGGCCCTGGCCCGACAAGGAGCCAGTGAGATCAAGACAGAGGCCCTGGATGATGACTGACCGACAGAGAGAGGGTCGGACACAAGAAGTTAGCTTAGTTTTAGACGTAGCACCTTAGCAGACTTTCCTCGGTCCTTAATATGTGTTCTTACAGTATAACTTTGCAGTTTCTTGTATGTCAGTTAGCTGTTAGGGTCTTGTTCTGTGAAGATGGCATGGTGCCCTCAGCCTTTGCATATACTCTCTCAGTATTAATTCCCAGTAAATAATAACCAATCAATCAACCAACCAAACTTCCCTCTCCCAGCCCCTGTGGCTCGAAAATCTTGCTGCTCTGTTCTGTCTTAGCATTCCAAGAAAGTGCTTCCAGGTATTTTAGATAGGCCTTGATTTTCAGATACTAGACTACATGTAAAATCTCGGATAACCTTAGGTATCATGTCACACTAGTCTATCTACCCTTCCTTCCTTCTCTAAGACTGAAAGGATGCAAGCTGAGGTAGTATGGCACAGGATTGACAAACACCATTTGGGAGTATCCGCAAAGAGTGAAAAGAACACTACAATCCCCACCTTCATGTGAGAATAATGGATTTCCAGCTGCAATAAGCCGTGCCTCATTATAGTCACACTGTGGCTAGATTATACTTCTCTGGGTGCTGTGCTAAGAATGTCAATGGGAAAACATATTCGCAGATTGGTTGATGTTAACATGCCCAACATCCTCTCCTATCACAAGCTGTGTGACTTAGTGGATAAAATACTGCCTTCTGCCTTTGGGACCATGTTAAAAGCCCAGCCTGAGAGCATTGGGGAAAAAGAGCTGAATGTCTAATGGAGGCTAAGTTTACTTCTTAGAACCACTATACATTATGGGCACAGCTACTAGTGCCTGACCGGAAAAGATCCAGGATTCACCATCAAAGTTGCATTACCCTTCCCTTGCCACCAAAAAGAAAAAAAAAAAGTAAAAAACAGAAGCTCTCAAGGATGGGATTAAGGTCACAAGTGAATGGGCTTATAACTTTGTCTTTGTAACTCTTGCCTGCAACCTACAAAGTAAGAATATTTGATAGAAGACTTTACTACAACAGTTATATGGGGTATCATAAATGCAAATACTCACTTAAATATGAGCAGGTAAAAGGCAGGGGATCATTTACCACTTACATTGTAGGAGATATAATGGGATGTGACTGCTTTGGTGTTCTTCTTTACTCTGTCCTTGTAAAGGTATGAGAAAGTTATACTGCCACAGGCAATTTAATTAATAATTGGAAGCCATATTGATAATGGATGTGGTAATATTTGTAAAGTTTAATCTACTTTAAGCAGCAGTAACTAATGGAATTTTTTTCCTTGATCACATATGTAGCACTTTTGTTACTTTTTAAAGATATTTATATTTGATAAATCCTTTTTTTGTTTTGAGAATTCAAAATACCAAACAGTGAACTTGCATTATAGAGTCACCCTGCAATCACCTTGTCATCTAATAGTAAAATGATGAACAATCCATGCATCGAAGAAAATTACATCTGCTGGCGTTGTCTGAAAATGATCTCCTGGCATCCCGATTAAATGACATTGTGTCGTGGCCGGTAAGAGGAAACAGCATAGGGTGTGTCTGAAGTAGGCACAAGTGCTGGATGGATGTTCCCTGCCTTGTTCTATCTTCCCTCACCGTATACAACAAAACCTTGTTTAATGGGGAATAAGAGGCTAGCTGTTAAGCAGAGCTTCTCTATCTTTTGTTCTTCACATGAACTCTTTCTAATAGGGAATGAAGGTGCCATTTCTTCTCTTCCTTTTTCCTGCACCCCCCCCCCATACCCATGTCTTGAACTTCAAACCATTGCTGGAGAGACCCAATTTCCTTATGTTCTTTTTTCCTTTGAGTGGAGTTTCTTGAGCATCATCGAGTTTTTAGCCAGTCAGTGTTCCCATTGAGACCCACACTAAGCAGATCATCTCTTCATCGCCAGTCTTGCTAGCTAAGTGTGAATAGGAGTCAGCACTTTCAGAAGACATGAAGTTCACATCTATCCAGGATTTTGAAGAGCTCTATTTCAGGGGAAAATATATGTGCTTTTCGCAGATGTGGACAACCGAAATAAAGTCAAACTATTTTCCTCTTTTGATTTATATTACTTGAATAGGCAAATTTGAGTAGCATGACTTATGCTCAGGAATGAAATCATTTGATCCCACCACCAATTTTCTTTCTTAGTTTGTGAGTCTTTTTTCAGGGAGAGTTTTTGTTCTCTCTTCTTTTTATTTTTCACTGAAGAAATATAACAAATTGCAGCTTTTTTTATTTTGGGTAAAATTTTTATGTGCTTATTCTCCACTTGAGTCAGAGAGAAAAGGACAGAGAGAAGACACACTCTCTCTGACAAGCAGCATCTCTGATTTATTGTAAGGAGATTATGATAATTGATAGCTTCTTTATGTTGGGGCTGTACTATCATTTGTTCTTCCTCTTTCTTTTCATAGAATAGACTAAAACTGTTAAGACAGCTGCAGTTTCTAAAGAAATACATTGGTTGCCATAGCTTATCAGAAAGGTTGCATTGTTTTAAAGAATGAAGGAGAAAGCACCCTTCAGAGAATAAAGGCGAGTTTATGATGTCTCATAAGTGCAACACCAATTCTCTATGCCTCTGGCAACCTACTACGAGAATTGAGGAAAAGTTCCCATTTAGGATAGATAAGTAACAAGGGTCTTCTTATGCTCCTGAGGAGGAGTACTATAGAAGAGAAGGAAGACTCCAACCACAGACTTTTTACACACTTGGAGCTAGAAGGGGACCTTAGAAATTATCGAGACCGACTCTGATTTTACTCGAGGACGTATATGCCCAGAGAGATAGAAGTGACTTGCCCGAGATCATGCAGGTATTAAATACAGGCAGGATTTGAAGCCAGGCCACCTGACTCCAAAACCAGTGTTCTTGTTACTACACCATGCTGCCTCTCCTTATTGGAAAAAAAATGTTAACTAAAGAAACACTGAAATGAATTAACAATGCCAGCCTACTCTTAGCCATCACATTTCCACCTGAATTAAAGAATGACTTCCTTTGTATCTAGATTCATCTTTAACCCAGATTCTCTATTTTCCTTAAGTTTGAATTCTGCTCTTTTATCCAAGCTACTGTAGTTCTCCAGTGAAATTCTTAGATTTGACTTCTGATAATCTGGATTATAGATTTGGTGGTTGCCTTCCCCCAACCCCTAGGGTTTTGAAAGCCATCAGAAATTTTGCTTAGACCCTAAATTATTTTATTCCTAAGGGGGTTGTCAAAGCAATCACATTGCTTTAAGAATGCTTGTTTGTTTCATCCCTTTGGGAAGCCACCTTATCTTCCTCGACTGGTCTATTGGCCTTTTCTCTCCAAACCATACACTGTACTTCAAGTCCCTAGACGAAGTTCTCAAGTTCTCTGCTCCTTCCTGCTAATGGAAGAAGCCAAAAATCCCTTGCCCCCATTTGTTTATCTGATCTTCTTACAAGAACTCTAGACTCACCGTGGAGGAGTAAGTTTTCCCTGTTTTTGGCAATCCCATGAGAACCTTGTAAAGACCCTTCCTAGCTAAATTTCTACCCACTCTCAAAGGAGCAATACTAAATATACACATCTGAGACCCCATGCTTTTATTTCAAAAACACTTATACAACCTAGCTCACTTCAGTATTACTTATATCCCAGGGAGAACCACCCAGGAAAGATTTAGTCTTCCAATCCTAGAAACTTTCAACAGTTGTTTGGTTTCCTTGTTATATGTTGGGGAGAGGCATGCCATTTGAGCCACAGGATCTGGACAATTTCTACAGTTACCTCATGTCACAAAATAGATGCACTACAGAAGGTGAAAGGTCACTCTCTAGTGTACTCTCTGGATGGTGACAGTGAAAGCGATCCCATGTCCCGGTGTCTAGGACAAGGAGAAGTGAGAAGGACCCAGGGCAAGCAGCAAAGGATTCCCTTTCAACGTGTGTTTCACTTTAGTCCAATACAGTTTATTACTTAGAGTGAAATATGAAATCCTCAGTGTGAGGGCAGTCTCGCAGTAGTTGACTTATTGTGTTGGACTTTGTGTCCAGCCCTTAAACTCTTCACTCAGCATTGTGAATTTGAATTTAGCATTATCTTCCTTGTGGGTGAAAGCTGTTTTATGTATTGGCTTAAAAAAATAATCACAGTAACCTAGAGATATCTTTTGGTCCTCATCTCAAGTAACTTGTATCTTGGTGATAAGTTGCTCAGGAATAGCAGGCATTTCTGATGTTGTAGAATTGGAATGAGGATTCTTTTTAAATTTCACGTGGTCTGTGTTTCAGTGTGGGGTAGTGGAGGTGTTCATTAGGCTCAAGTATAGAAATTGATCTCAACAGCACCAAGAGATTCATATTGACAGGCAGTCTATCAAACAGTCAGTCAGCAAACATTGATCCACCTGTGTTGTGCCAAGATATCTTGATGTATTTTCACCATGAAGGACAAACAAAAGATTTCAGCAAGATTTTCAGCTTCCAAGTTTTGACATTTGTCTTTGACAGGTTTTAGCGGCTCCCTCAGCATAGTCCATCACACTAACCCTGGCAAGCACTAGGTGTGAAGCAGACATTAGAGAGTTGAACTTATATTATCATCTGTCCCCTTTGTCCTCCCTGCTCCAGCACTGAGCTCTGCCTCTCTCCACCTGTAGGCTGAGTAAACAGTTGGATGCCTGTGCTGGTCCATTGCTGTCTAATCATTCTCTCTCCTCGTTTTATTATGCAGCATCGTCAGACTCTTTTTGGCCCCATGCCTCCAAGCAGAGAAACGTCTTTCTTCACCAACGATATTTTCCTAAAAAAAAATTAGCATCAAATTCCAGGTTCTCTTCTCATGTTTGGTTAGAAGAGCTTTTCACATTTCACACACTGCCATGCCCTTAACTGCATTCTTGTTTTCTTCAGAGGACATGCATAGCTTTCTTTTCTCTCCTCTAGGTGTGTCTCTCTCTATCTCTATATCTGTCTCTCCCTCTTTACCTTTTTGCAACAAGTTTCAAGAAACTCTTAGGCAATAACTTTGACTTGTTGGTTCTGCTCTCTATAGCAAAGTTGTCATTGACAGGTTTTGATCTTGTATGTTGTATGTTGGTTGTATGTCTTGGGCTCTGCATGTGAACCAAATATCATGCCAGAGCAGTGGTGGGTTTTTGTGTCATTTGGGGTTATTTTTGTTTGTAATTGTTAATGTTTGACTACTGTCTTCATTGGGGCTGAAGTAAGACCAGCCAAATCCATATATAGCTTTACTGAGCCGGATTTGTTTGTCAGGTTTTCCCAGATGAAAAGTTTGATGCATTGACCAGCTCCTACTGTGTAGTTTATTGCATTTAAAGCAGGGGCATGGGTGGGAATTGCACGTGGGAAGCATTCCTTTTTGTGCTCCTTAATTGCAAGGTTGTTTACTCAGGATTTGGGGATCAGTTGTCAGCCAAAGAGAATTTGGCAAACTGAGCTGCATGATCCGAAACCCCTTTCTCAGTTTTTATATCATCTAATTTACAGTATCTAGTAATGCCTGATTTATCCCATTTAAAGGTATTGTGCACTAATGAGAATGGAAGGTTTTCCAGAGGAGGCATCTATGAATGGCAGTAATCCCTCAATTTGACAGTTGCTTTCAGGTAGGGAGCGTCCTTGTCCAGCCATGGGTTCCTTCCTTTTTTTTCTGTAATGTCGTATATTTCATAAGCATATGATTGTCATTATTCATCTTTTATCTCGATAAGGGGTGTCTAACATTAAAGAAGAGGGATTTCCTTAGTTTTTTTTTTTAAATGTAGTTTATAACTAGAGCAGTAGAGGGGCCTTATGAGGACTTGAAATGAGACCAACAAGTACACTTTCAATGTGTTGACCTCTTAATTCATTTTTTGGAGGAGTAAAGAAAGTGAAATGTGAAGGTCATTATCTGAGAAATCAGCTTCCTGTAATTTTTTCCCTTTGTTCAACAAATATAGGAAAGTTCCAAGAGAGGCTATACGTGCACACACCAGTGTTTTACACTTTTATTGTTTCTTATCCAAGTATTCAGCGGACATAATAGAGTTCGGATAGGGCTGTGTGTCCCTAGCCCTGTGCATCTCTCTATACCACACCACAGTTGTGGTCACCTGAGAAACTAAATTAAATGTAATTTATTTTTTTAAGGATCTTTTTTTCCCAATAAATCTTGAGAAGCATTTGTAGAGAAGAAACCCTATATTTTTCCCATCTTTTTTTAAAACCATCTGAATGGTAACTGGTGGCTGATCCACTGGCCTACCACCTGTTTTCTGGTGATCATGGTGCCATTTAGATGATAGAAATAGGTGCAAATATGTTGGCCAGAAGTGCAAAATTACTTTGAGTGTGTGTGTGTGTGTGTGTCTGTGTCTGTGTGTGTCTGTGTGTCTGTGCAAAGGGGTCAGGAAGTCTGAAGAAGTCTATCTTTGCAAAATTCTTGGCACAAAGTACTGTCAGCCGGATCTTGATGCTGGAGCCGTTTCTCTGAGTGGTGTGTGTGTACCACCAACATAGTTCTTACATCTTGGGGTACACTCTCCTTTGACTTAATTTTCATTTTCTTGCCCTTTTCAAAATAAAAATGGATGGATGATGCCATAATTTATTCTTCATATTGACATGTGATCAGATGAAGGTTTGGCTGAATCTTTTAAAACTGTAACCATGGTAATTAGTTGGGTAGAATGAATACATAAAAATATAATGATAATTGTTCTGAATGACTGAGTGTCCTTTTGACATGTAATTAGCTGTTTAGCAGGATCTAGATTGGCATGGTCATAATTAAAAGGATTTCTGTCCTTTATGGGAGTGAAAATAGCAGATTTCTCATTCCTACTTCTGTTTTAGCACTAATGTTCCCAGGAATATTTGGAATAGCAACTCAGTCAACTCAAATAATGACATGGTATTGCTGTTCCTCCATGATTAAAAAAGGAGGGTTTCAATTTGATTTTCTGTCAGCCAAAATGAATGTCTTTGCTTTATGGTTCCCCATTCATCTCTTAGATTATTTACAAGCCATTCACTTCTTATTTCAACCCTATTTACCTGATAATTGATTTAATATGGATTACAACTTTGACTGGGCAGAATCCATAGCCACACCCCTTGGATAAGTCACTGGTAGCCAGCTACTCATAAGACCAGACCAGTTACTTTTTGCTGGGGCCTTATATTTGTTTTGACATAAAGGCATTTATGCCTTGATAAAATCCCAGTCTTAGAATCATGCTCCATAGATTGCTATTTTATATTTCAGTCATCATCAGAAATCATTTATTAAGAACCAACTCGTTAAATAAAATGTGTCTCTCTTAAGAGACATAACCGATATAAACAACACATAATAACAGTCATGTAGAGTCACTCTACAGATTTTAAATAAATGTGTAAGATAAATAAAAACACATTTAGTTAGTTAACATACAGAAGGAACACAAATGGACTTTCCATAACTTCTTATCTAATACAAGAATAAATTTCTGATGTCTAATTATAGACCCTTAACTTTTATATTTGAATCTTCTCTGTTTTCTTCCCTACTGTTTCTTTACCTTTCCCCTTTTCTTTCTTCCTTTCCCCACAGAAAAATTTTTCAGCCTTTTTTCTTTTTCTATTTCAGAATACATCTTCTCTTTTCTTAAAAGTATCATCTGTCATTAATGCACCACAAGCTTTGAAGGTCACAGTGCTCACCACACTTTTTACTAAGTCTTTTTTTTTTTTTTGCTAAGTCTTGATTAGGATAAAAGGCTATGGCCTCGTGGTAGGAAAGATACAGACTAACCTCTGAGTACCTGTTCTAGCAGGACATCAAATTTTCATTAAAGTGTGAAATAGGAGTATCTTTTGAAGCTATTGCTAAGGTATCCTTTCCCAAATAATTAATTTCTCCATGCTTTTGGTGTTGCTTTGCCAGTTGCTTCTTAGAATGTCTTCATCTGACAGAGGTTTAGCACCCCTTGATAATGCCAGAAGCTACCCCAAAACCTCCATCTAGGGGGAATAATCTCGGACAAGACCGAGGTAGCCATGGGCGAAAGAGGGAAGTAGACTTTTTTCTGTCAGTCTCACATATCCATTGTGTTCATGTTTTCTTCACCTCTTCCTTCAAAACCTACTTTGAAATCCTTTCTTTATTCTGAAATAGAAATGTTGCCTAATAACCTAGAGTATTGTCCTCTCAGTGATCATTGTTTTTGGACTTTACTCCAAGGCTTGAAGGAATAAACTTCTCCCTCTGGAGGACTTGGGTGATGAGAAGGAAGATACCCAAGAGGGACCAATTCAAGGGCCCTCTGTGTGCTTCCAAGGCCCACTTTAATTTTCTTAAATGTTTATATTAGATCTTTGCCTAAAAAGTGACTGATTGATTCCCATATATTCCTATGGTTTTATCGAGTAGCCGTGGCTTTGTTGTATACTTTAGCTACGATGGCCCAATAGTACTGTGCCATCCACTGGGAAAAATAAAAGATCCTCAAGTATGGTGGGCCTTGTTGCTTCCTCTTAAACAAATTTTTCTTTCTTAGTATGTGAGTAAGGAAAAATCCTCATTTAGCCTAAAAATCTCTGGATGAAATTCTAATTTATGGGAATTTATTGAGGTTTACTGTAAGATTGTATGGAGACTACCATGGGCCCTTACTCACTTGTTTGTTTAGCCTAACCATATTCTTAGAACACTAATCAGATACGTGGTTTGGGTAGGTCAAGCTGTAGGTTCCTATAAAGGCTTCTTACATGGAGCTCCCATACTTTAAAGAGTTGCATAGCATCTGTTTTGAGACATAGATATAATCATTGGGATTTTTGTTTTATTTTTTTCAAAGAATCTCTAGGAACTTGTGCTCAGAATCATTCTTCATCTCTTCCTGACAATTGGAGTCAGCATGGTTTTATGACCACTAAGAGGAGGCATTCTATTTTTTAGTTTTTCCCAGATGTGGAGAGAAAAGCCAGTATTTAAATATCTCCATTAGAATTTAGAGTATGTCTAAAGATTAGGTTTTCTGAAGTCTGAATCAAGGAGTATAATTCCATGATTTGTGAGATAACCCTGATTATCTCTTTAGTGTTCAAAGGAAATAAAATTGGCACTACAGTTAAAAACCTTTCAACATCATCTGACACTCTACTGATCAAAATTAAAGATGTGCTTAAAGGAATGTAGTACATAGGAAAGAACTTGAGCTGGAGATATGTTCATTCCTCTATCTTAGTGTTCTTAAACTTTTCCACATGCCATGTTAGTTCTTCCATACACTCCTGTTGCCTCTCCTTTCCCCACTCCCCAGTGCATCAGAATTAGGGCAAAAACTGGCAGTACATCCCAAGAAGATCTTTTTTTCTAAAATCATTAAGAATGATTGATGTTATACTGTTTTTTAGTCTAAAACATAAAATTTCAATTCTTGGTTTTTCCTAGTTAAGACTGGTGACAGGAGTAGAATTATTTATTCCTTTCTCACTAAAAATCTCCTTAAACTTGCTTACCCTTTATTTGTATTACATATACCCTTTTAATCTCATTCTTATAAGCTAGTTAGTAGGTAAAAGTTACAGTGAAGTAATTTTTGTTTAATATTAAAAAAACAAAACTATTGAACAGTTAAAGGCATTCACTAATACAATGGGTTGCCTCACATGGTAGTGAGCTCTCTGTCATTTGAACATGTCAAATAGATCATCTATCAAGGAGGGATTGATAAACAGGTTCAAATGTTGTACTTAAATGTCCTCTAAGTCTTTAATCCTGAATTCTCTAATTTGATGATGGTACATTAATATTTCTTCCCATCTCCCTTCACCCGTAATTATGTATTACCTCCCCTCTCAGAAACATGAGCAGTTAGTTTTTAAATAGCTAGTTTGTGATACTTTTAACAACTTTCTCTCCAAATCAATTAAATCTTACAGCCTTGTTTAAATCCCAAGAAGTTGAATACACCTCGAGGAGCTTTTGTGTTGACTGATGGAAAATGTCAACCAAGTGTTTGCAGTGTTGGGATAGTCCCTGACTGGAACAGTGCTGAAGGAACAGTGCTGAATAGACAAACCGATTGGTGCAGAGGTGCACAACAACACTGACAGATAATCTACCATTAGTAATTCTATTTGGACAGTTTTCTCATTAAAAAACCCAAACCACAAAGAATGAAAATAGATCTTGTATTGTCTACCTAGAGCCAGTCTGTGAGCTGCACAGAGTGGCAGGGAATTTCAGGAGAAATTAATTCTCTCATTCCTTCCATTTGCACAGCTTCACCAAGGAGTTACATATGGATTCCATAAAAAGATATTGAAACGAGATGGTGGCCCTAACCCAAGTTTAATTCTTTGCTTTATAACTGCTTCAATTGCCAATCAGCTCTATCCAGGTCAAACCATAAATTGTAGCGGTCTTGGGACTTCCTTGAATCACTAACACCCCTCACTTTTCTTTGAGGGCCTAGAGCCCAGAAGAAACTTGGGATGATCATTTTTCCAGCTTATCGTTCCTTCGTTCATGCTGTTTAGGCTGGACAACACTACTCGTACAATGCTGTGTTCGTGTAAACAATAGCTGTTTGATTGACATTACTTTGAACTTTTTTGTTCTTGTGCCAGATTCAGTGGGGGCAGGGGAGTATTTTTGCCCGTGTGTGTGTGTGTGTGTGTGTGTGTGTGTGTGTGTGTGTGTGTGTGTAAGAAAGAGAAAGAAACGGAGAGACAGCATTGCTTTTTGTACTACTTCAAATAAGTAGCATCATTTGATGAGGAAAGCTGGGTTTCAACATGCCGGTGTCAATGAACCCATGTACCACTTCTTTGTGCTACTACTAATGCACATCAGTATACCAAAAATAAATTTCTGTCTTTCAGGAGAGTTATATTTTCAAAATTTGGGAACTTCCTTGTGACTTTACTTCAGAAGCATATTTGCTTTTACTGAATTGCACCTCTTCTTTCTTAGCAGCCAGCTTTCAGTGATGCCCTATGTTGTCTCATTTTATACCCCTTTTTCTCATGAATGCATCTTCTGATGTTCCAGATAAAATTGTCCCTAATTCCACTCTTGAGCCCATCCTACTTCCTAATGGGGTTCCCACTATGGCTAGAAGCAAGCTCCCTATGTATGACCCAGAGAATCATCAGTTATGAAAGAATTCTGGACCTAGCACCTGAGTGAACATAGTATTTGTCTCTTCTGGGTTTCCTAGGGATGTAAGAAAGCCATTGGAGTTGGAAATATGCCTTCCTTGAAAGATGCCAAGGACATCATAGTTGTCTCCCCTGGAAGAGCCCATAGCCTTGTCTAATTCCCCATGGGCTCCCTGTCCCTTCCATGTTCATGACCAAGATCAGTGTTCAGTACCTTTAAAGGATATATTTTTATTTGTTGTTGGGTTTTTTTTTAAGTGCCTAAGCAAGTGACATAACTCTGGAGCCCACCAGAGAATCAGGCCTGATTCTTCCTCGCCCTCCCCCTTCCCTTTTTTCCTTCCCTGGCCCATGCACAGCCCTTCAGGGCGGGTGGAGGGAAAGCACCCCTCCCCCAGTGTCACTGGCGTTCTGCGGGCAGAACAACTTCAAGGTCAAGCCAGCAGGAGAAAAACCTTCATTGCTTTCTTGATGCTGGTTTTGTTTGTCATTGTTTTGCTGTTTCTTTCATTCTTGTGGTCATGGTCTTGATTCATTGAGAACTTTTAAGGAGTCTTGTATTGCTCATTTAAATCCCAGTAGCCCTCCAATCAGGGAGATTCACACCATCTCCAGAACAGAGTGGAGTCTCTATCCTTTGACAGCAGTCAGAACAGCTCAACTCTAAGGATAAATGTTCATATAACTGTGATTATTAAACATGATTCATTTATGATTGTTAGCAACTAGAATCTTCACTGTCTTTTCTCATCCTCTCTATCTAGATTTGAAGAAGAGAGTCAGAGTGTGGCTCCGTGTGAGAAAAAACTTGCTAACAACTGGAGTTATCCAAAAGTAGGATGAACTAGCTCAGGAGGTAGTGAGTTCCTCATCACTGGAGGTCCTCAAATCTGAGTCTAGACAACTATTTGTTGGAGTAATGTAGAGGGGATTCCTGGAATGTTCAGGTACCGGTTGGACTGGATGCCCTCTGAGGTTCCTTCCAGCTTTGAGATTCTGTGGATCAGTCATTTGTTCACTGTGGCTCAAAATGCAGCCATTGGCAGGGTCTTAACATCAAAATCACATCTTCAGAAGATGCGTGTAAGGTGTCTTTAAAAAGATATTTAAGTCCGATTTAAGCAAAGAGGCCTTTTTCACATGGTAAATGTGACAGCTTTTTTGGTGACTGCACTTGATTCAAATCCTGTAACTAAACACCTCTTGGACACTTTGTTCTCTAAAGGTTTGAAAAATGGAACAATTGTTGCCCAAGCACTAATCTTCATTAATTAGCATGTCTTCTCTGACAGTGCAATCACCTACAAACATAGGACAGCATCAAGGTAATAAGCAAAGACAACATTGCAGGCGGGATTTCTGCTTTGGATGGAAGGTCACCTGGCATACTGCTAAAGAAAAGATAAAATGGGAGAAGTAGTATTGTGAGTATTGTGGTACTAAAAACAAGGCCTTCCTGGAGCCCAGACACCAGCCAGGACAGTTTGTTGGTGCGCTGTCACTTGAGTCTGCACATGCTCTTTTTATTGGTTTTACTGAGTGCTTGTCAATTACCTTGGTTGTAATTGACAAGACATGAAGGTTAGTGAGAATGTAGGGAACAGGGGAGAAATGACAAGGAAATGCAGTTAGTGCAGGGAAAGGAATCCCAGTTTCCATTCACTTAACTGGACTTGGACACTCCATAAAGAGCAGAGGGGGAGGGGAATCATTTCCGTTGCAGAGTGACATGCAGCTTTGTTTTAACGTCTCATAGTAGGGGTGGGAGCGAGCTGGCACAGCAAGTTAGAAAATGGAAAGCAGTGTAATGGTGGTGATTGGATGAAACACCACAGGCCCGGATGGCTGAGGATTGATTGCCTGAAAGTGTTTTGCATTCACCAAACAGTCATTCAACTAGGATGACCGGTGTTGAGTCATTGCTAGATGGGTTGAGGGGGAAAAAGAATCTCCCCCTGCTCCCTGCCTTGGCCATTTGTGTGTTTTATGTCTTTGTGTTTCCATTTGGGGAGTCTCCTAGTCTTTGTTCTCCATATCTTGTACACCATGTGTCCCTGAGGGCAAATCACACCTGTGTCTGAGTCTGCTGTAAGGTGTTCAGTCTACCTCAAGGGGTCAACATGGTATGCTCTAGTCCACACATACAATCCTTTTTACATTACCACACACACTGGAATGTATATCTTCCCTACCCTGATATCTCCCCCTTTCCCTTAAATAACCTCTTGACCTGATCTTTCCTATAACCACCACAAACTCCTATTGCAAATTGGATGCTGCTTTAAATGTGAAAACAATTGTTCAAAAGCTATAAAACCTGAATGAAAGCTAAAGCTGAATTTATAAGCCTTGTTGCATATGAGCCAAAAGTGCAAAAAGCTCTATATAATGAACTAACCTGCCACTCATATAAATATAAATATATATAAATATATTAAAATCAGACTGTTCTACAAAATTGTGTATTTGTATTTTTGTGTACGTACAATTTTCTGCTAAGCAGAAGGAGGATGTAGTATAGGAAGATGTGAGAAGAGATTTGGTTTAATCATATTTCTTTGTTACTTATTTTTGTTAACATCCAGATGCCTGTCTTCGTCTTCTATGTGTATGACACTGTTTTGAAAGCTGCAGTATCTCTCCTCCTTAGGGCCAGAGGCCTTTACAGAATGAAACTTTGGGTTTAGAGAGTTAACTGAGGTCACAAAAAGCGAAGAAGTCAGTGGCACCCTTTGACCAAGCTCAGTTCCTGGAAGGTCCATTCATTAAACAGAAGTTGCCAATGTCTAACTCTTGGCTACAGAACTGGATTAGGGCCCAACTAACTAGTCCAGCTGCTTTGTGGTGATTGGCTAGGGATAGCCCTGCCCTAGAATTATCACTGTCACAAAATGCCTCTGAAGCAGGAATCCATCACATAAACCCCAAGAGAGCAAAAGGGTTATTGTTAAGAGCCTTTGCGACCCTCATCTAGCGGGACGTCACCACGCTGTAGGGACGGCACTTCCTGGTTTGGCAACAGAAGCTCAGCTGTCAAAAGAAGGAGACCCAGGCTCCCGGCTTGGTGGCACTGGTCTGATGAGCAACCACAGTTTATTTTAAAAGTTTCACTTCCTTTTCCTATCTGGATACCAAAAAGACTACTCAGGCTGAGTGGGTGATGTTTGTCATCCTAGACTGTGCTGCAAACCTCTTGAAATCCAGGGAGTACAGAAAAACCACCAAACGTTTCCCACACTAAAATACACGAGGTGGTTGAAAGGGCACGAAGGACTGCCAGGAAAAACCGAGAGTCCGGGTTCAGAGCAAAGCTAGACTCCCCCTAGAGGCCCATCTCAGCCTTCCTGAGGAGGCTTGAGAGCGTCCTGCCACCCTGGGCCTGGATACCCCTGCCCTAGAGAAGGGGCGAGTCTAACCCCGCTCCTCAATTCCATCCACACCAAAAACCTCCCCAGTGACCCCTGTAAGCGTTAATCTGCTCTAGGGAGAGTGATACTGCACCTTCACCTGTAGGACTCATATTTATAACGATGTGTAATGACTGTAGCAAAAGCCCTTGTTTCTAGATGTGAATGGACAAGGAAACAAGTGCTCTATTGTATTGATTAAAATAGTTCCAATGAGTCCTGTATCATTGTATCTCCTATTCTGGATTAGTGCCTTTTGGACAGTAGACTGTTCTGTAATTAAAATGTAGTATATACTGCTTTTTTGTACAGTTTTGTTTTAATAAAACTTTTTTTTAATTTGTGTTTATTTTAGTATTGTACCTATTAGAGAATAAAATGTATAACTGAATGAAGACCCTGGCCAGAATTTCTTTGGGAAGTGCTCTGCTAGCTGGGATGTGTAGATCTACAGAAGACGGGAGGGCAAACCAGTCTTCCTTTTTGAGTATCAACCACTTTGTGATTTTTGTTTTCCTGTAAAGGTATCATTCTGGTAAAGGGGACTAGGTGCATTCCAAGACTATACCTGGTTAACAGAATATTCTACCCTTTCACTACAGGCTCTCAAACCAAAGTGGATTCTGGAGGGGTGAGAGGGTTCTTAAATCAGGGTCCTTCCCATGCATACGAATAAAACGCATTCCTTTACCTTCAACCCCAGAGCCTGAGAAGCAAGTTAATAAGGCCCAGGGAGTCAGAAGATCTGAATTCAGGTCCCAGCTCTATCACCTACTAGCTCTCTGATTGTGGACAAATCCACTTTTCTGAGCCTGTTTCCTTATCTGCAAAATCAGTGTATTAATACTCGCACTACCAACTTAAAGGGTTTGGTTTTGTTTTTTGAGGAAAGCGCTTTGTGAACTGTAAAGATGCTATATAGCTGGGAGTGACTTGTCAGTTATGGTTGTCTTCAATTGCCTTTCATCCACAAAGGGAGAGAAAGACCAGCCATCCTTTCTAGCTGGCATGGGCCTCGCCTTACTATAGGCCATTTTTACCCTCCAGCTAAAAAGATTCACATCTCTGTGCCTCCTTCACAGCCCAGCAAGCGAATTTGAATGTATGAGGGGAGAGACCCAAAACTGGGGGATTGGCTGATATTTTTGGGATAACCCAAGAAGGAATTCTGGTGTTTCCAACCCACTAGGTAAGTGCTGAAGGCTTTGTTCTCAACCTGAGAGGGACCCTTTGCTCGGCCTTCATGCCATTCAATCCGAGGTCGTAGTATCAAGGAGCACCATTATCCCGAGGGCTCAAGGAAGCAAGTGTGCGTGATCACCTAGAAGAAAGATGAAGTGCCCGTGCCAGGCCCCAGCTTATTGTAGACATTCAGGGACTAAGATGCCACAGCAAAGTGGCTGTTGGGACCAACGCTGGACCATTTGGGAGCCTACTAGAACACTGCTACCAAGAATTCAGTTTAGAATTACAGATAGGCTATGAGAAGAAACGAGGAAGGGCAGTAGGGAATGTCTGAGTGCCAGGGGAGACCTGTAGCTAAACTGACTGATTACCTTGGTAGAACTGGAAAGTTTGTTATTCCCACCAGCTGCTGAGTTGAGACATTAGGAGCAATGTAACATTAGGTAAACCTAGAACTTGGCTTTTTAATGGGGAAAGTGAGACAGAAAATAAATGTCTACTCGCAGCTCCTATCAGATCTCAGTTCTGCAGACTTCTGTCTATTTGTGCTATCCTTGTTTTGCAAATGAATACAGAAAGTACCTGGGGTGAAGTGGAAAGGAGGGTGGAATTAGATGGGTCTGGACTTCTGGCTCTACCATGGTGCAGAGGGGTAAAGTCTTGATCTTCCTGTTTTCCCAAGTTCAGTGGGGAGACAGCCAACTTACTACTCAAGGGTGGTCACGAGGATCTGATCAGCTCACATATCTGAAGCACCAGGTAAACAGGATCTTTTAGAGCCTGGGCTGCCTCACTAGGATGCCCATGTAGCCTTGGATTCTCAAAGGCTATGGTAAGTGAACCCAAGCTCTTGCAGGCTCTACCTAAGTTGGAAGGACTTTAGGTTAAGGGTCAGATGACAAACTGTGTTGTCTAAGGACCAGTCCAACTAGGTTAGGAGAAGCTCAGCACCAGGTGATAACATTTTCAGCCACAGCAACTCCCAAAGCCTACCTACTGCATTGCAGAGGATATGCCATTGCCATTGATGAGAGGTTAACCAACCAGGTGAAGTCATGGTTCCTTGAGATCCTAAACATGCCTCATGGAGCTGGCAATGGCCACTATCTTCTTCCCCCATTTTTGGAACAGACTGATCCTTACCTCCAATTCCCTAGTAACACAGTACCAGTCTCCTGACATGCCAGGCTTAGCTCAATGACAAAGTCCAGATTGGCTGAGCTGCCCACTGTTGGGGCCTGGCCGTTTGACCTCTATGGACAGCTTGAGTTTGGGGTGACACTTAACATCATATCGAGTACCTCTATCCTCAAGGCACCATGTGAGGCAGGTCAGAAACAGGAAAGCCATATAAAGCTATGGTCCTTTGCTGAGGGATAAGCCCACCCCATCCCCTGTCATCATGAAACTTGGGGATGGGGGACAGCAGAAGAGTGCAAAGTCTCCCCCCTGTCTCCCTGTCCCTCCTACCTTGGAGAACTCTTAAATGCCACCACCACCACATTCAGGGCTAAAAAGGCTGAACCAGGAATCAGGAGTTTAACCTTGAATTCCCTGCTAGGTTTCCAAAATTTTGTTTTCTTGTTCCACTCTGAGAAAAGGGAATGGAGGGTGGCAGCTACCACCCTGTTGCTGGGTTTAGGAAGCAGGAGAAAAGCTATACCCTTAGACTGCCTGGACAAAACTCATTGAGTTGCAAGGGAGCAGCAGTCTGAAAAGGCAGTTTTATACCAGGGAGATGGATCAATTCCACATTCAGATGCCTTCTCCATTCTGAGCAGGGCAGCTCCTGGCTGCCAAGCTTCTGTCATGGCTTGGCAGAGCGTCTCTCAGAGAACAGCTTTTATGCACTTATGAATATAAACAAGACCCTGTAAAGATGTGCTCTGACTGATGGCCACCTCTAGTCAAACCTGAGAGCAGCTGCAGCTCTAAATTGACAAATGTATTTTGCATTAGTCAAAGGTCAGCATTCACCACTGGTGTGGAACAGAACTCACCAACTAGAGGTATTGCATGAATGGGTGTGTCTGGTCCCATCTACACTGTAGAAATCTTAGGGAGGATCTTAGATGTCAGCTGGTCCAAAGCACCCCATTAAACAGAGGAGAAAACAGACTTAAAGTGACTAGCCCAAGGTCACAAAGCTGAGATTTGCAGAGTTGGGGCTGGACAATAGGTCTTCCAGTGTTTTCCACCATATCACAGATCTTCTCCCACTTAAGTTCCATTTAAAGGTGGTAAATGGCAGTATCTCATGACCAGGATAGCATTTAGAATCCCACTTTCTTATCCCCATATGTTGCCCATATTTTCCCAACTTCTGCTATTGCCTATGACTAAAGTGTTCTCTCCCCATTCCCCTTATATCAACCTTTTAAAAGAGAAGAAGCATTTTGTTTATTGTTCTTAGAATATATATGTTTTTTTTAAATGTATTCTGATTAACCACCAAGAAAGAGGATTTTGCCTACACACAAAATGATTCTCTGTGAAACTATGAATCTCCATCCCATACCTTTTGCTTTTTAAAAGAGTATATAATAAACTTGACAATACTTTCAAAACTGTCCTGCTTGTCTGCACTTCTTTCTGAATTTCCTTTCCCTTCACATTTTTTAAAATGTTTAAATGACCCTCTTTTTTAAAAAAATTTGACATCACTATTGCTAATTCCCCAACAGTCTCCTGGAATATGACTTTTTTAAGAGTGGCATTACATCACATTTATGTATATGTGTAAAGCACTTTGTAAGCCATAAATGGCTCTAAAATATGTGAGCTATTATTACAATTAATGACAAATCAATTTATACCACCTTCATCTGTACCAGATTATGCAGCCTTATTTTTTTTATTTATGATACTGACATGAAGTCCTTAACTAATGTAAGCCAATACAATAATAAAAAAAAAGTCCAAATAACCATTTATCATTTCCAGAGGCCCTTGTTATAATGTCTATATGACCTAGGAATTGGAGGGCCCTCCTTTATGATGTTGACTCTGAGAGAGGTCCCTAATGGTATGCCTCAGGGCACTTCAATCAATACCATAAAAGGCAGGCTTAGCAGATTTGCAGGCGATACAGGGGAGGGGGGATAAGTAAGTGGGATGACAGTCAAGACTGAGAAAGAGCCCAACAGGATGGTGTGATGTGTTGGAACTGGAACCAGAGGACCTGGTTCAAATTATGGCTTGGCCACTTATTGGCCATATGGTATCAGATAAGTCAACTTCTCTGGGTCTCTGTTTTCCAGTCTTTAAATGAGAGTTGGATTAGATAGCCACTAAAATCTCTTCCAGCCTGAAATATATGATTCTGTGGGTTTGATTTTAAACTCATAAGGGATAAAAGTAAAGTTTTATACTTAAGTAAAAAAAAGAATTATGAATAAATGAAGGAGGGGGTGGCTTAAAACAGTGCCTTTGATAGGGACCAAAGGGATGAATGGGCAAACTCATAACTCAACAGCAAGATGCAGCAACTCAAAAAGCTAATTCGACCTTAGGTGACATTAGGAAAAACAATATCTGGAACAAGGGAGATGATACAGCTACCGTATTGGGAGCATGGTGCTCAGTTCTGGGTGTGACATGTTAGACCAAATGAGACAAGCAATAGAGCGTCCCAAAGAAAAGGACCAAGTTAGGGAGTCAACCTGGAGTCAGAGCCATACAAGCATCCGTTGAAGGAGCTAGGAAAGTTTAGCCTAGGGAAGGGAAGTCTTGGGGGGATGGAGGGAATTCTAACGTTCTTCAGGTGTGTGAAAGACTGTCCTGTGTTAGAAGAATTAGGCAATTTCACCTTTTTTTGCAGAGTGCCTCGCACATAGGTTGCAGAGGACAAAGGTAGAAGCATGGAGGCTTGCCATCACGTAATACTTCTAAGTAAAGCTATTCAAGGGGGGACTGACTGATTTTGAGAAGCTGTGGGTTTCCCACAGTCTTTCAACAGAGACTGGACAGCCTATGTGTCAGTGATACTGTAGAGGGGGCATTCATTGTCTGTTCTGAGTTAAATCACGCAGCTTTTCAAGACCCTTCTGACTTTTAGTTCTTTAGTATTTTACACATATTCATATTCACTTTATATACTTGTGCTCTCCCTACCTTTATATGTACTTCCTGTCTCCACATCAGAATGTGAGCTCCTTGCCAACAGGGATTGGTCGTTTTATTCTTTGTACTTGTAACCCTAGAACTAGGTGCCTAGAAAACCATAGGTGCTTAATAAGTGCTTGCTTATTGATCCTGTGAAGGGGAAAGGAATAAATATTTCTATTTCACATACCATGTGCCAGACACTGGGCTAAACACTTGACAAATGCTACCTGATTGGATTCTCACACCCCTGAAAGGGAGGTGCTCTTATTATCCCCATCTTACAGTTGAGGAAACTAAGGTAGAGATTAAGTGACTCGTCCAGGGTCACTCAGCTAGTGTCTGAGACCAGACTTGAACTCAGGCCTTCCTCCCAGAACTTTATCCAATGCCCTATTGCTTTCTTTCATCACAGTAAGGCAATTATTTTATGTGATTTGCCAATTGGCATTCTGGAAGTGCGAGGGGGCGGGAGGAAGGAAGAGACAGACAGAGAGAGAGAGAGATTGGGAAGGCCAAGAGTATGGGACAGAACAAACGGTAATAATAACATTTATTCAGCACCTACTATCTGCCAGGCATTCTGCAAAAAGGTGAGAGAACATTAAGCATGGCAGCAAGAGGGCAAGATGGCCCATGCCCAACAGAGACAATGACTGAGGAGGCTGGAGCGGCAGCCCTAGTGGAAACTGCTTTGTGGGGACAAGGGAAGAGGAGGATGAGAGCGCTAGGCCTGGCCTCCGCTTACGTTCAGGTCTAGTCACACACAACACTGGATTTTATACAGACCTTTACATACATTTCTGGTCAGTCATTGTGATTACTCCTCTTGATGGTGACCCCATTTCCCTAACACTGACGTGATCTGGTGGTGTACTCCGCATCGCTCCCTAAGATATGACTTCCACTGGTCCCATTTCCCGTTTGGCCCCTGCAGCCACGTCAACGGGAGCTACGCTTCGAGAGAAAGTGTCTACTACCACCACCTGACCACGTGGACAAGTAAAGCCCGAGAACTCCACGAACTGCAGTGCCATCGTCATCCCCAGACCACAACCTTGCTCTCTAGCTAGCCCTAGCCCATACAGCCATTGTCTAGGGTAGCAACATTTGTGATGCTATCTGGCAACTCCCTCTAGAGACACTACAACCCCCATCCCGCCTTAGCAGCCATAGATACTGGAGACACAGAAAAGGGTTCCCACCACAGAAGTCCTTAGCATTGTCGAGGAGTTCAGCATCATACATGGGTATTGTTTTTATGGCATTAAAAAAGCTGTATTACAATCTCTTTCGTTGTTTCAAAGGACCTAAGATCCATGAGGCTGTTTTTGTCTCACAGCTGAAACCTCCTATAGAACATTTTCTCCTCCTATTAGAACATCTATCTTGCTTTTCTCTTTGTATCATCGAGACTCAGCAAAGAGCTTTGCACAGAGTAAATGCTTTATATATACATTCATTTATTCATGGGAACTCTTCGGAAAACTTCTTGGGGACCACACACAATATTCCAAAGAGGAAACATCACACTCAAAACTCTAGCACTTCAGAGACAGAGACATGAAAAGGGCTTTTAGGGAACATCTCGTCCAACCCCCTTATTTTATAAAGCAGGGGTGAAGGCCCAGAAGTAATATGACTTGCCCCATCTCTGGGGAGCAGAACGAGACCTGGAATATGGGTCCCCTAAGTCTTCATCTGTTGTGTCACTCACAAAACCAGGCTCACTTCCCTGTCAGTCTGCTTAAGGCAAAAATCTGCCCATGTGAACGAAACATGATCTGATTTGGGATGGAAGAGAGGGAAAGATAATTGGGTTCAATGAAGGTAACAACTGGATAGATAGTACACTTTTCCCTCATGGCAACTGTTGGCATGTGTAGTGTGTGGTAAGGGGAGCAGTGTCATCTCCAATCTGGAGGCTCCCTGGTTAACTTAGCCCAAAGAACCCTGGACTATTTGACTCGGTTCTTTGTCCTAATGGACTTTGATCTAAACACTGGCTTACCTCAGGCAACCTAAAACGTTGGCCTTACACTGAGCTTAAGACTGCTAAAACATCCAAATTTTTTTTTAAGCAGATAAAACTGCCATCTAGTCACAAGTCCCCCATCTTGTCCTTGATAAACTGATTTGTGTCGGAATTTGTATTTTGCTCTATTTTCATTTTTATTAGATTTGGTCCATTGTTCTAGTCTACCAGGATATATTTGGAGCCTGTCATCCGGTATCATTTAATTTGTATTATCTGGCAATCTAATGAGCACATTCTCACCAGCCCTGGCCCTCCTCCCCAAACACAAAGGCCTCAAATTCCCAAAACTACTTTGTATTTTTTTGCATATAAAATGTGTGTGCGAATATATATATACACATATATATATTTGTGTATATATACACATATATGTATATACATACACACACATATATGTATATGTGTGTGTATGTGTATATATATCTGCACGCACACACAGGTGTGTATATAAACACATACACAAATGTCTCCTCAGATAGAACCTAAGCTTCTCAAGAGTAGAAACATCTCATTTTTCTGCTCTTTCTAGTGCTAGCATAGCACCGGGCACGGACACTGTGTGACTTCTGGTGAGCCATTTGGCCTCCCTCAAACTTGTTTCCCTCACTATTAAATGAGAGCGCTGATCTTGATGGTGTCTGAAATTCCCTCCAGCTCCACATCTGTGATACTATGATCTCTGAATGCTGATTAATTGATCTGTGCCAGTATAACTCAAAATATGGTCTGGGGCCACCTGGAGTCCTCAAGACCCTTTTTCAGAGGGGTCTATAAGGTCAAAGCTGTGTTCATAAGAATATGATGATGTCTTAATTTCCAATATGGTAAATTTCGATAGATATAAGCTACATAAGCAAAAGCTCTTTGCCCGGCGGGGCGGGGCAGGCTCCATTTTTGAGAGTGTGGAGGAGTGCTGAAACTCCGGAGTTGAAGAACTGGTGATCTATACCTTCAACCAAATCACTGTTAAACAGGTTAAACATCCCAGAACCAAGGACAGATCCCAGAAGAAATGCACTGGGAATTTCATTTCAAATTGACACCAAATCGTCAATGACTGCCCTTTGGGTTCCATTTTGCTAAAGTCTGTGTAAACATTCTTACGCTATTCCCCTGTTCTAGCAGTCTGGTTAACCTGTCCAAAACTAAACCCCATTCATTAGGTTGGACTTGGAAGTTAGGAAGAAACGAGTTCAATTGTTTTAGCCACTTAATAACTGTATGACATAGGGCAAGGCACAGCTTCTATCGGCCTCAGTTTCCTCATCTGTTAAGTGGAGATTATAACAGCACCTACCTTTCAAGGCTGTTGTTGTTTATTAAGGATCTTACGAAATGTGTAAAGTCCTTTGCTAACCTTAAATGCTAGCCATTCTTGTTGAATGAACTGACTCTGGAATGACCTCCTCTTGATGAAGTCACAACCACCACTGTATCCCTAGATGTTCACTGAACATGGTCCCCAGTAAATAAATGATCAAAGAATATGAACAAGCAGTTTGAGAGGAAGAAACCCAAGCTCTTAACAATACCGTGCAAAAAATACTGTAAATCACTAATAACTGGAGACAAGCAAATTAGACCATCTTTCAGTTGCCATCTCCTATCTATCACACTGGCAGTTGAGAGAAGAGGAAAATGACAAATATTGGAGGAACTGTGGGAAAACAGGTGAACCACTGCGCTGTTGGGGGAGGTGCGAGTTGTTCCAGCCATTCTAGATGGCAATTTGGAAATGTGCCCGGAAAGGTATCAAATTGTGCTAGCCCTGCTAGACCTATACCTTCAAGAAATCAAAGAGGAAAGGCATCTTTAGCAACTCTTTTCATAGTTGCCCCAAAGTGGTAACTAAATGGATATCTCCTTTTTTGAAGAATGGATTAAGAAATTATGGAGTATGAATGGAATGGAATACTATTGTGCCATGAAGAAATGGAGCTTCAAAGGAAACTGTAAAGACCTACTGCAGAATGAAGTAAGCAGAACTGTGGGGACCATTTATACAATAACAACATTGCAGAGAAAAACAACTTTCAAAGACCTCAGAATGGTCCTTGAAAGTTGTACAAATGAATGAAGGTGAAGTGGGCCATTCTCCCAAAAAACATGATCTTAAAATGCAGAAGAGACATACATTTCTGAACACACATGGCTAATACGGGAATTTGTTTTGCTGGACTGAGGAGAAGCATCCTTGAAGGATTTATCAGAGGTTTTTGTTTTCTTGCTCAATGGCGTAGTGGGAGGGACAGATTAATTAAAAATGGTTATTTGAAAAATAAAAATGAGAAACTAATCAAAAAGAATGTATTCTTTAAACATGCATATAACAATACATGTAGAATTGTGCCCAGAATCAAGGTCAAACTCACACAACTGTATTTTGCAAACTCTATTATTCCCTTTCTTGGAAATGGGAAGATGTGCCTTTTTCCTGGCCTGCAGCCTCTCTCTCATTTTCCACAGTATTCTGAAGATGCCGAACAGTGCCTCAAGAATGAGTGCCATCATTTCTTCAGTGTTTAGGGCGGCAAATTCAAGACGTATTTTACCATCTATTTTGGATAGATTTTGACTCCCTATATTAGCTATGTTTGTTGTGTCCTGTTCAAAGATCATTTTTCTCGGCAGAGAAAAGACCTTCCCTTGAATTAAATTCCATTTTAAAAACTGCTTCTCTTCAGCCACAAAGGTAAAACATGTCCACTGCAATCACCACCTGCCCTGAACTGACAGGCTAGTGTAGAATTTGGAAACAAAACTGGGCAAAGAGGCACACTAATCAGTAAGAATCAACGGTCAGACTTCTCAGATACGGCCAAGGAATCATTTCAATTTTATTTAGATGCTGTTGGTCACATGATTTATGATACAATATTACAATAGTTTAGTTTATTATACAGTATAAATCATTAACATTTTTACAATTCATTACATTGTCTTTGGATTGTTAACTCTCAGCTGATGTATACAAAATCAACGTAAGCCCCGAATGTGAAGAGCCCTTCTCTATATACAACAAACCCACTGCATTTACAAAGACCCACAATGAGAAAGATGATGCCAAGCCTCTCCCAACACAGTTCATTATAATTAGTGTCAGTAATAAAAAAGGAAGGTATCATGGACCACTGTGTAAAAACAGATAATCTTGATTCCAATTAAATCAGTGTCTTCAGGATAAAAAACAGGGAGCTGAGGGTATGGCTCCCCAGATCCAACCCCACCATGCCTAAACATAACTATTAACATTGGGACTTTTAGAAACTAGCCCATGTCTGAGCACATGCATTTCCTGTTTGGGTAGATTTTTATTTGTGCAGAGTAAACCCAACGACGAGCATCTTAAACTTGCCCTGGCTCATGTGCCCCGAGAGGGAAGATGCTGTGAGTGGCTGCCCAGCTTGGCTACTGCACACATGCAGGGGACAGTGCTAAATTTCAAGTGGGGGCCCATACTGACAGCTCAAAGCCTGTGGGGGCTGATCTAGACACCTCAGGGGACTATTTATAGGCAGGGTATTAGGGACCAGGAGAGTAGAAGCAACTAGATCTGTTTAGTCATGGCAATGGACATGGTCTGGGATTGTGGATCCAAAAGGATGCATGTGAATATAAGGAGAGGAGAACGCGTGGCCCGTTCACACAGGAAGAAAAGCAAGAAGAGTCGGTATGGCATTGTATGAAGAGGACGTAGGGGTCACTACATCCAAGCTCTGCAAAGGCGGCAGAGGCCCTGTGCCGGGACTCCTCTCTGCTCCTCCCTCCTCACTGGGCATCTCACCCTCTCCTCTCTGCACACGCCTAAATGGGCAGTACTACCTTTCCCATTTTAATGACGGCTTTAAAATTCCCCTCGTGAAACCTACAGCAGTAGACATTCACTTTCCATTTCCTTCTCTGAGAAGTCCCAAGTTGTCTGTACTACCCGTCCTGGCCTGCTAAAAGTAAATTCAACCTAAGAGAATTGCGAAAACCTGAGGAAAGGCCTTGAACACTTTCAACTTTATACTTCCTCGAAATGAAATATGCACACCAAAAAAAAAAAAATGGGCGCACACCGTGGACTAAAAACATGAGTGGACATGTGTGCACTCTCACACACACAGTACGCTGCTATCAACTCCACTCTACAGACCTTCTTCCCAAAGGATAGGAGCCCCAGGATATTCCCAGGCACTCTTTTTGCCCCAGCCTCCCAATTAGACATCTGACAGTGAGTTTGTGGTATTTCTGAAACAAGGCAACAAAAAGTCAATTAAACAGTTTTGAAAAATCGGTTTTTTGGAACCCAGTAAAATGGGCTGAGGTTTGGTCTTACTGCTTGAGCTGCCTGCCTTAAGGAAAAATCACTGGAAAGACACATATTAAGGGCTCATTTTGAATTTCTCTCCCTTGTAGATACTGTCCCAGGGACAAGGCACTTTTGAAAGGCATAAATGTTAGTACAAGAGCTCTGGGGTCAAAGCAGTGAAAGAAGTCAAGGATCCACCCCAGGGATTCAATATGCTACCAATACTCAAAAGCTGTGCCGCACTTTGGAGAAGTGTATCTATGGGAATCACATCTGTACAAACAGCTAAATAACACACCACTGTTGCAAGCAGGGGTCCAATCCAATGAGTCAGCTTGGCCTTGGCTGCACTAATTTTTGAGAAGCCAAAGGCTTTGGACCAATTTCTCTTGGAAAGAGCTCAGACCCACATATCCCAACCGACTTGTAGAATATGAAATGTCACTTTAACCTTCATTGTTATGATAGGCTAATGAGGAGTACACAGAATTATTTCCACAGACACATCCTGAGACTGTCTGTATAAAGCAGCCCCATCACACAAATACACTTTATCCCAAGCAATGTGCAATTGTCCTTGGAGATTCTGACCAAGGACAGAAAATACCAGCTTACACTTAGATCGAGGGCACTGGTTGCAGAAATTCTAAAAAGGCAATGTCTTTTCCCATGTAAAGTGCATGAAAATCCCACCCAAGAAGCAAGAGTTTGAGCAGGCCTAAGCCTAAGTCTGCTCACAGGTCTTAAGGTCAAGAATCCCGCTTGATAGAATGTAGAGGCAGCAGAGTCTGAGCACCTTGGAAAGTCCTTCATGGACAGGCATGGGGGTGTTTAAGGCCAAAGGGCAAGAAAGGATTTTTTCAAGGGTGAGGATCACAGAGACAAGATTTTAAAGGGAAAAAGTCAAGGGGGGGGGCAGGTCAGAAGGGGGAAGGACAGAAACCTGGAGCTGACACAAAGGTAAAGAAAGCCTAGCTTGGCTCCCTAAGAGTAAGGAACAATGATACCATGCCTGAGAGCCAAGGAGCACGCTGGGGACTGGGGGAGAAATTCAGGACCAATTTGCTACCATCCGGCGTGTCTCCTCACACACGCTCAGGTCAATAATTCTATTACAGTCAGGTTGGTTTTAATTGAATGAGGGGACAACAAAGAGGACTTGGCTCTTTGAAGCCCCTTTCCTCGAGTTACTCCTAAGGGTGTTGTTTCTGCTGCTCTGTTTGACTGACAGGCATGAGAGAAAGACAACATGGGAGAAAACAAAGAGGCATAAATAGTGACACAACCTTTGGTTTCCATGGGGTCATTTTTCCCAAGAGTTTAGTATGTAACTTGGGAGCCCAAACAGCCTGGAGTCACTTTCCAAACAAGGCCCAGGTGGGGGGTTTGGGGGTGGGTGGGGGAGGTTATCCCCAGAGGGCTTGCTCCCCTCTCCCCCCAGCCTAGGACTTAAAGTGTCTTCAGTTTTATGGATGAAAATAATGGAGAGAGAATCTCGACCCAAAAAGAAATTTCAAAAAGGACTTCAGCGATGAGTGGTAAATGGAAATCGCGATACAGAAGTGACAGCACTGTATCCGAGGCTACATGCCCAGCACACAAGCTGATGATGGAAAGGAATAAAAATGAGTGCCTTTCTATAAAACTGCCAATGACCAGGCCTATCTTGAACCTAGGAGAGGCTGACAATAGGCCCTCCCAAGCTCACACACCGAGCAGTAGCACGGGGGCAGCTGGACCAACACAGAAGTGGAAAACACTTTGGCTCTCACTCCAGGGCTGCAGAGGATCTCTCTTTTCAGAGAAGCTACAGTCTCAAAGACAGGGTCTGAGGTGCTTAGGAAAAGGAAAACCAAACTCTGTGTGGAAGGTGGGCAGTACAACATCCCTCAGTACAAGCAGAGGCCCCCACTGCCAGGGTCCTGTTCCTGTAACATGTTCACCACAATGTTGCCCTCTGAATAAGGACTGGAGAAGAGATCTTTGGCCTCCTATGAAGTTAGCATGGACATTCTGTGTGGGTTTCCTATAGCATCAACAAGTGGCCACAGTCCTTGTGTCGATGAGGCTGAAGACCTGGCTTCTAGTCCTGGTTCTGATGCCAGGCTCCGATACCTCACCTGCCCTTTCTGGGTCTCAGTTTCATCATCTGTAAAACGAGAGGCCTAGATCAGGTGGTCTCTAAGGTTTGTTTCAGGTTTAATACCCCATGATGCCCTTTGTTCTCATCCCTGGTTGCTGAGATGAAGCCCAGAGCCATCTGGCAGCCGGTCAGTGTTCTTCCTGGATCAAAGCTGGTACAACTTGGTATCCAAGTTTGCTGGGGTGTGAACAAGAACCCTGAGTGCATGAGGGATGCTCAGAGAAAAAGAAGGGCTGTGCAACACCTTGTCTACCACAGGGAATACCAGGGTCTCCAGTAGGAGAGAGCCAATGAAGTCAGAGATCTGATCTCATGATCTGGACAATTTCGGCCCGAAGTTTTGTGTTTAAAACCGTTTTGTTACAAATGTTTACACCCTCCTCAGCCCAACTGTACCTAACACTGGGGGATTAGAAGAAAAGGCAAATCATTTGGAAAACAGCTGATTGTTAAAGAAGTTTAATTTAAGGCAGCATTGCAAGCAATTACTAGGATTTTAATTAATGGAAGTTAATTAATCTTAAGCTTCTTCACAGGGCATCACCCAGCTCTTTAACGAGTGTCTGGATTGTGAGTGCCAGTGATAATTTCTCCCCTCTCCCCTGAAAACTAATCCCACGAGGGGGTAGCTCCCCCAGGTTCCCTTCTGAACATCTTTTTCCTTTGTTCCTAAGACACATTCAGTGCAAAGATGATCACAGGATTTGTAGGTGGAGGGAGCCAGAGGGATCCTGCCATCCAACCTCATTATTTTATGGACAATGCAACTGAGACAAAGAAAGGGAAAGGGATTCAGGGTCACAGTCTCAGAGTGGAAAGCAGCAGCACAGACCATCTAGCACAATGCTCTCATTCTACACAAAAAAGGAAACTGAGGAAGAAAGAACGATTTGGCCGAGGTCATCCAGGCAAGAAACACCAGAGCCAGGATTCCAACGCAGGCCCTGACTCCCATGGCGGTGCTTTTCCCCATTCCCCACCCATGACAGAACCAAGATTAGAGCCAAATTCTCTTTTGATTACAATCGACAGACCCCACTGTAGATGCCTTTGCAGAATCCAACTAGTAAGAACCCAACAGCCCTGCAGGGACACTGACAACTTTTACCATCCCCAGTCAGGGGCCACTTTAAATTCCCTGGAAGTCCCAGACATTTCCCAATGAGATGCTTACCAGGGGCTTACCAACATGAGAACCAACTGCATGATAATAAGGGCACGATGTGCAAATGAAATTAAACAGACAAATGTTTCTTGCACACTCGTTATGTTAAAGGCTTGGGGGAGGACAGATAATGTAAGTACTGCTATTTTAGAATCAACGACTTATTAATTCAACTTTCCAAACAGTGATTAATATGAACTTAACATCCAGCCTGGTGCTGGGCTCTGGGAAAGATGCGAGGGTTAGAATATTGCTTAGTTGCTGCACTTGGGGGTCTCAAAGTCTCGTGATGCTCCTGGAGCACCCAAAACATGCTGCTTAACTCGTTCTATTGATGCCATTCATAGGCAGGAGCTCAAACATACAAGGCCCCGACTCTCTCTTCTACAGACTAGCCTTCCCTCCTTCCTTCCATTGCTAGCTTCCCTTGAGGGCTGCTCTGCCCCTGGTCTCTTAGCTAAGGGAAGGGATAGAAAAGATGATACTGATCAGAGATGAAGTCTAAGGAAAAAAGATTCTCAGTAGACCAGGATAGGCTGTGCCCAGGCCAGGTAAGTGCTCAGAATCCCTTCCAGGCCTACAGCCTCTGGGGCAGGTGCAGGCAGGTGTGGCCTGGTCCTCTCTAGTGGTCAGGTGAAGCCCACAGACCTGTTCTCAGGTGTTCTGCTGCCTACATTCATGACGGAAAGGAATGCAAACTTTCAGCTAACTCAGTGAAAATCACGCCTTTTTCCCCACCCAAGACCACAGACTCCCTAAAAATTCAGCACCGGTTAAGGATCCCTACTTAAGATATACATATGGGAACTACTTGGAACACGCACACACACACACATATGAACAAGCACAATAGCTAGGCTAATCCCAGGAGTCAACAGGACTCGGTGGGGACAGGACCCAGGGAATGCCCAATGCTTAGATTCGGTCACCTGACTTCTGGACTGTCCCAGAAACAAACAACAGCACAGGAGTAGAAAGTTTGCCCAACTCCCACCCTTTCCCTGGTGACTAAAACAAAAATCATCCAAGTCATTCAGTGTACAGAATTTTGTGGAATTATTTTTGCTTCCATTTCATCTGAATAAGGTCACTTGTGTGTTTGAAAATGAAAGAAGTAAGGACAGTCAAAAGAACCCTACCGCCCACCACCATTCCCCAGACTGTCAGGAGCAGCTGGCCCCTTCTGGACAAGGCTGCGCACCTCCTGGGAGGCCCCAAGCAGGCTCTGTGCATAAGTGAAGTGAAGGCACCCAGGTCTATGGAAAGCAGGGAAAGATTGTAGCTCGCACATTATTTAGGATTAAAAAAACAATAAATACAAATAAATACGATCTGAATACTCTGTTAAGGGCATCAATGGGAAACAAAACAGTTTTCCAGGTTTAAGGCAAGGACGTTCTTTTCAAGCTATATACCCTGTAAAAGAAGAAAGGGAGAAAGGGGTAGGCAGGGTTAGGCTCTTCAGTTTGAGGCTACTCAGCGAAAACGAAGGACTCCCACCCAGGTATGCACTGTTTTGGAAAGCCTTTTCTTGGGGTGGGGGAAAAGGAAGGAATGGTCCCAGAAAGGACTCGATGACATAGGCTTGCAGATGGGACAGGAGACTTGAGATCTCAGGCCAACATGAAAAAAATCATACTTTGGGGCAGGGAAAGGAAGCTTCAGTTTTAATTATACTTAAAAAGAAGAGGTTAAATGGAATCATCAGAAAATTAGAAGTAAAGTATAACCAAAAGCCCCAGTAACGAGATAAGCCCAGGGCTGTTGTATGAGCAAACAGCTGGGCAGAGGAGAGGCTAAGCCCTGGACATTTCAGGCACCTTCCAGAGCCTTTCTACCCTGCTCTTTGGAAGGAGAGCCTTCCCTGCTCTCCTGTCTTTCAGCTGGATTCAGGAAGAATAGCTCCTGAAGCCCGCCAAAAACTTGGGGATAAGTCAAGTACACTTCCATTCCAGGAAGGACAGATTCTCGAGACTAACCATTCATGCTTCTTGCAATGCTCCTATTTGAGCTCCCACCTGGAAGCTGCAATCCCCCCAAGTCTGGGTGACGCTATAGATTTATAGGCAGGAGGTTAACCATACAGCAGCTCTGTCATGAGGAAAGGCCATGAAGCTACATGGCAGTAATCAAAGAGGAATCAGAAGGTATAGAGAGAAAAGCCTTCCCATAATCTCCATTAGTGTTTGCCTAGAAAGGAAGCAGCAGACGCTATGGTGGAGCTCCCAGGGTCATAGCTAGGCAGACCCTATTTAACTGGCCCAGGATTTCCGGTTTTCTGTAGTCTTCTGGCTCCTCTCAGATCGCAGCGTGGATCCCCCTTCGGCCTTGGCCAGGGCTGTCAACGACGCCAAGTTAGAGGCTGAGCCCGACAAGCCGCCACTCTTGCGGTGCTCAGCCGTCAGCCCTTGAAGCCTGAGGCCGGCGCTGCGCCTCCGGACCGGGCCAGTGGCTTTCTTGATCCGGCCTGGCTTCACAAGGAGACCGTAGCCAGGATTGCATTTGAAATACTGCTTTCCCCCAATGGAGCCATCATTCTTACCTTGGATAAGAGCAAAGAAAAGAATGGATTTAGCAGTCGCCACATATGTCTACTTCTACCTCCAAGCAGAGGCAAAGTCGCTGGCATTCCCTCCCTCCATCCCAAGTTCAAATAATCCTTCCACTCTGCTACACCACAGTTTTCCCTCCTTTGAGATACCTACTTCTAGGCCAACCTTATGCAGAGCAAATCACTGCAATTCCTCCAGCAACCACCTTAGTGCTTGTCATACAAACTGGCAAAGAGTTATGTACACAGTAGGTACTTACTAAGTGTCTAATGGACAGGTAAAACCCAGTCACCTATTTTTGAGGAACGCAGCCACCAGGAAAGCTTAGCCAGTGTTCGGGGGAAGGCAGAAGAGGTAAAGCACAGGCAACTGGGGACTGAAAACAATGCATGGACGGATGCATGCACCCTGTTGTGCTGCTGCCCTGTGTGAGGAGTGCCACCACCTCCCAGATATAGACAGATACTGCATGACTATTATTTACAGAGCACCAGCAGTACACTGAACTAACGTTGGGACTAGATAATCCTATCTAGTCCTACTAAATAATCAAATTATGTCTATTACAATGAAAGACTGTTAAAGCTGGAAGGAAGGCTACAGGGTTGTGTAACCTATTTTCTCATTTTACACAGGAGGAAAACAACTCGACTAAGAGAATACATCTTGTACTTTCATCTTGAACTTAGGCATTTCTCCTAATTGATGCTCAGTGAATGTTTAAAAATTATTTCAAATCGATTGATTCTGAGGCGGTTATTGTGATCCTCCACATTCAGAGCATAGTAGGCATAGTCACTGGGGGGCAAAGAGACAGACTCGGGGCTCTTGTGAACTCTCTTCTAGCCTAGGAGCCTATGATGAATAACACATGTTGAGCCAGGCCTTTTATGTGTTGATATGAAGTAATAATTATTATAAATGATGTCAGAATCTCTTAAGGAAGAAGCACATATCACTATCCACAATTCAGTTTCCCTACAAAGTGACAACCTGTTCACCCACTACCTAGCCTTCATTGGAGTGAAAAAAAAATCACAAGAACGGAAACAAAATCACTGCTCTGGAAGACCCAACGAGGAGAAACTTTGGAGGGAACATAGAGGTCATCTAGAGAGCTTTTCTTCTCTTGGCTTCAATTATGTCTATAACCCCCAAGTTTCCACAGCCATTCTCATCCCATAGCTCTAGGCCTGCATTTCCAAAAACCTATAGGACATCTCCACTGGGATGTCCTACCACAGTTTGATCGAATTCAACATGTCCAAAGTGGAAATAACCCTCCCCTCCAAACCTGCCTCCATTTACTTTTATGCTTACTACTACTGCTACTATCCTTCCAATCCACAAACACTGGAGTCCGCTTTGGCTCTCCCCTCTCTCCCAAGGGCCCGTGTTCTATCCAACTGTCAAGTCTTATCTGGCCCTGGCAACTTCTTCGTCCTCTCCCATCCTTCCTTGTTATGACCCACTCATCACAAAAACTTGGGTGCAGTCTCCTGACACTTCCTGCCTCCAGGTTATCCTCTTTCCAACTCATCCTCCTTCCTGTTGACAAAATAATCTTCCTAATGCAATGATGAATCTAATCACCTCATTTCTCTACTGAATAAAGTAAAAATTCCTGATCCTGGCATTCAAGGTCCTCCATGATCTACCTCGATACCACCATTCTGCCACCTTACCTCAGAATTCTCCTACAGATTACAAGTGGCCTGACCTCATCCCTCCTCCCCAGTTCTCATCCTGCCTTGCCCCCCTCCATACCCATGATATTCCCATCCCCCTACCTCTGTCTCTTTAAAGCTCCTTCCTTTCCTCACCTTCAAGGAGGATCCAGCTTCTCTAGAAGGCTTCCACCCTCCTCCAAACCTGAAAGTGATCTTTCCTTCATCAGAATGTTCAAAGTGCTCTGCCTGGGACGCTTCTCTCCTCTGCACTCATCACACGCTGTCCCCCCACACAGTAGTTATTTGGGAACATGTTTCTCCACCATAAAGCGGCAGTCTTCTTGACAAGCGCTTATGTTTAAAGAGCCTAACACAGTGCAATGCACTAGTAAATATCTTGCAAATAAGGTCCAACCCTTCATTTTCAGATGCGGAACCAAAGTTGGAGCAGTAAAGTGATCTGACCAAGATAAATGGCAGAGGCAGGCTTCTGTCCTGGGACTCCTAAATCTAGGCCCAAGACTCCAGGCAGCGTGGCCACAGGGGACTGGTACACTGGAGCTAAGTTGGTTTGTGGGAGTCACTTACCTGAAGGGAGATCCAACTCTACTCCAATCCAGGTGCCCTCCTGAAAGTCTGTTGGTCCAATGTATCTGACGATTCCCGTTTTATTAGTACCCACAGTGACATATTCTCCCTCTTTTAACCATTCTGGGACTTCATCAGCGTCTTCTGAGTCAGATGCCACCTCTAGCTTTTCCTTGGCTATTCCTCCGGGATTGTGGTGACCTCCCAAGGTCAGCTGGTCTTCGCTGGTACTGGAGGGACAGTTAGAGTCTCCCAGAATTTGGGTGAATGATTTTAGCTCTGAAGTTCTCACCTTCTGGATTTTAAATGGAGAGGCCATAGCAGGAGATTGAGACACTAAGTCAGAGGGCAGCTGTGGTTTGGGGACTCCCAGGCTGGGGACTGGCTTTGTGTGGTCCCTGGGTCTGGCAGGTTGTTTGATGACAGATGCAGTCTCTGCTGCTGGGAGCTGACTGGATGATTCCTTCTGTTGGGTGGAAGTGGGAAGAAAACTCTTTGTGTCGATGGAGAGAGAGGGCTCTTTCAGGTCCTTATTCTTGTTGACAGGGGAAGTTGAGCCTTTGGCCTTTAGGGCGCGATTGCTACCACCTTGGTTTTTCTCCGTTTGTTGGATCTGTGCTTCTGCTGGGTTGGTCAAATTCTCTTTCTGAGTCAAATGAGAACTCTCTGAAGATAAAATAACTGGTGGTAACAGAATGTCGCCTTCAGACGTTACCTGGCAGAGGGGGTTAGATGGAGTGCTTGGGGTCTGACTGCCAGCATGGGTACTGGAGTCCATGCCACTTACAAGGGCATCAGATAGAGTAGCTGTTGAGACACTATGGGAGAAGTAACCACTAGAGGCCTCACTCAGAGGGCTGGGGGGACCCTCTGGGGTATCCTGTGTCTGCACATTTGAAGAATGGAGTTGCTGGGAAGGCATTTTGTTGACTTTATCAGAATTCTTCCCAATGGCAGGAGATGGTAGAGTAGTTTCAGACAGATCTTTCCGCTCCTCTTCCTGAGTAACCTGAAACAGAAAACACAATAATTTAATATTCATGCCCTCTTGGGTCCAGCCAAAGCAACCATCATGTTGTTCCCTGCACACAATCTATGATTTCCGTGCCTTTGCAAGGTCTGTTCTCTGTGCCTGAAATGTATTAAACCCCTCCCCCCCGCCCTCATCTTTGGTTTCCAGAATCCTTATGTTGAGCTCAAACATGTATGACCTTATATAAAATATACACAAAATAAATATGAAAGGACACAATAGCACCTGAGGAGATCAGGCAAGGTCTCATGGAAGGGGTGAGGCTGATTCTTGTAATAAAATGTAAAGTCCTTGAGAGCAGAGGAGGTTTCATTTTTGCCTCTGTATTCTCATCACTGCACCTAGGGCCTGACAACACCGGAGATTAATGAATGCCTGCTTCAATATTTGGAATTTGTCGGTGATTTTAAGATTTCTCTTGCTAAGAAAATCAGAAATAAAAATGGCATTATTTCTTTCAGTTCTTATACAGGAATTGTGGCATCCATGGGCAGAGCCCTGGTGGAGGGTCAATGTCTCACACTAAACAGCCACTCAGTGACTAAAGGACTCTCTGACTTGGGCTAATGACTTTCCTCCCTTGAAAATACAGGCCCACTTCACAGGGAGACTGTGAGGATTATTAAAAAGGCTGAGAAGCACTTTTCTCCCACATAATTTAAATGATGATCTCATCAGAGAACTGGAAGATATTTCAGAACAGCTTTTACCAGCACAAAAATAATGACCCCTGTGCCCACTGGCTCTGACTTAACATTCCTAACTGGAAGGAGCTGGGGCAGCCACAGGAGTAGCTCCATTTCTCAACCACAAGGTGCACAGCCCTCACTCTCCTCTAACGCATTCTGGTGCTCCTGAGACTACTGTGGAAACACTGGTTCCATTGCCCTGATCGGGAGTTCCTGGGCTGCAATGAAACAAAGGCACAAAAAGCTACGAGGGACTCCCAGGAGCTGAGACTGAATGAGGGATGGAACCAGACTCGCCGTTTGGCCTTTCACTCTTCGATTGCTCTGTCTGAGTCATACTGGCAGTGGACAAACACAGAACACATATTTCATTTGGAACTTTGACAGCCACGGCTTGTCCAAATTCCAGTGTATCAGTGGGGCTGGTAAGGTGTTCTTTGGTTAATAAGCCTTTTTACGAAGCTGGCAGATTATCAGTCTATTCACCCATTAACAATGATGGGGGAGGAGAGGAAGCAGACAGGACTGGGGGAAAGAGGGATGCTTCAGCAAAAGAAATATGTTTTCCAATATTTACTGAAAGATTATTTATATTACAGGAATGGTCATTTTCCATCTGAAATACAGGATTTATTTGAACTGGGAAAGAGTCTGTGATCTATAAGTCTCTTACAGTTACTTGGCTTAACTTGGCAGTCTGATAAATCATGCATTTCTACATGAGCTGTCATTTATATCCCTGTTTCCAAAGGCACTCCTTCTTCCTCATCATATACTTCCAGGATGCAAAATTAACTGTGCCTCTTGAGATTAACAGCCCCTTTTAGTGATGGATTTCTGGGCTGCAAAGTTGACAAAATCCAACAGATCAATAACCTTCACCAACACATCTACTCTAAAAGATTAAGGTCTTTCAATCCTTTTTTTTTTTTTTTTTGCAACTTGTACATATCTTATTTACTATTTTTTATTTTGTTTCCTAAGGTCACTGACTCTGCAGGGAAGACTGAAGGCACCAATTCAAGGCATAAGAAAGACTAGAGCATTATTAAGAAATCTGGTCCTGAAGCAAGTAGCCCCAAGATCACAGAATTCTGGAATATCAGGGTTAGGAAGTCACTCTTAATTCTCATTTTCCAGGTGAAGACATTGATCCCCAGCCGGTCAAAGTGACCTGACCGAAGCCACCTCGCTGGTAAATGACAGACTGCCAGCAGCCCAAGTCTGAGCCTCAGTACAATTCTCCTGATCTGTCCCCAACTGCACAGGCCCAAGAGAAGCTGTCCAATCTGAGACCTAAACTTTGTAAGAAGCACTTAAATTTACACAATGCTTTACAGTGTTCAAAGCACTGTGGTATAAATTATCTTATTGAATCCTCACAATAAGCCTGTCAGGTATGTTAAGGCAGGCATTACAGTCCTATTTCAACACAAAGGGAAACAGAACCATATCCATTTAGTTAAAGTTGGATTCAAATTCACACAGTGGCTCGGGCTAAAAGACACCAGGTCTTCTGACCTGTGGTCTGCCCCTCTTTCCACATCAATAGCAATTCATCCCAGAGTGTCCTTCAGAGCTGAGACTTGTTGGCAGAGGCTTGAATCGTCTTTCCAATCTCTAGACTTTTTTTGTTTTGTTTTAATAAATAAAATTTTCCTATGTAGATAACTTTAGCTAAGAGAATGAAAGCACAGTGGGAGAAAATAGATTTGCTATTCATAAGACTAGAAGAGCTGTTGATCTGTGGGAGATCATAAGAGACTATTTTCTCCCAGCTTAGCATTAGCCTTTTCACAATGATATCATGAATCAGAATGAAATGTAAAACTGAGAATTAAGCTAAACACTCAGACTAAGGAGATTGTTCTGTTTATAGAAAGCTTCAATGCCTAGCAGTGGGCTATTAAAGCAGCAGACTGCATTAGCAGTCAAGCACCTAAAAGTTAAACAATCATATGATTAGCAAGTTGAAAATAGAAAGTATAACAGGGAACATGGGGAGGGGGGGGGTTGGGAGGGTGGAGGCTAAGTTGGGCGGGGGTGACCTATATTACAGTTAATTATCGAAAACTAAAGTTTAAAAAATCAGTGCAAATGCCGCCCAAAAAAATCACTCCATCTGTGCATTCTGCATGCGGGGGCAGTCATGATTAACAGCAGGGAGGGCGCCGCTGGCTCCTCTAATAGTGCTGCTGTCAATGGCAGCACAAATACCTGTTTTGTCTTGATCCTGCTGACATCTGTGCTGACAGGCTGTACCATAATTCTGGGAATGGGCTGAAATGACAAGGAAATAGGAAAGAAAATGTAGGTCCACTGACAATAAAATATTAAATTGAACAGGATAGGGATAATCAGAGAATACTTTAATTAAACAAACTTGAGAGCAAGTCAAGAAGCACACCCCAGGTGAATTTTAATGGTTTAATGGCTTCTGCTAGCAAGTCATCCTCGAATAGTCATGGAGTGCCAACTGAGTTGAATCTATTCAAGGTGTGGTCAGGAACACCAAATGGTCTAAGGACCCTGGCCTCAAGGTCCTTACAATCTAATTGGGAAGACAGAAATGCAACTAAGAACATGAATATACCAAGGTTCAAAAAATGTGCTACAAACAAAGAGCTATATGAGTTTGGAAGAAGGAGAGAGAGAGAGAGAGAGATCCCTGGGGACCAAGGGACTCAGGGGAAGCGTCATAGGAGATCTGAGCTGGGCACTGAATGAGAAAGAGGCCAGGATCAGGGAGGACATGATAGACAAAGCATGCCTTGCCTTCAAAGACAGAGGCAGGAATGCGCTATGGGTATTCTGACAGAAGATTAATTTGACTAGAACTGGGAGCTAATATTGGAGAATAACGTACAACAGGATTGCCTTAAATGCCAGGGGAATGGGTGTTGACTCGATCCTGAGAAGACTGCAAGGCAACAGAACTTTCTGAGCAGAGTAATGGTATGGAGAATGTTTTAGGAAAATTGGTCTGCTGACAAAGTTTATAATAAGGATTTAGAGACAGAACAAAGACAGAAAGATGCCTTCAACTGTGACTCTATTAGGTAGTAAGGACCTACATTAGAGGAGGGGCCAGAGTTTCCTGAAAGGGAAGGGTGGAAGAAATTGGGGAGTGACTGGATAATGTGGCACAAGAGTCAAGTTAAAGATAGCTGAGATCAGAATTTAGTATGGAAAGACAGCACAGCACAGCACAGTCACTTCAGAGTTGAGTGGAAATAGTGCTGAATCCAGGTTCATTTATTGGCTCTGCTGCTTAACACCTGTATGACCTTAATGAGGTCACTTAGACGCTCTCGGCCTCTGCTACAGCATCTAGAAAATGAGAGAGTTGGACCAGAAGACCCCTTGGCCCCCTTTGGCTCTAGATCTATTACACAGAGAAGTGGATGGCTGAGAGAATCTCTCTCGAGTCTTGGTATCTCTTCTTCTCTCTGGGGGCTCCAACATCTTCAGCTGGCTACAAAACATTTCAATCTAGAGTCTGAAAGAATCTAAAGGTCAACAAGGCCCAAACCCCTCAAGAGCCTTCCATAACCTGATGCTACCACCTTCCCTTTGCAACCTCCTCTTCTCCTACCTACTGCCATATTGGCTGAAGCAGACTACTCCCTTTGAGGGTTCACAGCCCACACTCCTGCTGCCTCCAGGTGTTCCTTACACTGTTCCAGATACCTTGAAATCAAAGGACCCAACCACCTATAAAAATGCTTTCCCGGACAAGGGAAACACTGCTTCTGTTCTGTACAACTGGCAATCAGTTATTTCTTTACCAATAATCCTTAAGACAAAAATAAATAAACCCTAAAACATTAAAATAAGATCTTAGGTATGCTACCTGTCTCTCTTAAACAAGAGCTCTTCTTGCTACACATTTAGTCCTGCTTTCATCGTCACTGACGATCCCTTTTCTCTCCCACTTACAAATCATTTCCCCTGTGGCTCCTCTCCTCTGACTAGAGATATTTGCTCAGGGAATACTCTAACCTGCTTAGGGCTATGGAGTCAGAGCTGGAAGGGACCTCAGAAACTATCTAGACTCACCCCTCATGCAGAAGCGATGTGCCCAAGGTCACATAAGTAGTACACAACGGACATGCTATTTGAATGCAAGACCCCTGATGCCAAATACAAGGGTGTGCTATTTCTTTTTCATAGCGGGTTTTTGTGACTAGTTCTCTCTTATTCTAGGAATTCAATATATTTCAGGTTCTAAGTTCACCAATCTTTACAACACATCAGGTAATATTCATAAAAATGATCACTGCAAAGCACTCCACAGCCGTTAACCCCTGTGAGGCCAGCCAATGCAGGTATTTAAGGGTTGCAGAGCGCTTTATAAACATCATCTCATGTTATCCTCAAAATAATACTAGGAGGTAAGATATTATTATCCCAACATTTACAAATGAGGAAACTGAGGAAAACAGGGGTTAAGTGACTTGCCCAGGGTTAAATAGCTAGGAAATGTCTGAGGCTAAATTTGAACTCAGGTCATCCTAACTTCATGTCATTTGGGGTAGAGAAACAGAGGCTCAGAGAGCGCTTATAACGTGTCAGTGGCACAGATGGGAAACAAATCTAAATTTCTAGTGTGTTGGTTGAACATGCCATCCACTGGCCATATTGTTTCCAAACATAAAACCCAGGAAAGTCAATGGCAGGACTACAGGGTGACGAACTAGATGGGAAACAAGAGCTGGGATGCAGATGAAAGGGACCTAGTACAATATGGGCTTAATAAAAGACTTAGTAAAATGTGTTGCGGGTGGTGGCAGGAGGTCACATGACAGGAAGAAGCTGTCACTGCCAAAGAGAAAAGGTTATTGAGTTGGAATGTGCTCAAAGAGAGCAGATATATGTTTTCTATCTACATCACAACTCCTTTAAAACTGGTGGCACCTTCCACCCCCACTCCTCACAAAAGCTTCAGACCTTCTGATCTCAAGGGGAGTGGGGGGACCAAAGCAGGGTAGAGAATCAGTCTATGACGACAATATGAGAAGATAATCATACAAAACCTTTAACGGTTTGATAACTAATGCTGTGAAGTGGATATGCTATTTAAACCAGCATAGGCTGATACACGCCTTTTCTGCAGATAAAGACTAGGACAGAAAGAGCCCAATGAAACTGCTAATGACGACTCTAGATGAAGAATTTTCCAATTAAACTGTAGTAAGTACCTGACGATGCCAACCTCCTTTTTTAATCCACATCATTTTGGCTAGGACTGAGCCATGGAGAGGAAAGACGGGGGTTCTTTGAATGATTAAAGGGAAAGACAGCGAGGGAAGAAACCAAATTTAGAGGTAAAAGATGATGGCTGAAGGAAACAAGGAACCCCCCTTCCTTCCCAGACTTGGGGAGATCCACTGCTTTTTGAAGGCATTTTTAGTTTATTCCAACAAAAAGGCCATTTTGCAAGCTTCTTTCAAATCATGGCACAAAAGAAGAAAACGGAAAAAGCTTTAAATCCATTGCAGATAAAACATACCAAAACAAGTCTGTCAGATTTTTAAGAGGTAGAAATAACGATTTGAAATGACTCATTTTTAAATAACCAAGAAACACTTTTTTGACTATAACTATTATACGTAGTCCCTCTATTGGATTAAAAAACAGTTAAACACCTATTATGTACATAGCACGGAGGATCTCCAGAAAAAAGAAACTCTGTTCTGAACCTCATAGCTAATTAGGGTCCTGATTGGTGGCATGGCATTACCCTTAGCAATCAAGGCAGATGACCTTAATAATCTTCAAGTGAAACTAAGACATGGATGGCGTGAAGGCCCAGAAAAGTTTATGTGTGGAAGAATTTGAGTGGAAGGAAAAAGTTTTTCAAATCTTTTTCAAGACTTCTTGGGTAGTTTTTTAAAATAAATCTTTTCTAATCATCATTTCTCCCTCTTACAAATGGATAACATTTCTTTTCCCCTTTATGTTTGCAATGAAATCTAGGTTAAATTTTTTATTTATTGTCTTCATGATTTAAAACCAGGCTTGCAAATCAGTCTTCTCAGCTGAATAAAAGAGGAAATAGTTTATTATTTGCTACAAATTAAAACAGTGATTAATACTACTAACTCTGAGATAGTTTATTATTTGCTACAAATAAAAACGGTGGTTAATACTACTAACTCTGAAGCGATTGCTAGACTAGAAGACGTAAGATATAAAAGCAAAGCATCTAATGTTTACATGGGTCAAGTGTTTTTGGCCAATATGAAAATGTCCTTTGAGATCTTTTTGAAATTGGACCAAATTTTACAAGACAAGTAAGTTGTCTGCTTGAGTGCTAAATCTTACAGGTCAGCTACCTATGAGATCACATACAATGCAGCATTTTACATATAAAAGGGGCTACAATCAACTGGTATGAAACATACAATTCTGGATCAGCTTAACTTACTCACAAGGCCTAACCAAACCCCAGCCAGAGTCCCACAAAGATCCTGAGCTATGGACCTTACCTATAACGGGCCTGGAGTCAGGAAGATTTGAGTTCAAATCCAACCTCAAACTCTTGGCAAGTGTGTGAGTCTGGGAAAATCACTTAACCTCTGTTTATCTCAGTTTCCTTGACTACCAAATGGGGATAATAGTAGTATGTACCTTCCAGGGTTGTTGTGAGGATCAAATGTAACAAGATTTGTACAAGTACTTAGCCCAGGTAACATATAAATGGCTAGTCTTGTTCCTCCTCTCTTTCACCGTTGTTTAATACCACCACATCTCCTCCCAAAATGTCCCTTATTCCTTGATCTCCCTCCTTAATTTTGGCCACGAGGTCCCCATGGCTCTCTTGTTTTTATGCAGATTATAGGGATAGGGAATGAACTACTTATTGGTAGTAAAGAATACTTACTCTACCTAGACTGCCTACAAAAGTGCCTATCCTTATTCCGAGAATTACTCACTTCCGGTGTTGGAGCCACCAAGAAGCACTGGAGAGAGTGCTAAGATTTGAATTTCAATCCCAGCTCCGTGACATACTATCTGTGGGACCTCGAGCAAGGCCCATAACTTCTCTGGTCCTCAGTTTAATCATCTGTAAAACAAAGTGACTGGACCAAATGGAGTCTACCATCCTCTCCAGATCTATAGCTGTGATCCTATGAAATGGGTTCCTGGCATCTAGAGCTGGAATTTGGAATTTCTTTGTCCTCTATTCCCCTTGAACAAATTAATTAAAAAGTAATCTTAGAATTCTATGTCAGGTACATTAGGAGCTCTCAGGTAATGGTCACTGTACCAACAGGACTCTGCAGGTGAGGCCAGGAAGTGGGAATGAGATTGGGGTGAGGGTAAGAGTGAGTGAGAGTGAGTGTGTGTATGTGTGTGTGTGTGTGTGTGATGAGGCATATAGAGGGAAGTCTCTGGGCTGCTTTAGACAGTAACACCGTTCCCCACTGCTGCTCCGCCCCCTCCCCCCACCTCTCATCTTGGGGAGGAAAAGAATATACTCTGTACTTAAGGAGGAGCATGGTGCCTCTCCATCCTCAACCCTCCACGCCCACCTGCCATGATAAATGCCATCATGTTATAAAGGTCTGCTAGCCCTACCCTAGTTATAGCTCTGCCTCACACACACAGTTCTCATTGAAGTCAAGGCCCAGCTCAGGTACCAACTCCTACAGCAATCAAGTTTGTATTTCTATCCCCACAACTCGGCAGTGTCTTGCAATAGCAGTCACTTAATAAAATGCTGAAATGAAATGAACTGAGTTAGAGCTGTAACCAAAAAGCAGCCTGCATCTGCTAGTTCATCAGTGCCTCTTGCAGATAAATGAAAGCTGTAACCTCTTGCGAAAAATAGCTTATTTTTTCATTCATTCATTCTGCAAATGTCTGTTAAGCCTTGTACACAGTAAGCACTTAACACTTCAGAAATGGACGAAAGAGAGAAAGAAGAGAAGAGAAGAGAAGAGAAGAGAAGAGAAGAGAAGAGAAGAGAAGAGAAGAGAAGAGAAGAGAAGAGAAGAGAAGAGAAGAGAAGAGAAGAGAAGAGAAGAGAAGAGGAGATACAGGGTGCATACAGTTCAACGATATGTCCTCTGCTTCAAGCAATTAAGCCCCTAAAAGGTTCATAATGCCTACTTGAAGTCACAATAAAAGTCATTTCAGTTTGCATCTAGTTTAGAAGGGTTAGTAACTATTAGTAGATTTTTTCTGGGTTGACTTCGCAAATTCTACTTTTTGAAAAAATTAACAGCTGTTTTTGATCTAAATTTAACCAAACATGGGCTGCTGTATTTAAAGTCTATTGATCCTGAACCCCACTAAAACCTAACTTCATTTATATTTTTCTCCAGACAAAAAAAGCATAAGCATTGGCATCCCATAAAAAAAATTCATGCAGCCAGGGATGAATATCTTTTACAACAGAAACCTGTTATTTCTTCTGTCAACAAGCAGGCAATTTTAGTAGTTAGTGGCCATCTTAAAATACCAGGGGCAGCTAGGTGACACAGTGGACAGAGTATGGGACTTGGACCAGGAATAGTTTCTTCCTAAATTTAAATCTGGCTTCAGACACTTACTAGCTGTGTGACCCTGGGCAAGTCACTTCACCCTGTTTACATGAGTTCCTCATCAGAGCTGTAAAATAGGCTGGAGAAGGAAATGGCAAACCACTCTAGTATCTTTGCCAAGAGAAACCCCAGTTGAGGTCACAAAGAGTCTGACAGGACTGAAATGAGTCAACAACAACTTGAATATCAGATGGGCTTTGAATTTTAAGCAGCATGTAGTCTGTGGGCTAATGTAATTTATTCTAGTGTTTGATGCGGAAAATTATCTTTTTTTTCTTTAAAGAAATGATTTTTGATAGTTGTGATGGAAGGGAGGAGTTTCTGATTATTTTCTGACCCTTAAACCCCTTTTTACATAATTATTTTTGTTAAAAATAAATGTAAAGGATGATTTGAAAAGGCTGATCTGGCAAGATAATGGAAGACAGTATTATATTCACTGCACGCAAAAAGATCAGATGTACATTCCTTCCTGTAGTTTCCATGAAGAATGAGTTAAATTGGGTTTACTTAAAGTACACAATGCTTTGTAATCTGAAATATGAAAAATAAAGTGTCAAAGTACATGTAAAAGTATATAATGTCAATTACCAAAATGTGACTGTTAGGCTCAAATCTCTATTATGTTCTACACATCTTACATATTTCCTCAATTGTCTGGGTGGGTTTTGTTAGTTAGAGTACATTATTTTGTGGATTAGTTATTAAACTTAAATCAAAAGGTCAAAGACAACTTGTCAGCTGCCTTCTCCGCCTTTGTAATCTCTCTACAACTCTGGACCAAAACCAGACAGCAATGAATTATGATATTGGAATGCTAAAACAAAGACAAGAGATTCCTCTAGAGGTAGTAAGCAGGGCCAAGAATATATACATCTCAAAGCAACATGATAACAAAAATCATTTATCTAAAGAAATTTGTGCTCTCAAAAAGTACTCCCCTTCTTCCCCAAAGAAGAAGAAGAAATGGACACCAGCATACCATAATGAAACACACTTTTAAAGTAATGCAGAGGAAACTGGAGGCAGGAAATTAGATTCTTTACCTGTGTGGGTTGAAAAAAATAAAATCTCCTTGAGTGACTGAGGGAAAGGCCATTATACATTAAGCTGTGTGGCAGATGAAAGATGAAATGACTGAGGAAACAAAGGTTTGAGTTTCCAAGTATGTTGATTTATTAAGCAATGCATGCCAACTGCATAACAAATCGGGATTGGGCCTCCTCAGCTAGGCACCGGACCCCGAATACATGGGGAGAGATTTTTATGCATTAAAAACAACTAATCAAATAAGATCAATTAATTAAAATAAAATAATTAACTAGGATACAAAATTATGTAATCTGATATCTACCTGGAAGAAGGATGACAGACTTTCCAAATTGGGAGGGGGAGAGTGAGCAGGTACAATTCCCTGAAAGCAGAAAAAGGGATGTCCCATTCCACCCCCACCTTAGTGTCTGCATTCAATCAAAGGAACATGGGAACAATAACTGATTGACTAGTACAGGACCAGGTTTCAGATAAGACATATGGGTTGCTTGAGATGTATAATTATGAGAAAACTCTTTGCATCAATCTTCAGATCTGACCAGGTTTCTGGTCAGCATAACCTAGGTTCTTAGTTAAAGGTCTCTAAGCATGAGATAGAGGTGGTCCAGCCTTCTAGCCATGCAGGGCAAGGTTCAAACAATGCAATAAGGTTTTCTCATAATTCCCACAATTGAATGAAGCTTTCTCACAGGACAGAAATTGGACTAGACCTATAACTGAATTGAAAGGAAACTGAGCTAGATCCAGAATTCAGTCACAAAATGGAGTCAGTGCAGTTCACTCAATTCCCACACCTGCTGTGCAGAACCTGAAGGCCTCAGATCAAGGAGGGATTGCAACTTTCAACCCTTAATCTAAAGAGTAGGTCTGTAAGGAAGACAGAGGGAACACTTCCATATTACAGAGAGAACCACAACTGTGATGAGATGGGAAAGAAAATAATTATACAAACTTATACTTAATTGATAGAGATGGGACAGCCATCACACTCAGCTGCCATCACCTCAAGCTAAACTTAGAAGGGGTGGGTGGGTAGAGGAATAATCAATGTTTCTAGTATAGCAATTATATTTTTCACAAAAAAGGAAGTTGAAAAGAAAAGGCCAAAATCAGATTGGAAGAAAATGTGACAATGTTCCTTTTTATGGCATAAATCAAATATGGCCATTAACTATTTAAGGCACCAGATTAATGTGATAGGCCACTTGAAGCCCCTAACTTTGGAGTACATAAATAGCTTCGTCTGAAAACTAACTTCTAGATACATGAAAAAAGCTATTATGCCAAATTAATTCAATCTAACTAATTAGAGAGCAGGAAGTTCCTTCAATTATTTTATGTGCTGTCTGAGAAACATACTTGAATACGAGTGCAGATTTCATTAATTGCAGTTCATTATTTTCCAGATTAGTTACTAAACTTGTATCAGAAGGTCAAAGACAGCAATTTTGTCAGCTGCCACCTCCTTCAGTAGAGTGTCTCTGTATTTCTGGAGCTCAGACAGAAATTGATTACAAACAGAAATGACAACCACACATATACACCAGAGGAAGGGTGACATTCTTAAGATGACAAAACTGCGTTTGAGACTTTATCTCTGCATTTCCAAAAAATAAGGTCTTCTTTCCCTTTTTTAAGTCTTCAGAAAAAAGCTCTCAAAATGCTGCTGTACACAAAAACATTTCCATTAATCTTTACAAATCTGTTAGATCTACACAACTACAGTATCACACCCAGAATATAAGTTTGTGAATCTGAGAACCGGCTGATTCCGAAGTGCCAAGTTAACAAACACCAATCTTTTCACTGCAGCTTGAGTATGTCTAAGTGGAGGCAGTGGAGATTACATGTATTTTGTCTGAAAATGTCGGGGTTGCTCATCGCACAGTTTCAGACTTCCTTCTGACTGAGCAATGGAAACAGGAGATACCGCTGGTGGGGAGGGAAGAACCCACTCTCTCACTTAGAAATCTCCTGAGAATATAAAGATAATCCTACATTGTTAAGGTCTCAGAGCCCTGAAAGAAAGGGAGAAGAATGCCACTGTTTTGTTTTGTTTTTTTCTCCTAGGAGGAAAGCTCAGCTTTGTAAATTACCTTCCTTATTTGCAGTTTAAATTTTTCTTTGTTGATTTCATCCCATCTCTTTCAGCTGGGGCATCTTTAAACAATCCATCAGTCCCTTCAGTGTTTACACCTCTTGTAGAGTCAGTTTCCTTAGTCATTGTTTGGCCAAGCTATAAGTAGCTCCTTTAATCCTTCCTCATAAATCATGTTTTGATGTTTTCTCCTCTGAAATCATTCCAATTTGTCAATGTATTTCCAGTACTGATATGCCCAATAGGAAATGCAGAATCTTAAATGCAGATATGATTCTGTCTCAGTTTGTTGGATGCTCTGACTTTGTTTCAGGAGGAGATTTTTGTTCAGATTACCAAAAATGAATTGTTACCAAAACAGAATGAGGAAATTATTTTAAATTGTTTCATCACACGTGGGCAGAAAGGGATAAACAGATAGAGAATTAAAGGGGCCAAAGAAGGCAAAAGAGAAGTTGTTATACATTATCTTGGTTGCAACACCTCAAGTAACTCTCTCCACCAAAATTATTTTATCCTCTTCTCCTTAAATACCGTTCCAAAACTTCTCTTTGCTATTCAAGTTCCCAAATGCTGCCTCAACCTACACTGTTTTTCAGCAGATGCCCTTGCCTACTATTTAACTGAGAAGAGGAAGGTCATTTGTGAAATTTTTCTGTTTGTCTCCTACTCCTTACCTCAAAACCCCTCCATATCTTTATTTCTGTAAGAGGAGGCCCCTTTCTTCTTAAAAAGGGTAACACTTCTCTGGTGCACTTAACCCCATTCCTTCCCATTCCCTTGAAGAGTCTGGCCTATCCATTTTCCCTCTACCCTCTTCTTCATCTCCTTGTATCTACTGTCTCTCTCTCCATTGACCACATATAACCACAGAATTTCAGAGCTGGAAGGGACTTCAGTGTCCACCCACTTTAAACCATTCCTGAAAAGGAATGTGCACTACAACACGGCCTCCTCCTGAAGGCCATTGATGAGGAGGAGCGCATTACCTGTCAAGGCATTCCATTATACCGCTGGATAGCGCTGATGATTAAAGCTCTTTCTGACATTCAGCCAAAGTTTACTTCTTTGTGACTTTCACATGTGGCTCCGAATCTTCCCTCTAGGGGACCAAAAGACCAAGAACCTAATCCCTTCTCACAACAACTATTCAAATGTTTGGAGACATTATCTTGACCCTCTTAAGCCTTCTGTTTGAACTGGAACTGTGGCAACAGGAAAAGAAAGAAGTGAATCAATAGGGCCCATTCCTCCTCCAAATCACAAATCGCCCTATTTTTGTGGATGGCATCACCATCGCTCCTACAGGTCACCCAGATTTACACACAAATGTTGTACTTGACTCTCTTCCACTTCCTCAATCCAACCATATTCAACTAGTTGCTGAGTCTTGCCAATCCTTCCTCCATAGATCTTGTCTCCTTCTATGGCCAACCTCCTACTAAAGACTTCCCAATTAGTCTTCCTGTTTTCAGTCTCTCCAATCTCTAATTCCTTCTTCTGCCAAAACAACCTTCCTAAGTTACAGATCTGACTGTCATTCCTTGATCAAAAACGTTGGCTCCCTCTTACCTATGCACATATATGACACATATTTTGCATTTAAGGACTTCCAAAATCTGGCTCCTACTTACCTTTTCTTGGTCACAAACTATACATTCCAACCAAATTAGATTACTAGCTATTACTTAAACTTAATATTCTATCCCTCAACTCCCAGCAACAGCACAAATCTGAGATCCATGCCTAGACTTCATTATGTCCTCGTCTGTACCTCTGAAATGAATTTAATTAGCATTTGTTAAGCACCTATTGGATGTCATTCAATAACTACACTAGGTGCTAAAGACAAAAATGAAACAAACTATATCCTCAAAGAGATTACATACTATGGGGTTGGGGGTGGGGGGGAGTGACACAAGATACATACAGACAAATAATAAAATAAATACAACAAAGATAAAAGTACTTTCTCGGGGCAGGGAGTGCTAAGAACTTGGGGAGCAGGAAAAGCCTCTTGTAGGAGGCAGCTTAACTGCCTTGAAGGAAGCTGGGGATACTAAGAGGAAGTTATGGAGAAAGATAACTTCTGACATGGGCAATGGCCTGTGCAAAGACAGGGAAGTGGGAGTAAGAATAAGTATAAAAAACAGGACCAACTAAGTGATTTTGGCTGCAATGTAGAGTGTGTGAAGGGGAATCATGTGATAGCAGACAAGAAATACTGATTAGCCCTAGGAATACGTCAGGAAACGTGTTTTTTATCCATCCTATAGACACAAATGTCACTGAAACTGGTTGAATAGGGCAAGGGGAGGTCAAAACGCGTTGGACAGACATACATTTGGGAACTCTGGTGAAAGGATTTGAGAGGGAAAGAATGGATGTGAGAGGCCAATTAAGCTGGAGAAAAGACAGTGCTCATAGAGAAGTGGAGAAGGTATAAGTAACAACACTTAACAACTGATACAATAACAGGGGTGAATAAAAAGAGTGAAGAAGAAGAACCATCTTTGAATCCCTTGTATAAATCCCATTTGGTCATAATGAATGATTTCTTGTAGCTTCTTTGATAGTATTTTGTTTAAACTTTCTGACTCAATGTTCATTAATGATATTGGCCTACAGTTTTCTTTCCCTAGTTTAGTTGTTAAGACTATATTTGTCTCATAAAAGGATTCTGGCAATACGCTTTCTTTCTTAATTTTTGAGAATAATTTGTGAAATAGGGGTACAAATTGTTCTTTTAAGATTTGATACAACTGTTTTGGATTCATCAAGACCAGTTTTTCTTTTCCTTTATATCCAGATCTATTTCCTTTTCTGAGATTGGATTATTTAAGCACTCTATTTGGTCTTCTGATATTTTGGGTATTTTATATTTTTGAAGATACTCTTCTATTTCTTTTGTGTTCTCAGTTTTCCTAGCAAAAATAACTATAATATATTCTAATTAGTCTCATTTTGCTATGATTTCATGTTGTTCATTTTCTATCTTATTCATTTGATTCCGTGCTTTTTTTAAAAAAATCAAATTAACTAAGGATTTATCAATTTTATTAGCCTTTCCAAAAAAAAACAGCTTTTAGTTTTACTTATCATTTCTACGGGGCTTGTTTTTGGTGTTTCCACTTTATCTGTTTCCCTTCTAATTTTAAATTTTCTCTTCTTTTGTGCTAATTTTAGGTTTGCTTATTTGTTGGCTTTCTAACTTTTAAAATGTACATTCAGTTCATGGATCTCTGTTTTTTCTGTTTTCTTAATGTATGTTTGTAAGGATATGATCTTCCTCCTGAGGCCTGCTTTAGCCGCATCCCAGAAATTTTTGATATGTTATTTCATCATTATCATTTTCTTTTACATAGTTACTAATTGTTTCTGTTTTGTTCTTTGACCCATTCATTACATAAGATTTCACTTTTAAGTCTCCATTTGGGTCTGTATCTTTTGTTGGCAGTCCTTGAACCACCTGCTACTTTTATTGCATTATAGCCTGTAAAGGATTTTTTTTTTTATTTTGTATTATTTTATTCAAAGTTCTCAGAAGCTGTTTACTTTTTCTTCTCCATATCTTGCTCTGCAGCCTCCTTGGCTCGTTTTGCCCGGATTCCAAAGAGACGGGCATTGGCCCGGGCCATTCGGAGACTAGCAAATGCCTTGAAATTCTTCTCATCTTCAGTAATGACGCGAGCTTTCTCTTTCTTGTAGACATTTCTGATGGGCATAACTGGTCCTGTAAGCTGGGTTGCCAACTTGAGTTCTTCAATAGAGCTATCTCCCTTCTTGGGTGCAGATGGTTTCCTCGGGAAGAGGATCAGTTTGGAACGATATTCTTTCAGCCATTGCACATTTGCCTGGAGAGACTCTGTAGACTTATTCCGGCGACGAGGGTCCACAGAGATACCAATAGTCCGTGCCACTTTTTTATGGATACCAGCCACCTGAAGCTCTTCCAAGCTGAATCCTCTACCAGCACGTACTTTGGTGTGGTATCGGACAGTAGGGCACCTCATGATGGGCCGGATAGGACCAGATGCTGGGCGAGGAACAATTCGACGGGCTTTTGCTTGACGGGCCTTACGCCTTCTTATCTTCCTAGCTGGCTGGTTAAACCATGTAGCAACTCGTCTTTGCCAGTCTTTGTGGAAATGGGGCTTCAGAATCATGCCATTTCGGCTGGGCGCCATGGCTGCTTAGGGCCCTTTGTAATGTCCAGCAGGCAATTGGTGATGGATTGGAATTTAGGATTATCTGCATGAAGGTTAAGTGAAACTAGAAGCTGAGCACACTTACACAAGCAGGAACACTCCTCACGGGGACCTCAGCTGATCGGAAAGGCCTGTAAAGGATTTTTAACTATTTCTGTCTTTCTACATTTGTTTGCAATATCTCTGTACCCTAGTACATGGTCAGTTTTTGTAAAAGTTTCACATGGTGCTGAAGAAATACATATTTTCTTCTGCTGTCCCACCTGGAAGATGTCTTGAGTCTTTATAACGCTAGTTTCTCTAGCAATTTGTTAAGTGCTATATTTTCTCTTGTTTGTCTCTATGTTAGATTTATCCAAAACTGAGAGAGGGATACTGAAGTCTCCTGTCATTGTGTTACTATGTCTTCTTATAACTTTGGTAATGTTTCCTTTTTTAATTTAGTCACTAAAGCATTTGTTTAGTATTGATACTGGTTTACCATTTAAGGCTCTTTCATTTTAATACAGTTTTCTTGTTTATCCCTTTTTTATTTTTTTAAATGTTTGTTTTTGCTTTGTCTGCACGACTGCAACTACTTCTTTCTCAGATTCACTTGCTGCGCAGACTGGTTCAACATTAGGGAAACAATCAACATAATTAATCGTATCAAAAACCAAAATATCCAGAACTACAAAATCATCTCAATAGATGCTTTAGGAAAAGCCTCAGATTAAATATAACACTCTTTTATACTAAAAACCCTATAACAGACAGGAATAGAGGGACATTTTTTTTAAATCTATCTAAAACCAAAAGCAAGCATCATATGCAATATGATTATTCTAGAACTTTCTCCACTAAATATAGGAGTAAAGCAAAGATGCCTGCTCTCCCCATTAGTACTTGATATAATTCTAGAAATGCTAAACCTAAAAAGAAAGTCACCATGTGCTCTAAATAGATATGGCTGCATTTTTGTGATAGCCAAGAATTGCGAACAAAGCAAAAGCAAAAGTCCATCAACAGGGCAATGGCTAAACAAATTGTGGTACGTAAATGTAATGGAAGACTACCATGCTCTAAGAAATGACGTTTGTGGTGAATACAGAAGAGTATGGAGCGATCTAAATGAATTTGTACAGAGTGAAGGAAGCAGAGCCAAGAGAACAATATACATGATTCCTACCACAGTATAAAGAACAACATATCAAAAAAAAAAAAATCAAAAGTAAATGTAGCAAAATTATAAAGACCAGGCGGGACTTGAGCAGATATGAAAGGATATTCCTAATGCACTCACACTTTCATGGAAGTGTTACAGGTGTTAGTAACATAACACACTTGTTTTGAGACTTTTTCTATGTACTGATCAGTTTTGCTAATTTTTCCTCTTAAAAAAATACTATTTGTTATATGGCATGGCTCTCTGGGAGTGGGAGGGATACCTGGCATAATTATGACGTAAGGGACAGGAGGTACTGATAAAAACTTAGAGGGTAAAGAGGTAATGATGACTCTTAGATTGTGGCAAAGGGTCAGGACCCTTCCTCCCACACTTCTAGGCCTCGGTTCTGGGCTTGGCCAAGTAGCCAGGCTGCTTTTTGGGGAAGAGCCAGGATTTTCCTTTATTATACATAATTTTGAAAATATGTTGCTCCAGGAAAGCATAAATTCACTAAAGGCAAAGATTATTTCTTTTCTATCTTTTTATCCCTAGCTCTTAGAAGATAATCGGCCATACAGTAGGTGCTTAATGTTTTTTGTTATTTTTCAAGTCCATTGCTATTTGCTGACCTAAGCTTAAATATTGTCTAATATTATCTCTGATTAGTCATGAAAATTGATATGAGCACTGTAATCATAGGCTTAAAGAAACTATATTAGAACTAAAAAGCAAATTGGGAAATTAAAAACTGAATTAAACTGTGACAATGATTCACAGGATACATGCATACTCTGAAAATACGGGTAAAGTTAGTGAGCGCTATGGACTAATAGCTCTTTTTAAAAAATTGTATTTATTTCATTAAATATTTCCTAATTACATGTAAAATAAATTTTAACAATCATGCCTTAAAATTCTGAGTTCCAAATTCTCTTTCTTCCTCTCTTCCTCCCTCCTTGAGAAGGCAAGCAATTTGATATCAATTATAGATGTGAAGTCATGTGATGTATATTTCCATTTTAGCCATGTTGCAAAAGAAAATACAAACAAAATAATAAAAATAAAGAGATTAAGGAAAAGTATGCTTTAATCAGACTATTAACTCTTAAAGACAATTTAATTTTTTGAATGAGATACTAGACAGATAAACATGGAAGACCTAGTATATCTGGATTTCAGAAAGGCATGTTGACATCTCCCATGGATGAGAAAGAAAAATATAGGCTGGTATGTACTGTGTTATGAAAGAGACTAATTCAATTCCACAAACATTTAAGAACTGCCCATAATGTACAAGGAAGCACAGGAATACTAAGATAAAAAAAATGAAATCCCCTCTGTTTCAAAGGACTTACATTTTAGTAGGATAGATAAAATATATACAAAAATAAGTAAATACAAAGAGCATGCACAAAGCTACATAAAGTAATTTCAAGAGGGAGAGAGTGGGCTGGGGTGTGTGCGTCAAGAAAGGAGGCAACCTGGATGTGGCACTTGGACATGTGCTTTGGGGGCAGCTGGGGATTCTAAGGGTGTAGGTGAGAAAAAAAGAATTTTTTTTTGTGATGGTGCTATCGGATGACTTTGTGGCAGCTTAAACATTCGGGTCATAGGATCCTCTGTCTTGGCTCGATATCATTTAACATCTTAACAATGCTTTTTATGGAGACATAACGGAGGGAAGAATGAAACAAGCATTTATACACCTACTATGTTTAAGGCGCTGTGTGCTAAGTGCTTTACAAATATTATCTCATTTGATCATAAAAGGCATACTAATCAAGTCAGCTGGCACATAATTAACACGCTAGATAAGGTCCACATTCAAAAATGCCAATATTCTGGAACGATGGGTTAACCTTAAGATAGTAACTTAACAGGGATAAATGTAAATCCTTCATTAAATTAAAAGAATAAAATTCAGAAGCATAAGATGGGGGAAGTTCAGTTGGAAAGCAGTCCCATGTTTTTTTTAAAAAATGGGGATTTTGATCACCATAGTCTGAATCTATAGTTTGATAGTTACCAAAAAAAATTAATTCATCTTGGGCTATGTTAATGTAAATATAGTTTCCAAATTACAGAATCACACATTTAGAGCTAGAAAAACCCTCAGAGATTATCATATCAAAGCTAATTATTTTCCAAATTAAGAAATAGGCCCACAGAGGCTAAGTGACTTGCTCAAGGTCACACAGGTAATAAGTAGAAAAGATAAAAAAAATTTTTTTTAATGTATTAAGTACCTGCTATGTGCCAGACACTGTGCTAAACACCAGGGATACAAAAGGAGGCAAAAGGCAACCCTCAAGAACCTCACAATCTAATAGGCGAGACAACATGCAAATAAATATATACAAATTATATACAAGATAAATAGGAAATAATTAACAGAGGGAATGTACTAGAATTAAGAGGGATTGGGAAAGGCTTTCTGTAAAAGATGGGATTTTACTTGAGACTTAAAGGAAGCCAGGATAATGAGTAGGAGGAGTTGAGGACAGCCAGGATTTGAACTCAGGTACTCTGACTCCATGTACTCTCAACTCTAACACTCTTGGGTGATCAGTCCACACCTGGATCACTGTTTTTCTTTGGGACCTGCATACTCTAAGAGGGCCATTGACAAATGAGAGATCATTCAGGATGGTAAGAAATCTTGCGCTGCATATGATGAAGACTTGAAAGAAGAGATGTTGAACTTGGAGAAGTGAAGACAGGGGAAACAAGAAAGCTACTTTCCATTATCAGAATAGCTATCAAAATTTGACTAAGTCTCCCATAAATCCTTGTTGACATTTAGCACAGTGCTTGAAACACAGAAAGTACTTAATACTTGTTGCTTTGATTTGTGCAAGAGGAAAATGTAGGCTGGTACATACTGTGGTATGAATTGACAATTCAATTCAACGAATATGTAACAAATGTCTACAATATATGAGCACCAGGATTATAATTCTCCTATAAAACTCTCAAGAATAGAACTAGGGCCAATGGGTAAAAGTTACAAGAAGGCAGATTTTAAAATTTCTAGCAATCAGTGCTAGCTATTAATGAAATGTGTTGCTTTGAAAAGTAATGAATCTTCCTTCATGGAGGATACATGACCATATTCAAAAACAATGCAGAAAGCATTCCTCTTAAAGGACTTCTTATTAAGTAATTCCTCAGCCAAGTTGGGCTGAACTGCTTGTACTTGTGTTGGGCTATACAGAATAGGAGAAAAGCAGAGAAACTAGGAGTAAGGCTGGGATCTAAAGACAAGGATTCTAATGGAAATATCTCCATGCTTTTTACAAGGAGTGGGGCAGCAAAAAGTTATCTCACGACAGTAACAGGATAGGGTAATTCTGCTAGCGTAGACTTAAGTATGTTGCCATAATGACTTGCCTGAGATAGACTACTCTTTATCACAAGGGTATGAAGAGAGAGAGAGAGTGAGAGAGAGAGAGAGAGAGAGAGAGAGAGAGAGAGAGAGAGAGTTAGACAACAAATTTAATTTCCATGTCAATCTAATTCTAGTCTAGTGAAGTTTGCTGTAGTCCAGTTCCACAGAACACCAGAGGCAGGCTGTATTTTGTTTTATTCCTATTACTGGAAATTGCATTAAAGCTAAATAAAGAACTAAATTTTCATTGGTGAAGTAGAAATGCAAAAGGAAAACAAAGGACAAATAAAATATGAGCTTGGTTTATATAATTCTTTTCGTATTAACAAAAAGGCAATAAATTTTTAAAAACCCAAAACTGATTTATAGGCTCTACATATACATTCATATTAAGCATATTTTCACATTAGTTATGTTGTAAAGAAGAATTAGAACCAATGGGAAGAACCACAAGAAAGAAGAAACAAACAAAACAACAACAAAAAAAGAGAGCAAATAGTATGCTTCCATCTGCATTCAGACTCCAAAGTTCTTTCTCTGGATGTGGACAGAATATATATGTAGAGCCTATATCAGATTGCATGCTGTCTTGGGGAGCAGGAGGGGAGGGAGAGGGAAAATATTTAAAACACAAAATCTTATGGAAGTGAATGTTGAAAACTAAAAATAAATAAATTAATTTTTAAAAACCCAAACCCCAAAAGGTATTTAAATAATACGGGTAAAGGAGAACCTTTTCCATGGAATCCACATTTATACTGATTGTACATTTAGCCATTTCCTCTTCTTCTAGATTATTACCAAAGAAGTTTTAATAAAACGAATTTTTCATATAATTTCCTGATCACTCTTGAAGTCAAATAAAAAGCTATTTTCTTTTTGTTTCTTTAGTTGTGTTTAAACCCCAAGAAGCAAAGTTTATAAGGGCAGCTAGGTGACCCAGTGTATAGAGTTCTAGGCATGGAGTCAGAAAGACTTGTCTTCCTAAGTTCAAATCTGGCCTCAGACATTTACTAGCTGTGTGACCCTGGACAAGTCACTTGACCTTATTTGCCCCAATTTCCTCATCTGTCAAATGAGCTGGAGAAGGAAATGGCAAACCACTGCAGTGTCTCTGCCAAGAAAACCCCAAATGGAGTCACAGAGTTGGTCATAACTAAAAAACAACTGAACAACAACGAAGGCTTATAAATGTTCACCCACGTTAATGGAGTTTCTTTAAAACACCCCAGCACAGCCCCTCCTTAAACTGTGCCTTGGGCAGGCAAGATGGGCAAATTACAAAGTTCTGTTTTAATTCCTACTTTTTTTATACAGTCTAGGGAATATCTAGTCATAGACTGCAAAAACCATAGCTAATTCACTCTAGGCAGCAAATGGTTTGACTTGTTCCATCCTCAGAGTTCAAGCAGATTAAGTTTACTATTTTAACTCTATTATCCAGATTTGATGATGTAAAAAAAAAAAAAATGAGTCTACGGCTTTCTTTCAACTTTGATTATTCTACTTTGAAAAAAAAAATAGCAGCTAAGCTGTACAGAAAAGGTTAAGATAGGAAGTACGCAGCCAACAAAGAAAACAGAAAATTTGTGTTTTCACCTTCCCCTAGTGCATAAATCCCCTCCCATGTATTCACTGAATTACCAAAGACATGTTTCAATTCAGAAAGCAATTTAAGTACTATGGGCTTAGTATTGTTTAGGGTGTGTTTTCAACTACTCTAAAATATGGGCAATGTCTACTTTTTCTATCCAATATGACAGAAGATCCCTTGGTAGGAAATGCTGAACAGGAAAGAAAAATCACAAATGAAACATCCTGATGGCTTAAAACAACACATCTAAACCCATAGGCCAGCCCGATGCCTTGGAGAATGAATTCTAATTACCAACAAGTTTTCTTTAAACTGGCAGCTCACCTGCAATTCTGCAACTCTAATATTTAGAGAATGTGAAGAAGGTGGTGTCAAAGGAACTATTTCAACAACTGAATTTGCACTGTATGTTTTCTGAATGACTATAAATAAACCCTCATTTATCATTTTCTGCTGAGTTCACACCTATATATGGTTAGAAACTGCATTTCTAACAGGGCCCCATCGACCTCTTTTGGACACAAGAAGCTTCCTGACTGATTAGAAGAGCCTTTTCCCCTAGAAGACCAAATCTTCGTTGTCTTTGAGACATCCAGAGGATGCGCATGGTGACATCCCTTGGCTGGCCGAACTGAAGTCAGAATAACTAAGATAGAGAGGTTTTTAGAAGAAACAAATGAAACAGGTACCCCTTTGTAACAGCTTAAATCAAATGACAGGTAATGGTAAGGGGGACACCACCACAACGATAGGACCACAAAAGGATCGAGGGGGAGTGTGTGTGTGGGGGAATCAGGCTGTTTGATATGAGGAATGAAATCAAGAATTAAAAATAGAATTACATTTTCCACTTGGCAATACGCAAACAACACTAAGTGCACTTCATAAATTCTACTATTGTTGCTCTAAGTGATATTACCATAAATCACATTAGTAGCACACTTGGCATTTTTTAAAAGCAAAAAGGATTGAGAGTATCAATAAGTTTAAACAGCTCTCTTATCTCTGAAGACAGGGGATGGAAAATGATCACAGGCTTTCACTGCAACTAAAAGCCTGGTTCTAACTCCCCCAACCTTGCCCGTCCCCATCCCTCTAAATGAAGCACCAGAAACAGAATTCAGCCAACAAGACATTAGAGAAATGCTCATTGTTACATTCTGGGCTGGTTTTATTTATTTATTTTTTACCTGCTGTGCAAGGGGAGATGGCTGTCTGCCCTTTTTCTCATCTCGGACAGGAAAGAGGGACTTAAGCAGCTTTGGCATCTGCGGCACAAAGGATTTTACTGGATTCAAGTAGGAGGCCGCTAAGCCACCAAGTCCTGTCAACAATATTAAAAAGGGAGAAAAAAAGATAAAACAAAACCAATTACACAAGCATTTTGTCTCCACAAGATTTTGCCAAGTACCATTTGTGATTGGTTTAATAATATAACCTCAAAAAGGTTATCACTAAAAGATGACTTTGGAAAAAACAAAAACCAGTACAATATGTATGACACAATCTTATTTTCAAATGCCATAGTCTTCCCTCTTCCTTGGCACATACTGGCTAGATACTCTCAACAGGCCCTAATTCCTGATGTTTCTAAGATGCCCCAAGGGGTCTCCCTCTGATATGTCTGTCTCTAAAACTGGGCAAATGTTATTCCAGTCCAGAAAGAAGGGCTTTCTTCCCTCTCAAATAACAGCATTTCTATGGTGCTTGTAAGGTGTATTGCTTCTGATGTATGTTCCAGTGGCAGGTTCATTTATACTTTAAACAAAGAGATGTGCTTTCCTCATTTGTGAGTAATGACATGTGCCTTCAATGGTTTTTCAACAGTGAAAAGGGTTGTTCTGAGTCACTCACACACCAGTACATGATATTTCTGATGCCGGGGAGGTTGGGCACATTCTATGGCTACCAAAAAACGCGGGTAACGGTATGTGTGTAACCGACTGACTCAAACACGTAAGAACTGACATTTTTTTTCCACTGCTGTTTGAAAGAGAAAAGTCAGTTTATCAATTCATGGTAAAACAGGGACTGAAAATCCCAAAGTACCCGCAAACCCACGTAGACCACTTTGTCTTCTATTTCTCTTTAATTTATTAAGTGTCTCTTGGCCAACAAGCACACAAATCAGGTCATCTGAGACTATGGAAAGGCTGTATTTCTCAGTTCTCCTCCCAGCTGCCAGTCTAGTTCCACCCATCACTTAAGCCAGATAACTGGGGCCTAGATGGTGAATGACACACTCAAGATAACACAACTAGTTGATGATGGGAGACAATAACCACTGGGAAGACAGTTATTTAGTCTCTGATCTTAATACAGCCAACTTTCAAAAAGTATTCTTCAATTATTCTCTTCCATCAAACATATATCCTCTGGTGGTGACCCCCTTCTAAGCCTTTATGATTCTCATTTTTCCTGAAACTTCAGGGCACGGCCATAAAACATATCCTTCACTGTAAGTCAACATCATAAAGGTGCTTCTTTTATATAAAAATATATATGTGTATATATCCCTACATCACTAGCAGATTTAAACATAGGACTACTAATATTTCTGAATCAATGTTAAAATACAATAACCTACAAAAGAAAAAATATACAACCAGGCCCGATCTTCATAAAAGGATGAAATTTACCACTTGTCTGGCATTTCTGTATATGACAGACAAAAGTAAATGAACATAAATTGAATAAGAGCTAGTTTGAGTAGCAGAAATAACTAGATTATAGAGGTAGTTGAACACTGAAAAAGACTATCATGGTTTCTTGGGAAATCCTTGTCCTTGGGGATTGAACATAAGCGAGGTCAATACAGACTTTCTAACTGTAGGAATGGGGCCGATGCAGATCTTGTTGTAGTGTTCATGTAGCACTTTATTTTGCACCTAATAGAGTTCCCATGTAATATTATTCTTATATTTATGCATATGTTTGAATTACCCTGACAGACTGTAAACTCTGTGAAGGCAAGGACCCTAATTTAATGACAATAAACTAATATTTTTGCTTTCAATATCAAGTTCAGTGCTCTGTACAGAGTAAACATTTTAAAAAAATAAAGGTTTCTGGAAGGAAGGGAAGGAGGGAGAGAGGAAGAGGAGAGAGTGAGAAAGGGACAAACTAACCAGTACCATCTAACTACCAGGATGGCAGTCCATGATCCAAGCCAACCTGAAGCATAGCGATCAAGAAAAGAAAAATGGCACTCACCTGGTTCAGGGGAATGGTTATCCTGGGGACAACTAGAAAGAGATGGACCAGCTGGTGTCATCCCTTTGGAATGTTCTGATTGGGAAACATCTTGTTGACTTTCCCATCGACCCTAAGAAGGATAAAATCATAATTTTTTCCAAAGATTCTGTATGCATTGATAGAACTGGGTACATAAAACACTATCAAAGACCTAAAATAAAAATACTTGGCCCCATACCACCCAAGAACTTGATAATTATTTTTTAAAACTCCAACTGTCTGACTCAACTTTATATTATTTTAGAGAATAATATTATTACATACACACTGAAAAAAAAAATTCGTGTTTGTTTTATAGCTATAGTTTGCAATAAATTCTTCATCTTTTTGTTGTTTGACATACAACTTTCTAACAAACTGTGCAGAGAAATACCCTTCTTTTGTGAAGGGAGGCAATGAGGCAGAGAGAGAGAGCTGGCCTCGGAGTCAGGAAAATGTGAATTCAGGCTCTCTACCTCATACTGGCTGTAGGACTGTGGGTGGGTCACTTACCCTCTCTAAGACTAAGTTGTAGAGCAAGCTCTCATCTGCAGTGGCAGCATCCTACACTGAGGAAATCAGAGGTCTCGTCTAACAAAGAAAAACTAAATGCAATCTCCTCTACATCTGCCACCACCCAGAAAAACTCTTCCCTATTCCCTTGGTTCCAGAGACCTTGTTGAGGCTACTTCTGCTTGTTTACTCAGACACCATTGGTATTCCTCTTCTCTCTTCCTTATTCTACCTCCAAAATTGGATCCCAGGACTAGAGAAGTCTCTGTTGTTGCTAGATTTTTAAAAAAATTCTTTTCAGTAATAAAATTCTATTTTCAAAGACCTACTCTTTGTCCTGTTCATCTACACAGCATTCTTTCACCCTAATTTTAAGAGTGTGGGGGCTACTGTCGCAAATTTAAACAGCTGGAAACGTCCTGCAGAATGAAAAGGATTTGGAGGCTATAGGTTAATGAACGTCTTTTTTCCTTTCACACTAAAAGGTAAATTATTCAAAAATAATTATCATAAATTGTGAATTAACAGATCTATGAATCAATAACAATTTTAGTAGCATTTTAGAAATTTTTCTAAAAGGATCTTATGAACTGAAGGGATCTGTGAGGTCATCTAGTAGAACACCTTTATTTTAGATACAGTTTAGTAGAAACAGCATTAGACTCAGAGCAGTTAGCTTGGAGTCTACTTCAAGTGTCTCCTTCAGTGGTAAGAATTAATGAGGAATCATTACAAGACAGAGTATGATTCCAGGCAAGCTGAATAGATTATGGTACTATCTTAAGCAATGCTGCTGATGAAAAAGCACTGAGAATTCTCACAATACCCTTAGGTAAGAACAGATTCATTTAATAAGTAAACAGAGGATGATCTATCTATACAAAAAACTCACAAGCCAATACCAATGTCATAGGAAAAAGAATCTCAAAGTCACTCCTAGAATACATAGCTCTTCCAAATTCATCTTTCACTACTGTTTCATGGCATTACATTTTTGTTTCAATTGACGATTCATGGGTGCATAACTACATCAATAAATGTGGGATTTTCAAACTACTAATGGACTCAGAAGCAACTGCACAGTGCCCCCAAAGGGTAAGAAGTGAAAAGCTTCTTGAAGCTCTGACACCCGGACTGAAAACCTATCTGCTCTTAGTTGTGATTCAATCACTGATCTTAAAATCATTAAGCTCTAAGTGATGTGGGTTCTGTTTACTTCAGAGAATGCCACATTTCCCTACGCACTTTCTAAGCATTGCATTCAGGGTTTAATACAGGTGTGCAAGTAGCAAGTAACAAGGAATAACTGTAATACTCAAGTGGACCAAGGAAAAAAACATGTGTAAAAATGACTGTAGATAGATATAAAATACAGATGAAATATTTATGTTCTACATAAACAATAAACCTGAGTCGAAAGGGACTAGAGTACCACAGGACTTCCAAGGGACAGGTCATTGATTCTCTCTGACGATAATCTGCCCATCCAAGACAATGCCTGACGTGACAGTCCTCACTAAAAAGCGAGTTACCAGGGAGTGCTCTGGCTTACTTGATCATGACTCATCTCTCTCCTCAACTCCTATTTCTCACTCCACACTACAGGTCCTTCATCCTCAAGAATCTACCTACTATGACAAATAACTCCTGTTTTTCACAAAATATTTGTACTCTTTTATGACATGGGAAGTCGTCGTTATGGTCAAGATCATACATTCTTTTTTAAAAATAATAATATTTCATTTTTCCACTTGCGTGTAAAAACAATTTTTCTGACATTTGTTTTTTTTTTTCAATTTTGAGTTCCAAATCCTCTCCCTCTTCTCCCCTGCCCCTGAGGCAATAAGCAATTTGATATAGGTTATACATGTGAACTCATGCAAAACGTTATTTCCATATTAGTCATGTTGTGAAATGAAACACAGACCAAAAAACAAATACCTCTTCAAAAAAAAAACCTACCAAAAAAAAGTAAAAAAAAAAAAAAGTATCCTTTGATCTGCATTCAGACTCCATCAGTTCTTTCTCTGGAGGATAGCATTTATCATCATGAGTCCTTCAGAATTGTCTCGGATCTTTGTATTGCTGAGAATAGCTAAGCTGATCATCAAACAGTATTGCTGTTACTTTGTATAATGTTCTAGATCAGGGATTTTTAACACAGAACCACCACCACCAACCCCCACGGGGTCCACGGATAGATTTATTTTCACTAATCTTTGGTTTCCTTTGACATCCTATGTGTTCTATTTTATGCATTTAACAACATGATTCTGAGACTGCCAAAAAAGAGTCTAAAGGAAGGAGCGGGAAACTGAGAATCTGGCAATGGAAGTTCTAGTCTTCTGAAACTACCTGCATAACCTAGAGAAAAATAAAGCCGTGTCCAGACCTAGAGGTAGCTGGGTGGTGGCACGGTGGATAGAGTCCTGGGCCTGAAGTCAGGAAAGAGCTGGATTCAAATCCAGCCTCAGACACTTACTAGCTTTGTGACCATCCGCAAGTCATTTAACCTCTGCCTCAGTTTCCTCGACCATAAAATAGGGATAATAAACTACCTCACAGGGCTGTTGTGAGTATCAAATGAGACAGGATTCATAAAGCACTTCGTACAGTGCCTAGCACACAGCAGGTGCTATATCAATGCTTATTCCTTTGTCTTCCTTCCCCTTCAGTTTCCTAAACTGAAAAATGTTAACCGTGTGTTGTAACTGAAGAGTATTTCATAGTTTACAAAATCTTTCATCCATCGTTTACTTTGATCCTGATAACACTGGCCAAGTATCATAACCCTATCAGACAGATTAATAAACTAAGGTCCAGAAGGGTTAAATAACTTGCCCAATGTCACACAACTGGTTAGCCGCAGGGCTTGGATAAGAACAAAAGTTTCTTGAATCCCATATTATCATTCTTTAGGATCTTTTTTTATTTGTGGATTTATTATAATGTGTGAGTTAATCTGAATATTTAAAGTATGGATTTATAAGAAAGCTTATTAGTTACAGGAACAGAAAGCTGTGCAAAAAAGAGCTCAAAGATGTCTGGTTTCTTCATCTTTCCATAGGCAATATATTTTGTGTGTGTGAGTTTGTACACACACTGTAACTGTTTATATACCATGGATACCAAACCCTCATCAGAGAAATTTCCTACAAAGTTGGTTTTTTCCCCCATTTGACTACTTCCTTTCTTATTCTAAAGGCATAAATTTTGCCTGTGCAAATGCTTTTCAGTTTTCAGATAATCAGCTATCTATTTTACTTTTGTAATTGCCTCTATCTCTTGTTTCCGGCCCGTAACTTGTTTTCCACTTTTATCAAACCCTAAATTGTTGGGTTCATTGTGTCTCATTATGCTTGGTCTAACATGCTGCATTGAACTGTTTTTTAACTAATACCAGATGGTTTTCAATGAACCAATTCAACTTGAGACAAACTAGTTGTAGTTTGGACTAGGGCAGCACTTTATAAGCAGCCACATAGCCCACCCCCAACTTGCCTCCCAGACAACTTAAGAATGATTAAGATCTTAGATCTAGCACTAGAAGGGTTTTCTTCAAAAGGATTCTCCCTGAGCGTCTCACAGCAAATACCTCTGAAACTGAATTCCTCAGCATCTTCCCTCCACCCAATTTGTCTGTCTTTCCAACAGTTCTCTAACACAACATCTCACATGACTCCCCTCTGCTCCATGGCCACCATACTGCTTCAAGTCCTTATTATCTCTAACTTAGAATACTGTGATAGCTTCTTAACTATCCCTAAACTTCCAGTTTCTCCTGCCTTCAGTCTTTCACACCTCTCTACCAAGTCACTGATCAGTCCTTGATGGACTTGTTTCAAAGAATTTAGTGGACTCCTATTTCCCATAAGCTAGAATAAGAACCCCTATGCCTGGCTGAAACATCCTCTTCAGCCTAGCTTCAATGTACCTTGGGCCTTATTCCACATTATTCTCTTTCATGACCTGCCCCATTACTCCCTGAGCAGCCTGCCCCCTCCCACCTATGTGCAGCAGGCCAAGCTGTTCTTCCTGCCTGGAAAGCACTCCTTCCCTCTCCTCCCCTTCTCTCCTTATTTCTGTTGAAAGCCTTCTCTTTCTGCAAGGTTCAATTCAGTGTCCTTTCTAACCCTCTCCTTGATCATTCTCTTTTCATTTCTGCCTAATGCACATCCTCTCTTTCACTACCGCAAATTACCCAGCACAAGGGCACATGTTGTATCCCCTTGGTAGACTATAATAAGCATCCTGAGGACAGGGATGTCGTCATTTTTCATCTTATCCTCCAGACTGTAGGTGCTTCACAAATGCTGGCTGAATTTACTGTGGGATTGTAATTTTTTCCAGGCCTTCAGCAAACCATCAAAAATCCAGTTTCCCCAAGTAGAAAAGAAGCAGAGATATCTCTTCTATGTAAGTTCTACTCATGCAATCTAAACCAACACTTCCCAAACTGTATTTATTACATGAAACCCTAGTTTTCCAAATCTTAGTGCTATCTTCCCATAAAATAGGAATATATTTACACAGAAATGTATCTTCACTTATATACACACATTAGATATATAGATTTATAGATAGCAATATCACATGTGCACATATTTTTATAGGTTAACAAATTTTTTTTTCTTAGGAAAGTAATGCTAATTTCTTCTATTTGGCTCCAAAATTTTCCAAATTGTCCTTTTATTCTTCGATCAGCATTTATGATTGTCATCAATATATTTGAAAACACAAATTGTTCTGTCCCAAATTAGTTGGGAAATTCTGTTCTAAAATCTTTCCTTGCTCCTTATGGGCAATTTGGTATATGTGTCTTATCTATGAATTAAATTCCAAATGGATTACCAAAGGTCCCTGTAGCCATGGACTACCCAGCTCTCAAATCTCAAGTAATTTTCGGGGAGGGGAAAGATATGTAAAGGTGGAGGTGGATGGTGGTTTCCACTCCAACAAAGAAAGTCTTTATACCGATTGCCAGGGATACTGCAGTCTCCAGTCTTAAAGAGCTGCCTAGAGCAAGGAAAGGCTGTATAACTTGTTCAGAGTCACACGGCCAGGATATATGAACAGTGAAATTAACTCTGAGACCAGTTTTTTATCCCCTATAAATCATAGCACATGTTTATATACTGTTCTATGGATTGAAAGGCATTATGATAGAATACTGGAATTGGAGTCATAGGCTCAAAGATTTAGGGTATTAAGTCTCAAATTCAAACTCCTATTTTACAGATGAGGAAACTAAGGCCCAGAGAGATGTGCCCAGAGTCATTTAGCTAGAATGTATCTGAGGTGGGATTTTAATTCGGATCTTCTTGACTCCAAGTCCTGAGTTCAAGTCACTACAACACATACCTTGGCTCCAACAATTACTAGTTATAGGACTATGAGCAAGTTTCTTAGCCTTAATGAGCCTCAGTTTCTGCCTATCTATAAAACAGACATGATACTTTTATCCTATCTAGTGCATAAGGCTGATGTAGGGGAACTATGCAATAACTCTTAAAGCGATAAATGTGATTTATTAGCATTGGACAATGAGTCCTAGGCTCCTCCTATATCACCACTACGAATCTTCCTTAAGGAAAGAAGCTCTGTTTGACCCCAAAAAAGGTTCTGCTGATTAGGCAATTAACATACACACACTAATGTGTGTATGAAATATAAATAAAATGGGTATCTCCCTTCAGTGAAGAAGTCTTGAGCTTGTCTATAAGTACCTAGGACAGATGCGGCTACTTCTCTCACTGCTTAAAGGGCTTTTGTCTTAACAGGAGCAATGTAGTTACCAGGATTCCTGCTGCCAGGCCTAAAAACTCCAGGAACTCAACAGAATTCTACTATTAACCTGAGCATCCTCAATACTCTATGGTTCTGAAAGTGCTTTGAGGGTAGCAGAATCACACACATCTGTTAATCTAGCATGGAGATCATCATTTAAAAACTCCATCATCTCCTGCCACCCCACCCCCCCAGCCAGGAACCATATCTACTTTCTTTATAAACTCCCCTACCCACTCCCAACACTCCCCATCCTCCTCTGCACAGTGAGTATCTTGCACATTTGACCAATTGCGCAAGGAATATTTGTTGAAATACTGAATCACAAGTTCCTAGAAAATTATCACCAGGGCTAGGGAAATGGAATTTAGGTCAACAAGTTATACAAGATGTACACAGTAGTAAGTGCCTAAATTTGAGTACTTAGGGAACCCATTAACTCTAAAATGCTCTGTGGTAGGATAGGTCATGCTGCTATGAATCACTCTTTGATTTACACACTTTAATGTTATATTAATGTGGCTTTCTTACATTTATATCTAATTATTCGTCTGGGAAACTACAGTTTTGTGTATTCTGAGTTACTACAGACAAATGATTGAATGCTAAGGTCAATGGTCGTCTAAGCCTCCCAAGGGAAAAAAAGATTCACACTCCGTATATATGCAGTGTCAAGCTGATACAAGGTTGTTTCTAAGACATCTCACTTAATTTTGGAATAGATTTATTTTTATATCCTAGATTTTTCCTTCTTGGCTGGCAGCTGACACTGCGTCCCTCAGGAAGGAAACTAAATAGCTGATTTAGAGTCCACACCACGGCTGCTTGGTGACGAATAGTACAGGGATCACCTTTTCTCCAATGCACATTCAAGGCTCCACTAACTTCACAGCTCATTTTTCCCAGTTGGCAGCACCCTCTCCACCCCCACCATGCCCCAATAATGATACTAGCAGACTTGAATAAGAACAACAGCTCTTAATATCTCATCTCTCCAAACCTTTCAAAAGGGAACACTGGAAAAGAAATATATAGTTCTGATGATCTTAACATATCTGTAACCCTGACCATAATGACAAACGAGAGAATGTTTTCATTTCTATCAGTCTATCTACCTTAACAGTCCTCTTAACCTTGAGGAAGTTGACATGCCAACTGCGTACAGCAGTTATCATCCAAGAATGGGGATGTCTTAATCTCTCCAATGTCTTTGGAATAAAATGGAATTTTGTTTCAGAGGGAAGGATAACAAAAAATGGAACTCACTAACTCAACATCAAAGAAATGGTTCTTTATCTCTAGACAACAGTTTCAGGTCTCTAGAAATATTATGCTGAATGAGCTCATAATTTTTTTAACCTCATCGCCCTTCCTCATTCATAGCCCCAAGTGTTTAAAGTGAAGCCTGTGTATTCAGAGTCTAATCGTATATATTTCACACCACTCCCAGAAAACACTGCTTCTCCTTTTTTTTTTTTTTTTTTTTTTGGAGGAGGGAAGGCAGGGCAGTTGGTGTTAAGTGACTTGCCGAAGGTCACACAGCTAGTTAAGTGTGTCAAGTGTCTGAGGCCACATTTGAGCACAGGTCCTCCCACTCCAGGGCTGGTGCTCTACTCAATGCGCCACCTAGCTACCCCTACTGCTTCTCCTTTTAACCAACATCACATACTATGCTGTCAACTCAATGCCACAGACAATAAGGGCCTACTATGTGAAAGGCATTGCACTAAGTGCTAACAGAGATACAAAGACTTATAAGCCTTGATCCCTGCTCTCCAGGAGCTTACAATCCAATAGGGGAGCTAGGACATACACTTGAATTGAAGAACTATTTACACTCAGAATCTCAGAGTTGGAAAGTACATCAGAGGCAGCAGTATGCTGATAAATGTTTAGCAATCAGCTTTCTGAAGAAAAAAAATGTGCATGTGACACACTTGCTTTAATATGCATTAACATTTTCTCTCCCACTTTCTTAAGTCTAGACAATCAATAGTATCAGACAATAAACTAAGCCTTGATTCACAACCACTTCTGATTTCTCAGGTGTAAATGCTATCACCAAGCAGTGTGAGCTGGCTTCAGTACATTCATGCTCAAAGGCCATCTAGTCCAACTCAAAGAGTCTGATTTATACCATACCGAAAAAAGCTGAAGTTCTCTACTGACATGGAACTCACACCCTCCTCTGTCAGCCTAATCCTTCTTAGAAAATCAAGCCTAAAATTTGTGGGGGGCTTTTTGATTGTTTTTTTTTTTACAAGGCCTCCCCCCCCTTTCCCAGTTTTGCCACCTATAATTCTGTACAAATATGTGCAATGCAAACTACAGAAGACTGCTTAGAGGCCCATGGAAATACTCTAAGCAAGAGATGAAAAAGGCCCGGACTAGGATGGTGCTAGCAAGAATGGAAATGCAAGAAAAACTGAAGTCTCGAGTCTAGAACAAGGATGGGGAACCTGTGGCCTTCTAGGTCCTTGGGTGTTGCCTTATGACTGAGTCTAAATTTTAGAGAACAAATCCTTTCATTAAGAGGATTTATTCTGTGAAGTTTGGATTCAGTCAAAGGAATGCACTTGAGGACCTAGAGGGCCACATGCAGCTACAAGGCTGAAGGTTCCCCACCCCTGGTCTTTATAAAGCTTAGAAAACCCCAGTCAAGTGGGAATTGGTGCTGGAAGTTTTACCTGAGCATTTGCTGTCCTACGGGAATGTCCTGTAGACCTAGCAGACTGGTTACTGTGGAGGTGTAGAAAATAAGTCTTTTAAATCCTTTTAACTCTTTTCACTAGGATTAGTAAAGCAGATTGCATTGCACTTTATGATCTGTGAGTGCTTTGTTGGATTTTAACCCTCAGTTTTAATGACTGGATTAGCCCAGGTCAGGTCCAACCCTGAATAATGAGAAAAAAAATGCTAACAGAAGCATTCCTGGGTGACATTTTCCAGCAGTTTCAGGTGAGTGGTAGTTGTGGAAGCTAGACTGAGAGGAACTAAAGAGAGAATGGGTGGGGAGGAAGAACTACTCATCTAGATATGGAGCAAAATGGAAAATCCCATGTCTTGAAACAGTCACGGAGCTGAGCACAAGCATGCTCGTAGTTTTTAAAGGATACCTGAGACCTCAGAACAAGAAAGGGAAGAGGGAAGGAAGTGGGGGTGAGGGAAGATACTGAAGACCACCAGAGGGAAGGGATGACTCAAGTCAAACTATAAGAGGTAGATGGCAAATTACTTCTTTTTCTAAGAGAAAAATAAATTCCAAGGGAGTAAGATTATTTTTCTATTTTGTGGGTACCAGTGCAGCAAAGAAACTGCTTACCTATTACCTTCATAACTGATCCATTTCTCCTTCCAGTCACACCTATCTGGGACTGTCTTTCATGCCATTTATCATATGCAATCATTATTGCTAACAACATGCCACAAAAAAATACAACCTACTTACCCATGATGAGTCCTTCCATTGCCCTTTGGCTCAATTTCATTTTTAGTTTTTATACAATAAGAATCCTGGTTCCAGGATCCATAATCAAAGAGGAGAATACTGATTCCCGCTAAAGCCAATGAGAAAATACGGATGTTAAAAAGACTGAGCAACATGTACCTCGGAGTCACGGAAACCATGGGGTAATTTACTAAATGTGACTTAATCTGATCTCCTCCTCCTCCCAGACAATTCTGATCTCAGATCAGGCCATATCCAGGACCTATGGAAGATATGGACTAATTGGGCTGAAAGTACAGAGGAGCTGTTGTTTTTGCTTTTTGGGAGGGAACAGAATTGGAGAACAAATCAAATGACCTTGAGCTCAGTAAAGCAAGAATTAAAGTAATCTGCTAGATTTTTTAAAAGGGTACACAGTGGAAAAGGTTTTGAATAGCTCCTTGTGAAGCATGCCCTTAGTGGCTTTCATTTTCTATTGCTAAGGTTCAAAAAAAAAAAAAAAAGGAAAAATCTCAGTTAAAAATTCCTTTACTTGACAAACTTGGAAAACGAATAGTTTCACACGGGATCTGCTTTTTTTTTGCCTCTCTGTGCTTGCCTAATCTCATTCAGTTTTCAAAGTGAAAGACTACCATTTTATGTCTACTAGCCTAATCTGAAAACTAGGCTCTGATCTCATATTCCTCTACTATATTAAACTTGAGTAATAAATATGCTGGGGATGAGAGGGGAAGAGAAATTAGGCTGCTTGTTTTGCCATGGCTGAACTGGTTTTAGCAAGCTATTCAGGAGTTGCCTACGCCAATTCAATTTAATTCAGCAAATATCAGAATGCCTTTTATGTCACTATGAGATATAAAAATAATATAATGCTGGGGGTTGGGAAAGGAGGAAAAAGTAGATTCTAGATATTCTAGCACTAGAAAAATCCCCCAATTCTATGGCATCCAATCATAATAAAAATGGAGAAGGATAGAGGAAGATGAGAGCTGAGGGAATGAGATCAGGAGTCTCTAAAGAAGAAATATGATACAGTGAAAACAATATTGGATTTGGCATGGAGACTTGGGTATGAACTATAGTTTTGCAGCTGACTACCTATATGACCTTGGGCAGGTCACTGTCCCTTGTAGAGCTTGAAATTACATCATCAACATAATAAGGAGGTGTGGACTGGGTTATCTCTAAGGTCCCTGTGAGCTCTAAATCTTATGACCTGCCATCAGCAGACATATACCAAACTCATTCTATTTTCATACTCCATTTAGTGGGAGACAAATGTAGATTGGAAACTAAATTAAGCTGGACTGGTGAGACTGGGCCCTGCAAACTAGTTTTAATATCCTAACTCGGGCACTAGCAACCTATGAGGCCAAACCAAGTCAAAGACAGATTTTTTTTTTTTTGCTGTCATATATACCTCAACCTTTCAACCAATCATAACTCCTACAGTAAAGAGCTGTTTATCTCAGTTGAATGTTGGTCTGATTAAAAGAATAAAGGAACTAACATCAAGGGAACTGAGTGACTGGGAAGAGAGGATGCTGCACTTCTAAAAGACAAATCTGTTAATACAAATCAGTCTGGAAATGGTAAGGGAAGAAACTCTTGAGTCACAAGTGGGGTACGGGGAGATGCTGTCTGTTCCAACTTGCTTCAAAGCTTAGATAACAAACCCTTAACCCCGAATCCATCAGAGACTCAGCAGCAGGCTCAGATAACAAGCTCTCTCTTTCTCATTAGTACATCAGAGACAAGGTATTTTGGTAGCAAAGAACCTTGGAGTCAAGAAGACCTCAGTTCAAATCCAGCCTCAGATATTATGGGTCACTAAGCTTTTCTTAATCTCAATTTGCTTGTGAATATAATGACACCTACCTCAAAGAGTTGTTATGAATATCAAACAGGATAACATGTCAAGTATTTTGTAACCTTAAGCACTACATAAATGTTAGCTAACATTGTTATTATTAAAAACAAAAATAAAAACTTGTTTAGGAGAACGTAGACCACTAAGATCCTCCTGGTCTTCAGGCAAAGATAGAACCTCCAGAAAGTGGGCCCAGTGGCCTCCTCCCAAGCCCATCCACTGCCAATCAACACTGCCCTGCTGAGAGTCCTACCTTTTTTAGAAGTGGCTAAATAAAAAATGTTGCCACAAGCCCACTCGAACCATGACTACCCAGAAAAGTTTCCATGCCAAAATTTTCAGCATTCCATCAGTTCATGCCAAGCAGCCGTGTCTACAAGCACATTCCACCTGCCTAGTATAAAGAAAGGCTCCCTGGAAATGCACTTTCTTTCTTACCTGAACAAATCCTAAGCCAAAGATACTCTCCCCACTATTCCTCTGTACCCTGTAGGGGGCTAAATGAAAACAAGGATTACTGGGAGATGAGGGGCAATGCAATGGGTGGTCTGTTTATGTATAGCAATCAGATTTTCAGAACCCCGAACCAGAGCTTCTGTCTTGACAAGTCCAACAGTTTTACAGGGCCCACGATCACCATATATATATTCCTGTGATATGCAGACCTTTCTCTCCTTTTGAATTCTGCTGCTGAAATAAGACTAACACATCAAATAATTTGAACCAAACATACTATCTTTTATTTGACTAGTAACTGGGCTTCTAAACAAGCCTGGGGTGTTTTGCACATGGCTGCCTATGAAGGAGATGCAGATATTAACAGAGAAAACTCTGAAACAACACTATCTTTGCATAAAGGCTTTGGAAGGAAGATGTGAGTGAGGCAAAGACACATGGAGAAAGAAGCTGCCAACACACAAGAGAGGACGGCTCCTCAACATGCCCCTGATTTCTGGCTTACCTCCCTGGAGACAGGTAGAATAGACCTCCTGAGATGAGATTTAGTAGCTCCAAAGACTGTGACCTGCTTGGATGATTAATCTGTAAAATGTGTCATTTCAGATTTTTGTGACAGCAAACAGGATTGCAGGCTAAGAATGAAAAGGAAACCAAGAGGTCTTATAGCCCAAACCTTCATTTTATAGATGGAAAAATAGTACCTCTGGTCAAATGATTTGCCTAAGGTCACACAGGCTGCAAGTGGCCAAGGCAAGATTCAAACCCAGATCTAGCACTCTTTCAACAGCCCTATTCTACTAAGAAGACGTGCCCACAAACTGCAGTACCCAAAAACATAGGGAACAGTGAAGAAGAAAACTACTGAAGAATAACGCCCAGGGGATCTGACATTGATTGAACTGACAGATGTTCATCAACTTAAGGGGCAGGCTGTCTACCGGACCATCAGCTCTTGGTGATTTTAGCTAGTGAAAAAGGATGAGATATCAGTGTGGTGCCTCACCATCTCAAATACAGCTCTGATTCTGAGCAGCTCTTTCTCCCAGGTTGTTTTTGGCTTACTCACTTATTGTGGAATTGAAGAGTATTTCATACTTTACAAAATCTTTCATCCATCGTTTAATTTGATCCTGATAGCACTGGTGGTGGTGGTTCTGTGTTAAAAACCCCTGATCAAGAACATGATACAAAGTAACAGCAATACTGTTTGATGATCAGCTTAGCTATTCTCAGCAATACAAAGATGCGAGACAATTCTGAAGGACTCATGATGATGAATGCTATCCCCCTCCAGAGAAAGAACTGATGGAGTCTGAATGCAGATCAAAGGATACTTTTTTTTTTGGTAGGTTTTTTTTTTTGAAGAGGTATTTGTTTTTTTGGTCTGTGTTTTCTTTCACAACATGAAAAGCTTTTGCACAGGCAAAATTTATGCCTTTAGAATAAGAAGGGAAGTAGTCAAACGGGGGAAAAACCAACTTTATAGGAAATTTCTCTGATGAGGGTTTGGTATCCATGGTATATAAACAGTTATGGTGTGTGTACAATTTGTGGAAGAACAACACACAAGGTTGAGACACGTAAGTAAAGTACTGAGGAAGTGGTAGTGAGGCTGGAAGCATCGGAAATAGAAGGAGATGAAGGAGATGCAGTGGTAGTTGTTTCTTTGGATCCAGTTAAATTAAGATGCTGGGGTAAACTGAGTATTCAGGACATCAAATGCACCCTCTACCTCTTATGTCCACTTAAAAGCCTTGGAGAGGTTCAACAGATTGGTGAGAGGCACCACTGAGGCAGAAAACCTAGGAATAAAGTAGTGAAAATATCCCATCCAGCCAAGGAGGTCTTCTACAGTGGAAAGCTGTCCAGAGTAAAATGGACCTGACTTCCTGAGAGCCTTTCATGCTTGGCAAATAGCTGGCTGGCCAATTTGCTGTCATGGGATGTAGGCTACAGGAAGTTCATTAAGGATATCTTTGAAATAAATTACCATATCCAATCCAACAGGTCTTACAACACTGGGTTCAAGAATCTCTTAAAGATCGGGGTATAGTAAGCATCCTATTATTCAAACGGGCGATTCTAGATCTATTAAGACTACCTTCTACTAACTGTTACATTTCATCTGAGCCAGCTTGCACGCCTCCTGAAATTCAAATTTGGTGAGTATCACCACTCCTGCTAAATGGTTCATCAAGTCCTATTTCAAGGCAGGAGGTAGCAGTTGTGACTGGCAATGCATTACAGGCTCTATGATGATAGCATGATCATAATTATTACCCATTTTCCTATCTAATGAGAAACACAAGAGTCAAAGTAAGGAAATTAGAGGACTAGATGAACACTTTCCTTAATTTTTTTTCCCCTGAAGGTTTCCTCAAACTAGATACAACACAGAGCTATTTTGGAAAATGTGTTTCAAAGTGATGGGCACAGAAGGTGATCTTCCTAGTGTCTCACATAATGGCTGGATTGCAGAACACTAGTCAACTAGAAGGGAAGGGAATTGGTAATCTTTAAGCTGTGAGCCTTACAATGTTTCTCGACTCAGTTCCAAAAGGGCCTGGTCTCTGGGGTCCCTAGTCCAGACAGCAGTAAGCTTCTATCATGCTTTTTGGGCAGCATGAAATACCTGAAATACTCATTTTTTCTAGCCCAGTGGTGTTAAAATCAAATAGAAACAGGAAGCCATTAAACCATAATACATAAGGATATTTGCACGATGCCTACTGACTTAAAAAACCACAAATTAACATTACCTATGTTCTATTGCATTTGTCTTCATTGTGTTAAATATTTCCCAATTACACTTTAATTTGGATCAGGCAACATTTGGAAGTTGGTCCCTGGGCACGTGGTTTGACATGTCCATTTTGGGACAACACTGAATCCATAAATGTCAAAGAGGTTAGGGGCTTGAATGTTTGAAACTGAAAGAATCAGATGACTGAGATGTGAGATGAGTGGACAGGAAAGATAATCTCTCCACATTCTGACCTGTAGTAGCAAGTGGCCTGGGAATCTGTTGGATTTTCCAACAAAACTTTAGCCATGGCTGAAGATCAAACTTGATTGGTTCTAGTGGGCAAGAAAGCATGAGTTTGAAGTCAGAAATGCACTCTTTTACCCTGCCTAATAGGAATATATTTTCAATAAAGTAGAGGGTGGCTCAAGAGGTAGCCTGCTCCATAAGTTGGAATACCATGAAAAGTACTTTGTAAGGACTCATCAGCTTCTGGGGCTCCATGATTGAGGAGAATGATGATCAGGGACAGAGGAGGAAAGTCTTCTCAAAGACCCAATTATTGAAAGGAAAAGAAAGAAAGGGAAATAAGGGATTCTCCTACTGATCAAAAACAGAAGGTAGGGAGACATCGCAGTCAGAAACAGCCCCTACCTCCAGTGGTAACTCCTTCTACAAAACATCCTTTTTAGAGAGAAATAAACAGAAAGCAGGAATAGCTGACTAGGATACTGCAGTATTTTAGGCCAGGGATTATGTTTTCCATTTTCTTATTTCTCAGGGACTCGTTATGCAAGATGCCTCAGAAAAAAGTATGGAGAATGAATAAATGAAATAAGCAAAAGGCCAAAAAGATAGAGAAGGCACTGATATATGGAAGTCACACTAGGATGATATCCAGATATGTTATTATTATTGATTTGTTTAAGGAGTGTTGGACTCTTCGTGACCCCATTTGGGGTTTTCTTGGCAAAGACCCTGGAGGGGTTTGCCATTTCCTTCTCCAGACGAGGAAATTGAAGCAAACAGGGTTCAATGACTCGCCCAAGGTTAACACAGCTAAACAGTGTCTGAGGCCAGAGCTGAATTCAGGTCCTCTGGACTCCAGTCCTAGTGCTCCATCTGTTGTGCCACCATGCTACCCCCCATGTTAAGACACCTAGAAGCTAGTCTATCTCTGCCACTAACTTCACATATGAACTTGAAAAAGTAACTTTGCCTTTCTAGGCCCTGGGCTCTTTATTTATTAATAAGGTATGTGGGTTGGATCTGAGTGTTACCTTCCTAATGCTGGGACTGAAATCTTTGATCTTTATGACCCTAACAAGAATAATGGAACTACGCGTGTTGTTTGTTACACTGAACGTCTAAGGTCTTTTACGGCTTCAGGAGTCTAATTTTATGACTTGTCTTCCATCCTGGTTTCTCTTCATGGAGGGGTGATACTAATTGGAAAAATGGAATGTTTTCCTCAGACCCATATTTGGGTGGCAGGGGCTGGAATGGGAGTGAACTTGGTGAATATTCTTCATGTACGTAACAATAACCTTATATTGCCCAAATTTGATCACTCTAATTAATGAGTGTGAGAACTTCGACTAAAGTTCTACTCTAATGCTCTTTTGTGGAATGGAGAGGATTCTTAGTTTCTGAAGACAATTACAGTGCAACAAAATTTTTAGCAATTCCTACACCAAGCCATAAGGGCTTTGAATTCAGGGCTAGTAATGGACTACATCTCATCATTAAGCTTAGCTACATTTTTCAGAGTCTTGGAGTTAATATTTGAGCTAAGTGGTATAGTGCATCAGGCACTGGGCCTGAAGTCAGGAAAACTTGAGTTCAAATCTGACTTCAGACACTTACTAGCTGTGTGACCCTGGGCAAGTCACTTACCATCTGTTTGCTAGTTTGCTCAGCTATAAAATGGGGATAATAACAGTTATTCCCTCTTAGGGTTGTTGTGAGGATCTGAGATATTTGTAAAGGCCTTAGCATTGTGCCTGGAACAGAGAAGGCCCCAGTATCTCAGAAAAGATTGCCTACTAAGACACAGAGGATGTTGTTCAGGATGTCAGTTCACAACTGACAAAATTGTAGGCACTTGAAGCATTAAATTTTAATTTAATGCACTAAAAACACTATTATTCCTTCAAGGTTTCATATTTGATAGTCAAAGGAAAAAAGTGCAGAGTTTGCCAGGGAAAAGAGAAAATGACTGGCTATTCAGGCTGGATTGCCTAGCGTGAGAGCACTCAGATGGGATGAATTCATATTAAAGGTCTGATCCACAGATATGCATGCCTAGGAACTCAATTTTATCAATACCTTCCATGATCAGGCTGGGTAACTGATTCTAGTTCTAGTTCTAGTTGGTTCTAGTGGGCAAGAAGGCATGAGTTTGAAGTCTAACTTTAACTAACTAAATTCATTAACTAAATTCATAAGGGATTGATTCAACAAACACACATATACACACACACAAATCCACACAGAGATTTATTTAGATGACAAGAACTTCCCAGTGCATCTAATTCTCACATTGTTTGGTCAGCACGTTATCTTGTCCATAGAGAAAGCCTCTTAGAAAAGACAAGTTAATAGCTGAGGCTTGCTTAGTGAATTGATTCCCAGGACAAAGGGAGTAAGATGAACTTGGGAGAAATTCAGTCTATAAGCTGTAATAGTTTGATGTGCCTTTCTTTACTATAAGGACGTACACGGTCAATCAGGGAACCCTTACTTTTTGGTTGTCTGTTTTCTAGACATTACAAAGACTATGACTTTTCTGCGAGAGCATCATTGTCACAGACATGTTATGACAAAACTGAGCAGATTACAGCTTATCTTAGCTTTAATCATCTTAGACAGGTACAGTCAGAGTCTCTAAAGAGAACACTGTAGTCTAACCTCTTTTGTGGGTGGACAGGGGAGCATGCTGAGGAAGGGCTGGGGAAGGTGGCCCACCCCCTAGTACCTAATGATGAATACTGTCTATTTAAGTGGCGCTTCAGAGTTTTCCAAGCACTTTCACATACATTACCATTTTGTTAAGACACTGCTATGAAAAAGGCAGGGCAGGGATGAGTATCTTTATTTTGTAGATGAAGAAACTGAGGCCCAGACAGATATGCCGATAGAGCCATTTAATAATAATAGTTCCTTAAGATTTACGAAGCATCTTAAATAATCTCATTGGTCCCTCTCAACAGCCCTCAAATGAGGACTAAAAGGTCTCATTATCTTTATTTTAAAGATGAAGCAATTGAGGGATTAAAAAAAAAACCACACAGTTGGAAAAACCAAAGTCACACAGCTGGTAAATGGCAATCACTTTTCAAACCTAGGCCTTCAGAATTCATATCCAATCATATAAATAACAAATTCCTAATGCAATTTGGGGCAGCAGGGCAACACAGAAGATAGAGGGCTGGGCATGATGTCAGGAAGCCTCATCTTCTTGCATTCAAATTTGGCGTCAGACACTTATTAACTATGTGACCCCGGGCAAGTCATTTAACCCTGTTTGTCTCAGTTTCCTCATCTGTAAAATGAGCTGGAGAAGGAAATAGCAAACTACTCCATGATCTTTGCCAAAATAATCCCAAATAGGGTCACGAAGAGTAGAACAAGCCCGAAACAACTGAATAACAAGTGCAATTTTAGCAAGTTGGATAATTTTAAAATGATTCTCTGCCTTTCCAAGATGAATTTCTTGATCTCTTTCCATGAATATTTACTTGGTACTATCTTTAAATTTGTAGCTTTAAATGGAAGGAGAAAGCAGTAATATACATAAGGACAGAAATTTCCTATTCTTCCTAGAACTTGTCATGTCATGACTCTGTCAACTGGCTGAGGTTCACCAAGAATTAGCAAACTAATAAAATAGGCTGATGGTGACCATTCTTATGCACATTCGACCATTTAGCAGACTTAGCAGTTACACACATAACAAAACCATATTTGTTGAGTTTGGCAAAATATTAACCATGGGTAATTAAGAGTGAGTTGACAGTGTGTATCTACATAATACATAGCATAAAGAAAACCAAGGACCTCAGCTGGAAAAAAACACAAAATGGCAGACATCAGATGGTGACATGTATCAAACACACTGTACAATTCCAGAGAATCTTCTCCTTTAAAGCAAGGGTTCTTAACATTTTTGGTGGCAGTCTCCTATGGATTCCCTTTCAGATTAATGTCTTTAAATGTAATACGTCGGATTACAAAAGGAAAGCAACTATTATTAATTGGTTTTTGAAATATTAAATACAATTTTTAAAACTCAGGGACTCCATCATAACTCATTAACTCTTTATAAGAAAAGCTGCCCTAGTCTACTTACACCAATAAATACACTGCAAGCTAACAGCATCACGTCATTTACCCTTATTTTCAACTATTTTTGACCAGAGAACCAAAGCAACATATATACTAATGAACGAGTATAATTTTTTAGGTGTAATTTCATTCTTGCTCATAAGTTTTCCATGATAACACAATTCTTTTATTGTAAACGCCAGGGTTGACTATCTTGTTTATACACAATTATATATAATATTTTGAACTGATCACTTAAAAAAAAAGAATCATTACTCAATCTCAATCACAAAAGGATCTGGAAGGATCTACTTGAGATAGAGTGGTGAGAAGTTAGAAAGAAAGAAATATTTTCCTAGGAAAGACAGAGCTTTTTAAAATTTAAAAATTTTTATTTTTATTTTTTTTTGAGGAGGGGTAGGGCAGGGCAATTGGGGTTAAGTGACTTGCCCAAGGTCACACAGCTATTAAGTATGACAAGTGTCTGAGGCTGGATTTGAACCCTGAGTCCTCCTGACTCCAGGGCTGGTGTTCTACTCACTGTGCCACCTAGCTGCCCCCAGAGCTCATATTTTTAAAAAATGAATGAATAAATGTATGTGTGTGTATATACACATACATACACACACACACTTTATAACTTACAAAATACTTTCCTCACAACAATCTCCTGAGGTACAAAAAGTACTACCCCATTTTACAGATGAGTAAAATAAGTTTCAAGGAAATTAAATGACCCAAGGTCACAATACTCATACATTTCAGAGTTGAGATTCAACAAAACCAAGGTCTTCTACTTGCAGATTCAGCCTCCTTTCTACTGTATACTCATTACATCTCTGCAGGTACTATACAAGAGAATTAAAAAGGGTTGGGGGGAAGGTAAGAAATTAACATGTGAAAATTAAGTATGTGATGTTTGACATGAAGGTTCAAAAAGAAATGGGTTTATTTTTCTAAAATCTCCACAATAATCCTCTTACTGGAAAAAAGGATTATTAAATGCTTACCTTGTTACTACCTAGACTGTATGTTGGAATAAGATCTTGTCGGCTTCCAGAGAGCTGAAAAGATAAAAATAACACCATGAGTGGTTGCTTTTCTATGAACGTGAATTTAATATTCATTAAAAAATGTGGGACTGATCATATATTAGAGTTGGGGGAGATAAGAGAGATAACCTAGTTTAAACCATAGCTGAGAAAAAGGCAAGAGAGATGAAATGCCAAACTTTGAATGAATGAATAATCAGTAATTAAGCACTCACTCTATACAAAACACTGAGCTAAATGTAGAGGAAACAAATAGAAAAGAAAAATAATCCAGCACTCAAGGATGTCACATTCTAATGTGGAGAGATAAGACATAGAGGACATTTTAGCTGCAAGTCAGATGAAAAGGACCCATGGTCCTTACGGTTGTAGTGTCAAGACAGATAGTAATGCACCTTTCAATGGCTACAATCTTACTGGTTCCAGATACTGAACTATGTGAAAGGCTGGATACATAGCGAGTAGAAGAGCCGTGATTAGAAGTGGAGTTCAATGACCTTTACACACTGCTTGATGGTTGATATAGCATTTCCCTCTGACCCTTTGGGGTTGGAAATACAAGTATCATTATGCCCATTTTACAGATAAGCCAGGTCTTCTAAGTGGCAGAGTCGGGACCCAGACCCAGATGCTCTGACTCCAAATTAAGTGCTCTTTCTGCTACAGCAAAAGCTACTGTTCCCAAGGGCACATGCCTAGTTAGTAACATAGCTAGGATTAATTAGAAGCAAGGGTGGCAACACCCCATCCAGCAACTTTTATATATCCAGAAGGAACAAGAGCTCTCTTTCTTTGCTAAGGCATCTGATGTTCCACTCCTGCCACATTGTATCTGTTCCCTAAGTTAGAGGAAAAGAGCATTAATGAGCTTACTCGGTTCACATTTGGAGAGCTAATACTCCTTCTATTCAGCTTTCCTTTTCCTGTTAGCTGCTCCTTCACAGCAACTTCCTGTGAATTATAAATCCATAATGAGAAAAATTCATATCAGAAGTATTGCTCAGATCAAGTTTTCCCTTTGGCTCACCACAGATACAAATGCATATAAAATCATTCAAGTAATGCCTCTTACTTTATATGCCCAAAGTACCTAATTACAGTCAACTTTAGTCTATTTAGTAATCAATTAAATAGTCTGAGGATTATATAAGCCACGTCCTTCTTCTCTCTCCCACTGTCAGGGTTTTGGCCTTTTCACTGACCAGAAAGTGGGCAGGAGAAAAAAGAATCTGAAAGTTATATTTTGCATTTTATTAGTAGTTCCGTTAAAAGGCTCGAAACTACTAGCTAAAATGAGGTTTAAAGATTACCTAGAGATTCTATTTATTTGGCTCCACTCTTATTAAACATTTCTAAAAATCTACTTATTTGAGGGACCCTAACTCTGCAAGGGACATTTCTGCTTAGTCAAGATAAGGGCCCTGTTAAAAATTTTGGACATGGTCAGCAGTAGTACTGCCTTTCAAAGAGATCTGAAAACGCTTTTCTGACAAGAATAAATGAAATCCTCCTTTCCCACCCAATCCTCTCAGAAGTAATTTTCCCAATGTAACCTATGTTCCGAGAGATTTAGTGGATGACAAGTTGAAAATAATTGCAATTACAATCACAACTCACAAGCAGTTAAAAAACAAAACAAATCAAAACCCAACAAGTACTGAGTTAGGTTATTCCATCATCTGACCTGACGAAGACGATCCAAAGTAAGAAGGTTTTCAACGGCCAAGACACTTCGCAAGTATTTTTCGATATAGGCCTCTGAGTCGGCTGAGGCTGGATTTTCAACATTAGCTGCCATTCTTGCCAATGCTTCTCGTTCCTCTGCTCCCTGAGCATCCTGCAAAATGAAAAAGTTACCTCCATTAAAATGAATACCTCCACTGGAGGAACTATTTTTAAAACTTCTTGGTTTATACAATAAGAGGGATATAAGCACATATAGAAAGTTCTCAAATTAAGTGGAATTATCTTCCAAGAATCTCACTTGTAAGTCAGTTATCTGTAATTTGAAATACATTTTCATAGTGAAAAATTTTACATAACTGGTGCTTAGGTTCCCAGGATAGCCTCACAAATTTATTTATAATCTGTCATTGGAATGCTATATATTTTGCACTGTCTATATGTAGATTTTATGTATGTGTGTGTGTGTGTATATATATATATACATATATATATACATATACACACACATGTATGTATGTATATATGTGAAAACTTCATTGAAATGCTATATATCTTCAACAGTATTATTCTGTTAATTCCTCCCTGTCATTATATACTATGACATACTACAAAGGCATGCATAGATTTATGGGAGCTAGCTCAGTAATAACACTTTCCTCTAAGGTGGTTGTGAACGATAATACACAACCAGGAAAAATCTTGTGGAATTTGTCTCTCCACCACAGAAGATGAAGGAGCAAAGGAGGATGCTGAGGAATTCTGGGACTGAGGAAGCAGAGGAGACAAGGGAGGTGCGATGAAGGACAGGGAACAGTTAGAAAACTAGAGCCTGGAGGGAGAGAGGCTCATGCTCAAGATCCACCCATATCCCAGGCCTGCAAAGCCTGAAGCTCCAAGCAAGGTGTACTCTGGGAATGCATCTTCTTCCATCACAGTTGCCGCAAGCACTGGCTCCCATTTCATGGAAACATAAGGACTCAAATTCTTAGGAAAATGTCTCTCATTAAGTTTTTACATGAAGGCATTCCTTTCCTTTAGGTGTCAGGGGGCCACACATATGAGAGACATTTCCCAGTCCGGTGTTCATAAGTTGGGAAGTACTTATATTGAAGTAGCAGCTTTTTTTGAGCAAACCTGGTAAATAACTGTAATGCGGCATTAGTTTTTGAGCAATGCTGAACAACTTGTAATGGCAAGCAAAATGGGACTTTCTGCTGTTTTTTCTTTTGGAATGCTTCTCCATCACTAAGGCAATCAAGTGCCTTTGATTGAGTCTTGCCTTTGTTTCCATCAAGAGTCTTTGATGACCTGCTTAAGTCACAAGAAAGCCTAAGTCACAAGAGTTCGAGTCACCTGGTTGTGATGCCCTCTGTGGGCTGACCCTGAAGAAATGTATATATACTCTGAGGTTAGCATTTTGTTTCAAGGGCTCACTCATTAGAAGACTGTTCGTGTGGAAACTCTAGGTAGGCCCTCGGCTTTGAAAACGCAGATGTTGGTGCTTCTCTCTCCCTCTCTGGTAACTATGTATGTATTGCTATGGACAGACAGAATCCCTGTCTGCTGATTTGTGTTATTTGCCCTGTTTATATAATTTCTGCTTGTAATTTCTGTTTGCATTTTCTCTGAAGTTCAGGGTGCTGACTTTTTCCTTGAACTAAGTGAATGATATATATATCTATATCTATATAGGTATATATAGATATATATAGGTATAGATATATATATAGATATATAGATATTGTGCTAGCAGCCCTCCTGTGTGCTGGTGTTATTGGCCTTACACAGCCTCAGCAGTTGCAAGCAGCATTCTTGTTACACAACTTTCTCAAAAGAATGAAAATGATCCTTGAGGACAGAGAAGGCTGCATTTTTGGCTTTGCAACCTTAGCATGATGACTTGGATATTATAAGATGCTTAATATTTATATTAAAAAGAGCTATACTTCTCAAATTTTAAAACTCCTCTTCCATGCTGATCATGCTGAATTTTTTTTTATAATAGTTTCTGCAATATAGGCTTTGACCTTGTTTTCTATAGCTCTTTCATGGTGTAATGACATTTATTTTCTCAGCTGAGTTTTCATTTTAATTTAACAAATAATCATATCTCAAGTGTAATTAGAATATAAGTTCTTCTTTGGACTTTTCTCTCTTTTTTCATCTGCAATATTTTATAATGGGGAAATATTGTTGTTTGCCAACTTGGGATTTGTCTACTCATATTTTGCAACAAGCTGAATATTCGTAGCTTGCCAGTTACGGCTATGCCATTTATCCTCAAGCAATTTCCCACACAATTCTTTCCTTTGAAAACCATGAAAACCATGTCATTTGAAGAGAAATAAAAACAATTTTAAATATAAGTGAAAAGACAGGGAAGCTTCAAGTGCGGAAAAAATGAAACAAGGCAAAATATTAAAAAAGTTTTCTCAGCCATACCTGAACTCTATATTCTTTACAATGAGTCTTGGGAAGACACAAAAAAATTGGGGCTCAAGAAATCAGTATACAGGCACAAAGATAATTTCAGCTGTTCAAAAACCCATAAATAATCAAGCAAACTGAGTGACAATGGCCCAAGAATATCTTTTAAAAAGTAAAGATTTCAATGGAGAGGGCCAATGTGGAAAGTAAATGGGAGGGCTCACTACATATATCAGTTAACAGGGCTAAATAGTTAATTTTAAGTAGACAGAAATAAGGGTTCTAGGAAAGAGCTGAATATCACAATTCTAATATATTACTTAGAAAGCTATTATGAACTATGGAATATCACCTAATTATACAATCTAAGTACCACAAAAGATCTAATGTTACATTTCCAAAAGGTGATCATTAAGAAAATAAATAAAAAATTCCTCAAATGTTAAAATGACTTTAATCAACAAACATTTAACACATTTCCTGCAAGTGACATTAAGACTCTTAAAATGAAAAAAAAAACACCTCTTAAAAATCCAAAGTTATATAGCTCTTGACAAAAAAAAAAAATAACAGCTCTTTGATGACAAATACTATTAATTAAATCTGTGTTGTTCTCCATGAAATGGTAAGAATTTGTTGTTTTTTTTTTTTAAAGAAATATTTAACTTGATGAAATACCAACAAAGCAGTACTCTTAGAAACAGAATTTAACATTTTTCCCCCCAGGTCTTTTTTTTCTGAGCTCTTTTCTGGGTACCTTGCTCTTTTGTCTCTAAATCAGTGTTTCTTAAAGTGTGGTCTGGGAACCCATGTCCCTGAGATCCATTTAGGGAGTCTGTGAGGTCAAACAATTTTCTTAATATTAGGATCTTTTAACTTCTAACATGGTAAATATTGATAGAATCCATATAAACAAAAGCTCTTTGAGGAAGTCCTCAATAATTTTTGATATTATATAAAGAAGCCCCAAGACCAAAAAATCTGAGAACTGCTGCTCTATCCACACTATCTCACTTGGGCATCTCATCAGCTCTCATGAGATCAATGATATTCATATGCTGATGATTCTCAAAACTATACATCTAGCCCAAGTCTTTGTCTTGAGGTCTAAGATCATGTCAACAATTGCTTACTGAGCATCTCAAAATAGATATCCCAAAGACCTTACAAACTAAGAATGTCTAAAATATCTATCTTTCCCTCTAAATTCCTCCTCTTCTAAACTTATTACTATTCAAGAGCACTACTATCCTGCTAGTAACCCTGGTTCAGGACCTTGGTGCCATACTCTTCATTCTCAACACCACATAGTCAATGAATGGTCAAATCTTATTCTTATCTTCATTATACCTCTCAAAGCTGTTTACTTCTTTCCACTCACATGGCTACCATCTTGGTCTAGGCCCACATCACCTCTCACCTAGACTACCACAACCACCCCCATTTGGTCTCCCTGTATAGAGTCTGTCCTCATTCTAGTCCATCCACCATAAAATGACCAAACGGATATTCTTAAGCCACGGCTCTGACCATAGCACCACTGCAAATCTAGTCCAGAGTCAATAAACTCCATTTGTTGTTGTTCAGTCATTTCAGTAGTCTAATTCTTCATGATCCCATTTGGAGTTTTCTTGGCAAAGATACTGGAGTGGTTGCCATTTCCTTCTCTAGCTCATTTTACAGATAAGGAAACTGAGGCAAATAGAGTTAAGTGACTGTCCTAGGGTCACATGGCTAGTAAGTATCTGGGATCAGATTTAAACTCAGGAAGATGAGTCTTTCTGGCTCCAAGCCGAGCACTCTATCCAATGCATCACCTAGCTTCCTCCAACAAACTCCAAGGGTTCCCAATTACTTCTAGAATCAAATATAACCACCTTTGTTTGGCATTTTAAAATTTCATCACAATACGACCCTTTTCAGTGTTCTTACTCTCAGTTCTCCTCTCTGGACTCCATGATCCAGCCATCTTGGCCCATGTGTTCTTCTTCACACACCATGCTCGACTCCCATACTAGCTGTCCTCCCTTTTTAAATGCTTTTTTCCTCTCCTCACCTCTTGGAATCTCTGGCTTCCTTTCAGACTCAGGCAAAATGTCATTTTCTCCAGGATCCTCTTCCTGGTCCCTTTCCCATCCAAACCCCTAACTATTAATGTTTTCCTCTCTAACATTTTCCAACAAAACTGTATGTGTCTTGTATGTCCCCCCTTCATGCTGTCTTCTCCATTAGTATGGAAGCTCCTTGAGGGCAGACTTTTTTCACTTTTTTTTTCCCTTCAGCATTTAGGAGAGTACTGACTATCTGTTTTGCACACAGTAAGTAGTTAACAGATGTTGACTGATTTCTCTTAAGATTTCCTAAAATATATTTCTTCTAAATAAGTTTTTTCCCCCTATGTATTCTTGAAATTTTGATTTTGTGATTTTATTACTATTTACTATGATTTCTTTTAAGTATTTGGTAAATTTATACTTTATCTGATTACTTACCTCTGGGATATTGGAGACAATTTCAAAGGTGACTCCACAACCAGGAATGGAACTTCGATGAGACATCTTTTTTAGGAGACTTTGAGCAAAGCCCTAGTGGGAAATAAAACCGGAAGTGCATGTTTTCCCTACTTGACCAAACAGTATATTCCTTAATCATACAATGTAATGGAATGTTGAATTGAACATAAATCATTATATTACTTTATTTCCCTAGTAGGATCTAGTCTATTATTTCTTCTATTTTATTTTGGGCTATCATGTCTAACAGAGATTGCATAAAATAAAAATTAAGGGCCTATTGCAGGCACTAATACATGAAGTAACTAATTGGCTTACAAGATGAAGAGTTATTGCTACAGCAAAACAACCTCCTAAGCAAAATTCAAGTGAGCGCTTGTAATCTCACACTTTCCTTTCCGGTTTTTCCCCCCAGCACGATGGACATCTTATGCCATGAATATTGACAAGACCAGTCATTAAATTCTTGACCAAAGCAGGATCAGTACGAAAAATGATTTATGAGTGCATGGTCATTGTTTATGCTGACAGTGCTCTTTGCACAGTTAAGAACTGAACTGTTGAATTAATGCATAGATGACTCATTTGAAAATACTGCTAGTAGCATATATCCTAAAGAGGTTAAAGAGATCAGGCATGAGTGCAGAATATGGTTAAAATAAATAATTCTAAAAATGAGACAAAACAGAGATAAAGATAAAAATGAAGCATATTTAACTAACACTGATGACTTGGTGGGGGTGAGGAGAGAGAAGAGAAAAAACAGACATGAAATGACGCCATTGGAGCAACATTTCTAAGACAAGTATGAAATCGTCAGGCTTAATAACATACCAGGACATAAACCTACTGACCAAAACCTTTCTCCTCCCTCAGTTAATTACGTTTTTTAAAAACCTATGAGTTACTCTAAATACAAAGATATCATTTCAGGGCTTCATTTTCTTGAACAGGATCAGCAGTAGTTAAGTCACTACCCCTAAACACACAAACAGCTACAGAGTTTTCCATTCTATTAAAAAGCTACTGCCATCTAGTTTCTTCCATTATCTACTTAAATGGAATCCAAGAGGCCTGTTTGTACCAGCACCACAAAGAAGTGCTCATCTCATTCCAAATTAACAGTCATTACATTTCCAGAACTAGGAAATAGCACGCCCAAGGAACCTCCAAGTAAAAAGAACTGGAGGGAAAATGCAGGAATTCCTATTTAGTCCTCCTACCCAAAATGAGTGACAGCTTGGTACCTCCACCACAATCTATTTTGCAACCAGTTTCTGCTAATGATACTGATGTGGGGGGGTAGCTGGGCTAGACATATGAGTTCCTGGTACCTCGGACCTCTAGGACTGAAACAGAAACTGGATCTTTTTAAAGCAATCCCTCCCAGGCTCATAAGGAAGGAGAGACAGGACAGGCAAATGGGTGGTACAACATATATAGCTACAACTAACCCTATGACCTGGATTTTATTGATGCTGGATTGCCAAGCTAAAGAGCGGCGATTTTAATAGCATTACAGCCAGTCTTCATTTCAAAGATTGATATCAGTGTGACATTTAGAACTAAAGATTAATTTTTAGGGGTGGAGATTATATCTGGTGGTCTGTCAGCCATGACTGTGCTCTTTTAAATGAATTATTATATTTTTAAAATCTATCTGGGGTTTAGTTTCCTTTTGTTCCTTGCAAACCTTAAAAAAAAGTACAGCAGGAATATAAAAGCTCTAAGACCCATCTTGGAAATGCAGCCCTCTGGCAGGCCAGGTACACGAAGAGTTTTAAATGTTTAAACACATCTTTTCTTCTTTTTCCCCAGCAGAGATAATAATGGAAAGAAAGAAGCATAATAACCAAGTAAAACCAAGTTACCCTTTAGTAGGCCTTTTAGCTTGTGGTACCCCAGGCAAAATATGAGCCTTTGGCTTTCCTCTCACAGAAGCTCTACCACACAAAAAAGAGATCCACCTCTCCTGTGAGTCGGCCAGAAGACTAGAGCCAGTAAACCTGTGAACGTTTAGTAAAAAGGGAAGACAACGTGGTGGTGGATCAGAGAGAAGTATCGCCACCGGAAGCTCACTGCATCAGTGGTCCTCTCTGGAGAGGAATCCGGAGGATTTATTCCAAGTGTCCTATCCTATAGCTATTCTTTTGATTCCAGTCACATCTCCACCTGAAGTAAAAGACTCACCTGGCGGCCATGAACACTGACACAAATGCGTTTCCGGAGTACCAGCTGCATTTCAGCAGGATGGCTGAGCTGGACCGTCACTCTGACAATCAGAAACACTCTTTCATCCGCTGCGGCTCCTTTACTAAGCTGAGGACAGTTATGTACTGCAGAGTCCCATGAGGCTTCTGCTCTTGCCTAGAGAGAACAAAGAAAAAAAAATTTCCTCTTCTGAATGAAAAAATACACATGAAATCTCTAAGGGAACTCCATTCATCTTGTGAGACAACAACATGCAAACACACGTCCCTGCCTAACTTGATTCTTTTTCTTAAATTTCTCTCTCTCTCTCACGCGCACACACATACACACTCCTCCCCTCAGCAGTGTAGGTTGGCAGGAGTGGACAGGGGTGTAATTCAGGTTGGGAAAGGGGCATAAGCCTGCTCCTTTAAGTTCGGATTAAAAATTGACAATTAGAATTCAAGGTGGATTATTTACATTGTAGGCTGGGAAAAACTTTCTAATGTAGCAGACGCTAATAGAGCCTGTGAATCTCCAGCTCCAATAATCACCCTAGATTAACTACTAAACCTGTGGGGAACTAGGCATTGAAAACACCGACTTTGTGGCAGGATGGAATTTTAAACGGAATCAAACAAACCAGCACAAAACTTCACCATTTTCCCCAATTTACCCTTCACCAAAAGCGACTATTCATTTAACAGCAGGAAACATCAGGGATGTGAAAAAGGGAAGGGCTAGAGCCATTTTCATTTTTCAGTCCGAGTAGGAGAGACTAATAAATATCAGAAAAAGAGAAGGCAGAAGGAGAGACAGAAGGCTATAACCAAAAAAAGAAGTTGGCCTGAACTACTGGCAAAAATTACAACTGCAAACAGGGCCCAGTCACCTGAGAAAAATTAACTTAAGTGGCCCACTATCCTAGTCAGAGTTCCTGTGTGAAGGAGCAGTTTCCTCCTTGGTACCTCCACTACTCAGACACAATAAAGGAAGAAAAATGTCAAGGAGGAGGAGCCAGGAAAGCAAGCTGCTTTGGTATGAGTGGGGAGGTGGCTGCCATGAACACTGATGTGCTGGGACTGAATTTGCTGCCCCTGGATCACATCCACTCTGTACACATTACTCAATCCTTTCACTTCTAGTGATTCACGGAACAACCTGGGAATGGGGAACCCATCTTACTGCTGGTAGGCACACTGAAATTTCCTACCTCCCCAAGAAACTTAGTGAAGGAAATTTAAAGCTCTGCCAATGGTCGGTACTGATAATCATCAATATGTACTGTAAATTTGTGGAATACTGTATAGAAAAACAGAAACTGGTTTATTGGAACTACTGTGATTTAAAAACCCAATTAATCCAGATACATAGTCATTTCCACCTTATTTGTCTCTAAATTATGTGCACAGTTAACCGTTCATATGCCCTACAAGCTCTTCCTCCGTGCACCATGGGAACGTCCAGAGTGCTGGACTTGGATCAGGAAGAACTGGATGTGAATCCTAACTCTGACACCGATTAGCTAGTCGTGTGGACAAATCTCTTTATCTCCCTGAGCCTCAGCCTTACCATATGTGAAATGGGGGCTAGTTATGCCTATACTAACTTGCTTAAGGAGTTGTTCCGAGGATCCAATTTTAGGCTGTACCTAAAGCACTTGTATAAAACATTTTAAGTTTTTCAATGACAGGTCACCCATGTGGACCACCTGCCTAGGCCCAAGACAGCAGGTGGGTATCCTGTCAGGGTCCTCCTTGAAGGGTTTACTAATACTACTCCCTGCCATGGCACCACTGTGACTGGGCTGAAGCTCTAACAGAGCTAAGCAGCACAGAAGCAAGGCAACAAAAATCCTGCCCTAACAAGAAGGAGGGCTTCCCAGGGCAGGATGTCCTTCTACTCGGTTTAAGAGGTTATACACTGAATCTCTACCCCAATAGCGGATGTGAGAACACAGCCTGGGAAGCAAAGAGCTTCAAGTTTCCTATGTCAGGGACCTTGTCTCCCGCTTAGAAAAGGTTTTATAGGGGTGAACAGTTTACTCTCCCAATTCCCAAGGGAGCAGGGCCATGCCCAGGACCAAGTTGAGTAGATCATTTGCTGATTTCAATTACTGACACTCACTCCCCGTTCACTGGTGCAGAAAATCAAGAGTTGACTAAATTTAATTTGATGGTCAAGCTCTATTCTTCCTACAATTTCTAAAGAGGAGCTTTCAACTATACGTTCTGAGAGCCCTGGCATATGCTCATCTAGCTGGTTCCCTTAGGAGCCTTATGGAAAGGTTAATGAAATGAAACTACTCCTTTTTTTGACCTTCCTGTGTCTTTTTTTTTTTTTACCTCTCCTTCATGATGTTTTACAATCTGCAGTTCAAAAAACTCCTCCTCTTCTTCACCAGTGAGAGTAGCATCCCATCCTGCAGGTTCTGGGTCATCAAGATTATCCTGTGAGCTGAAATCATCAGCTAAAACAAAGAACCAGGATTAAGTACAGAAATCAGTCAAAAGGATAACACTTGTTTCAGCTAAAAATCAATGCAATTAATCTATATTCTTCTACTTTAATTTTCTTTCATTCTCGGCTCTAAAATCCTGCATTCTCAGATATGGTAAGGATCTCAATAGGTCATTTGGTCCAGCCACCTACCTTTAGGCAGGTGAAATATTATTCCCTTTTCAAAGGTTAAGCAGACAACTGAGACCCACAAAGGTGAAGCAACTAAGGTCAGTATCCTTAACTGTTGCACCTGAGTTCTGAATTTGGAGAAATATATAACACAGAAGGAAATGAGATGGGAGGGGAGCAGCACCTCATCTGATAATTTAGTCTTGCACAACAGCCAACTGGCCAAATGAGCTTGGGATCACAGTTTCCCTAATACCAATGAAGTCCACAGGCTGAATCTCTAGAACCAGAGGGAAGCCTTAGACCTCTCTAACCAGGGGAGGAGAGAAGCCTTGCAAGGATTTTTTATAGCTTGTGTTCACCCTGAACTGTCTTTGTGGGCCTATGGAAGCACAACAATCTGTGGCTCCCAGGGCAAAGTGAAATAGCTCTGCTCGTATCAGAGGCTTTCTGTACTGAATTGGGTTTGATGAGTCCATGGTCGCCCACTCTTTATTCTCCTCTTTGGAGGAGCTTACCCTTCCCACTCTTGTGGAGTATCACCTAATCTAAGAATCAAGACAAATTCATCGTTAGAAGTCCATGATGCTACTAAATTCCCATGGTGTAACCTGGAAAGGCAAATCTTCCTCAAATTAAGCCAAACTGAAGGTAGATTCTGCTCAGTGCTTTTCTCCCCTTCTCTTTTAGGGGTGGTATGTGGTGCTAAAGTTGCTTTGTCATGGTGATTTTGAGCTCTTTGGGGAAAAAACACCAAGTATAACGAAACTGCTCTGATCTACACAGCTAGGAACACAGTAAAACTTCTTTCCAAAATGTCCTTTTTGCAGGGCTGGAGGGTGCTACTTTAGTTTAACGGCTGATCTTAAACATTTTTTTCCAAAATGTCCTTTTTGCAGGGCTGGAGGGTGCTACTTTAGTTTAACGGCTGATCTTAAACATTTTTTCAACTTCTCAAAAGTTCCATTCCTACTTTTTATTTTGCAAAAATATTTTTATGAAAAAGCATTTTTACTTTGGGTAAAAACAACGTATTTCAAACTGGAAATTACAGTTCTTGGTAAACAGTATAACAACTCACAGGAATAATGTGAAGACAAATTAGTTAATGCTCACAGAGCAGTGTGAAAAGGAAAAGTGCTATGTAAATGCAGATGGTTAGTAGCCCTTTTGAAGTGAGAAGACAAATACAGAAACTCTTTTTCAAATTTCTATTCTAAAGTGTTAAACAGGAAAAGATTCTGAGAGCATAACCCACATCACACCATCAGCTGACAAGGGAGCAGGATACACATCACTGGGAGTTGTAGCAGATGGAAATATGAGAAGAGGGCACAGGGGAACCAAAAGAAGAATTTTTCCATGCTAACAACCATATTATTGTTTATTTTGAAAAAATCTTCCTTTTCTTGAGCATAAGGATACTTGCTGTGCCTTTGATTGCTTCTATCTTAATAATCACTGTATTATATAATTTTAAGTTTTGTGAGTTAACTGTTAAATGCAACAATATGTAGTAGAAACAGTCAGGAGAGTCCTCAGTCTGAATACTGCTACGGGCAACTGCTAGGCCTGTGACCACTTATAACTTCTCTGAGCCTCAGTTTCATGATCTGCAAAATGGTAATAATAATATTCTATAGCAATAATAATATCCATTTAGAGTTGTGAGGGTCAAATGAGACAAAAACGTAAAGTGGTTTTGTAAATCTTAAAGCTATTATTGGTAGTCATCTGTGGTGTTAAGCACAGCAGGACTATTTTTTTTTTAACCTTTTTCCCTTTTGGAGCACTGAAGTAATCAAGTGCCTTTGATTAAGTCTTAATCAAAGCCCCAGGACCACATCTTTTTGCTGATTGGATGTGATGCCTTTGGGCCCTAAGAAGGGTATATAAACTCAAAGGCTGGCATTTTGTTTGGGGCTCTCACTCACTGGAAGAGTGTTGGCATGAAGACTCTGGGTAGTGCCTGGAGCCCCTTGGCTTTGAAGAAAACCCAGATGTTAGGGATTCTCTTTTTGGTAATTATGTATGTGGTATCTTGATCAGACAAAGCCTGTCTGTTGAATTATGTTATTTGATCTGTTGATATTTTCTGTTTGCAATTCTGGCTGTATTTGCTCTGAAGTTCAGAGTACTGGCTTTTCCCCCTGAACTAAGCAAATGATATACATATGTTTGATAAAAGTGAGATTGTTAACCGCTTAAGGTTGCTTTCCTTAGAAAAGCAGATCAAAGAACAAGAGCTGGCAGCTCTTGTTGCTGCTCTTGTTGGGTCTTACACCCACAGTGGCTGCTAGCAACATTGTTGTTACATCATACTAAAACACCTCATTACCCCATGAAAAACAGACCCCTGAAAACACCAAACTTACCACTCAAGTCAAGAAATATGACAGGAATATGAGTTTCCATACCAAGCACTGGAGTCCTAGGACATAAGAGAAAGTGGCATTTTAAATGAAGCCGATTTAATGAGCAGCATGTCCTTCAGGACACAGACCTAGAAAACATCCAGTGCTATTGCAGGTCAGGTCAGAGGTAACCTTGAGCATTGGTTTTTACTATAATTTACCATTACTAATGCTGCAAGGACCTCAGGGGAACAGCTTCTTCCTTTTCACCAGCTCACGCCTACGTAATTTTCATATCCTCTGAGAGGACCTGCTCTTTATGAGAAACATGTGTCTTCTTATAATAAGAGCCCTTTCCTTTGCTGATTTTTTATACAAATTCAGAGAGATTTCCATATGGTTTAATTTAACTGTTTTTACTATTTCTAAAAGGACACAGAGTATCTGCTGACTCAACGGTTTAAGCTTTCCCCAAACCAAAAGCTCCTAGAGACATAATTTTATTACGACCAAGCAGGCTTTTAAGTGAATGAACCCAGTAATTAACATATTAACTAATTTTTTTAAAGCTAAGTGGAGTGGTACTAAATATTGATTCACATTCTCAGAAGGTCTTAATTACCCTGGTCAATAATAGCATTATTTAATAAAAACATTTTTAGGTTATAGTTATTCAATCTGTGACAATCAGTCATAGTCTCAGAATTTAAACAACTTTTCCACCCTATACTTGTGTGACTCTGCCACAAGAGAAAGCAGCAGCAGAAATCCCACATGAATAAATACAGAATAGTTACTGTTCAGGATTTTGAAGGGCCCACTGCTCTGTTCTTACCATTCCGCTGGAGCCCCAGGGATACCACTGCCGGCAGATGGGACCATGACGGCATTCCTTTCCTCAGTTAAAGTCAACCTCATTTCTAGAAGCTGAGCTTCCCTGTCAGCATCATCCTCTGTTTTATCTGTGATAGCAGGAGAGAACGTCAAAAAAGACAATCTCACAGGCCACTTTCACGTGAGGCACAACTGTTCTGCTGCAGTCTAGGCCCTGGCACAAGCCATCTCCTCCCTCACAAGCTCAAACATGCCCTCTCAGAGAGGACTTCTCCAGTTCATGGAAGGTTTCCAAAATGGAGAAGTTGTACAAGACAGAGTCTCTCTTACACAGAGAACTGTAATTATAGTACTTTTCAGGGGAAAATCTGCTTTTGAACTGATATATTCCTAACTATAAAGGTGAAACCTTTATTTTTTTTAGGCCTGAAATACAAGTAACTAATAGGTGGAGTGTCCCTCTCTGAGAAGATATGATACAAATAAAACAAGGGTATCCCTGACTTGTTCCAAGTCATTTCATTTACCTGGGTCTTGATTCAAACAGCTACCAGTGGGAATAATACCATTCATTAAGAAAAACATCCCTAACTGTGCTTTTCTTACCAGGCTTACTGACAAGCTTTTGTAGTTGTTGGTCCAGGTATTCTTGACGTTTGGTTAGTGTGTTCAGCCATTTTCGACGTAGTCTCTCCAAATCCCTATCCTGAAAGCAGAGTGCACATGATAACATTTTCTAGTCAAAGCTAGTATATTTTCCCCTGTGGCAGAATGTAGTGTAACTGTGATCCCTTGTACAATGTTCTACTCTTTACCCCACGAGTGAGTCATAGAATATTAGAGCTGGAAGGTGGCATCTCATCCGCAGGCTTCACTCACAGAGAAACAGGGAGTTCCAGTCAGAGAGACCATAACCCTCACGTCCTGAGTTCTGTCTACTCGACCGTGCTACCTGCTTTGATCCCAGCACAATTTTTTTTTTAGCCTTAGTCATACCAGAGCATCTTAGAAGTCATAGTATCAAAAGAGATGCCTAGACTTGTTCCTATACCATATCCTTTGGAACCAAGGTCAGTCGTCTTTCTAACAACTCAAAAGATGGGGCTTCAAGCTTTTTAGAATCTTCAAAATCATCTAACATCTTTTGTCCTTACTGCCACTTCGGAATGCCTCTTACTAAATCAATTCATTATTTTGGAAAATTTTCTTTAAAACTACTGCAAACCATACATGTGTCTTATTATGCTGTGAATCCTGAGAAGTCTTGAAGCAGAAATCAGATGCTCACTTTCCAGGCATGTTATAGAAAAGATGGCTGTCCTGGACAGGAGGCTGAATTTGGCCACACTGAATAACTTGCACAATTCTAGGAATCTCCATTCTAGTAATGTCTCACTGGTTTTGGCCACTTTGTGCTATATCTATAACATAGTAAATCACTATTTGAGTTGAATGAGAATAGCCTACCCAAAACAAACAACTTACTCCTTAAAGACAGCTAAGTTTTGATCAATCTTGAGGGTGAAAGATGGCAGTTTTGTTTTGTTTTTTTAGTACTAAATAATTGTTCCATTTCAAGTGAGATTACATTTTTCAGCATTATGATTTCTGTGGAGGGATAAAGAATTATATTCATCTAAGGATCTAATTACTTTTCCTGCCTTACAGGTACATATAACTGGGTAGAAAAGGTTTGCTAATCTTAGAAATAATCAAATTTATAAAACAGTGATTTATAAAATCTAGTGATAGACAATTTTCATGTCGGAGATACTCATAATAATTATCATACTAAAATGTACTTTTTCTGAAAGATAATATAATTTTTTAGTAATTTTTTAGTACTCAAAGCAGTAGTCTCAGAAATATGGGGATGGCAGAAAGGATGAGATAATATAAGACATGCTGGCTAATACGACATTCTCTTGACCATGGAGATCTCAAATAATAAAGCATATTTATACATTGCCAGCACAACTACAGTAAATTCAAAATGATCACATTAAAAGTTAACAAGGTGCTGAAAATACCTTCTTAATTATCAAATATTAAAGTATACTTAATTTGAATTTGAAGTATATTTTATCATATTGTAATTCTAGTAATCCATGGATGGTTACAATTGTGAATCTAACATTTGATTAACTACAAGACTCTGTTGCTCAGTCATACCTCAAAAGTTTACAGTACGCTGAATATAATGCGTGATTCTCCATGTACTCTCCCTATCAGATTACTGAGTCTGAATATAGCTGTTTGGATATTGTCTCCACCCAGCAGATTGTGAGCTCCTTGAGGGCAGGCGCTGTTTTCACTTTTCTTTGCATCCCCGTATTTAGCATGATGCCCGGCACATATTAGGCACTAAATAAATTTTTGATGGTACTTAGAGAAGAAAAATAATCCCTTCTTTCATCCACGTCATTTTATTAATGCTTCAATTACAGCAAGTTAGAGATGCTCCAAATGTCACTGATTTACAAATCTGATTATAAGATTAGCAAAAATTTTACATTAATTATTCATTTATTTCACAGAGGACAGCTATTATGTGCAAAACACTCTTATTGTCAGGCTGCTAGAGCTAATGTTTATAGAGTAACCACAATAATTTATAGAATGCTTTAAAATGTATACAGTCTTTTGCTCATAAGCAAGCCCTCTGTGAGGAAGGCAACAGAAATATATTCTAGTTTTAAAGATGAAGAAACAAAGACTCAGAGATATTATGTGGCATGGCTAGGATTCCTAAGGGAAGTTGGCCAGGATGTGGGCCTAGGTCTCCTGATGCAGCACCCTTTCGGGTTCACCAGGCCGCTTCTGTCATTCAGAAGTATCTCTGCTATCAAAGATGCTACAGGGGAACAACCACCCTTCTTGGTGAGAATTTTCATGACCAATGTTAGAAACAAGAACAGAGGACAGGGATACATTCTAGGGTGTTAGATTTTTTTAGGAGTAAATTATTGTAAGAAAATAGTGTGAAACATTAAAGAAATAATGTAGACATACACGCACGCACACACACACATACACACATACGTATATATATATTTCCTGGTGCACGTGGTACCCTGGAGTGTAGGGACAGAAGGAGATGATGATCAGTGGATCTGGGTTCTAGTCCTAGTTAAACTAACAGTAGAAGACAGCCCAACCAATGCTCAAGAAGGGAAAAGAGGGGGAAATAAAACTCTTTCCCAACAAGAGGTGATTTGCCAGGAGGCTTATGATTTTAGGCAAGAGAGAGAAACTAAGTCATGAAGCAACGGAAGAATACGATGGCAAAAAGACAAAAGTTGCCACCCGGCAGTTTAAGGGTTTAGGCCTTTAGCAGTGAAAAGCCCTGGCTAGTCCTTTCCTTAGTAAAATAGCAAGCAGCTTTAAGAAATACAGTTGTTGATCTCCTCTCCCATTGCATTAAGAGGATTAAATTGGGTTTACTTTTGGAGCCATTTTTTGAGTATGAATAAGACGGTTCTAAGTGCCACCTGCTCTCAACAACCAATTATGATTCCAGAGGACCACTGAAGCATGCTACCCACATCCTGGTAGAGAGGTGGTGGAATAAATATGCTTAATGGGACACACATTTTTGGCTACGGCCAATGTGTTTTGCTTGACTATGCATATCTGTTGAAAGGTTTTTTTCTTTGGGAGGAGAAGAGAGAAAATAAATGCTTTTTAATGGAATAAAATTCATTTGAAACAATCAAAAAATCTGAACATATATCCTCCCTCCCCACCCCCATCCAGTCTGCTGGGACCTAAGACATCTTTAATAGGATAAAAATCTGCTAAGTCCAAAAAAGAGATAAAACACCAAAAATATGAACGTATCTTGAATTAGCTCATTATTTGATGCAATGAGTCCAAGTATGCATAGTTGTCTCTATATAGCATCTAATACTGTACAGCTGAGTACTTAACAATATATTCTGATAATAAAATGGTGAGCAAAAAGTTTACCTGGTAGCTATCCATGTCGTCTTCTTCCTCCTGAAGGCAAAAAAAAAATCCATCAATACCTTAAATTTGCCTTATCTATAAAAGGATGGGCTCATTATTTATGGCCTAAGGGGACCATGTGGATTAAAAAGCTGAGTTATTCAATAAGGCATAAAAAAAGATGAGTATACTAGTTTTTAACTCCTCTTAAAGCATGTGCTGTCGAGTTGGTTTTGCAAGCCTATCTTTTAGCTGAAATGAACTGACCAAATTCAGTCAAATTGAGAGCAGTTATGAGTGAAAAAGAAGCAAAAAAAAAAAAAAAATCAAACTGCTTTATCATAAATTGTGAATTTATGCACGAACCATAAGGGTAAAAAGCCTGCATGTCCTAAAATTCATTCCATCTTTAAAAGCACCTTACTTCCGACACCTCCCACCCACTCACCTAATAGTAATGGGGTGAGAAGCTAACTCCCATAGGCCCAAAGGGAACAAGGAAGGCTGGAGAGCCGGGGAACAGTAAGAGGGTTCTAGTGCTGATTCTGCAGAGAGCGCGCTGTGGCTCTGAAGTGTCCATGCCACTGCTTTCCCAGCATTTTCCTATAGTTACCAAGGGAACTGCAGCAGTCCCTTTTGAACCATTTATAGAGCCTCACTCAACTCAACAGGCTCCCTCATTTGTTTTAGCATCCACGTAGTGTTGCTCTAACATCAGGTCATAACTTTCTCTTTCCCTGATTTGACTGTGAATCTTTTCACATATTTTATCTCCTGTTAAAGTTAGGTTAATGAAATTTCTAATTTGATTAACTTACTTTCCTCTTTGGCCCTTAAGGATTTTTTGTTTCCCGAAGCTCTGAATTAAATGGCTGAGCTTCTAACGAGAAGGTAAGGAACACTTATCAGGCCTTCTCCAGGAACCTGTGTGGGATTTTCCCTGCTGGGTTTATATCCTCACTCACTAGAGGAAATTAAGTGCCTACTGGCAATTAGTTTGAATAATCCAGTAGGAGGTAGATGCACTGGGTTGGGGAGATCTGACAAGACTGATCACTAGGAGAAACTAGAGTTTCTGGCAACTGAAATGATTTAACTCTCCTTTTGCCATCATTCCTGGTGGGTCCCTAGAGTCTAGCGAACTGATTTCATCAAAAATGCTACAAACTGAAAAGACATGTAAGGAAAATAAGACCGTACACTGACAGAAGCACCCTCAGAAGTATAGTTTTCTAGGCTGTTCTAGTGATGACCTGGAGTGTATTTTCTGACTATTTTTCCAATGAGAATCTTCAAACAGAATGGCACTCACATGGAAGATCTCATGAGTCTTCGGGGATCGCAGAGGTCTTATTTTTACACACCCTACACCAACAGATATTATGGATTCCTCCATTAATGGCAAAGTTCCAGACTCCTGCACAGACTTCACTTCAACTTGAATTCGTCGTGACTGCCCCTATGTCGGAGACAATTTAAAAATCAAAGATCCTAAGTCATCAAAAGACTTAGTATGGAGAGACCTCTACAGGTAGAAGTTCAGAAGACTCTGCTGGCTTGGAGTCACTGAACATTTCAAAAAGTAAGAACTATATCCTTAAAAAATGAGGATGTAGCAAGAACGATCAGTGAGGAAAAGCAACTCACTTCAAGAGTAAGTTCTTAGTAGGCAAGGCTAATACTGTGAGATTTGTGCATATTTTCCAAGAAACAGGATCTTAAAAGAAAACATTCCAAATTATACTCTTCGAAATTAGCTTATAATTTTAGAAACCTCAAAATAGAAATGAGAAAAAAGCATATGAATCTACAGTTTCAAGGAAGCTGGCTGCCTCCCTCTCCAAGTCTTTAGTTGCCTAGGGCTTTGTCTTATCATGAAAATCAAGTTGGGCACTGATTGATCCTACCAAGCTTGATTTGGACAGATGGGATACAGATGACTCTTGATTTAATATTTACCCATGCATATTATATCAAATGTTCCGCAAAAAAAAAAAAAAAAAAACCTAAGAAAATAAAATTTGATAATGGCCTCACATAGTTTAGTTCATATTCAAAGAGCTATAATAGTGGCTTATTGTTGGGGTTTCGGGAAGAGGGGCTGAGGGGGAAAAGGAAGTTTGGCCAAACAAAAAGCCCGACCTACCACAAGAGATTAAACTACATTTTAATTTAAAAATAGGAGGCTGTGTTAGTTTTCTTCCCTGCATTGCACATAAAATGACAGACTTCAGACCCTAATATATGAGCTATATAATAAACCTAAAAATTCAATTCCCAAACTGGGCAAAACTGCATTTACCAAAACTAAAAATTCTCAATTTTTAAAATCCTCTAAACAACATTTAAGCAAAGCCCAAATTAGATACTAAGTGCTATGAATGTGATGTGAATTTTACTAAATAACTGTCCAGCTCTAGTCCCTAAACTTCTAGATCTAAACTTTTCTGCTTAATTTTTTAAAGCCCTTCCCAACCTTACCCCACCTTCTTTCTGGTCTCAGTGTATATTACTTCCCTCCCTGTACCCTGAAATGGCTTCTTTATATTCACAAACAATATTCCACTTGAGATCTCAGCGTCTCTGACCTGGATGCTCCCGCCTCCCCCACCTGCAATGCATGCCCCCCTCACCTGGGCCTCACACTCACAGCCGACCTCTATTTTTCCATTTTCGTGTTCTTCCTGCTCCTCCCCCAAGTGCTAGTACTCTCCCTGTCAAGAATCTTGTAGTTCAATACTTTGTCATATTTGTATTCATTTTCTTTGTATTGATTCCATATAGACTTACAAATGTATTTGTCTCCCTCATAAGGATGTAATGCTTCTTGCAAGTAGGGACTTTTTCATTCATTCAATTTGTCCAGAACAGGAGGGCACAGCCATCAGTGAGGAGGTCAAATTTAAAGGCTAGGTATTTCTCATAACTAATATTCTAATAACCAAACTGAAGCTACTGCCTCCAATCTTCTGATCCAACCAATTCTGTATGGTTACCAGAACAATTCTTGTAAACAAAGTTTTCATTATCCCACTCTCCAGTAAGAAAGCTGCAATAGCATTCAATGCCCTCAAAAGTGGCCCACACATACTTCTCTAACTCAACCCCTTCTGTTAATGTCCAGTTCTTCCTATTTGCTCCCCTATGCCCCAGTCTCTGTTTTAATTCATGCTGTTTCTCCTACAGGAAATATCAAAACACAATTAAAAACTCACTTCCTTTTGAAAGTTTTCCCTAAGTTTCTCTGCTTATTTGCAACATACGATCTTTCACCACTTATTTAAGAACTAACCATAAAGTCAACAAGAAGCGACTCAGAGCTAGAGATGATCCATTCTAATGCTTGCCTTTAGGGATCTACATCTAATGCTTCCAGAACAGACAGTTGAGGCCTCTCTTCCTGAAGACCTTTAAGGACTTTTTTAGTCTTTCTGGGCCTAAATACCTTCATGAACAAAATAAGGGAGTTTCATTAGATTTCTTACAGTTCTAAAGCTCTAGCATTCTAGGGACTCTCACAGTACTCAAATTCTACCTTACGTCCAAAACCCATTATCTCCTGTTTAGGTTTCTGAGGGCACACAAAAAATAACTCCCTCAGCATCTCTCCTCACAAAGCCATTTACATGCATCGAGGTGCTCTTTTCTTCCCTTTAATCCTTTTTCTTTAGATGTCTTTTCTATCTATTGAATCATTTTCATCTCTACTTCTCCAGAACTGCTCTGATTTCTCAATGTGGTTACCAGAAGACAATAAAATATTCTAATAAAAACCTTACTACTGCATATGTGACAGAAAGCTTATTTCCTAACCTTATAAGCATATTGCTTTTAATAGTATCTTGTGGCTCCCCTTCCCCACATGGCAATATACTACAGACGAATTTTTCCCAGTTATTTTTCCACTATAACATTTTGCCCCTGTCGATACTCTATTTGTTAGTTACTTACTCCAGGTAATTATGCTGTAATCTCATTGAAGGCAAGGAAGATATTTTATTTCTTATTATACCTTTTCTGTAAATAGCATATAACTTTTCAACAAATGGTGGTAAACAGAAGCTCCTGTAACTATTATAGAAAACATAGTGAAAGAGGATTGGGTAGGCATTGACTAAAGAGAAAGACCTTGGCCAAACTGCCTATTATTTTTTTGTACCCATTGTGTTTAGCACAGTGTTTGGCACATAGAATGTACTTAATACATGTTAAACAACTGACTTTTTCAAATTTTTAATCTAAATAATACTAATCAACTCAGTTTAAAACAGACAAAATCTGAAAGAGATCTTTGTTTCAGCAAAGTAAACAATATTAACATTTCTATCATTCTGGTTCTAATCACCTTACCTGCCGTAGCTGGAAAATACCTCCGGTCTGTACATCCTTTGCAGGAATCACTTCCACTGGACAGTATTCTCCATTTTCATTCTGTTCCAGAATTTGAACCCAGAATTCTACTTTTCTGGTGACTTCACTCCACCTAGCAAACATTTAAGAACTTTAAAATCAGATTTTCCATTTTACAAAATGTTTTATTTAAGCAGACCGATAAAGTAATATTACTGTCTAAAAGAAAAATCTACCATCACCCATACAATATCCATATTATCAAAAAATAATGATTCTCTGAAACAAAGTTGTATAGACTCTACACTTAAGCATGGAAATTTGTAATAACACTAATATTCCAAAGGACCATACAATTTGGTACAATGTCTGGCTTTTTGAAGAGTGTTGCACAGACGCCAGTATCATGTAATGGAAAAAGCAGTGAATATGGCATCACAAAATCTGAACTTTAATCTGCTACCTACCTATGTGTTCTTGTGTTTCTGAGTTGGTAACAAATTGATGTAAAAGTATCGCTTTTAAAAGGCTTAAACTTGTTCTTTTAGCTATTTTTCAGGGAGAGAGAATAACTATATCTAGTTCAACAGTCACTCAAAAATCTTAAATACCTTAAATCAGAGTGGATATAAGATTAGGAGGGACAAGTAACATATTAAACAAAATCAACTAAGGCTCTTTGTGGTTAAATGATTTGACCAAAGTCATTAAATCAACAACCCTGGCCTCATTCTTGGCTTCTCCCTCCACATCAATCCCTACATGCAATCAAGTGTCAACATTTCTCCCCTTCATCGCCATTTTTCAGGGTATACTGCCTATTCAGTCCAGGTCATCACTGCTCTCTTAGACTACTGTAATAGCCTCCTAATGGACCTTCCTGCCTCTAGTCTTTATTCTTTCCAATCTGTCCTCTACACAACTACCAAAACGATATTCTTCAAATACAGATCAGGCCAAGTTTCCCACAGAACAAAAAATTTTAGTGGCTCCCCACTGCCTCTCGGATAAGATACAAATTTTTCAGCCTGGCATTTAAAGTCTTCTACAATCTTCTTCTCACTTACCTTTCCAGTTCTGTTTCATCTTATTCACTGCACAAGATCTCTGTCCTGATTGAACTGTCCTGTAAGCTTGTCCCTGTATACGACACTCCACTGACCATCTCTGTACCTTGTTTGAAAGTGGTGCTCCATGTTTGAAATGCATTTCCACCTTACAGAATCCCTAGCTTCCTAAAAAGCACAGCTTGGGTGCCAGCTACCCTTCTGCATGATGACTTTCTTGATAATGCCAGTTATTAGCACTCTGTCCCTCTTCAAATTACTTTTTGTTTGCTTGTGGACATGTCATATCCCCGATAGACTATAAATACTTTGAGGTAAAGAAATTTGGGGGTCTTGTCTTTGTATCCTTACTGCCTAATACAGTATATTACATTTAACTGGTACTTACTAATAATTGTTTGCTGAATTGAAAAACGAATTAAGAGTCAGAAACAAATTTATACGGTAACTTCTAGTTGATACTCACAAAAACATACTTCCTTCAATTCCCAAACAAAATTTTTAGCTCAAAATGGAATTTATTTAACCATAACAAGATGTGCAGAAACACGAATTTCTTTGGATGCCTTCTTATAATGAGGACAGAGTTCTGATCAACAATCAAATCCGACTCCCTTCACACAGGTCGCTGGAATGTGTGAGAGTGAGAGGTTTCCAAACAAAGCTCAATTAGTTAACATGAAATCAAGTGCAGAAGCTGCAGTGCTCTGTTAAGAGGTTGTTAAGTACAAAACAATTCCCAATAAGCTCCCTAGCCAACCTTAAACCATTAACCACTCATCTGAAACACCTGCTCAATTCACTTTTTGTAATTGTTCTTTAAAGCGTATTTCCTCTAGGAAGATTAATCTTCTGGAGAGGATCTTCATCATGACTTAAAATGGATTCCATTTTTCTGAATATCCCATCTTTCTACACCATCTTAATTATACCATTTTAGCACTAGTTCTATTTCAAATGCTGGGGTACACTGATGATTCCTTGCTGAATGATGCTCATCAGAAATGCAGTACTGGCCCTTCGTGGTGAACTTATTATCTCGTGTTTTGATTTTGTTTTTTTTTTTTCATAATAGAATCAGACATTTGAAAATCACCTATCCCGGAGACTCCGAGTTTTGGCTTGGATGATTCCCAAATCCCAAAGAGCTGGGTTTTTTCGAGGATCAGTCATCTTGTGGCCATATACTTCAATTGCCAAAGCCCCTTCAGAAAGATATTCAATAAAATCTTCAGAGATGTTGACAGAAAACTCCTACACAGAACAGAAAAGGTTGGTTAATGAAAAAAGCAGCTTTGGCTGAGCCAAGATGGCGACCAGAAAGCAGTAACTGGCGTGAGCTCCCCACCAAATCCCTCCAAAAACCTATAAAAAAAAATGGCTCTGAACCAATTCTAGAGCTGCAGAACCCACAAAGTGGCAGAGGGAAGCAGGGCCCC
>CM053625.1:234699552-234736939 GCA_028646595.1 Phalanger gymnotis
GGGGGGGGGGGGTGGAAATGGGGAGAAAATCTGTAATTCAAACGCATGTGAAAATCAATGCTGAAAACTAAACATATTAAAAATAAATTAAAAAAAAAAAGTTCCCCTCATACCTACCCCGTCTTTAGGGTAAGAAAATGAAACTCGGACACTTACCATGCACACTAGTTTGTGGTCCTGGGTGTCCTTATCAAATGAAAAATCCACACTGTCATCCCCACCTGCAATTCGTTCTCCGAAAGCTCCGCTGATCTGTACCACTTCCACATGCAGCCGACCTGCCACCTAATCAGGTGAGAAGGGAAAGGAAAGAAGTGTTTCCCCTTTTTTCCTCTAATAGAGGAATATCATCTTTTAATTCCACCAGTTGAGGCAGTAAAAATAATGAGGTTGCAGCTTTGGCTCCTGACCTCCATTATACCACTAAACAAGTCTCTAATTTTCTTTACAAAGCAATCATGATTATCCAAGGTTTGCAATGTTTGCCAAGTACTAGTATGGCTGCCCATCAACAATCCTTCAAGGTTCGATAATCTGCAAAGTGTGGGACTCTTTCCACCAATGCAGATCACAATGCATCTATTTACAACTGAGTAGATGGTCTTTATGAGTTGCTGTAGTAAAAATTTATCACCTTGTAGCCAACCTGGTGATTAGGCTCCCTGATTTAGCTAATTCAGTCCACTGATGCCTGGCATAAACCAAGCATATTGCCAGGCCTGCACTCTAAGTACTTCCAACTTGATAAGACCTTATAGAAAATACACTGTACTAGTAGAAAAGTTGAGAACACAGGGTCACTTGCCCCAGTGATGAGGCGCTGAAGTAGTACATTAGGAAGGGCTATCAGCATCATTTTTCCTAATGAACTATCTATTATTTCTTCAATTTTACTTGCCAGACGCAAGAACTTAAGAGTGATCACATTAACAATGTTGGTGGTACTGTCATTTTTCCCATACTGGCATGGTGAAGCCATAAGCATTGAATACTCATCCAGTTATCTGAGTTGTTTATTTGTTCACTTTGTAACTGAGCAAAGAAAACAATATACATGATGACAACAACAACGTAAATGAAAACAACCACCACAAACAAACTGAAAGTGAACGTTGCTAAACGACAAAAACAATTTTGGCCTCAAAGAAGACACAAGAAGAAACCCTTCCCAACCCAATCCTTTGTAATGATGGGAAGGCCACAGGTATGGGCACCAACATACATTTCAGATTTTTTTTTTTGATGTATTGATCAGTTTTGCTGATTGTTTATCTTCTTCCTCTTTTTCTCAAATTATAAATATACATATATGTGTGTGTGTGTGTATACATACACAGAGGGAGAGACACAGAGATAGAGACAGGCTCTCTGGGAGGTGAGAAGAGAAGGAATAAAGGGGATAATTTAGGCAATACAAAAGCAAATGTTATCACTAAAAATTTCATTAAAAACAAACAAAAGAATGTATAGTCCATAACTAGAACAATAAAAAATACAACCAACCTCTCCTTTTTGGTTGATGATTGGCACGGCATATTGTAACTTCACATCATAGAAAAGAGAGCTGAGGAAAACATTGGCCACACCAATAAGACTATGGTTCTCTTGTTCATCATAGAATGGATCAGCTCGTTTGAAGTAAGACCTTGTTACCTTTAATTCAATTTAGAACACAAAGCTTCAGAAAGTTATTTAGAACACATGAATTCAGATTAGTGCTTTTCTTCTGACCTATCCCAACATAAGCCAATAAATGACTATGTAAAAGGAATTGAACCCTTCATTTTACTGTAACTTCACAGAACATTAGAGCTGGAAGGAACCTCAGAAGTTCCTCAAAGGGGTGTGCTGCTACACCTGGTCTAGAAATTACTGTAAGCTCTTTCAGCTTGAGGCAAATAGGGTTATTATGCCTCTTGAATAGCTTTTGCCCAGCCTTTACAGGAACGCATATTCTGCTACTAACCATAACAGCAACTCATCCAAGAAGAGAAAGGAAAATTATATAAAAGAGGAAAAACTACGTATTTCCTTCTTAAAACCAGTGAAAACAATTCCCATGGTGGTTATAGTGGGAGAAATATATCAGTAAATATATTTTCTTCCAATGGTGCCAAGAGGTAGTATGGCACCATGTAGATCTGGAATTAGAAGATGAGGTTGGATTCCTTCCTCTGACATTTAATAGCATGTTACTATCATGAAGAACGCGTTTAAATCCCTCTGAACCTGCTTAAGATGGAGATAATAGTATTTACATTACCAACCTCACAGTGTCATTAAGAGAGCATTTTGTAAACCATAAGATGCTATCTAAATGGCAGCTATTATAATTCTGCGAACTAGAGCCCTCACTAAGTACAGTCATATATCTCTATTCACATTTCGTAATAAAAATTGAAATCTCTTAAAAAGCACGGAAGTTCTATCCATTTAATAACTTATCATTTAATATTTGTTTTGCGATGGTAGGCTGAAATGCAAATGAACCCTGGACTGTATCTCAATACTATCCCTTTAGGAGTTAACATGGAGCAAAGTGACAGGACTCCTTAGAAAATTACCTTAGGACAGATAAAGACACAGATGTGAAATGCAAAATAAACACATCTTCACTTCATTGGCATTTGTTTTTAGTGATAAGGAGATCTCAGTCTAAGAGGCTTAACTGAACAATCAAAGGGGAGGTAAAATACTTTTTGGAAATTGGTTAAACATGCTTTGAACTAGGAGAATCAGGGAATGGTAGAAAACTGATTTTTTTTTTAAAGAATTTTTGGTTACCTAAACACTGCAGAAATCTACAAGAAATTCTGATGCTATGAATTAGAATGGGTTTAACGATTTTTACTACAAAATCGGCTTTCTAATTCTTGTGTGGCCCTTACATGCAACACCGATTTAGTTATTATACACTAATTACTACTTACTGGGCTATCTTCATCACATTCCTTCCACTCTTGATAAAGGTCCCTCATGTCCAACAATCTGTTGTCCAGTTTCTCCAAGGACCATATCTGTTTGCCTTTGCCTTTTCTCCTCACCTGGATTGCAGGTTCACTGAGAAGTGAGCCTCGCTGGAAAAACATGGGAAGTTACTAGAAGAGGTGTTAAAGAGATACACAATGTAGAGCAAAAGTAACTCTGAATGTACACTTGTCAAACAAAATATAACAAGTTGCTAACACAGCCATACTCTAGTAACAACTCTCATTTATACAGTACTTCAGATTTCGCAAAAAAAAAAAAACAACAACAAAAAAACCCTCTTTTAATATTAACTTACCAACTCAGAAACGTCACAAAACATCTAGCATTTTCAATGGACTGAATTTTTATGGCTCTATAACTAGATCAATAAAATCCATTAAGGAGAGTTTGGAAAAATTGCTTGGTGGCAAATTAAAATATACAAGGGCAAGACTGCAACAATTTTCCACAGGGCGTGACCAGGTGTGTAGAAGTAAGTAGCAATACAAGGCAAGGAAGAGATAGTATTTTCAGCTCTAACTTGGATTAGGTGGAGTTTTTTGACTAGTCTGACATACCTCTTGGGAATTTCAGAGTACTGTGAGATAAACACATTCTTATCCTGCTAGCTTGTGTATAGTCATTACTGTATTTGAAAGCTAACTTCCAAGCTGGGGTATTTTTGAAGAAATTATCTCCTTGATATAAAAAGCAGCAATCAGAGTCCATCCTGTGCTCTAAGTAATTTCTACTGAACCAAGTTACATGCCCTATTTAGCCAAATGATAGTTCAAGTCCTGCCACTGGCCTGGACTTCTGGCCAGGACTGAGCAACAGAGATGGTTCCCATATGTGGACAACCAGGAACAAAAGATGGCAGAAGCTTATGCCAGCTTGCCTCCTGCCTCTGATAAGGCAGTGGAGGGAATGGAAGGGAAGAAGCCAAATCCTCTTCCCAAGAAAGGCTGGACAGAAAGCATGAATATTAAGGAGCTGGGACCAAACCAAGTGGGCTGAGAAGGAAGACAGCTGGGATGTAGCAGCAGAATGGTGAGAGACAGAGGTGAAGACCACTGCCAGAGCTGAAACAGATGCACAGGCTAGTTCAATGCAACAGGGGAGCTGGGTCAGGAATAGTGACAGCCACACTACAAAAGGTGAAACTCAGTGTCAGGCACTATGGCGGACTGAGGGTATTCGGTTCCAGCTTCCCTACCCCTACACAATAGGCAAGGTGACTGGAGACTGTGATCTTGTTCTTCATGGTCCTTGCAGCAGAGTGCTTCCCACATGTCTAGCCCCTAAATGTATTTCAACTATAGTTTTTTATGACCATGGATCTCAATGACACTAAATATACTCCTAGTAAATGGCCAACGAAAGAATCAAGTTTCAAGTAGTTGAATTCTTCCCCTCTATACACATAACTAGTATAAAGAAACAATATATTTCTTAAAAGATTTTCACATACGGAAAAGAAACAATTAAAACAACCAGATATACAGAGGCTGTGACTAAGAGTTAATCACAAACATCCCCCCCGCCCCCACCAAAAAAAAAATAAAGAAAAAAACCCAAAATAAACAGAAGACACAGCCTTACAGTGATGGAGACTTGTATTCAACTTAGGAAAATAATTATAATTTGATTTATTTTACTGCTGTACGACCAGAACAAGTACAGTGGGACAAATGAAAACACACTGTCGCTCATCTCAAGTTGCCTGCAATCTAGAAAACACACACAAAGCAAATGGAAAATGACATAACATCAGCTCAATGGGCAAGTGCCAAAGAGATGCTAAGTAAACAGGCTGGGATGAAGTTAATCATGGAAGACTTCTTGGAGTCTAATGGTGGGTTGGTGGAAGGGACAGAAGAGAGCATTGCAAGCAGAAGGAAGGGCACCTCCAGAGGTCGAGAGAAGCTCGAGGAGAGGGAAGCTGTATGTGAGGGGGGCATCGAGAAGTTAGGCTGGCTAGAACAGAGGTCTAGGCAAACCTTAGGAATGACACCTATGAAAGAACACAGTGTAAAACACTCTTATGCAATGGCATACTTGACCCCATTATCCAAAGCCTCACCTTCCTGTTAGCATCGAGGCTGGAGGCTGGAATCTGTAAGGTGACTTTATATTCTGTTCTCTTCTCCAGCTCCTCTGCAATGAAACTAGCTTCTCTCACTAACAGATTGGCTTTAACAATCTGCTCTCTCAGTTTCATCAGGCTGTTGTTCAGTGTTGCTTCTCTTTTTCAACAGGGAGAACACACAAGATGGAAAAACAGAATATTACATACCATATAGACAATATTAAATTCTAAACTGTAACCACCCCTGAAAATGGACTGGCCTGTGCAGCTGAAGAATACACTAGTGACATTATACTCTCCTTTTGTGATCTATGGCATGGTATTCGTGTATTTGTGATGGCATTTGGGTAATAGCTGGCCTTGGGTCAGAGGTGCAACCCATGCTATAGAACAAGGTTAACTTTCCTGGACTGAAGGGAGATCAAGCCTACACCTTCAGCCTCATCAACACTGGGTATATGTGTACTGATTCACCAAAATCACCGACTTCTTCTTGTTGGTTGTGAGGGTATTTATTTTTGCTCACTTGCCTTTAACAGCACTGACCTAAGCTTCGGCATCTAAAACTTTTGAACAGAAAAGAGTATTACAACTAAAACCTTCATGATCACCAAATGGGAAAACAGAAGATGCTATAACAACTTACATAGCTAACATGATCTACATACAACAAATGAGCATGAAAAGAGAAACATTTATCCTTGCCAAAAAGAAACAAATCAACTGGAGTGCAAAGAAAAGCATACAGTACTTTTCCTTCTTTGTTTTTTGTGGACTTGACTAGTGTGGAATTTGTTTTGCATGACTATAAACAGTTGTTGTAATGGGCTTTGTTTTTCTAGCCTTCTCAATGGGAGGGGCAGAGCCAAGGGAGGAGACAATTTGGAAGTGAAAATAAACAATACTGAATTTTTTTTTAAATGACAAACTGAGAATGCCAAATTTCTGGGAGAGTAAAGAGATCATGTCTTAAGTTTACATTTTAGAACATAACAGGGATGTTAATGGTGGGGTTGGGGGTTTTCCCTGAAGGCACCTCCATAACAGTACCTGCTCTAGTCGAGTTTCAGAGTTAGGGTTAGATTGTAATCACCCCGAGTGTCTAAAGCCTGGCTCTCAGAGAGAAAAGTTGGGAATTTGTACAGTTGGGCTAAATAGTTGACAGGTAGTATAGTTCTGTTGGAGATAATCTCCAAGTTTGGCTACTACAGACAGGAAGGACTGGATATATTCCACCATCCTAACTGATCACATATGAATCAAGTTTTGCCCCTCCCCACTTTACTCCACCAAGGAGCCTAATCCTCACTATAGATGACTTAGATGACCTTTTTTCCTGTTGTCATATCAGGAATAATACTGTTACAAATATATTTGGGGCAGTTAGGTGGCACAGTGGATGGTGCACAGATCTTGAAGTAAGGAAGACTTGAATTAAAATCTGGCTTACTAGCTGTCTGACCCTGCGCAAGTCACTTAACCTTATTTGCCTCAGTTTCTTCATTGGTAAAATGAGCTGGAGAAGGAAATGGCAAACCACTCCAGTATCTTTGCCAAGAAAACCCCAAATGGAGACACAAGAGTCAGACATGACTGAAACAACTCAACAACAAATATATTTGAAGAGACAGCTATTTTTTTTCTTTTTAATAATAACCCCAGGGTATATTCCCAACAATGAGGGGACAACGTGGTGTAGTAGTGAGAAGCTCACACACTAGTTGTAAAACCATGGGCAAATTAATTGACTTCTCAGGGCCCCAGGCAGCTATATAAACTTTAAGGTACAAATGAGTTGCCATCCACATTGCTGGGAAAAGTTTCTCATCACTCTACACCAAGAGGTCCCCCACACTGATGAAATCACAGGTCAGGAACAGCATCAACAATATCCCAACAATGCAATTATTGGGCCAAAGGGAATAATTATTTTTCTAACTTTTACCAACGAGATTACTTTCCCAAAAGATTGTACTAGTCTGCAACTTCATCAACATCAAATAGGTCTGCCTGTTTCTCTACAATACTACCAGGACTGAGTTTCTGGCTTTTAATTATTTTTGCCCAATCTGATTAGTATTACTCAAAGTTATCTTAATATGCATCGGTAGTTATGAGGGAGGTCAAACATGTTTATAAGGGAATATAAAAAATTTTCTGCTTTCTCTTTGTAACCTGTTCATAAGTTGTAATTTTTATTGACTGAAGAATGGGTATTACCTTTATATATACTTAACAGTTCTTTATTTCCTTGTATATATTGGATCAATTTTTATCTGTTCAATTTCCAGTATATTTCCCCATTCTGTTATTTTTATTTTTACCATATTTCTTATATCATGTCAATGTTTTATGCAATTAAGCATATCTGTCTTATCCTTACATTTGTGTAATTTTTAAAAAGTAAATCTCCCTTCCATGAAAAGAAAAAAATACATTATTTTCTTATCCTACATATTTTTATAGTTCTTTTTTGATTAAGTCTACCATTCAGCTGAAATTCATTATGACACGTGGTTGAATATGGGTCTAAATCCATTTCTCAACACATTGCTAACTGGTTTCCACAAATATATTTGTTAAATAATTAATTCTTTACCCAGTTCTTGTTTTCTACAGGTTTAATAAATACTGATTTTTCGTACAAATTTCTTTGGTCACATGGTAATTCTGTTCTATTCCATTTATATGCCTATTACCAGCACTTCTTTGACTGGTACACAATTAATTCTGTATCTTTCACCTAGGGCATCTAGGAAGCAATGGATGGACCTTGGAGCCTGGAGCCAGGAAGACCTAAGTTTAAATCCAGCCTCAGATGCTTCTTAGCTGTGTAACCCTGGGCAAGTCACTTATCTCAGTTTCCTCATCTGTAAAATAAACTGGAGAAGAAAACAGCAAACCACTCCAGTATCTCTGCCAAGAAAACCCCAAAAAGGGTCAACCTCAAGTTGGACAGGCCTGAAGATGACCGAACAATAACAGTCTTTCACTTACCTCTCCTCTGCCCACTGTCTTAAGCGCTGCTGAGCACTGGGAGAATGGAAGGGGAATTTGTCCATACTACTACGGTAGGGCTGTTTCTCAGGAGAAAGCCTTCTTCTTAGCTGCTCTAGCTCATGTTCATACATTAGTCTCTGACGTTCCAATGCTGACCGCTTTTCCTCTTCATGCTGCTGCTCCAAGCTGTACAAGATGGATTGCATTGGATCTAATCAAGATCAAGAAACCACAGGTAAGTAGCTGAAACAGAATAAATATTTGGCTTAAAAATTCAGTGACCTAAAATACATACTTCAAATATTGTTCTATAATCCTGTTACACTGGTTAACAGAACCTCTGACTAAAATATTTCCCTATATTAATATCACGTGCATCTTTAGACAGCATACAGTATGTTCAAGACTACTACAAATGATGTCATGGGCTCAATTTCACAAAAGAATTTGGTTTCACATTTCATGAAGAAAATGTAAAAATGTTCTATTTAGAATACGAATACTGGCAGTATAAAAAAATTGAGGTTTAAAAAATGACAACCACCAATGCCTAAAATAGCCACAAAGTTGAGGCAAAAGTATCTGTAGATATACTAACAATAAAAATATTACAAAGCTTAATAACCATAATTCCTAAGAAAAATAATGATTAGGAGGGTAGAATAAAAAAAAAATCAACATTTGGCTAAAATGTTATAAAATCTACACTGGAATGGCATAAATATTTTACCTACAATTTTTTACCACTACATATGGATTTCACATAGCACCACGGGTACCTGAAGACAAGTAGAACAAAGTTAATACCCATACTCTCAGTCTCTATCACATCTTCACTTATAAAAACCTTCCTCCTACTCTTTAGCAAAAAAATAGTATTAGATTTTTGTCAGTCTCACCATGGTAGAGAATGGAAGGAACAAGATCCACCTATTTTCTGGAATACATATAGAAATGCTGTACGATGACATTAAAGATGATAATGATCATTAAACAATTTAGACATGTTTGAAATCGGAAGATCTGGATATGAACCCTAATTCTGCAACCTAATAATAAGTAGCTGATAACGCCTGACATTCCAGTGTGGAAAGGTACTTCTGTGGCCATCCAAGTTTAAACCGTATGTGAAAAAGATTCCCCACTACCACATATTTAAGAAGTGGTCATCCAAAAAAATAAAAATTAAAAAAAAATTAAAAAAAAAAAAGAAATGGTCATCCACTATCTGCTGAAAGACCTCTGAGGAGGCTGAAGCCACTACATCAGAGGCAATCCATTTCACTTCGGGACAGTTCTCATGTGAAGAAGTTTTTACTGATAAATTTGATTCCTTGAAAATACCCAACCATTGCCCCTTGTTCTTCCCAGTAAAGCCAACCAGAACCAGTCTAATAGCTCTTCCATAAGATAGACTTCAACACTTAAAGATGAAAAACCAAAAACCAGCTAGTGTGTCTCCCCCAAATCTTCTTTCTTGTCTCCAAACTATTCTCAGTTCCTTCAAACGATGTTCTTATTACATGGACACAAGGCACTGTTCACCACCCTGGCTACCTTCTTCTGGACACTCTCCAGTCCTTCCTAAAATGTAGTACCCAGAAGTGAACACAATATGACAATCTGACTAGGGCAGAGTAAATAGGATTCTCACCTCCTTATTCCTAGAAGTTATTCCTCTTTTACTGTAACCCAAAATTACATGCGCTTTTTTGGTTGCCATATCACGCTGCTGATTTATATTGAGCTATTTAGCCCATTTAAAATCACCATATCTTTTTCAAACTACAGTCTAACCATCCTTCCTCCAACATTTTGTACTTGACAGGTTAATTTCTTGAATACAAGTATAAGACATTTATTCATATTCAATTTCATCTTATTAAACTGAAGCCAAGGTCACAGCTATTTTGATTATAACTCTGCCATCCCGGGTGTTATCCAACCCTCCAAATTTTGTTTCATTTGTAAATCAGAAAATCGTGGCTTTATCCCAACTTCTGATACAAATACAAGAGAGTAGAGAGTCAAAGAGAAAACCCAGGAGGATTCCACAGGATACCTCCTGATAAAATGAACAATTAAAGGATTACTCCTAAGGCAGCCAATCAGCCAGTTCCAAATCCATCTAATACTGTTATCTAAAACATATTTCTAGGTCCTTTTTACAAGATCTCCAGACAGTTTATCAAACACTATCAAGTTTCTATTAGAAATCTGGTCAAAAAAGAATGTAATGTTGGTCTGGGATGATCTGTTTTTGCTGAAGCCACATTAGCTCTATAGAAAGATGGCTCTTTTTTCTAGAATAATTCAAGGGTGGAGAACCTGCAGCCTTGAGGCCATATGTGGCCCTTTAGGTCCTCAAGTATGGTCCTTTGTTTGTTCTGTGAAGTTTGGATTCCATCAAAGGGCTCACTTATGGAAGCCTGTTTCCTGGCCTGTAAAATCAGCACATCAGGTAAGACTGCTAAGATCCTCCATGGCTTTGTACTGTATTCTATTATCAGTGACCCAAACCTGGGGGCGGTGGAGAAATGCTGTGAACTAGAAGTTTTGGGGAAATCTGACTTTGGTTGTAAGTTAAAGCAAAACTTTAGAGAAAAGTAACACCAGCACTTCCATTTTGATGACTATTTGGAAGGCCTCTTCCATAAGTGTGACTTCTAAGAATTCCAAAGAGCACAAGTATGGAGGACTGTTTACCATTGTTCCCCAGAGCCTTCATAGTCACTTCCATTTGTGCATACTCATAATTGAAGTTAATTTCACTGGACACCTCGCTTGAAGTGTCTCCATCTACATCCAGCTGCTCCGCACTGCTGCTATTCTTCACAAAATTTTCTTGGTCCTCATCTTCTTCTTTATCTATTTTCTTTTTCTTTTTAGGCAAATTGAGTCTTGAGAAAGCGAAAAAGAATGATTTTCTCAATAAAATCTCATTCATTTACTTAACAAATATTGAAGAAAGTGTCTAGGAAGGGCCAGGTGACAACTACAGTTCACATTTATATAGCACTTAAAATTTACAAAGTACTTTTGCCACGAAAAATACAGATGTGTATAAAATAGTCCTTGCTCTAAGGATCTGACAATCCAATAAGATAAATAAGAGGTATGCAATACAAATAATTATGTGTCACTTATGACCTTAGTATGTCCTTAGAATCATTACAAATTTAAATACCAATGAATTCATTTCTAGGTAAGATATTCAGGGAAGGCTTCATATAATGGGTATAATTTAAGCTAGGCAATGAGGATGGCTAGGAGTTTTATAATTAGATAGAGTAAGAGGAAGGTAGAGGCCTAGGGAACATGTTCAGCCAAGGAGGCAGAAAAGTAGAGTATATTTTTGGGAGAATGGCAAGCACCCGAAACAGACTGGCACATAAGGTTATTGTAGGGGAAATGATGAAAGCTAAGACTAGAAAATTAGATTGGGTCAAGATTTTGGAGAGATTTTAATATTCATTAAAAGTCAATCTAAGAGATTAGGGTCTGATTAGAGTGGAGAGTAGTCCAGGATAGGCTTGTAGTCAAAAGAAATGGGTTAGAATTCTACCCTAGACACTTTCTAGCAGTGTGACCCTTACAAGTCACTACAATGTGGTTGTGAAAAAGACTGTTGGATTTGGAGTAAGAGAAGGGAAATTAAAATCTATTCTCTGTACTTACTACTGTGTGACCTTAGGCAAGCCTCTTAATCTCTCTGTGCCTCAGTTTTTCATCTGTAAAATGAAGGGGTTGGTCTAGATGACCCTTGAGGTGCCTTTTAGCAATAAATCTATGTTCTTACGTCTGTAAACCTGTTTTCTCATCTGTACACGGAAGTAATAACAGCACTTATGCCACAAGGTTGTTATAAGGATAAAATGAAATATATGTAAAAAGCATTATCTAACAAAGCACTATATAAATTTCAGCTCATACTATTATTAGACAATGGAAAGTCATAATAGCCTGATCAACAGGGAAATTCTACTACCAAATTGTTACTTTAGAAAGATTAATTTGACAGGGTGGACTGAAGGGGTAACATCTATACCCAAAGAGACTGAACTATTGCAACAGTTTAGGCATGAGGTGAGACAAGGCCCCTCAACTAGAGGACAAACGTTAGAGATGTTCCTATGGAAGACTCGACTGGTCTTGATCACTGAAGGTAGTAGAGAAAGAGATGACAAAGATGATTCTGAAATTTTAAACCTTATTGACCAGAAGGGTATTATCGCTGAAAGAAATGTTAGCCAAGAGAAGTTGGATTTGAGAAGAAAATGATAGGTTTGGCTTTTACATATGCTGAGTTTGAGAATGAAGCAAGACAGGTAGAGCAGAGAGTTGGAAATGTAGGACCGGAGCTTGAAAGTTATGACTAGAGATAGATATTAATACACTGAATAAGAGTCAAGATCCCAAAAGATCTCTAAAGCTTGTACAATGCATTAAATCTTAACAAGATAAAATTTTAGAGGGACAAACGAAGAATCTCATCTTAGTCAATCAGCTAACAAGCATTTATTAAGTGCTTACTATGTGTTAGGCATTGTGCTAAGTGTTGGAGACAGAAATATAAAAACATGGTCCCCTGCCCTCAAGAATCTCACATTCTACTTAGGAGTTAACATATTAATATATAAATACAAAATACAGAGAGAGAGTAGGTAAAAGTTAGTTTCAGAGAGATGGCATTAAAATGAGAAAAGGCCTCCCACAGCAATGTAATGGGTCTTGATGGAAGCCAGATGAAATGGGACAGCATTCCAGGGATAGGTCTACCACAAGGAACATAGGAGTATCATGTTAGGGGTCATAGTTCAAGCTCTAAGTGAATACAAGAGCTAACTTTAGAGTCATAACAGTTTGGAAAGAAAATAGAGAGAAGATTTCTTTATATAATTCCATTCCAAATCCAGGCTCTTTTTTTTCCTTTTAGGAAAAGGAGTCTGTCTACAAGCTGAGGTTCTCCAGTAGTTTCAATAACATAATTAATCTGATGTCTGAAGAAAGACAATATGGTTAAGGGTACCAGCTAGGATGAAGGAAAGAAGACAGGAGAAAGTTCAGTTCTAATTTTGGGGAATCATAGAATTTGACAAGTGAAAATGACTTTAAAAGATAACTTAAATAACTCCCTCACATCTTACCAGTGATGAAACTATGGCCCAAAGAAGTTGTCTGTGCATGTCACAGAGCTTCCTTTTTCACTGACTGTCATACAACCTTAGATGATTCATGGTTCTTTAGCAAAATATACTTAGAATTTCATTTTAAACTTGTCTTGCTTAGTAGATACCATGACAGTCATATAGTCAGAAAATATATTTATTATTCTCCTCTACCTTCTCTTCCATCACCCAAACAAATCATTTGGGGAAGAAAAGAAAGGAAGATGAGTAAATTCATTATCTTTCCTGACTGTACTACCAGTGTTCTGACTGTACTACCCATTTTATATTTGCCTAGAAATATGTTTTGCATGATTTCACATGTATAATTGATATATTCCTTGCCTTCTCGATGCCTGGGAGAGGGACTGGAAAGAGAAAGAGTACTTGGAACTCAAAATTAAAAAATAAACAATGAAAATTTAAAAGATAAATAATTATAATACTCAAAGAAAAATGCTTTCCTAGCCATATAACCTATGATTTTTTAATTCATTGAGATTAAATTCTGTATCTCCCCATGGATTAAACATAATGCTCTGTACACATTAGGCCCTTAATAAAAGCTTAGTGTTGTTGTATTAAGCTGAGTCAAATGCTAAATCAGTATTTTTTAGCTTCAAATTAAGATGCTCGTGCCCTTTTCAGAGGACTAATGTACAATATCAAAACTCCCATACCTGAAAAAGTGGTTGTTTCCCCACAGGATTCGGTCTCCATGGTGTAACTGTATAGGACTACCAACAGAAGAACCGTTTACAAACGTCCTGTGTGAAGAAGAGATTAAATTTACAAGTGAATCATGATAACCGCCATTTATATTTTAATGATAAAACATTACTGGAGACATAGTCTATGGCAATTTTTAAAAATTCACACACACACACGCACGCACACCCCTGCCATTTATAGGAACCATAAAATCTACCAATTTCTATAACAATTTGGAAGTTTATAACATTAAGTTCACTACGAGCAGATTTAAAAGTCCCATATGTGCAAATATATTGTGCTGAATATTTAAAAATTAAATAGGGCAATAAAAGTCACTATTAAAATAATTAATCAATCAACAAACACTTATTAAGCACTTACAATGTGCTAGGAACTGTGCTAAGCACAGAGATAATATTTAACATAAGCACGAGATCAATCAATGAGGCCCTAGAGTAATGGTTTCCAAAGTGGAGTATTCAAGATAAATCATGAGGTATTAGAAGGAAATATTAGAACTAAGGAGCATATAGCACTGCTGACCAATCATTCCATCAAACTGAGTGCCAGGAGCCATGCACACTTGCAGCCACAACCTGTCTCTGCTGATATCCTTCCCTTGACCTGCACCCAGTATGGACTGGATAGACCACCGCCTTCCATGCAACCTAGGCAGGCAAGCAGTCATTACCAACATGGTCCCTATAGGCTTCCATCCTTCTGACCTCCAGTTCAAATATAGCTTGAGCTTAAAGAGTACATAAAGGGGAATAATATGGAACAAGGCTGGAAATGGCTAATACAGTCAAGTTGTAGAGGGTGTAAGCTAAGGTGAGGAGTTTATATTTTATCCTACAGGAAAAAGGGAGACATGGAAGGCCACTGAGCAGGGAAATAACATGGTGAGACCTGGAGTTTAAGAAGACATTTTGGCACCTATGTATGTAGATGATGGTTTGGAGAAGGGAAAGAAAATACTAGAAGTAGGGTGACAAATTAGGAGGCCATTACATTACAGTGCAGGTAGGAAGTAGAAGCTATGTGAATGGACAGAAGGAAATAGATGTGAGTGACACAGAAGACTTAGCAACCCCAACAAAGGGAGGGGAACAGGAAAAGAAAAGGATGAATCACGGAGCAATGCCCTCAACAGAGATAGGGGAGTCTAGCGGTAAACCAGGGTGGAGGGGTTGAATTTAAGAACAAAGATGGCAAGTTCCATTTTTGGATGTGTGTCGAGGTTATCACCCATGCCAACGGGACATACAAGTGAAGACGTCTAATGGGCAGTTGGTGTTAAACCAGAGAACAGATGAGAGATAGGGCTTAATATGCAGATTTGGGAGTCATCTGAATAAAGATGTTAACTGAGTCTAGAGAGGAGAATGCAAAATGAAAAGATGGCCCAGGAGATAAGTCTGAGTGATATCAAAACTTAAGGGCAAGTGAGGGATGATGAACTAGCAAAAAACCCTAAGAAATCATCACATGAGTAAAAGGAGGACCAGGTGAGAGCTATGCCACAGATGCCAAGGACAGAGAGAATACACAAGGGAATACGGTGGTCAACAGTATCAAAAGCCGAAGAGAGGTTAAGTAGGATGAGAACTGAGAAAAGGCCACTGATTTTAGGGAGTCAAGTGAAGGGTGGTATAGAGATAGAAGTTTCAGCAAAGCGCTAAGGTTGGGAATTTGACTAAAAACAGCTTACAGTGGTTAGACAGTAAGAAGTAGCAGCAAGTATAGACAACTCTTTCCAGAGATCAGCAGTCAAAGAGAAGATACAGGATAGTTTAATTGAAAAGTCTTTTAAGTAAAGAGAAAACACATATATATTTGTAAGCCACAGAAAAAGACCAGTAGAAAGGGAGACCGGAAGATGAGAGAGAGGGAAAGAATAAATAATGAATGGGACAAACTCCAGGAAAGGAAGAAATCAAAGGCACAAGTAGAGGGTGGGCCTGGGCAAGGCAAATCTCTTCATCTGAGACTATACAAAAGAAGGATAAATATATAGCGAGGTTTTTAGGTATGGATTAGTAGAGAGGAGGGAATTCATCTCAGACAGCCTCATATTTCTCAATAAACTAGCAGGCTAGATCATCTGCTGCTGGGGATGGAGGTATTAGGGGCTTAAGGAAATAAAGTTATGAAAAATCACTTTGAGGACAATGATAGAGTCAGGGAAAAAATCAGGGAAAAAATCAAATTACCACCATGAAACAGTGATGGTCTAGTTAACAGATAATATAAATTTATAGTTAGGGTTCAAGTCAATTGAACATTTATTAAGTACCTAATGTAAGCAAGGTACTGTACTAGGAAAGGGAGATTACAGGTATACATAGCTAAATAAATATAAAATATATACAAGGCAAATCAAAGTAAATTTAGGGGGAAAGTACAGTGGGAACGACTGGAGAGATCAGCAAAGGCCTCGTACAGGAGATGACATTTGAGCTGAGCCTTTAATAAATCTAGAGATTCTAAGAGTCAGAGGGAGGAGAAAGAAGGAAAGAGACACAGTGCTGTGTGATATGAACAGAGCAGGAAATAGGCCAGTTTGGATGGAAGGCAGAGAGAATGAGGGGTTCTAATGTGGAATAAATCTAGAAAGATAGGTTGGAGTCAGACTGTTAAGGCCTTAAGGGCCAAACAAAAGAGTCTGTGTTTTTATCCTACAGGAAATAGAGAGCAAGTGGAGTTTCTTAAACAAAGAAGGGATGTGGTCAAACACGGTTGCATGACTCCCTCCAGATACACTCAGCAGTGTGAGGAAAGAAGCAGAGAAAGGAATGCTCAGGAGTGATCCGAGGTTAAGATTAGCAAAAGGATAAGGGGCAAGGGAATTCAAGAGTAGAGAACACTGTCATGCCAAACTGGTAACCATAGGGTCAAGAGTGTGAAGATAATTTACCAAGTGAAGCTAAAGCACGTTTAATGGTCAAGAAAAACAGAAAGAGACTGAAGATTATGGCAAGGACAAAGAACGGGATTAAGAGGAGTGAGGAAGTAGGGCAGATGGAAGCCTAGAAACTTATAATAAGAAGGGAAATTTCAGAGTTAAAGATAATGAAGGTGGCAGTTAGGGATGATTATAAGATCTAAGGTATAACCACTTCTATGACTGGCTAGATTTGAGTGAAGACGTGAATAATGGGAACTGAGGACACTAAGAGGCCATTGTATTCTAAGTGATACCTAAATTTATCATAATGCCATGAAGTACCTTCAAGGAGAGTGGCCTGAAGGCCAGTCCATGGAAAACTACTGCAATAACAATCTGGTTTGGTTAGATGAAGTGAACCTTAAAAGAAGAAAGCAACCGAATGATCACAGTGGGAGGATAAGGAAGGCGCAGAGGGTAGCAAGGAGATGATTTGCTCTTTCTTGATTTGGGGGATATGAAAGGAACAACTAGAGCGTGGCCGAAAGTCTTATGGAGAAAGCCAGGTTCCCATGAGTGCCGCTAGATGGAAAGAGGGTAATGTGAAGTGATCCATTTGGGACAAGGTAGAATTTATTATTAGAGCTGGGATTCCAGAGAGCATAATAAAATATGAGAACGAAGGAGGATTTGGACCCAGGAGGAGCACAGTAGGGGTAGCCAGGGATGACTGCTAGAATAAATACTCAGAGGAAAGGATTTACCTCAGCAGATAATCACTTTGAATTATGGGGATGAATGAATGAGGTGGGGGAAGTTTGTCATCCACTGGATGGGCAAAGAGCTACACTGCCGTATGATAAATAAGCACGCATGTTTCAAGTGGTGGCAGCTGCTTCCTGTGCTTATCACCTGGAGAAGTGCCAGTGTGGGGGACTGCAGGTGTATCAGGGAGCTGTAGCTAGGAACCTGAGTCAGTTAATAAATATGTGGTGAGAGGCATACTCCTTCATTGGTTCAGGGAGCTCTCGGTGAGGAGTCTCCATCTACCAATGGTGACCAGCAACTCTTCTGGAACTCGTAGTCTCCACAGAGTGGCCAGGGTCTCACCAGGGTCACAGAGTCAGTATGTGCCCTAGGCAGGCTTTGAATGAACAAAGATTGTCCTGTCTGAAGTCTCATCTCTGTGCATGGATCCATGCTGTATTATAGATTAAAAATCTCATCTTTGGTGATCATGGGTCATTTAAACTTGCTAAGTCTCACATAACTCCCCCAGGGGAGACCCCAAACTATACTGGCAGAAGATATTCACATCATATTCTTTTATGTCTTGCTTCAGACCATTTCTCATATTTCAAATGAAGAAGTATTTATTGAATGCCTACTTCATACAAAGAACTTATGTAAGTTGTAGTTATTCACGTACATTTCACTAATTAATGGTGTTTTTTTTTTAAACCAATGGTGTTTTTTACTAAGTGGCTTAGTTTAGATTCTTAAATCATTGTGCCTCGTAAAGGGACTTAAATAAAAAGTTCTTAGCCTTCAAATAAAGCAGTGCCATCTAATGGTGAAATTCTGGAACTTTTTTTTTTAAGTTAGAGGTCTGGAAAAAACTTTCTCTATAGAGTATAACACCCATCTACTCCAACTCTGTACATTTCAGAAGACATAAACACACACTGACTGGAATTTCTACTGCACTCAAGCAGAGAATATATTGAATACATTTTTTCCATATAAAAACTTTGAGGGGAAGGTAGTAGTTTAAGGAAAATGAGAACTGAAAAAACTGCTCAAGACACTAGACTTTGTCAGCACATACAGACTCTAGTGAACATAGTAATTTTCCAGTTTATAATATACCAAATAGCCATGTAAAATATTAACTTAAGCAATTTAATAATTATTTTGTTAGAGATAACGCCGCTATATGACAGTCTAGGATCAAATGAAGTCTCCTCCTGACAAGATGTGGCTAATCAGAGGACATTACAAATATTTTAATGAGATGAACATGAATCATAGGTTTAGCAAATTAATTTAAGCCTCAACAGTACTCAGAATTTATGGCAGTTAAGAAGTCTTTTAGACTCAATAGTGCTGGTAGCAGGGTTCCCCTGGTTTGGAAAGATTGACATTATTATAAAGAAGCACATGGAAGATTTATATCAGGTGATGAAAGGACAAAAAAACAATACAAATGACTATAATAATAGAAATAAGAAAAAAGGAAGGAAGGGAGGGGGGGGAGAGACAGAGAGAGGGCGGGAAGGGGAGAGAAGGAGAGAGGAATGAGAGAGAGAGAGACAGACAGACAGAGAAGACAGAGACAGAGAGAGAGAGAAATTGACTAAAGCAAACCTGGTAGAGAAAAAGAGATGAGAACGCCAACCTTTCCTTCCTTATTTGGCAAAGGTGGTGTACTATGTGTGTGTGTGAAACACTGCATGTTAGTTTTGCTGAACAGGGTTTTTTCCTCTTTATTTTCTATTCTTTGTTATAAGGGATAGCCTTCTACATGGTAGGAAATGGAAGCGATTTAAAACAAAACATATCAATCATAGATCATAGATTTAAAGTTAGAAGGGTTCAAGACCATCTAGTCCAATTATCTCATTTTAAAGACCAGGAAAGTGAGACCCAGAGACTTTAACTAACTTGCCCTAGGTCATGCAGGTAGTGGGTGGCAGAGATGGGATTTTAATCCTAGTCTTTTAATCTTAGTCCTTTAAAATAAAAAAGCAAAAAAAGAATAAAGTAAATCCACCTCAGATCACTGATGGATTTCAATTCAGATAATTGAAAATCTCTTTGAATAAATCTATAATTAACTTCAATAAAAGGACTGAAGAACTATTGCTGCAGTTCACTTAAGGAGGTACTTCCATAATAACTGTGCATAACTAAAAAACAATCTAAAACACTAAAATTAGAACAAAAATAAGTACTTATGTAACATCTATGCCCTACTTGTTTCAGAAAGAACAGAAAACAACTTACAAATTTTCCAATGGTACAAAGATTCAGCTTAAAACATGAAAAAAACAGGGCCCAACCAAAGAAGTGAGTACCTTCAACCACCACAACTGGGCCATAAAATGTAAGTAATAATTTTATCATCCAGGAAAATAAACATAAAATAGCAGCACCATCTTGAACTTCCGTCCTTCAAAAAAGCCAGTGATTTAAAAAAATAAAAAGCAAAAGCATGTCAAATCACCTTGCTACTGACTATCTCCCAATAAATAAGAAATGTAATACTAATAATGGCCATTATAGTAGCACACGATACCTGGTGTTTTTCTGAGGAGTTAGAATAACTTGGCCCTCTGGTGTGATGTCTATAATACAATGTTCAGGCAGAATTCCCATTCCACAGAGCTGGATATCTTGGGAATTAGCTGATCCTATTAAAGTATGTTCCTGAGGAAGAATGAGATTTGTTGATTAACACAGAACAGAAATTTTAATGTATATAAAGTCAAATCTCCTTTCATTCTGTATCTTGAATGGATCCATTATTTTGGCTGTATCTGGGGGTGGGGGGACCAGACCTAAGATCTCATTGACATAACAAACCACCAATATGTAAAGTCCTTTTACCAGTAGAGATGGGCAACTGCTCTGGGGCACCGACCATGAGCATGTGTGAGAGAGACGGCTTGAATAACATGGAAAGAACACTCACTGGCTCTGGAGTCAGGGACCTGGGTTCATCTATCGCTTCTGTTACTTAGTACCTCTGTGACCTCCAATAGGTCACTTAACTGCTCTGAATATGTTTCCACATCAGTAAAATAAGGGATTTGTACCAGGTAGGTGGTCTCTGGGGGCCTTTCCAGTTCTAATTCTATGATTCCAAGGTTGACTCTCTATCTAATTCTACTATACCAAGCCTGCCATTTGTTGGTTGAAATCTTTTAAAGCAAAGAGACATATTTGGGGCAGGGAAGGGGTGGTTGTGGAAAATTCAGACTTTCTATAAGATACATTCCATAGTTTAGGTTTCCTTTAAAAAATTATCATCATCATGAAAATTTAGTTGAAGGATAGATACCTTTTAAACTAAAAGCTATATTTCAAAGTTACATATTATGTAATGACCACCAAACCATGAAAAGTCAGCTATAAAAATTAAAAAAAAACTCTCTGTATCATTAAATGAAATTACTAATATTGGTTCCAGAAGACAAATGATGAAATAATCTAGTAACAACAGGAAATAACAAATACCACGGATGTTGGAAAACATGGTTGCTATATTGGTTCTAAATGCTTTTTGTTGTTGTTATGAAGCTCAAGGGGAAAGAAGCAGAGGGTTGGTTGGAGGGGGTAGAAGATATTTAGAAATAACCAGTATAAAAACCAAATGTTATCAATTAAACTTTTTCTTTAAAAACCATCCTTGTAGTAAAATGATTACCAAATCTTCAACCTCAAAAAATCTGACTTCATCTCTCACTTTCAAACATACCCACAATTTCCTTTCCTCAAAGCCCCAATTCCTCCACATAAACATCCCTGCCATTCTCTCTCAGCAGATAACCTCACCTCAAGACACTGAAGGATCTGTGAAGGCCCTTGTACCAGTCTAGATGGAAAGCCATCCAAACCTGTATGATCCTGTATGATCCTATGATCCTTCCTTCCATAAATGTTTTAAAAAGGAACTAGCCGACAAGTCCAGATGAAATTCCTTCGGCTCTTTCAACACATAACAGATACTAATAAAGTACCCTGACAGGATCACTATGGACCAGAGCCAGGGGGCAAAGGCCCAAGTCTCCTGGTGGTCTCTGCCTGTACTAACATTACTTCTGGATCACCTAAGGATATAAAAGAAACACCCACTAGGAGAAGGAGTCCTTTAGACCAAGGGCTAACTAGAGGACCAGGAAATCACCACGAATTTGAATTCCCTGCTAAGCAGGTCTTTTCTACCCATCTACATACTACCTCCTGGTTGAAAATTCATTTTAGGTAAAAGTAAGATGTAAATAAGCAAATCTCTTTGTTGTTGACGGTTGAATATCCAAGATTAAAGCACAATTACTCAAGGGCCATACAGAATCAAGTTCAGTCTATTTTAAGTATTCCCTCTGCCCAGTCCTAGCTCTTGCTGCATGATTGGCCTCTTTCCATTTGGAGTCATACATCTCCTTTACGATAACTTTTTAGATCCATGAAATCTACCTCATACTTGGCCAAAAAGACAGACTCGTGTGAGCTCCCTCAAACAAATTCGTTTCAAATGAAGAAAAAAAAAATTTGTTAGGAGCTTATTATGAACAGCAATGACAAAACAACTGAAACTGGATCCTACAAAATAATGACCAAGTCTGGTCCCAAAAAAGAAATATCAGAAAATACCTCAACCCCTCCATCTTTTGCAGGGGTGGAGGTCTGTGGGTATAAAAAAAAATTGCTTGTAACATCAAACTTTTCTGATGTTGTTAGTTATTTATTGAACTTTTTTCTTTCTTCTTGTTTTTTAAAAAAATTCTTTATTATAATAGTGGATCTCTGGAAGGAAAGAGGGGAAAGAGATACAATGGAGAACACAGGTGCTACGAAAACAAAAGAATCAATAAAATTTTATTTTTTTAAATAGCTTAGTATGTGCCAACCACACTGTGCTAGGCACTAGGGGCATAAAAACAAAACAAAGACAGTCCTTACTCAGCCTCATATTCCAGTAAGATAGAGGAGTGTTAGCCAGGGAAGGGTAGGGTCTGGGAGGTCACAGGGGTAGAGAGTAGAACAGTGGAGCAATCTGTTGCTTATACTTTGATCCTAGTTCTTAAAACAAGAAGTAGAAAGCTGAAATTCTATCTTCACCTACACACTTCACTGTCCTCTTATCCATTTCTCCAGGTTCAATTGCTCTCTTCTCGAAAGCTAATCTTCCCACCTATATGATAAATTTGATCCCACTTTTGGTATGTCAAATATACAAATGGCTTGTCTCCAGAATCCTTTCTTTACAATGAGCTTTCTCTTCCCAGGCTCAAACCTGCTTTGATTTCTTCTATTTTAGAAAGACAAACACAAAAATGATTGACCCCCTAGGCTCCCTCCCTCCTTTCATGACCAAGCACTTTGAGTATGTGCTCTTGATTCTACTTCCTTACCCCTGTAATATGGCCAGCCTCTTGTGAGTTCTGAGACACCACTTTTCTAGCAGTTTGGTCTTTGTTTCTTTGGTGTGCTTCTCTTTTTCCTCTAACTAGGGGTATCATGCAAGGCTATGATTATAGTCCTCTACCCTTTTCTCCATAAATTCATTACAAGAAGTATTGTGTTCTAGGGGTGCTAAGAACCCTAAAATGACAGGGCGAAGGGCACGGGTCTGCCTCGAAAGAATTCGACCACTCAAGCCTTCTTTCAGTCAGAGACAAGGTTTAGCATGCTGCCAATAGAAGTGGGCAGGATTTTAAGAGCCTGCACAATTTAATGGAGGCAAGATGGACACTTTTACACAGAAAGACTGAGAAGATCTGGATGTGATTAAGGAGTGGCAAGTAGCCTGAGATGGGGCTAGGTGCAGACAGAGGGCCACAATGAAAGGGCAGTTAAGAGAATTATTGACTGGGATGGATGGGTGTCTCAGGCCAACACCGATCTGGGTTCAGGGGCTTCGGGGTCCAGGTCCCAAAGACATTGTCTTTTCCTTTTAGGGGTCCAGTGCAAATCCCATCTCCATCAGAACTACATATACACTCCCATTACTTCGTATAATAGCTCCACACAGAACTCTAAAATTCTCTATACCCAACTATCTTGCTTGAGGCACAGTTCTATATTTCTAACTTCCTAAAGGATATTTCTACTTTAATCTTCCACTGTCACTTCAAATGAACTATGCCCAAATATAAAATCATTCCTACTCCTGCCCCCACCAAGAAAAGTTAATCCCCACTGCTAAGCCTTTTCTATTTCTACTAATGTTTCTACCATTCTTCTAGTCCCTGAAGCTAAAATTCTGGAATTATCTTCCCTCTCCCTTCCCCAAAATTCCATTAGTCACTAAGTAGTTCATTCCTTTTCCTAAAGGCACTACATGAATAGGTGAAAAAGCATAGAAGTACTCACAAGGAGCCAAGTACCAGGCTAAGGACTGGGGATATAAATGCAGTAGAGAGACAGTTCTAGCCTAAAAAGCCTTATCTTCTAATAGGAAGAGACAACACAATAGGAAAGTGATCATCAGAGGAGGGGCACTCCACAGACATACCCTATCCTGAGGCAATGGTACCTGGAGGTAAAGGGTCCAAAAATGGTGAGGCTGAAGATGAGAACGTATGTTTGGAAGGAGTGAAGACTCAAGTTATTTAGCACTACCCAGGCTAGCATACAGGGCATTTGGCTTGAAGTCAGGAAGATCCCACATACTAGCTGTGTGACCCTGGATAAGTCATTTAATCTTTATCAGCTTCTGTTTCTCCATCTTCCGCAAAATGAGGCATTTGGATTGAATGACCCCTCTAAAGTCCCATTCTAGCTCTAAGTCCACGATCCTATGGTCCATTTTGAAGGTGAGGCAGTAGCAATTTTGTATCTAAATGCCTTTAGAATTCCTCCATAATCTGATCTTGCCCTATGCAATTAATTTTATTCCCCATACTTCCCCATACCAATCCTCTCTCCTCCCTGTTCCCAGAACATAGTAATAGTTGTAGAACGCTTAACACAATGTTTGTCACATAATAGGCATTTAATGTTTGGTTCCTTTCTCCTTCCCTCAACCTTCCTAATTCTTTGTTCTTACTCATGCTGCTTCCCCTGTCTGAAATAACTTCTGTCTTCCCCTCAATCTAAACTTTATTTATCCTTAAAGACTCACTTTAAATCCTATTTTCTTTGACACTTTCTCCAGGCTCTAGTTATTTAACAACCATTCAATCACCAAGCATTTACTGCTCTCTTTCCTTGTTCTAAACACATCCAAATTAACAAGCACGTATGTACCAGGGACACATCCAAATTAACAAGCACGTATGTACCAGGGACAGCGCTAAGTGCCGGGAACACAGAGAAAGGCAAAAAGAGTTCTTGCCCTCAAGGAGTCATGACGTAATGGGGAGAGACAACTCACAGACGACTATGCACATCCACGAGAGGTAATTTCACAGGGAAGGCATGAGTGCTGTGGTTTGTCCATGACATCAGGAAGATGGTGCCATGACTTGCAAGTGAACTGGATTTAAGAGCAAAAGCCAGCAGCCGCACTCTCTCCTCCAAAGGGGTGGGAAAGGTTTCTTGCAGAATGGGAGACTTTGTCTGAGACTTGAAAGAAGCCAGGGAAGACAGGAAGAGGGGCCAGGAGGGAGAAATGTGAGGCATGGAGACAGCCAGCAAAAAGGCAGAGAATAAGGAGATGGAGTATTTTGTTCAGGGAACAAAGGAGACGAGTCTCGCTGGAATGCTTAAAGAGTACATGTTGGAGCTAGGGGTAGAGGGAGAAAAGCAAATGTAAGACTAGAAAAGTAGGAAGAGTTTAGGGTGTAAAAGGCTTTAAAAATCAAAAGGGATTTTATATTTGTTCTTGAAGGTAACAGGGTGCCTCTAGGGCTTACTGAATAGGGCAATGACAAGGTCAGACGTGCCACTTTAGGAAGATCATTCTGATAGCTGAATCCTGGTGCTGGAGTTCACAGAGATTTGAGACACAGAGACCAACCAGTAGACTACTGCAGTCATACAAGCATGAGGTGATGGGGGCCTGCACCAGGGTGGCAGCGGCATCAGAGGAATGAAGGCAGCATATACAAAGGTAAGTAAAAGAGAAAAGACTTAGCAACAGAGTGAATATGGGAAGTGAGGACTTGAGGGTGACATCTAGGTTACAAGCCTGGGTCACTGAGGGGATAGTGGCAATACTCTACAACAATGTGTTAAACTGAAATAAAAACAGGCTGCATATTGACTTAGAAACTACAAATTTATGTTATGTTTTACTGCATTTTTATTTATTTTGTTTAACATTCCCCAATTACCTTTTAATCTGGTTCAGACCACCCTGGGGAATCAAGACTAACAACTCTGCTCTATGATCCCTATACTATAACATGAGAGTTAGGAAGAGGGGAGAGAACTTTTTTTGGGGGGGGAGGGAGGTACGGAGATAATGATTTCTCTTTTGGATGTTTAAGATACTGAAAGACACCTGTTTTGATATATCAACTAGGCAGGTGAAAATGCAACACTTAAAGGCCAGAGGTTAGAGCTAGATAAGTAAATCTAAGAATCATCTTCGCAGAGATGATAATTGGGATCTGATGAGATCACCAAGCCAAAAAAAATAGCGGGAGAAAAAGGGCCAGGAGACACGCTTGAGGGTCACCCCTGGTTAGAAGGCATGAACGAAGAGCCAGCAAAGGAGACAAAAAAAGATCAGACAAGTAGAAAGATAGCCAGGAGAGAGAAGATAGCCAGGAGAGAGCAGTGTCAGAGAAACCTAAAGAAAAGAGTGAGTTAAGAATTAGAGAAGAAGGTGACCAACAGTGCGAAAGGCTAAATAAATAAAGAGGGGGAAAAAGAATGAGGTCTGAAAAGAGTGGGTTTAGTTAGACGCCAGACTGTAGAAAAGAAGAAAGGGAGTGGAGGCAGCACATGGAGACTAATTTCTCCAGGAGTTTAGTCACACAAGGGAGGTGAGATACAAGATGTCTGATACTGTGGATGGCCGGATCAAGGGAGGGGTTTTTTGAGGATGAGGGAGACATATACATGTTTGTAGGCAACAAGGATACAGCCAGTAGACAGGGAGAGATTGAAAATTAGTGAGAGAGTAGGGATGCTTGTAGGGACAATCTGCTGGGGAACATGGGATGGAATGGCATCACTTATGTACCTACTATATTTAAAACAAGTTCTATAGTTGTTTAGCACTTAATTCTATCCTTTTCTCCTCTGACACTGCCACCACTCTAGTTCAGGCTCCCATCACATCACACCTTGACTACTATAATAACCTGCTGGTGGGTCAGCCTGGCTCAAGTCTCTCCCCATTCCAATCCATCCTCCATTCAGCCACTATGTCATATACGCCCACATGACAACACCCCTCCTTCCCCCCACAATAAACTCCAGTGGCTTCCTATTGCTTCCAGAAGCAGTACAAAATGTTTTGTTAGGCATTCAAAACCCTCCATAATCTAGCTCCCACCTACCTTTTCAGCCTTCTTATAGCTCACCCCCCACCACATTGTCTTCAATCCAATGACATTGGCCTCTTGGCTATTCCACTGACAAGATACTCTATCTCTCAGTTCTGGGTGTTTTTTTCTGGCTATGCCCTATGCCTGGAACACTCACCCTTCTCCACTACAACTACTAGCTTCCTTTAGTCCCAACTAAAATTCCACCTTTTACAGGAAGCCCTTCCTAACTCCTCTTAATTCCAGAGTCTTCCCTCTGTTAATTATTTCCTATTTATCCTGTGTATAGCTTGCTTCATATATATTTGTTAGCAAGACATCTCTCCTACTAAGCTGTAAGTTCCTTGAGGGCAGGGGCTGTCTTTGTATCCCTAGGGCTTAGCACAGTACCTGGCACATAGTAGGCGATTAATAAATTCTAATTTATTGATTGATACCTTTATCTGCATGTTACCTTTAACTCTCCAACTAGACAGTCTGTTCATTGTGGGAAGGGATCCTGGCTCACATTCTATGTAACATCTTGGAAGGATCACACAATGCTGGTACTTCCTACTTAAGGAAAACTGCTTAAACAAAAGAAGTTATAGAGACAGCTAGCTATCTATCAGCTATCAGTTACAGAGATATATAGCTTATATAGATAGATGTATATATAGATATATAGAGAGCTATAAACCAAGTGTTACTAAGTTCAAGTGAATTCAACAAATACCATAAATATTTCTTAAATGCCTACTATGTGAATGTACTCAGCCAGATGATAAATACAGGAAGAAACAAAATATAGTCCTTAACCTCAAAGAGTTACAGTCTACTTGGTCAAGAGAAAAATATACTAAATTACAATGAACAGTATGACTAATTCAAGGAGAAAAATCTTATAGATGATAAGTATCACAAAAAACTTTATTGATGAATTAAAGCCTAAGGTAAGGCCAAAACAAGGAAGATTTTTTTTAGACTGAGATGTGGGGAGAAACCCCTCTAAGAATGAGAAATTCTGTATATAAAAACAAAAAAGGTTGGAAAGGTCAGAATTAGATGGGGAAGAACAAGTAATCTGGTTTGTCTGGAATCTGAAGAATCAAACCAAACAAGTTAGCACTCAGAGAATGCCGAAGGCAGAAGAGAATCTTCTTTATTCATTCAAAGCTATTTATGAGCAATCCTAACCACTGCCTCCTGCCCCCCCCCCCGCTCCCAGTGCTCCCCATAGCACTGTAGGGGAATCTGGCAGAAACATAAGGCAATGGACAGTTTATTACTGAAGTTCTGAGCTCATATTTGTGTTTATCTTGAGCGTCTCTCTTAACACTCCCTGGCCTGTCTCCTTAACCCAAAAGTCTCCTCTCAAGGAATGTCTCTGTTCTACTTCACCCATCCCCAAGATTTCTCCTAGATGCAGCAGACTTTGTCTTATACTTCAAGTGAGCTTGTCTGCTGGGAAATGACATGACCAACAAGCATTTCGAACGTGCTTCTTTTTGGATTAGGATCTATCATTTTATCAGTATTGAGAATGTCAAGTGAGGAACCTTTTAAAAAAAAATCCAATGACTATCAGAACTTGTTCTGCACTTTACAGTCTTAGAGACTTGGCTTGAGAACTCAGAGAGTAAATGATCTGGCCAGGATCCTACGATCAGTGTGTCAAAGGCAAGATTTGACCCGAGGTTTTCCAGACTCTAAGACCAGGTCTCTATCTGCTATGCAACCCTGACTCTCATTCTGAACATAAATATATTACGAAAACAGACAAGGTTATCATACGTGGTCCTCAAACCCAAATCCAGCAGGAAGGAATAAACTTACAACATCAACAAGCAAGTCCTCAAACCAAGAACACACTGCAACTGTTAGTGCCAATGCAAATATAGATTCTGTCTCCTCGGCTATTGGCTGCCATCTATCTCTCTTAACTACCACTTTTATGTTGCTGATGCCCAAGCTTGAGCCCTTCATGCTCCTTGGAAACCTGGGCAAACCTCTACTTTCCCCTAATCATTACCAGTGATCTATGAACTCTCCCAGGCACCTACAGACAGTCTTCTGGAAAACACATCTTTACATTCTTGCAGTCAAGGACTACAAAACCTAAGAGGCAAGGAGAAAGAAGAGAAAAAGTTCCTACATATCTCTGCAACATTTCCCCCCCTAAAGCTGTTGATGGCTTCTTGTTTTTGTTTTTAAAGACTGGGTTTCTCTATCCCTCCCTGGCTAAAAGTACAGTATCCAGTCATAGGCCCAGTGCCAATATGGATCAGCACAACGGTTTGCAGCAGCTCTGTTTTGCCTCTCCTTAGGCAGCCTGGTGGTCCTTCTCTCTTCAGAGATCAGCCTACTGGCATCAGACTTAGCATGGGCACCTATCAGTTTCAGTCCTACTGAGGCTTGGAACTCAAAAAATCAACCAGCCTCAGCCTCCACCAGCAGCAGAGATTATACAGGCTTGTGCCAACACACCTAGCTCCTCTTGAATTTTATTCAGAGTAATTTCCTGAAATGTCCCCTATTTACCAACATACACCACCACCCTATTTACCTTCCCTTGTAAGAAAGAAAAACAGTTAATTAAAAGCAGCAGGCACAGAGATGGTGCTGGATAACATATGCAACATATGTACCTGTTGATCAATCACCTCTAAGGAAAGGAAGTGTTTTATCACCTGCTCTCTAGGACTAACACTGGTTAATATCACTAATCACTTCAGATCCCTGTTATTATTGTTTTCATTTATTCATAAAAATATATTGTACATATTGTTTTCCTGATTCCTACTTGGTGCCAGATCATTTTTTTCTGCAGTTTTCCCACATTTCTCTAAATTCCTTATATATTTTATTTTCTAAGGTACTCTATTATTAATAGAATACTAGTGGTACTTTATTGTATTTGCATACTACAACTGGTTAAAACATCTACCAATGGATAGTTACTTTATTTCAAGTTTTTTCCTGGCACAAAAAAAAAGGTACTAGAAATATTTTGGTATATATTGGGTCTTTCTGACTGTCTCTTCTTTAGGAATGAATATCCAGTAAAGGGATCACAGGGTCAAGGAAGGATGCTCCGTCCCCTCCCCAACAATTAAATAATTTGTATTGGCTGCAAATTATACTGGGTGCTTACCGAGCCTAGAAAAAGGATTTTTAACCCTTTTTGAGTCACAGATGCCTTTGACAACCTTGGGAAGCTTATGGACCCCTTCTCAGAATAATGTTTTTAAATGCTTAAAATGAAATACATAAGATTATAAAGGAGACCAATTATACTCAAATATAATTATCAATATATGTGTGTGTGTGTGTGTGTGTGTGTGTGTGTACACATATAATTTTAAACTTCACAGGGCCTTGGTTAAGAACTCTTAGTCTAAAGGAACATGTTTGACATCCATAAATTACTCAAAGGATAATTACATAAGAATTATCCAAAATGTATGAGTCATATCAGTTCTCACCCTTGAATGTCCCTCCGCCATGTCGGCCCCTTTCTCCCACTGGTGAATTCCTTCTGAGGCTTCTATTGTGAGGGGACAAGGCCAGCCAATCTGCATTCCCTCTTTCTAGGCTGTGCTTCTGACTCTCCAAACTTTGCCACTATGACTCAGTTGCCTTCTTGCCCTAGAACTTCCTTTGGCCTCTTGGACCTTCTCATTCTGGAGCTTACCAAGAACCACATCTGCCCCCTAATCTCACTTTAAGTTCCTTTCAAGGTCTCCATTTTGTGAGATCAGTCCAGGCTGGGCTTACTTCATTCTCGTCTCACTGTGCTGACTCTGCACTTCACCACTACCCCCAACCCCATGCAAGTGGCTGTGAGCAAGCCAGGGATATTAATTATTAAAGCATGCAAAGGGCAGTTCCCTTTCTCCTACAAATCAAGGTTTGCCTTCAGATGGAGGTATGCTGCAGAGGGAATGAGCTCCCTGAAGCAGATGCTGAATCACGCAAACACAGCCACCATCCCCCACACACATCCCTGCCTGCGTTCCTCCTCGAGCTACCAGTTCTCCCAGTTGTTGCTCATGATCAAGTTCCAAGGAAAGAAAGAAAACCCACTAGTACAAAAGCAGTGGTAGTTCTTATACTAGTCACATCTCCAACCTTGACTTTTTAATAAGTAAATATCTTACTTGCTTACAAAGAATGTACAGAGATTTCTTGACTCTTGCTAGGCAAGTTCAAGAATATCCAGTTAGCGATTCAAAACAGCTGCTGGAGTCAAATTATTGTGTCTTTCTGTCTGCTGATAGGAACCATATAGATTCAGAACTGCCCCCAGAACACAGAATAAGATGGAATGCAAGATGACCTTGCATTCAACTCTGTGGCATGTCTGTCCAAGTGAACCTCTTCTAGATAGAACCATAAGTAAATGAAAGGGAGTTTGGTCTGGCTACTTAAGAGTTATGGAATAGGGAGATGTCAGAGCTTGGAAGAGACAATCATGTAATCCAACCCTTTCATTTTACAGAGAAGGAAAATGAAACCTAGAGATCATAGGTCACTTGCCCAAAGTAAGTCAACTAATGGCTAAAAGATGGAATCTAAATGAAGGAGAGGTGAAATGAAAAATTCTTGCCACACAACACTTCATAATCTCTTTACTGAACTAAAAATTTCCTGGACTGAGGTCATCTTTATCAACTTGCTATGTCTATGAAAATATCTTTTCTTGAGTTTAACTTAAAATCAAAGAATTCAGCACTACCTCAAATGCTGCCAAAACTGGGCTGAACACACAGACTGAAACAAAATCCAAACACCTACACACAAGATGACAGGAAATATTTTGATTCTTCTCCAAAAGTCTATCAACAGTGTCTTTGTTTAATTCTTTTAAATGTATTTAGAGCAGAAATGAGTCAGGATTTTTTCTTATTCTGTGCTCTTATTTGCATTATGTGGCATAAGGAAGAAAAATAACACATGCTTCTGAGAAACAAAAAAAGGTTAAGTGATTAATGCCCCAATACAAAAAGTCTCTAAAAGCAATTGAATATAATTGCAAACTGAAATTTCAGTCATACTACCTTTGAAAGGTGTAAAACAATGTTACAACACAAAAGTAGAAACACAAGAATAACACTTGTTAGAGTCCTCATTACGGTGATAGAGATGCACTATACATCATTAATTACATTGGAAGAAATGACACAACCAACACAATAATAACAGGACCATAGATTTAGAGATGGAACGGACCTCTAGAAGTCAACTAGCCCACCCATCTCATTTTTAAAATGAGGAAACAGCAGTTCAAAGAGGTCAAGGGACTTATGCAAAAGTCCATCAGTGAACAAGCACTTATTAAGCACCTACTCTGTGTCAGGCACTATACTATGTGCAAAGGATACCAAAAAAAGAGGCAAAACAACAATTCCTACTTCCAAGGAGCTGGGGGGGGGGGGGGGGGAAGGCAGGCAAACTGAAAACAACTATGTACAAACTGGATGCACATAAGATAAATTGGAGCTAATTTCAGAGGAAAGGCACATGGAAAAATGACAGGACTTGAATACTCACTGGATTTATAGGGATAAGAGAGACTAAGGAGTTAAGATGACACCTAGGTAGTAAGTCAAATGACTGGGAAGATGTACCTTCCATAATGGTAAGGAAGTAGGGAAGAGAGGAGGACTTGGAGGAAAAGATAATGAGTTCAGTTCTGGAAATGTTGACTTTAAGGTGTCAATGGGGAATCCAGTTCAAGATGTCTCAAAGGCAATTGGAAACATAAGAATGGAGGACAGGAGGAGAGAAGTTAGAACTGGATAATTAGATCTGAGAGCTGATGAGATCCAGTAAGTGGAAGAGGCAGCATTCAAAGTCCGGTCTCGTTACGCCGAATCAATCACTGTTTCTACTGATTTTTAACTATTCTATAGCAGAGATTTCGTGTATTAAATGACACTGTATTTAACTTCTTAAAAGAAAATATCTTCCAACAAAGAAATTGTGGTAAACTACTAAGTTTGTCCTTCATTGTAGACACTTTTCTGAGACATAATTTGCTATTGTTTTTTAACATAAGGCTCTTACTATGCAAGTTAATCATTCCTCCTATAAATAGTCTTAGCTAAGACTCATAACATGCCACCTCTACCGAACAAAATAATTACCATCTGTAGTATCCGTACTCTTCTAAAACTCATAGGCCAGAAAATATTAGGGTCGTTCAACCCTCAAATGGTGACCACAAATATGATGCTTGGTCCTCAGATCAGCAGATTCAGGAACTTGATTTTACCAATTCATGCAGAGGTTTCTGCTACGGATCCAACATGTTATTTAAGAGCTTATGGCTTCCTGTTTCCACCATTAACTACATGCTAGATTTTATGTTGCCTTCCCATCTTCACCACCCGAATTCCTTCCTTCCCTCCCTACCCTTTTCTACAGGTAAAATATAATTTGCATATCAAATTTCCTTGTAACTCTTCCCCTCACTTTGTACCTTTTCTGTATTCTTGCTTATAGACTCACCACCATGGCAAAAAAATACATACATCATATAACCAAAAAGGCTTTTAAAATGAGTCTACTGACATTTTAATCCATAAATGACAAGGTGATGACTTAAATTTTAATCAAGATTGAACACGTGATTTCTTTCTAAAGCATACTGAGTGAGAAAATCATTTAAATGATTTCCAGAGCATTCTCAAGCTTGGAAAAGTTAATATGAATCTTCTTTGAAATAACAATATGTGACTATCACCACTGATCTCAAAAAACATTGCTCCTAGGACGGAAAGACAAAGAAGGAAACTAGATGCAAAGTTATGGTGTAATTTATGTACTACCTAGTTTAGGATCTAAGATCACAAGATCATACAGTTTAGGAGTTTCTGATCTTTGTGTTATGGACTCCACCTTTGGCAGTCTGGTGAAGCCTATGGACCCATTCTCAGAACAATGTTTTTTAATACATAAAATAAAACACATGAGATTACAAAGGAAACTAATTATATTGAAATACAGTCATCAAAATATTTAAATACAAGAATACAAATCCCAAGAACAGAACTCAGGATCTTGACCAATGACTTCATTTTTAAGATGAGAAAATTGACACATAACAAGTTTAAGTGATCTAGATAATAATTTCTCAAGGAAGCTATTCAGTTCATTCATTTCAGTCCCATCTGACTCTTCATGACCCCATTTGGGGTTTCTTGGCCAAGATACTGGAGTGGTTTGGCGTTTCCTTCTCCAGCTCATTTTACAGATGAGGAAACTGAGGCAAACGGGGTTATGTGACTTGCCTAGAAGTGTTGGAGGCCAGGTTTGAACTCAGGAAGATGAGACAACCTATGTTAGGACTCTATCATACTGTAATAAATAAACTGAAAAGTAAATTATTTTACCTTTAAATAGTAAACCAGGAGTTCATTGAGGGCAGGATCAGCATTCAAATTGACAAGAAAACATTTATTATCCCCAACTTTGATTCCTGAAGATTGAAGAGATATTCCAAGACTCTCCAGCTGTTTCTGTCGTTCCTGTAAGGATATTCAAGAAGTATTAATGCTACAAGTTTTAAGGCACTGAGAATATACAAAATTTAGAAGACATCACTGAACTAAACATATGAACAATTTACATATAAATATTTTTTAAGCACATTATAAACACTAACCCAAATACTACACTGGGCTCTCCTGCTGTTGCCATATAATAAGTAGCACTTGTTACCATTACTCTGACTTATTGTGTTAATGAATGAGTATGCTCACATGTGCATATGTGAGGGAATTTGTATACCACAGTATGTGTTATGTGCATACATTTTTCCAGATGAGATTATTTCGATGTATGTACAAATGTGAGAAAAAGAATAGATATATGAAAGTTCTGCATCGCGAGTCTATTCCTAGGAATACTAATACCTTCGGTACTTTTCTCATCGAGTTGTCGAGGGGTACAGATGAGGTGATACACGTAAAGTCAGCTGTCATTACCATTAACAAAAGTAGTCATGTGGAACAAGGATAGGGTCAGATGGCAGGCCTCTATCACATCAATGCGGCTCTCCATGACACATCGATGGGTCTCCAGCTGCCAGCCTGCACCTCTGGTTGTGTTTGAGCATTAGTTGCCATTAAAATAATTATCACCAAAAAGCTATGACGGGATGGGGTTGTTCAGTTATTTTTTTAGTCATGCCTGACTCTATGACCCCATTTGGGGTTTTCTCAGCAAACACACTAGAGTAGTTTACCATTTCCTTCTCCAGCTCATTTTACAAATAAGGAAGTGTAGGCAAACAGGGCTAAGTGACTCGCTCAGGGTCACACAGCTATTAAGTGTCTGAGGCCAGATTTCAACTCAGGAAGATGAGTCTTTCTGACTCTGGGCCCAACTCTATCCACTGTGCCACTTAGCTCCCCCAATGGGGCAGAAGCCAGCTGCCAAAAGTCCAAATAAGTGAGAAAAGAAATCATCTCAAAAATTATTGATGGTAAGTTCATATTAGAGAATAAATGCTTACTTATAAGGTCTTCCTTAAAGTTATTCTAAATTCAATATATGGCAGACTGTGGAAAAGCTGTCAGTATACTTGATTTACAATTTCCATGAGCTGAAACATGGATTTGGCCAATTCTAAAGAACTTAGGGTTATTTGCTTTGGTCTTTGCATATCTAGCATAGTGCCCTGGCCAAGAGAAGGCACTTAATAAACCCTACTCCCACCCTCTGAGAATCTTGATTCATCACTGATAAACAAATAACCTAAGACCTTTCAGGGAGAGTGCCTTCCTCCCATTTCTTCATCTCACCTCACGCATTTCACCACCATCTTTTCCTTTACCCCGGCCTCACACGAGGCGGGGCCCCTTCTCTTTGCCAAGGAAAATCCCTCTGTGTGTACCCTTGATCCCACTACATACAGTCTTCTGCAGCACACTGTTCTCTCTAGTATCTCCATTCTTTCTCATGGCTAAACTCTTTTAGAAAGACTCTTTCGGTGAGTTTCTCCGCTTCTCTCATTCTCTTTTGCAGTCTGGCTTCCAACTTCATCATTCAACTTCACCTGCTCACTCCAAAGTTAACAATGATGTCTTAATTGTAAAATCAAATCAGTTTTTCTCTGTCCTCATCCTTCCAGACCTCTCTGCAGGCTTTAACGGCTCAGTTCCCACTGAGGGAACCTCTTCCTTGTCTCTGCTTTGTCTTCCTTCAAGACTCAGCTCAAATCCTACTTTCTGCAAGGGGCCTTCTCAGATTCCTCTCATTCCCAGGGCTCTCCCTCTGAGCTTGCCTCTAGTTTACCCCAATTGCTTGCATACTTTTTGTTTATCTCAATAGAATGTGAGCTCCTTGAGGGTGGTGACTGTCTTTGGCCTTTCTTTGTATCTCTAGTACTTAGTACAGTACTTGGCACAAAGTCAGGATGGATAAATGCTTAGTGAGTATTTACTAATTGGTCTGTATGCCTGTAAAAATCCCTTTCCTTCAGGATCCAGTCAAACCCATATAGAAGGTTTGCCACCATTTAGTTCTAATCTAATGTTCCACCATTATGTCCCTCTGAACCCTCTATTCCTGAAAGGCTGTTTTAATCACTGTTTTCTACATGTGACTTTATTCATTCCCTCCCCACTTCCCTCTACCTACTCGAATCCTATTGATCCTTCAAGATTCAGGTCAAGTCCTACCTTCTCTATAAACTCTTCCTTCACTGATCACCCTATCTTTTGAAATCCTACAACACTTACTATCTATCCCACATACAACTAACAATAACTTTTCATATTTTCTTAGCTCAGCAAAACTATAAAGTCATCAAAGACAGAGTCATGGCTTGTTGCATATTCTACATCAGAGGCATCACACTTGTGGCCCACATCAGATTAATTAATAAAAATACAATGCAACATAGATAATGTTAATTTGTGGTTTTCTAACTCAATATGCCACCAGATCACTTGAGTTTGACTCTTGTCTTGGATAGCACCCAGAACATACTGGAATTCAATTAATGTATTCCAAAAAATAACCAAAGTTGATTAAATTTCAAGATTAGTGTACTATTCACCAAACAGCCTTCTGTTTCAATCATCCCTCGTTCTCATTAATATGCACCTACGCAAAACTAAAAGCTGTAGAAAAGATTAATATGTTTTATACAAAGAAAATAATTCATATTGTTAGTATGTGATAAAATCTTATTAATAGTATAATACTTTTTACTAAGAAGGAATTTATCCCTCTAGAAAATGCAATCATTTGCTGGTTTCTTCTACACTAAGAGATCAAAGGGCTTGGAATACGATATTCCGGAGGTCAATGGAGCTAGGATTAAAACCAAGAATCACCTACCCAGCAAAACTGAGTATCATGCTCCAAGGCAAAATATGGACTTTTAATAAAATAGAGGACT
>CM053625.1:234737439-234764699 GCA_028646595.1 Phalanger gymnotis
GGGGAGAAAATCTGTAATTCAAACGCATGTGAAAATCAATGCTGAAAACTAAACATATTAAAAATAAATTAAAATAAAGAATTACAAAAAAAATCATTTGCTGGTTTCCATTCAATATTAATATAAAATTATTTGGTAAGAGATGGAACAACAATATAACTCATCTACCATTATTCCCTACTTGTTTTAAAGAAAACCAAATTTACATTGTCCTTAGACACTTTACTATGCTCATATAACAGTATACTGCATGAAGACAGTGTGGTAGAGGGGGGAAAAAGAAGGAACTCAGAAGACTATCCTCTGGAATACTGCAATGCTTTGACATAAATTTAGTCAAATCAATATTCAACAACATTCATCTATTCATTCCACAAATATTTATGGGGGGACCACTATGTGTAATATATTCCACTGTGGGCAATAAGAAAATGAGAGTAAGAGAGAACTAAAATTTAGTTCTTATTCAAGAAGCTTATAATCCAATGAGATATGCATAGGAATGATTATAAAGTAGAACGTGATAAATTCTATAAAATGAGACAAACTAATTGTTTCCTTCAGCATAGTGGGAAATGTATGTATAGCCTGAATAGATAAAATAGCTACTTCAATAAAGGGAGAGAAGTGGAGGGAACAGTAAGAAGCAGCCCTGTGTGTCTCAGGAACAGACAGGATGCATCAAGCATCCCTAATTAGGTATGTCATGCCCCTAAGATCAGACATACTGGAACCTACCTAGAGCAGAAGGAGAAACTGAAGACAAATGTCACCTACTTAACAATTTTTTTGACCTTATGCTGTTCATTTTGGCACATTTATAATGATGCCACCAAAATTAGCTAATGTTATAAATGTTTGAAAGGCTTATGCAAATTTGCAGAAATAATAATCTTATTATAGGAGTTGGCAGGCAATAAAGATGATAGCCTAAGCTGTACCATTAAACATTTGGAGCTTGGGCAAGTCTTATTCAGCTCCTTACAAACCCGCCTAGGAAAGTGATAAAAATGCTCACCAGTAGGCAGCATATTTCACTGAAATTTAAGGGATGAGAACCAGAAGCTACCAATTAATCAGTTGGAAAACTTTTAAGTTCCCCTCCAGTGCAATTACCCTGATGAGACACTGGAAAAATACATCTCTTGCACTGTGAACGGTACTGCCATTTTGCTTCAGGCTTCTCCAGGGAAAGTAATTTTTGGAAATAAAACCCACCACCAAAAATAAACAAAGCCCTTGACTTAAGAGTCTGAATGCTCATCACTGGCACAGAGTCAGTCGGTCACATATAAAATCAAAAGAAAAAGGAAGGACCATAGTAAAATAAGAAACTTCATTTCAATCCAATCAGATACATTCAGGAAGAGTTGTGGAATATTTTGAAGGAGTTTTGAAGAATATTTAAAAGGTAAGAGGTTCTATTTCCCCTTAAATGAAGAAATACTAACCTGTGCAATCTCCTCTGTTTTTCTTAATTTCTCTTCCCAGGTTATAGTCATTTCTTGAATCAATTTCTCTGATTCTTCTAGCCGATCCTTTAGCTCTGGTGATTTCATGGCCTACAAAGAGAAAACATTTCAGTCTTAAAATGTGAGATGCCTTGAAAAAATGAGATGCTAAAAACCTAATGGGACAAAAGTAACAATCTGCCTCATCTCAGCTCAACAATACAGTGAGGTCTTTGACCTAGGCAAAAACATACAATGGACTGAGACTGATACACAGAATCTCTATTGTAGCGTCTGTGACATGAATCCAAGACAAATTAGCTAGGGCATATGAAGCTGTGCCATAGGGAAAAATGTAGTGGATTTTGAAACAGTTAACCTCAAGGTTCAAATCTAGGCTTTGCTTCTATTTAACTGTGTGGCTTTGGGGAAATCACATGAACCCTCTGAGCCTCAATCCGCTCATTTTTAAAAGTGAATTTGTGAAATGATGAGGTTAAAGCATCGCAAAGACAAAAAAACTGAAAGACTGATTGACACAACGGCCAACCATAATTCCAGAAGACTAGTAGTAAACTGTTTTACCCACCTCCTAACAGAGAGGTGATGGATTCAAGACACAGATAAAGACATATTTCTTTGGAGATGGAAAATGTGGGACTTTATTTTACTTAACTATGTATACTTGTTACAAGGATTTTACTTTTTTTTTTCTTAATCAGAAACGGGGGAAAATGTTACTTTAAAAATGAAATAAAAATTTTAAAAAGACCATGGGGTTACTTTTATAAATCTATATTCTATGATCTATATGAGCAATAATTAATTAGATATGGCAGTTTATTTTTTTCTGACCACTTTGTAAATAAATAGTTAATCACTTTTAAAGAGCCACTTGGCAAAATATGGAATAATGGACCATCTAAGTAAGCAAAAATTTTGGTGTGTTAATGGTTTTATTCCAGAAAGTGGTTCATTTAGAGTCACAGAGATGACTTACTATATTGTCATTAATAACAACAATACTGCTTTATGGTTGACAACAAACTTTGCATCACATTCTCATTTCATCCTCAAAAATCCCTAGGAGATAAGTATTATTATCTCCATCTTACAAGTTAGAAATTCAGGGATGGCTCAAAGCTTGCTTACACAATTAGCAGTGGATGTGTCCACTACCAGTTCTACCCCCATCTACCACAACCACCAATAACCACATGCCTTCTAAGCTACAGGCCTCCGTGAGGAGGAGGCAGGGGATTTCCCCCCAGGGAGATGGGGAACCCCCACCTGAGGATACTCCCCAGGACTAAATCTTTCTCTTTTTCTGGGCCTTGCTCAGGTGACAGAGAAAGAGAGATTCCCAGTCCCCACCCCACCACTCCACACACCAAACCTGCCTCTGGGGGTCCAGGGCCTCCAAGGATCCCTAACACTCTAGGTTGGGAGGGGCCAGGTTGAGTCACATGTCATGGGACCAAGGTCTATGTGTGTGGTAGGGGGAAAAAAGGGTACAGTGGGGCCTGGACCTTCAATCCCAAATCCATTTCCTGCTGCTCTCTCAGGTTTTCCAACCGCATCAAGAGGGCACTATAAACTGAAAAATGGTGTCAATGCCAAAAATACTTTTTTTAATTGAAGAGAGAGAAAGAGTAAGGGAGGAAGCTGGGCTATGACTTCAAGACCAAACTACTCTCTAATATACACATTGTCTCTGTCTATTCCAAATGGTACACTAAATGAAAGAATCAATAATTTACTTACTAAATTTAGAGACAAATTATATAATGTCACTAAGACTGGCAGGCATTAGTTCAATACGAAGAAATACTGAAAGGTAAGGAGATGTCACGATAAGAGGTAGCACAGTGAATGGACCTCCAAATGGGGAGTTACGAAGACCCGTTTAAGATACTAACTAGCTCTCTGGCCCTAGATAAGTCATTTCTCTGAGCTTTACTTCTCTCATCTGTAAAATGGGGGGAAACGACGCTATTCCACTTGTTATTTCAAGGCTCAAATGAGATCATTTACATAAGTGCTTTATGCAATTTGAATGGCTACATGTTAGCTATGATCGTTACTGTTATTATAGATCATAAATGGACTACATCTCCTATATAGTGCCACCATGAAAAATGTCAAATGGTAACCAAGCATACTAAGATCACATCATTTAAGGCCTAGACTGTCATCTGTCTCCTGTTCTCTGCACTGGTCAGACGAGAGGTGTCAAACACGCGTCACCAGCAGCCCAAACCAGATTAAAAGATAACTGGGAAATGTCTAACAAAATAAATAAAAACACAGATGATGCCAATATGATCTTCTAAGTCGACGCGTGACCCACAGAGATCCTCCTGGACAGCTTAGTGGTGTTTAAGTTTGAAGGCACTGGGTTAAACTCTTAGTAGAACATGAAAGAAGGCTGGAAGCCTGCAACGCCCCAGACACAAATACTGGCTATGCTTTCCTGAGATGATCTTGTGGTCTACTGCAGCACTCCTTGTGGTAAATGAGAGGCGGAGGTGAGCTGTCTGAGGTACACTTTACCGACACCGAGTCAAGCAGCCACTCTCTGAGGATATACGCAGTATCTGTCAGGATTTGTGTGCCTCTTCGGAATTATGCAAAGCACTATGGAGGATATGGAAGAATTATGAGACATGCTGCCTTTCCAGAAGGACTTACGGTCCATTGCGGGGAGTTAAACACAGGAAAAAAAATTAACCCACGATAAAAGGGGATTACATAATTAAGTGGTAACTGGTTAGACAGTAAACTGGGAAGGGGAAATGTATGTGGAACGTTGTTTTTCCACCCATTAGACAGGAAGCTCTTAGCAGAGATTGGCTCACTCGTTTCTTTGCATCCCCACTACCTATTATGAAGCTTAGCAAACAGTAAGTGCTTAATAAATGTTTTCCATCAATTAATTCATTAATCTACTAAAGATTTTCAGTTAACCTTGCCATCACCTCAAGCTGAGTTCTAAGGCTTTGCAGTAAATAAAACACTAGACTTGGAGTCTGGAAAATCTGGGTTCAAGTCTGGACACTTCAGACACTTCATTTAATGTTTGTCTGTCTCTGTTTCCTCATCTATAACATGGGGATGTAGATACTCTAATAACAACTACATCCCAGAGTTGTTCTGAGGGTTAAATGAGAGAATGTTTGTAAAGTGCTAGGCAAACCCTAAAATGCCATATGTTGGTATAGCTATCATCATCGTCACCACCCACGGCCAGGCCCTAAAAAGGGTCATCCACATTCACTGCTTCCATTTCTTTCTATGTCCCTCATTTCAAACCACTTACAATTTCACTTCCAACTCTAAGGACTGGACTGAAGTTGCTCTCCCCAAGGTTACAAGCCATATCTGATAAATCCAATGGCATTTTCCTCAGTCCTCATCACTCTTGACTTCTCTAAAGTTTTCACTCTGTAGACTGGACGCTCTCTTTTCCTTTGTTTTCGGGGCATTCCTCTCTTAGTTCTCCTCCTGCCTGGTGACTTATTCTCAGCACCCGGTATTGAATCCTCATCATCATTCTTCTCCCACCCACTAAATGTGCCCATCAGCAAAGGCTTTGTCCTGGGTCCTCTCTTAGTCTAAGATACCCTTGGTATCTCTTCTGTTCTCATGGATTCATTTATTATCTGTTGATGTCCAAATCTATACTGCTAGCTCTAATCTCTCTTCTGAAGTCCCATTCTGTATTGCTAACTGCACGACAGACAGCTCTACCTGGGTGTCTCAAAGGGCATTTCAATCTCAACATCTCTAAGATAGAACTTCTATTTCCTCCAAAATGCACTGTAATCTAAGCTTCCTTGTTTAAACTGATGGCACCCATCTTCCTCCTAGGTGCAAAACCTTAGGGTCACCCTCATTCGCAATAGCCAATTAAATGCCAAGATTGACAATCCTCCCTCTAAAACTTTCCAAATAGTTGTCAGTCAACAAGCATTTATTAAAAGTTTATTAAGTGGTAGGCACAATGTAAATTTCTGGTGATAAAAAGAAAAGTAGAAACACCATTCCTGCCCTCAAAGAGCCTACTGAGAGAGAAAATAGGCAAAAAAAATCACACATGCAAGCTGTATATAGTATATAAATGGAAGGTTAATTCAGAGCAAAGTGGGGTGAGCTCTAAAAGGCCTCTTGCAGAAGACATTTGAGGTATCTGAAGGTGTTTGAGCTGAGTTTTGAAGAGGCAAGGTGAGGAGGGAGAACATTTTAGGTATGAGGACATCTTACTCATTTTCTGCACTCACAGAGCTGCTATACTAGTTCAAATCCTTACCGACTCTCACCTCATTCACTGTTGTCTTTCATACTCAAAGAGGACCAAAAGGACATCACGATGTTAAGACTCAAGGTACAGTGTGTCTGATTGTGGCTGATCAGACCAACATAAGCTCAGAAGGTTCTACCACAGGTCAGGCACAAATAGTCCATTTGAACATTTGGAGTGGAGATGCCTCTAAATTGGAGCTTCTCAGGCCTCTAACCTCTTTCTTCTCTAATCCATCCTTCACATAGCTACCAATGTGATATTCCTAAAATATACCCACTCATGCCATATCCCCTCCCCTATTTAAAAAAAAAAAATCCATTTTTACCTACCTTTGTGCAAGTGTTCTCTCATTACTAGACTATATCACCTCCTCAATTCCTCCTCATGAAATCCTAGCCTCCATCGAAGCACAGTTCAAATACCACTACTAAACAAAGTCTCTCTTGACCCTAGGCCTACCAGACATTTAGAACTTTCTTCCTCCCATAATGATTTTGTATCCACTCTCTATTTGCTACTTATTTGCGTACACAGTGTATCCCTTCAAGGCTGGATTAATCTCTCGGTAAACAAGGGGATGGTTTTGTTTTGGTCTTGCATCCACAATGCCTAGCCCATATTAGACACTTAGTAAATGTTGGTGAAACTGACTTGCCCACTGCCTTAATTCTAGTCTCAAAAATAATTGATTTCCCTTTGTTCTGTCTTGCTATGCCACCCCCTACACCTATGAGTGTGAGCTTCAAGAAAGCAAGGTCTGCTTCCTTTCTGCCTTTTTCTCTCCAGACCACAGGGACTGACACACGACAGGGAATCAATAAATGCTTAGTGACTAATTAATAACATGCTATGTCATGCATTACAATTAATTTTCCTTCTTTTATTCAAAATTCACCTCAACTCTCACTTCATATACAAAGTCCCAACTTAAATATAGAATTCCTGAGTAGAAAAGGCCATTATTTGAAGGACAAAGGGAATACAACCCAAACCCTCACTTTATTGTATTTTTATAGGAACAACAGGAATCATAAACCAGTTATTAAAAGGTGTCTGTACCTCTGCTTTGGTGAGCTGTTCTCGAAGCTTTTCTACTTCTTCTCGGAGATCTCGAATGATTCGTGCATTGGGATCTTCATTCACTACTGCATGGTTCACGATGTTTTTGGCTCTGTCGGCATACCTCAGAGTTGAAAGGGTCTCATCATAGTTATCAGCTGCGGGGCTGACAGTGGCCACCATGGCTGTCTTGCTGTTACCCCCAAGACTATCCTAAAGGAGAAAAAAATAATAAAATCATAGAATGTTCCAATTCTGTAAACTCAAAGGACTATTCAAACCGCTTCACGCTACGGAGGAGAAAAACGAAAGCTAGAGGAGTGAAATGATTTCTCCAAGGCCACAAAGTCAGTTAAGGGCAGAGCCAGGCCAAAATTCAGGCGCTTAACCCACAATGCAACGAGCATTCTACTACAGCAGATGGAATTCTTCATTTAATTATACATAAAGAAAAAAAAACATATAACTGGTTTGCCTGGCATAAATAGTCATTAGAAAGGCCAATTTATCCATCACTAACAAACAAAATTATTATACCTCAGTATATACTCACTGGCAGGTAAATGATATCTAGTTTTCCTGTAAAATCGAGTTTGTGTTGAGGTCTCCCAAGAAAGTACTAAACAACCAAAGCACCATTTCATTTATGATTGGGCTAACATACAAAATGATGTGGTTAAAGATTATCCTCCTCCCACAATTGTTAATGGGATACTTTCTGATCTTGTGGGTTCTACGGTAATAAAATAGTATGGTGACAAAGTACTGCTAGCTTTTGGTTACCAACAATCCTTATTTGAACCTCTGAAATTATATAACAAAACATAAAAGAATATCAGAAAGACTCCAAAAGATAAAATCAAGACATTTCAGTTCACTTTAAAATCTAAAAATATAAATTACTTAATGCTCTACAGTACCCGTTTCCCACAAAAGTCAAATCAAGAAAAGGCTTGCTGTATGAGGGATAAAGGAAACCAGACTCAGGGGCAGCTGGGTGGCGCAGTGAGTAGAGCACAGGCCCTGGAGTCAGGACGACCTGAGTTCAAATCCAGACTCAGACACTTGACACATGTAGTAGCAGTGTGACCTTGGGCAAGTCATATAACCCCAATTGCCCTGCCAAAAAAAAAAGGAAACCAGACTTGGAGTCAGGAAAGTTGTGCCCTCAAAGCCTGCCTCTAGGGCTTGCTTGCTAGCTGTGCAACCACAGGCAAGTCACCTGACCTCACTGAGACTGTTTCCTCCTTGGTGAAATGAGAAAAATAATACTTATAGCACCTACTCCACAGGTACAGCTCAAAAAAGGAAACAAGCATAAGTATTCTGTGTACTTTAGGCTATTATATTCTGGTTCTCCCTGGTTCAAGATTCTATACCTCTGAAGCCTATCCCTCAACACATACAGAATAATAATGATTCTGAGGCACAGGCCTGACCACATGAATCCCTTTTCAAAAATTTAACTTAGCTCCATATTGTCACTAGGATAAAAAAGAAATCCTCAGTCTGACACTTAAGGCCCTCCATAATCTGGATTCAACCCACCTTTACAGTCACTTCATACCAGACCTCTTTACATAATTTCTGTTACCAAACTAACTGGCCTAACTATTCCTGAATTCAACATCACATCTTGCCAAAGACTCTGTCCTTCATGACCCTCATGCCTGGAATGCACTCCCTGCTCAGGTTCCTTTTAATTTCTTCCCCAGGAGTCATATCCTACGTGAACCTTTCCTAACCACCATCCTTCACCCCCAAGAGAGGGCTAATAACTAGGGGCTGGTTTTTTGTCTTTACGTCCCTCCTTCACACAAAAGTAAACTTTTAATAAATGCTAGTTTAAATAAACTGACTCCACCTGAACATTGATACAGGACAGAATACATGGAGTCAGACAACATGGGTTTGTCACTTTCAGGACTTTGTACTACACCCTAGTGACTTCTCAGGCCACAGGTCCCCCATCAGCCAAGTGAAGAGTCGGTCTGTACCACCTCAAAGGCTCCCACCAGCTCGAAACCCCACGACCTTCTGTTTTTCCAGCTAAACCTGAACCAACCACTACAGCGAGAGGGACTCATATAAGTGGGATGGCAAATAATCTGGCACCAAGGGCTGCCTGTGTCACTCACCTGCATGGCAAAGATGAAAGAACGGTGGCCCCAGAGTGGGGAAACACAGGCTCCAGTCCCGCCTGTCTCTCGAGCTGTTCGAGAATGGATGAGCCACTGAACCTGGCCAAGACTCAGACTGGATGTCTATAAAATGAGGTAACACCTAAGGGGCTAGCCTCATCAGTGACCTGACCTATTTAAAGTGCTTTGCAAAGTTAAAGCTTAGTTGTTTCAATTGTTTATTATTATTACTACTACTGCTTCTACTGATATTGCTGCTATAGTCACCACCACCACTACCTATAAAAAACACCACCACCAGCCTCCTTAGCCTGGTAATTAAGGATTTGCATAATCTAGCACTGAGCTTTCTTTCCAAGTTTATCTCACATTACACCCCATGCTGCATGCTAAATTCTGGCCAAACAGGACTACTAGCTATGCCCAAAACTCAAACTGCTATCTCTCATGCCTCTCTATATTCGTACATGTTTTGCCTCATTCCTAGAATATAATCCTTTTAGTAGTAGTTGATTCGTAGGTCCAAGGACCTGTGTTCTAATTCTGATGCTGCCAAAAAATTAAATCTTTGGCTTTAGGGGAATCATGTAATTTCTTCAGGCATCACTACGTTCATCTGTAAAACAAGGGAGTTAGATCAGATGACTCCTACCCCTTCCTGCTCCCACAGAGATTTAACAGCTAATACTCCAAAATCTATTTACACATCCACTACTCACAATTCAGTTTGCTACAGAAACGCAAATAAAGGCATTCTATCCTGACAGAAAATACGCCAGAAGGAATAAAAGAGTGGTAAAGCTGGTTATTTTGGGCTGGGAGAGATCATGGCTTTCTGAGAAGCTCTCTGTCCCCAAGCTTGATGACTGCTTCATTTATAGATGCCAATCTAACATTTCTGACACACTTGCATTCGACAACATCCTAATAATGTTAAGGAGAGTCCCACACACATTAATGAGATTCAAGAGTTGCTTCTAAAGATCCCAACTCAGTTTGCCAATCTGTGTACCAGCAACACTGGGGTGGGTGGGGCCCTTCAACAACCACATATTGTTACCCCCATGAGCTACCAAAGCTACTGGCTAAAAGAAGATCTGCAACAGTAACTGCCACAGTGACAAACTGCACATACTGTGCTTCAGTTTATGCTGAGGAAAGGAAACCTGGACAACAACAAATACTTGATATTTTAAAAGCCCTCTGTGACTTTCAAAGCAACAAAATATTCTGCCTACACTGAAAATAGCTGAAGTAGCTCAGAAAAAAGGAAATAACAACAAAAGAGTTGGCACTTTTTCAAAGAAAAAGGAAAGTCCTTCATTTACTCTGTGGAATTAGACAAATTCTGCTTCAGAAGTAGCAAATTCAAAGGAAATTAGACATGAAAAGAATTGAACTTTTAGAATCTTGAGATTTTTAGAGCTTAACTTTGACAGATGAGAAAGAATACCAAGAGTCAAAGGAGCTCAGTGACTCACCCTGGGTCACAGAGATGCTTAGGAGTGATGGGAGCTAGAGGGGAGAGCTCGGGTCTCTCGATTAATTGAATCTGGCATGTTTTCAACTATTCTATGCTGTCCCCTAGTAAAAAGGGTGAAAAGGAGGATGAAAAATGGCCTAAAAAAGCCATTTGATACATTACGCATACATCAGAATGCACATATTCCTTAAAAGACAATAAAACAAGCCTATCAATGATTAAATATTCATAACTAACACATTAGAATAAAACTTTTGCATAGAAAAACATTCTAGTATAAAGAAAATTAATTTCTCTCTTCCTTCTGAAAATAACTGTGCTAGCTACTACTTGCTGCACACCTAGAGGTAACATGTTGTGGGAGAAAAGGCTGTGAACTTAGAATCAAAAGGCAGAATAAAATTCAACTCAACAAATTCAACCAACAGTAAGCACTTCCTGTAACTAAAGCCTGTAATGAGGGAACTACAAAGTTATGTTTTATTTGTTTTTAAATCTAAAAACCAAGGCCACTGCCTTCATTGGACTTAGTAGACCTAGACACAAGTAACTACAAAACACAATGTTATACAACAGGCATATTAGCGGGGTATAGAAAAAAGAATTATGTGAGCTTTGAGAAAGAAGGTTGTTGCAAATGATACTGGCTTCCACTGAAAATGGGAAAGAAAAAAGAATAAGCATTTATTAAATGCCACTATGTGCCAGGCCTGTGGCTAATATTGTGCTAATATTCTCTCATTTGATCCTCTTAACAATCCTTCCAGGTAGGCGCTGCTATGATCCTCATTTCACAGTTAAGAAAACTGAGGCAGATAGAGTTAAGTGACTAGCTCAGGGTCACAGAGCTATTAAGTGTCTGAGGCTGGATTTGAACTCTGGTCTTCTTCACTTGAGGCCCAGTGCTCTATACGCTGTGCCACCTCACTGCTTCCAAACAGGAAAAAATCAAGGAGGGTTGCAGATACTTCATCCAGAGGTTTGACCTCACACACAGGAAGGATTCTGACTGTAAATCTAGACACCAAAACATTCTGTCCCTATTCTTTTGCTCTCTCTCTTCCATTAAAAATATGAAGAAAAAAAATCACTTACTTTTAAGAGCCAGGTGAGGACAGAGTCACGGTACGGAACAAATTTGTTCTTGTTTCTTCCAGCACCCTGATCTGCAAGGGCTGAGATAACCAGACCAAGGGTGGTGAGGGACCTGCAGGGTGTCATGAACACTGGTAAGCAAAAAAAAAAAAATTCTAGAGATAAAATGTCTTAACACATTCATCAAGATTGACTGGGCCCAAATCTGAGTGACACTGTGGTGAGCATAATGGCATTCAATTGCAAGCCTATGGAAACTACAAATTAATACTTCTACTATTGCTAAGCAAATCAAACTACTTCTTCAAGAGGCTCCATTCAAATCCATGGTGGAAATCATTAGCCTGCCGCACACTTACAAGGCTACCTACCATTAATGTAGATACTACATGGAAGAAATCACCAAAAACAAGACCAATACAACGAGAGGCTTATGTCAGAGAACTCCTTGGTGAAAAATAATCCTTCATAATTTTTCTATTAAAGTAAACCCAACACTAAAAGACTTCAGCCCTCTGATCAGTGCAATGATTGATGGTGATTTTAGAAATCACCTAAGGCATGCCTTGTATCTGTCAGTGTGGAGATGCTGGACTACATTTGTAGAACAGGGCATAAAGCTAACATATCTGTTTTGCTTGAATGTAATTTTTTGTTACAAGGATTGTTACAGGATTGGATTAAGTTTGGGAAATCACTGAGAAGTGAAATAATATGTTTTTAAAAGCATCAACAAAGCATTTTAATAGAAAAACGACTACAATATAAATGGAAAGAACAACACAGAACTATTAAAACTCAATGCAAAAGTTTAAGGAGCAAGCCTGGCCCCAAAGAAGAGGTGAGAAGATACCACCGCAAGCTCTTTTTCAGAGATGGGAGTTCACAGATGTGGAACAATGCCCAAAACATCAAGTCTTCCATATGTTGAGTGTTTGGCTGAAACGGGAGGATCTAAAGGAATGGGTGGAAGATATCTGTCACTCCAGGTCCAAGGGCTCCAATTATAAAAAGAAAGGTTTTCTCCAAGATTTATTAGGAGATATATAGATGACAGAAAGAGAATTCTCTGCTGCAGAGGAGGCATGTAGGTTACAGTGGATTAACCCAATGACATAATCAGTCCTATCCATGTCTGTTTTGGACACTGAGACTTTCTAGTTGAAGGATGAAGGGGCTGACTCAAGGGACTGGAGATAGTGTGCAGCCATTTTAAAAAAGGTGTTTGTATTCTTCACCAGCTGGAATTAGTTGGCATATGAACAGCATGGAGAAAGCCCCAACTGGGGCCTGTCCTATCACTACCTCATGATCAGTCTGCTATTAATGCATGTTGTTGGGTTCAAGCCTAACAAGCACTGGAAGAAGCCAGAGGAGAAAGGGCTAATTTGTGAGATCACCAGTCACACTATGTACATGGGTAGCTTTGAGAGATATAATGGATATGGAAGTTACCTTCACATCTCTAATTACCCAGGAGATAGAGAACTAGTACAGAACAAGGAATGGAAGCAAACTGGTTCTGAAAAAATTACAGGGATGCTTGGAAAGATTAAAACTTGCCCTGCTTGTTACGTCAGCCAGGGTCAATCCCCTCTGGGGACATACTTGACCATGAGCTCCAAATCTGGCTTGTTTAATTGCCCAGAAAAGAAAGTATGGCAGAATTAGGACAACCTCTATGTACAGGAAGGAATTAATGAATATAGCATATTATGCGAATATTATGAAGTACTCACTGCTCTGTGTAGACCAGAAATAGAAAGGTAGTATGAGTCGGTTATGATTAGAAAATGTTCAATTAGTTAACACACAAGGCTGTAAAGGACATTAATGGATAGATCTTTATATAGACCAATTAGCTTACTGCACTCCAAGACTACTAGACTGCAATTCTAACCCATCTGCCACTGAAAAAAAAATGTCACTGGTTATGAAGGAGATTAGGAGATGGTAAGGATGGATCAGTATAACTACACCACCACCACTGGAAAACACTCAAAGCTCAGTTACCACTGGAAACAGGCTTAGCAGATCCCTCTTTCTATGTAAAAAATGACGTTGATTCCCAGCTCTTAGATCCATCTACTAGACCCTTTAGCCTTAATAGAAAGTATGTTGAAATTTTAAAAAAAAAATACACCAAATTTTCAAAGCTGTTTACCAACAAACAGGAAAGCAAGCCTCTAAAACCCTTACTTGTTAATGTTGCTTCCTTCCTTCAGCCGGTCACCAGCAGCTCCTGTCTTGGTGGCTCTCTCACTGCCTGCCAAGTCCACTAGGCTTAGTTTGCCCACCTTCTCTCCTGATGTCTAGAAAATAAGACAAACAGTAACAAAAAGGAGTTGGTCCTATTTCGATAAACAGAATTCAAAGTCAGAAAGAAGCAGATTATTTCCCACCTAGAAGATCTGCTAACCAAACTCCTTCTGGACATATTGTTTCTTTATCAAAAACAGGTAAAAACTAATACTTATCTATCATAGACTTAGCTTTATGAACACACTAAGCTACCACTAAGAATCTTAATTAATTAAAACAAATCTGAATTTTAAGGAGTTTATTATATAAAACACTAAACTATAATGAATAGGCAGAAACACCTTAGAAAGGATGTGCAAGAGATGGGGTTTTTGCTAAAGACAGAGGCCCATTAACCTACTAAAATGAATTTGCCTATAAAAGGGGACAGAGTACCTTTGATGTTTAAACATGAAATATATTTTTATATTTTAAAATCATATCTACACTCTCACAAATATCTTCAATAACCTCATGAATTTCTTTCAACAGTCTTCAGCTTTTCCACCAAGTCTTCACCAAGGGATGAAAGCAAAGTTTGTTTACACAGAGGCAGCAGAGCATAAGCTCTAGCAGGTTCCATCATGTCGGAAAGACTTCAGATAGAATCCTGGCAAAAGACTGTGACTGCTTTTTGAGGACCAGGAGACTAGCTTCTTGGTGATGAATTCTTTGGCCATGGCAACCCATGAAACAAAAGAAAAATACAAAATGGCCCACAATATTACACAGAACACCCTTCCCCTTCTGCAGTGCCAAAGGGCATAGAGGTAGAAACAAAGGAACAAGAAAAGTGGGGTAGGGGGAAGAGTACCAGTTTAGTTGAAATGCTGACTTTCTGATTACTATTGTCTTAACTCAACTCTTCAGAAGAGCTATGATTTCACTGGAATGGGTACTCTGCCTATTAGCCAGAGAAACAGATCACACAGTCCCTTCCAACTATTATTAGCAGATAAGTTCCTGAATTCCTGCGATCAAAAACAGTTCATTACATGGTGGTCAATCTTCTGGCAATGAGGCTCTGCTAATTTAGCCAGGCTGGTGTTTATATAACAGCTTATCACTGGACCTGCACTCTAAGCCTTTCTTATTTGGTTATACCAATCAGAGCTTGCCAGCAACAATTTTCAAGATGTAATGGTTGCCTCCACACCACAATGAGCCATCAGAGAAGGATGAGCAAAGCTGCACCTTCTAAAACAAAAGTGAATCATGAAAATAAACCTAAAATTTTAGGACAGAATCACTCACACACAAAAAAAGTGAGATGACCCACTCACACAGACACATTCAAAAGCAACAGAGAGTACATGACAACCTATGGCCAAATATCAAATCCTTCTCAGAAATAACTGATAATGAATCTAACCTAATAGAGAGGCATGCATCAACTGAACTCACCTACATCAAACTGATTCAGTATAATTTTGCTTTACATTTAAATTAAATAAAAACTAAGACACTTATCCTAAAATATAGCACTTTTTGCTGAAGTGCCTTGAGCATATTAGGTACTTAATGAGTTTCTGCTGAGTTTGCTAAATTCAATGGCCAAGTCATTTATTTTAGCTTTACAGTATTTGAAATTCATTCAACGGAGGAAAGGAAATATTTCAATCTCCTTTGTAGAGTGAGAGAAAAACAAGAATTGGAACCAAATAAATTTCTCAATAAGTTTAAAAAATATACAACATTATAGCAATATTCACATTCAAATATCACCTCCCCTTCCCCTACAACTTCCTAAGCACCCTTCAAATAGGTCTAAAATGATGTTATAACATATTGTCATCTTTTCAAATATCACCACTAAAAGCAGATCACCACTAAAACTTGAAGAGCTGCGGGGAAACTCTGCACTGTGCCTTAGCTAAATATACTTAGATGCAGCCTAGAATTGATTTTCCTTAGTTCACTTCCTGTCTTCTCAAGCCTTACGCAAGCTTAATTTTGCTATTTTTGGAAGGGTAATTGTTCTTAATTATCACCATTAAATCTGATACTATAATTTTGTTCACACTTTCATATCAATGTTTTTCAAATTAGCCATCACAGCAATTTAAATTCAGATACATGCTGGCTCAGATTTTATCTTTTAAAACACGTTCTGCTGGTCACAGACAATGCAAAAAGCAATGGTTTTGGGTTTGAGGACCTGAGTTCAAATGTCTGTGCTGCCACTTACTGTCTACATGAACCTAAGAAAGGAACTGCAGCTTTTTAGGTTTCAGCCTCCTCTTCCAAAAAATGAGGAAGTTACATTAGATGGCCTCTAACGTCCTTTATAGCTCTAAATCTACTATCCTTTACTAAACAAGTAAGGTAAACGGTGGGTGACTTTACACCAGGAACAAGAATAAGTCCTTGTACATGAATAATAGCTCTGTTGCACTTACCCCGGATTGCACATCATACAAAGTATGCGTCAGGATGATTTTGAAAACTGCATGGGATCGACTGCTTTCCTCATTCATGTTGGTTGCAGCAACTGTTCGAGACTTATTGCCTTCTGACATCAAAGACTCAATATCCTATACAGAAATTTTAAAACATTAGATGACTCATTTCATTGTTTGTACAAGGAACACTGAACATTCCACAGAACTGTATTTTAAAAAAATACAACAAAACCAATGGCCCAGTCAAGTTCATTTGCTCATAAAAATGTTTTGCCTATTCAAAACGCACCAGCCAAGAGAGTAACCACTGATGGTTTCACTGAAAACTATGAATGAAACCTAGTTCTAGGGCTCTAAATTTAACTTGAAACTGGCAAGAATTTGAGCATCGAGTCCTTAAATTATGTTGCTGTACTGACCCATGGAATAGTTAAGATTGTGCTCTTTTTGTTCACGCCCACTGCAAGACATGTACAAATATGTGAATATCTACCTTCTCTGAAGTTAGCTCAACTTTTGATATTTCTTACCTTTGTTTTCAAATTTTTCAAAAGTTGATGGTTGATGCTATATGAGATTTACAGAACAAGATAACCATCTAAAATCATACTACTGATACATGTTAGAAATGCCTTTTGAGGCCTGGAGCTCTCTCCAAAGAGTCTTAATATTGGTTTTTGGTTCTAGAGAAATGGAATGCTACTTTTTGAAATACAGAAAGCTTATACTTAATTGAATTAGGAGCCAGAAATTTAAGCAATAATTTTTTGAGTTTCTGACGGTGGTTGAGGAGGGTAATAAGTATGAAAATCAAATGTCCTATTCTTTAATGATAACTTTTAAGTGACAAAAAAAACACATGCATAAGATGCATGCAAGAAACAAAACAGGACCTCCAGCTTTACAAATATGAACTGAAATTGAAATGTAAGTAATTCTCTTTTACATTAAAGTTATTGAATCCTACTCTGCCTGTTACTGGGGTGAGCTACCACAAACAGGTAAGTGGTGATGCTTTGGTCATGGCTTCATGTCACTAACAGGTTATGCCTAAAGAACAGAAAAAAAATAAAATGTTCTTATACTAAATTATTTTTTGAAGGAAAAAATACCTCATCATTAAAATAGCTTAGCATAAACATTAAAACATGTATTATTAATGAAACATCCAATTACTATACAATTGTCAATCACAGATTAATCTAACACTGGCTTTATTCTCAGGTTTAAGAACTAACTCATTGTCTTGAATCTCTTAGAGGAGTCAAAGCTTACCTTAGATCCGCTTCATAGTAACACCTAGGATACTTACTACTTTGTGATACTCTCTGTCAAGAAGTTTGTTTCTTCTTTTTTTAAAGACGGTTCTTGAATAGACTATAAACATGGTTTGTAAACACTTAGAAACGAGATGCTGGATCACCAGGAGTCAGTATAGTTTCACGACAAGGAATCACACCAAACTACTCTAATAGCCTCTTTTTGTCGGTTGCCACAGGGATAAAGCTGGCAAACGAGGAAGCCATGGTATATCCAGAATTACAGATGGAGAAGCCAGTTAATATGACCCCTTCGTAAGCCAGAGAAGTTTAGCGACCTGTGTGCAAGGTCACACGGACAGTAAGGGCTGAACTAGGCTTAGAATCCAAGGCCTCTGAGACCAAATCCAAACTTTTTCAATGAAACACACGACAAAGTCTACCAAGATAAACTCGGGGACAAAATCAAATGTCATTGTGGTTTGGAAGAGGTGAATACATGGCTGAGTGACGACTAACAGATCAATGGAAATCTGGAAATAGTTCATTAGTGACATGCCACAGGGCTCACCTGATGTGGTGGCACCATATTCCTATCTCTATCCGTCCCTGGATTTCTAAGGACTGCTCCCCTATAAGGAAGGAGTAGAAGAGAAGTTTTCTCTTCTCCTGCTGCTAGCTAGGTCAGTAGACTGCTGTGAAAGTCTGACATTGGTCCTATCTACCCTCTAAAGGGGGAAGCTGGGTGGTGCAGTGGAAACAGTGCCAGGCCTGGAGTCTGAAAGACCTGAGTGCGAATCCAGTCTCAGACATTTAATAACTGTGTGACTCTGGACAAGTCACCTAACCCTGTTTGTCTCAATTTCCTCATCTGTAAAATCACCTGGGGAAGGAAATGGCAAACTATTTCAGTATCTTTACCAACAAAACTCCAAATGATGTCATGAAGAGTCAGACATGACTGAAAAACAAGGCTCTAAAGACTAAAATCCCAAAGCCCTCCACTAAGGCTTCCTCCACTGCCTCTGAACACTGAGAGTACTTCGCCAATACTTTTTATACTCCAGCTGTTCCAGGCCAGGCTTGCCTAGGCCAGTCCCCTGATTCCAGTCTGGAATACAATAAAATGCTCATGGAACATAAAATTCAATAAAATAAATGTTTGTAATAAGATAAAGATGCTGCTCCCCTCCACCTCCATATTGCTCAGAGCAGTGGGAATTCCCCCAAACCTCGAGATTTGTATGAAATGATATAGAGTGACACGAGCAGAATCAGGAGGTCAATTTACATGATAACAACACTGTACAAATGAATAATTTTAAAGACTTAAGAACCCTACCAACACAATGATCAACCATGACTCCAGAGGACTGATGATGAAGAATGCAACCTCAACTCCTGACAGAAGGGTGATGAGCCCAAGATGCAGAGGGGAAAATACATTTTTGGACATGGCCAAATACAGAATTTTGTTTTGTTTGACTATGCATATTTATTTTAAAGGGTTTTGATTTTTCTTTTTAATCCAGTGGGGCAAGGTGGTGTGAGGGAGAAAGAAAGAAATGTCTGATCACTGAAAAAACTTAATTCAAATTAAAATATACTTCTAATAGAAGTTGACAGTTTCATAGATAATTTTGTTTCTGTTCTCTTTTGCATAGCGAAATGTGAAGACCTGTAGATCTTAACTTCAGATCAGAGTTTCGAAGTAAATTAAATTACTACGGTGTGAGAGGAGGATTTTTCAAAGCATTTTTACAAATCTTATCTCATTTGAACCTAAAAATAGACTCATGAGACAAAAAGGACAGGTAGTATTATTCCAATTTCAAAAAAAAAAGAATATTAATTCTAGTCGTTAAGCGAATTACACTAAGTGTTAACACTAGCAAGTGACAGTTCAAGTCCTTACACCCTGGTCAGAGGGTTTCAGAGTTTGAATGTACCTCTGGGGTCACAAAGGCCAACCCATAACTAAAGAGAAATCTCCTCCTAATAATAAAAAAAAGCATTTGACATTTATACTTTGTTTTATTGTTTTTAACATACTTTGTATATGTTATTACCTCAGGAGAGACTCATAACAATCTTATTATACCCATTTTACAGATGAGGAAAATGGAGGTCAGAAAGGCTAAATGAAATGTCAATGGCCACATAACTAAAAAACATCTGAATGAGGAACTTAAACTTTACTGGTTTCCTGGCTCAAAATCTAGCACTCTGCTAAACACAACACATGGTCCCTATAGTATCCCTGACATGTGAAAGCTTTTCCTTGAAGACACGTAGGGATAAGAAACCTATACAGAAGACAAAAGAGAGGTGCACAAGGTGGATAAGCAGGTTGCACCATACAATCAACAAGGAACTTGAATAACAGGAAGGAAAGATGGGCTGGTCATGTGGCAAGGACCCGGGATCATGGGCGAAGAGCCTGAGTGCTCCACTTCCATCCTTGGGATAGTGGGAGAAAGCAAAGAAGGCTTTCACAAAGTTGGGTAGAGCCCCTCTCATGACCTTCTGTCAGGACATAGATGGAAGAGAGTCACAAAGGATGGGCTGCAGTGCGCATGCTGGAGGAAACATTTAGAGCATAATCATTTGAAGAGCTAAATATTCCTAGGGCCTGGCACATTGTAGGTGCTTACTAAATGCCTACTTACTGATGAGCTGGCAAAGGCAAGTGAAGAGGAGTAGTCATAAGGACTGAAGAAAAACCAAGAGAGTATGCTGGAGGGAATGGGCAACACTATCAAAAGCTGTAGCAAGGATAACAAGGACTGAAAAATGGCTGACAAAACTGGCAGCTCAAAGATCGTTGGGAACGCTCAAGTGAGTGGTTTCAAATTGGTGGGGTCTAAAGCATGATTAGAAAGTGGTGAGAAATGAGTAGGAAGTGAGAGATACAGATGAATTTAGGAATTTGGGGGTGAAAAGAAGAGATGTATGTGGACAACATGAGCAGACAGCAGAGTCAAGTGAAGGTGTCTTAAAGAGGGAGACTTGGGCATGTTTATGGGCATCATCAGATGATAAAAGATTGAAGACAAGACAGAGAAGGAAATAACAAAAAGACAGATTCCTGGAGAAAAGAATAACAAAGAAGATCAAGGGTCCAAAAAAGATGAAGTGGCATTGGCAAGAAAAGAAACCTCTTCCTCAGAGACTGGAACAAGGGAAGAGAGAAAAGGAGATAATTGAGAGGGGTCATGGGCTCTGAAGAAGAAGTTAAGACCCACTGAATGAAATAAATATTTTGCAATTTGAAGGCACAATGGACATTAATAAAGAAAATTCATGTTAATAATAAAAATAGGCCAGTGAGGAAAACATAAGTTGTGGAGTAAACCACTTATTTCAAATTTTTATCTAATAAAATTTATAACAGCTACATTAGGTATTTCATTTGACACTAATATGGAAATAAAGAAATTCAAAGCCTGCTCAACATGTTGGACAGTGTAAAATTTTGTAAAAAATAGTCTTACCTATAACAAAAGTTTTTAAACAGGCCATCACACACACACACACACACACACACACACACACACACAGACACACACGTATGTTGCTAAATAAGAAACTAAAAGGTAAGCCTAGCAAGGCAAAAGGCCTTAAGAAGAAAAGTTAAATTATATGAAATCATTGAAAGTTAAAATAATAAAATCCCACTCCAAAGAAATTGTTCAGATTCTATCTGAATGAATTTTTGAAAAAACTGAGAATCTTTTGATTCCCAGTCCATGGTTTGGATTCAATACTTTCTTGCTGTACAGAGATATTCAGCGTAACGGCATTTCTTGTAACAGAACAGGATTTGCAAATAGAGACAATGATGAATGAGAAAAAAGATCTTTGAGGAAAACTACTCAACATGATACAGAAAGACACTCTTGGAACCATAAACATTAACTATAAAAAAGGTCAGATAAATAGGCTTTGAGCATGGGAAAAAGAGAAAAAAAGATCAGCAAAATCAAAACCAAAAAGGTCAGCATTTGGAAATTGTCAAATTTGATTTAAGATTGATTAAATCTGATGATGATAAGTCTTATGTACTATTTTATTCAGCCCACATTTACCTACCACTATCTGACCTAGTATCTGGTTTCTAAAAATTAAAATATTTTTAAACTTTGTAATTTCTCTAAGATCTCTATAAAAAGTTTCCTCTCTTACTACTGTCTCTATAATAATATTTCTATAACACTAAAAGGTTTGCAAAACATTGTTATTTCACTTAATCTTCAAAATAACTCTGTGAAGTAGGTGCTATTATTATCCCCATTTTACAGATGAGAAAACTGAGGCTGACAGAGCTCAAGTGCAAGTCAAGTGTCTGAGGCAACACTCAAATGCTTTAGCAAATCTCAAATGGCCTGTGCTATAAATATACCACTTCAAAAAAAAAAAATAATGCCTCGGACCTCTGAAATTAGTTACTCTTATACCTTCAGGTTTAAAATAAACAAATGAGTATCAGAGAGATGAAATAACTTGCCCAAGGTTACTGGAAAATAACGAATGAATGAATGAACGAACGAATAAATGCTTGTTGACTTGACAACATGCTGCCTCACTTTACTATTTTCTAGAATACTTTCACATACATTATATTTCATGTGATCCTCAAAAAACAAAAACGAATCACTGTTAGATAGGAAGAACACTTCTAGATTTCAAAACAGACTTTAAATTCTAAATAATCAACTAAGAGTTAATATAATTAGCCTAGCTATAGACACACCTTCATCAGAAATATTACTCTCCATCATACGCCCTATTCGCAACTCTACCTTTGGAAGGGGTGGGAGTGAGGGATGGGGGAAAGGGTACGGAGAAAGACAATTCTGTTGGGGGGAAAAGGTTTTTCTTAGTTACATGATAACAGTTCACAAATTTTCCTTCCTAATGAGGCCTCACTCTTACAAAAGTTATAGTTGGTTACAGGAAAGCTGAAACAACAAAACACAACAATTTATAAATTAGAATTTCATATAAACAGTCTTTACCTTGTAACTTGTGACAGCCAGTTTAGAAAGCCCATCAACATAAGGACCCAGTACGTTGTGTTCTCTGACTTTCAATGTCTGACGACTTCTGTTCACACACACACACACACAAAAAAAAAAAAACCAAAACAATAATTCACTTAAAAACACAAACCACTAATTCTAGTAGTCTAATCTCAAAAAGAAAAGTGCAAAAAGGTCCATAAAAAAGGATTCTCAATTCAACAAAGATTCAAATTGATAAAAACCAGTTGGCCTGACCTTGGAAGAATTTATGGTTGCTAGAAACCCAAAGAGGAAAACTGACTAAGATACTTTACATGAGGTAGCATGCCGCTCCAAATGAAAGCTGCAGGATGACTTTACCACCACAAAGGAGGGCTAGGAATGCAAAATCAGTAAGCCCAAATAGTCTAGGAGGCACATCGTACACTGTCAGACATCAGAAGTTCAGCAAATGTTCACTGCAAATCTAAAAGGTTTCATTACTGTCACAGGGATCAGTCATCTTGAGAATTATCCAATCTCACTGGCTCAACTTTTCTCTTGGACTATTTTTCTAATTTAAATTATTTCAAAGTTTAGAAAATTCTTTCCACAAAAGGATTTCTAGGTGAGAAAAATCCACATAATCCATATAATATCCATATAAAATCCATATAATATAAATACTTGATGTATAACCCATGTCAGGCTAGAGGAGAAAAAATGAATATGGGGTAAATAGTATTTACACTTCACTCTAATTCCTAAGACATCTTTAATCTGTTAGGTTAAGCAGCAAAATGGAAACAGTATGAATTTGTAGACAGAAGGCATGAGTTTGAATCCTGGCTCTAACTCTTACAACTCTATGACCGCAGATAAATGACTTAACTTCTATTCCTGGAAGCTTTCTGTTTTAAAAAAGAAAAAGAAAAAAAAAGGGAGTTTCCTCACAGAGGGTCAGTTTCCTCATCTAAAAAAAGAGATAATAATGCTTTAGCTTACCAAGCTCACAAGGCTATTTAGGAAAGCATTCAGCAAATCTTAAAAGTGCTATATAAATGTGAATTACTGTGCCATTAACATTTGATGTGGATCAATAATAAAGTCAGAAAATATTTATTGAGCACTTTGAGGATTAAAAAATACCACAATATAGCATATGTTCCCTGACTTCAAGGAACTTTAAAATATGTGTGTGTACGTGTCACACTCACACACACACACACACACACACACACACACACACACATGCGCGCAAGAAATAACTTCTAATACATGGCACTCTACAGATGTCAGGAGCAGTACTGATGAGAGCTACAGAACTCCTTGAGTCTTCTTCCTCCTCAGCTTCTATATTCCATAGCAAAAGGTCCTGAGATCAGGATCTTTCTCTCTACAAAAGAGATCATCGAGCACAGTGATAATGGAATGCTGAATGGGAGGAGACTATAGGCAAGCTGAATGAGGTGAGTGGTACAAGCAGACAGAGACATGAACATCGAGGGGACAGTGACTAGCCCAACCCACTAGCACTGAAGGGTTCATGTTGGAAGTAAGGGAGATAAGGTTGGACATATGTCCAGATTGGAATAATATTATGGAGCGATTCTGTCAGGCACTAGGGAAATAAGAGTTTAGATAAGATATGGACTCTGTCTTAATACAGTTTATTGACTATTATAAAGGTAACATACATAAGTAATACAGATGATATAATTATACAAACAGAGAATATATGAATATCATGGAATATTATGAGGCTCTAAGAAATACCAAAAGCCACAATAATTTAGAAAAGAACAATGCTATCAAGAAAAACAACTCTGAAAGACTTAGGAATTCAATGCAATGACCAGTTATGCCGCATGACAACCTACAATGAAACCCTGGGGAGGGTAGCGGTTAACAATAGCAATGATGAAAAGACAGCCACAAACATATTGTTTAAAAATCCACAGAACAATAAAGTACTGAAAAGAGCACAGACAAGCAGCAGTTTTGAAAGTAATAGATAGAATTTATTATGTGTTTAAACGATACAAATGGCATTAAATAGAGATTTATAGTTTCACGAAGAACATTCTTTTGTGTTCTGATGGGTCATGGAAATGTATTTTTGGTGAGGGGGTTAAATTCAGAATTTTAAAAAAGAAAACAAGAGTGATGGGACAAAGTCTGTTAGGCTGGCAAGTCTGTTTGTCTTGTTTAAGGAGTCAACCTGAGCCAGGCTGCTAGGAGCCCTATTCAGACTGGAAAAGAGCACCTAGGTGAGTCCCTACCTGGCTGAGCTGGGCCATAGAAGCTGGGGATAGAGAATCTGATGAGCTTTGGAGTTCTCTGGCTTAAAGGGAACTGGTAATCAGAGTAAAAAGTCATACTTTTTAAACACTCTTTTAAGGATGGTGACAAGTTCAAAGAGCTTGTAAATGCTACAGTTCCAGTACAGCAGAGAAAAGGAGTAGGTTTTCCCCAGATGAAGAGTGGTAAAGACCAAAAGACAAACATAAGCAGAGAAGCATTTTCATGTGGTACAAAATGATATCAAAATATTCAATCCTGAATTCTGAAGTATCCCAAGAACATGGGCTTTTTTCCTCATGTGCTTTTTTTTACCAGATTCCCATATGTGCCCATTCTACCACAGATACTAACAATGCCACAGTGAGAAAGTATGACAGAGTTTTATATGTAGATAGTGATGTTCTTCATTATTCGTGAACTTTTCTTATATATTTAGTATCTGTAATATTATTATTATTTTGTCGTAGTGCTAACTAAATGGGTTTGGTTTTTTGTTTAATAAAAAAGTGGAAATTTTTCATTCAGCTGTGATATCTAGGAAAAGAGTGTTAAAAGGTTAAAATTGGGACTACAGAATTGAGCTCAAATATAATGCTGCTGAGGGAAGGCATTAATTCTAGCATAAAGGTTCAAAAGATGCTATGTAGGCAAGGAAAGAGAGAGTGTATAAAGTCAATAGCAGAGAGGGAAGAAAAAAAGTAAGCAGTGGTTGGAAACTGTATTTCTACATAAGATCTTCAGCCAAGTAGAGTGTGTTGGCATTTTTACTTACCTTCAACTCCTTATCTACTGGATTTTTCCCTACTACATACAAATATGTCTCTCCTGTCCTCACAAAATCCATCCATCCCCACTGGCTATCGTCCCATATCTCTTCTCCCTTTTGTGGCTAAACTGTCCTTCAGAAGGCCACATATAATTGATGCCTCTACTTCCTTTCCTCTTCCTCTCACAACGGAGACTATTGCAATGGCCTACTGGAGGATCTCCCTGGCAAAAGTCTCTCCCTACTCCACAGCATCCTCCACTCTTCTGTCAGAGTGATATAACCTTCAGAAATGAGTTCAAGCATCTATGAATAAATACTGAAAAACAAAGGAAAATGATCTAACACTTGACGAGACAGAGGGCCCTGTGGAATTTGAGAACACAGAACACGCTGTTCCTGAATGGTTTAAAAAAGAAATGAGAATTATGACAGCAAAATGTATGTCCTACACAGAAAAAATAACGAGCAGTTCAAGAAAAACTTGAATCTGCAATGGCAATTACCATCAAAAAAAGGAAGGAGAGAACAACAGACTGGGAAATGTAATACATAGATGTGAAGGAGAATTTAGAAGAAAAGCAAAAAACAAGAACATTAAAAGAAAATTTGCTCCCTATGCAAGCAAAACATACAGATCTTGAAGATAGGATGTGTGGAAACAACCTAAGGATCTTAGGTCTTCCAGAAGAATGATGGGACAAAAAAAATCTTAACACCATAGTGAAGGAAATAACAGAAGAGAATTGCCCAGAATTTCTGATCATAAAAAATGAAATTCCAATGTAAACAAGTAACGGATCCCCTCAGAAAAAAAGCCCAAGGCTATAAACCCATAGTGGTTAAATTTAACAATCAAATTCAGAAACACAAGTTCTGAAAGCCAAGAGGATAAAGACCTTCAGATACAGAAGAAAGGACATTTGAATAATGAAAGACTATGTATCCACTGAAAAAAGGAGGAAGGAATGGAATAAAGTGTTCTGAAGAACAATGGAGCTCAGGATGCAGCCCGGGGTGACCAAACCTATAAATCTGAGCTTAATCATACAGGACAAAAAATGCACATTCAGTAAAGAAGAGTTCAAAATATTTTTTAAAAGAAAACCAGAAATGAAGAGATTATTTGCTTCTCAAACACTCCAAACAACAGAAATGCAAGAGGAAATAATAAATGCAGCACAAGGACATAACTGCCACAAGGACAACAGAGACACCAGGAAGAGACTTCTTATCTCTGGAAGAGATAATAGAGAAGAGTCAGAGAGAGAGCATTAAGGACAGACAATAGAATGGTGACAAGCCAGCCTACAGGTGAATCAATGCTTTTTTGGTTTGTTTTTTTTTTTTTGCAGGACTAGCTTATAACAATTATAATTACAATTATAGGAGGGTACCTAGAAGGAGGTACCTAGGAAGGAAAGAGGATAGAAAAGAGTGAATCACAGGGAGAGTTGGAAGGGAGGGGGGTGGTTCAAATGAAGGGCTAGCAATGAGGGGAAGGTAACCACTGTGGTCTTAGAAATAGAAAAGCCTACACAGGGGAGTGGATGAAGAGGAAGGTGAAAAGGCTGAAGGGGTGGGAAAGGAAGGAGGCTTTACTTTGCAGGTAGGCGGGGGGGGGGGGGGGGGGGGGGGGGGGGGGGGGGGGGGGGGGGGGGGGGGGGGGGGGGGGGGGGGGGGGGGGGGGGGG
>CM053625.1:234764799-234780657 GCA_028646595.1 Phalanger gymnotis
AGAAGAGTTCTAAGCAAATGTAGAGAAAAAGGTCAACAAAAGAGAATATAGATCAGTGGTAGGCTATATAAACACCCGGTAGGAGAGGGGCCCTATGCGGCAATGTTTTCTGACACTGTAATGATTCGCATTGTTCTGGGAGTGAGACATAGGGAAAGGAGAATCTATGGGGTAAGCCTTATTATTCAGTGGCAGAAAGCGCCTAGAGGGGAGAGTCTGGAATGGATACCTTTGAAGCTTTGCATGAAGAATACAGAGAAAAGAGAGATACCAGATAATTACAGGAGCCATGAATCAGAGAATGAGAGTCTAGAGTAAACAGAAAGAAAAGATGGATAATGAAAAGAGAGAAATCTTTTTTGGAAAGAGGCTCAAAAAATGAAATGAAAAAAGCAAACTAGGACAAGCTGAAGGATAGAAAGGGGAAACCTATTTGACTGAGAGGAAAAAACAGGAGAAAGAAACATATGACCAGATAAAAGCAGGCAAGTGAAAGTAAACCCTAAGGGGAAAGGGGTAACACATGAGAGGATCAGGGGTGAGGAGAAGTGAGGCAACAGGAACAAAGCCACCTTAAAAAGATTAAAGCACTTAGCACACTTCCTCCCTCATAGGCACTTAATAAAAGTTTACTGAATTGAAGTAATAGAAGGAACATAATACTGTGTTTATAGCAGAAGAGGGAAAAAATCATCACTAAAAAAAAATTTAAAGACAGACTGAGGAAAATACAAATCTAACTCATACCTTTAAATGTGAATGGATTAAATAATCCAGTAAAGTGAAAAAGTGATAGATTGGCTAAGAAAACAAAACCATATAATCTGTTCCTTAAACTGAAAAGCTTCTGCACAGATAACATTAATGAATCTAGGATATGAAAAGAAGTGGTCAAATGGAAAAAATAATCTCTGTATCAAATTTTTCTGACAAGGGTTTGGTATCCGAGATATATAAACAATTATACAAACATACACTTATATAACTATGAATACAAACATATACATAAGTGTGAGAGTACGATGGCTAATAACCATTACCTAATGGCTAAATGGTCAAAGGATAAGAACAAATAATTCACAAAAGAAAAACTGTACAATATTCAAAAACACATGAAAAAAAATTCCTCAAATCACTAAAAATGAGAGAAATGCAAATCAAAACAACTCTGAGGTTTCACCCCACACGCTGCAAATTGGCAAAAATGAAAATTAATTAACCAAAATGACCACACCCTTTAAACCTGAGTCTCTGTTACTGTACCTAAGGAAGTCATCAATAAGAAAAAAGTCCCCATATATTTCGAAATATTTAAAGCACTGTTTTTGATGACAGCTAAGAATCAGAAACAACGAAGATGCTCATCAAGTGAACAATGGCGAAAACAAAATGCGGTACGTGAATGTAATGGAATATTATTGTGCTACAAGAAATGGTGTGATGACTACAGAGAAGCACAAAAAGATATATGTGAATTGATAGAGAGTAAAGTAAGCAGAGCCAAGAAAAAAAATGTGCACAGTAACTATAACACTAACAGGAAAGAACAACAGAACAAAAAAAGCAAAAGTAAATGTAACAAAATTATAAAGATCAAGTAGTGCTCAAATAAAGAAATGAAAAGATACCCCAACTTACTCCTTTGTGGACGTGGGAAGTCCACAGGTATTACCATTGCCCAGGTTTTTGAACTTTCTCAATGTATCAATCAGTTTACTAACTTTTTTTTCCTGTCTTAAAAAAATACTATTAATCATATGAGTTAGCTCTCTGGGAGGAGGTGGAAGAGAGATATATATGGAATATTATGGTGATGTAAGAAACTGAAATCAATAAAAACTCATTTTAAAATTAGAGAATGACTAAAAGACAAAAAGTAACTAAAAATGAATTCAAGGATCTGATTAGGTACCTCTTCCCCCAAGATGAGGTCTCTAATACACTTCCCCAAAATGTTCTTTCCCTCTTCGTGTTTCTTATAACATTTTGTCTATATCCCTCTTTTGCTCTATGATATTCTATCATTTGCTCTGACTTATCTACCTATATTAAGTCATCTGTCCAGATGTTCTATATAGAATATATAGATTATAAGCTTCCTAGGGGGTAAGAACTATATTTTTCATCTTTCTATACTTAGTGGCCAGCAAAGTGTCTTTCGTGTAGCAGACCCTTAATAAATATTTAACAAAATTAATCTAATTATGATACCCAATCCCCACTGAAAATCGTTCTATAACATGTCCCAAAAGTCTTTTTGCAGTTTAAAGCTTTAATTACTTCTAATCCCTAATAACTTAATACTGAACTAAAACTTTTACTATAAATTGTACTTATTCCTGCTTTAATAAGGACAGCATATTGAATATCTCTATATTTCTTGCATGTATCCCCTTATCACTACTCACACAGAAACAACCTTAGTACAGGCTCTCACTACCTCTCTAAGACACCAACGATGGCTTCCTAAATGGTCTTGCCTCAAGTCCCTTACCATTCCAATCCATCTTGCCACAAAGCTGTCATAACAATTTCCTTTAGCGCAGATTTGATGATGGCATTCTACTACGCGAACTACAGTGTCTCCCCTATCATTTCCAGGATAAATATTTTTAAAAAACTTTTAGAGTCCTTCACAACCTGACCTCAATCTATGTTTCTGGCTTCAATACGTATTACTCCACATCCATCACTCTATGATCTAGCCAAACTGGTTTTCTTCCTGTTCTTCATACACAGCACTCCATCTCCTATCTGCATGCTTTTGCAGGATCACTTTTCTTACCTTTCCTCAGCTATGCCTCACAGAGTGTCTTGCTTCCTACAAGACATAACTCAAGCACTACCTTCACATTTCATCAGTACCATCAGCTGCCTCTGTCTCTCTCACTGGAGGGCAAGAGGGCAGAGCAAAAAAAATTCCTCACAAAGCCTCTCTTTAAAGAGGGCCCAGAAGTTCAACGGGCTCATCAATTCCCACCAGCTACTCTACTTGGTTTAACACCATAATCATTATGATCCTTCATGATCATCATTGTGGTACCTTGTTGCTCCATCCTTTTACCCTAGTTTTTAGCTTCCTTTTTTTATTGTCTCCCCCTCCCCCCACTTGGAATATAAGTTCTTTGAAGGCAGGCACTGTTCTTCTTTATTTTATTTGTATACCCAGTGCTTAGCACAGTGCCCAACACTCAATAAATGTTTACTGTATTGTACTGTATTGTACACTGGATAAATGTTTATTATGTTGTATTGTACCTTTTACATGAAGTCTTTCCTGATCTTCTCCACTACAAATGCTCTCTTTCCATAAATTATTCCGTATCTATTTTGTATTTCTTCTCTTTATGTTTTTATGCATATATGTTATCTCCTTGGTCAGAATATAAGCATTTTGAGCACAAGGATAATTTTATTCTTTGCACTGCTGTCCCTGATGCCTAGCAAAGTGCCTAGCACAAAACAGAAGTTTAGTAAATGCTTGCTGATAAAATCTGAGTATTTTTTTCCAATAATTCAGTATCTTACAGTGCCTCATGGCTACCATTAAGTAAATCAATGACTACTTTCAACAACCGATAAAAAAGGTATATAATATTGATCTGAATCTTTTGAACCATAATTTTTGGTAATTATTTATGATTTGGAATTTTTGAGTTATTTATAATTAAGCCCTGACAGATTTCTTCTTTGTTATTCATATCTTTCTAATGAAAAGCAAGAAAAAAATGCATGATACAACCATCTTTTCTTATGTTTCCTCCTTTTACTAAAAATCTCCACTGTTTTCTTCAGCATCTTTTAGCTTCAATAATCAAGGATTTTAATAATTTTTGCATCAGTAACATTTCAATCTCACAGCAATCCATTTTTTAATCTCATTTTCTTTTATTGTTCTTTTGTTAAGTGGACAAGAGTATTTTTTACCCTTTCGTGAGACATGTGGGAGACACAGTAGATAAAAGCACCGGGCCTGAAATGAGAAATGCCTGAGTTAAATCCAGCCTCAGATGCTTACCAGCCACATGACAAGTCACTTAACCTGTTTGCCTCAGTTTCCTCATCTGTAAAATGGGGATAATACTACCACCACCACCCAGAATTCTTATGAGATCAAACGAGATGACAATGATAAAACGCTTGGCATAGTGCCTCACTAAGTGTGACTTATTATTATTATTATTATTATTATACTAATATTTTATTTTTAGGCTTTGCTCAATCTGCTGCAATTTTACCTTCAAATTGTAATTAATTAAGGATTGATATTTCTGCAAACATGATACTACTCCACAATTTTTTCCAAATTCTTTCTGATGTTTTTGCTTTTAACGACATCTAAGGACAAGAACAATAAAGATTGCAGTCTCTGTGTCAGTAGTGGTGAAGGTTTATGCCACTGGTGGTAAGTGAATTAAAGAGAAAAATATCAATTGTGAGTCACATAAATAAATAGTATCTAGTTAATTTGGGCAAAAGGAATCAACATTTCATTCATCTGCTTTTTCCCCCTCACAACAGGAAACATGAGGCTCCAGTTAAGAAAAATAACAAAACAGGTTGAATATGTCAATACTATATTATGGCAAGAAATAAATAAATTAAGAAAATGAGAAGAGAAACCAAAAAACAGAGAGACGGAAGAGACCTAGAGAAAGATACAGACATACACAAATACATAAACACCAACGCTAAGATTCAAACATTTAGAGAGAGCATCACTGATTTTTTTAGAGCACTGACACTAAAGACTTTGAAGGGCTTATTGAAATTTTAAAAGTAAAGGCACAAATGGATACAGCATCTCTTTGGACTTGTCCTCAGAGATTGGAGGAAACTGGACTCAAGAGGCAGTGGGTCATAGGTTCTCCACCATTATTTTGTTATAATAATTAACATTCTATATGATATTTGCATAATGAAGTAATGTGGCAAATAATCCATTCTATAACATTTCCATGACTGTCATGAACAAGACATTGATTTTACTTCAGTTTGTTGTTTCTAGTTTATATCCGCTTAGCACCTACTGAATAAACAGCACAGTTTTCCTATTTTGAAGGAGGTCTTTATTTCATCTTTCAGGATTAGCTTCTGATGGAGGCACAGAATCGTAGGGCTTGCACTCCACTCCACTAATACACCTACAACCCAATGGAGAGTAGGGCACATTTATTTGCATCTAAATAATTCAATTTTCTATTCTCTAGTCACATTACATCTTATTTTTATAACAACTTCAATCGCTTGGCCAACTAATCAGAACTCTGCCTGCCCAATGTAACGTCTGGATCTGTGAATCAACCAAATACAAGAAGACATCAAAGAGACAGTCAGGAAGACCTGGGTTCAAATCCTGCCTCTGATAGACGACAATGAACCACCATGCACTACTAACCATCTAACTGAACTCAAACTCAGCATCCTCACTTACAAAATGGGATTGTTGTAAGGTCCAAATGAGATAAAATATGCAAACAAAGCATTTTTAAAACTTTAAAGTAATGTATAAACATTAGTCACTATCATTATCTTTCAGACTTCTGCTAATTTTGTCTTTGACTCTCACTGGTAATCTGGGCTTTCTCCAACTTCTACTTGTAGCTACTAGAGTCATAAAGATAGTAGTTATTTTAAAGTATCAGTTGCTCCAGTGCTAATTTAACTAAATCATTATTACATTTTGTATTAGACTGAAATGAAAGCTGCGAGTAACAGGGAGAGATAAAAATACGAATACACACTCAAACACGTACTTTTACTCATCCCCCAATACTCAAGGGTCCAGAACTTCCCTCCAGGTTCATGCAGCCTTACTTTATCTAGGGGATCTACCCACCAAGACTGAAGTGTGGATAGAGATCTCAAGTCACTACAAACTGCAGCTTTGATTATGGCAACTCCTACTCAAAAGCATTTATGAGCTGCCCACTGCCTACAAGATAAAATTTGGATTCTTTTTACAAGGCATTCAGAGACCTCCACAACCTGGCTGAAAACTGGCTATTCCAATATGCACCCTCACACCAACCAAACAATTACCCACAATTAACTACACAGAACACTCACTATCCCCTCTCTATACCTCTATTTGTACTGCTGATTTTCACAACATACTTCTAGTTTTCCCCAATTCCTGCTCCTCCTTTAAGGTCTAACTTAAATTGCTTCTCCTTCATGAAGTTTTCTGAGACCTTCTGAGTCATCTCTCCCTCTTCTGAACCTGTAAAGCATTTAATGCCTTTTTCCCCTTGAATTTTCACGCATAACCTTTTATTTAGTTATGTCTATACATGCTCATCTCTCCTACTACGTTGTTGATTTAGAGTAGGGACTGTGTCTTGTTCTTCTTTATCTGTTCCAAGGTACTTAGCTCCAGGTCTAACATATGCTGAATAAAAATGTACTATAACGCAAATATATTTTAAAAATGTAAAATCTATTCAAAGTTAATAAATTCCTAATCGATGTCCATTAAGAAAATGTCATTTGCCAAGCCAATTAAATAAATAGGATAGTCTGGAAAAAAAAAAGAGGTCATATGACATTATTTAATTAAAATTTCCATACCCTTTGGGGTCCAAGAGGTCTCTAACTTTCTCATTATAGATTTCCATGTAGGATACTTCAACTTTAAAACTCTGTTCTTCATTCTCCTCTTTCTGAGTTCTCTCAAAGAGGCCACTGCAAAGTCTTGGGATTAATCCAGGTTGGTCAGCTGTGCCCATCATCGTATAAGACTTTCCAGACCCTAAAAAAAGAAAACACATCGTCACAATAGTGTTTTTAGGGAGAGAAACAGATTCATAAACTATCTGGTATTATAAAATATTTCCAGTATGTCCAAAAATACAATGTAGGGGCTCAATAATGCTTGCTGACAATGATAGTGACAACAAGTCACAAGTTTCACTACCAAGCATATTGGAAGGAAAGAATTCTTAATAAAAAGAAAACAGATTTTCTCTAATAAAATTCATATATAAAAATAACCAAATATCACTTCAAGTAAATGAAGAATAAGAAGCCAAATTGGAGGACTTCCTTTTAAAAAGTCAAGAATATGCCCCAAATTGAAAACACTAAGTAGATTTTTTTAAGTGTGACATATTGTCGCTTCTATACAAAATACAATAGCAAAGGGAGGAGCCAAGATGGTGGAGAGAAGCCAGAAACTTGCCTGAGCTCTCATCAGTTTCACTCAGAAACAACGTTAAATCAAGTCTCTAAAAGAATTCTGGAGCAACAGAATCCACAGAAAGATGGAGGGAAACAACTTTCCAGCCCAAGATAACTTAGAAGGACTTCAGGAAAGGTCTGTCTCACTTGAGAAAAAGGGGAGTGCAATCCAGCACAGGCAATTGTCCAGGAAAGCCAGTGGGAGGCTTTTAGCCACATCACAGATCAGCAACAGGCACCACAGTCCAGGCTCAGCAGGCTAGCAGTGAGGCCTCCAGTCCCAGAGCAACATGCAAAATGCAAGCCCCAGAAGCCAGGGCACAACAGACATGACTGGGCTGGGCCACTCTAGTTCAGTGGGCAAGCCATCTGCCCCAGAGAACTTGGCAGAGAAAGCCAGCAACCAGATCCCTGGACCCTAGTGCAAGAAGCCTGGGACAGAGCCTCCTGTACCACAAGAGCAGAGCTCAACATTTTAAAATGAGCAAAAAACAAAAAAGAGCCCTGACCATAGAAAACTACTATGGTGACAGGGAAGATCAAAACACAAACTAAGAAGAGGACGACAATGTCAAAATGCCTACATGTGAAGCCCCCACAGGGGAACGTAAATTGATCTCAAGCCCAAAAAGCCCTCTTGGAAGAGTTCAAAAAAGATTTAAAAAATCAAGTAAGGCAGGAAGAAGAAATATTGGGAATAGAAATGAGATTTATTCAAGAAAAGAGTCAACAGCTGGGAAAAGGAAGTATAAAAACTGACTAAAGAAAACAACTCCTTAAAAAACAGAATTGGCCAAATGGAGAAAAAAAAACCACTGAAGAAAACAACTTCTTTAAAAGTAGAATTGATCAAATGGAAAAGGAGGTTAAAAAAAGTTAAACTAATTGGGCAAGTAGAAGCTAAAGACTCTATGAGCCATCAAGAATCAGACAAACAAAATCAAAAGAATGAAAAAATAGAAGAAAATGTAAAATAACCCATTGGAAAAATAAATGACCCGAAAAATAGATCCAGGAGAAATAATTTAAGAATTATTGGACTACTTGAAAGCCAGAATCAAAAAAAGAGCCTGGATAACATCTTTTAAGAAATTACCAAGGAAAACTAACCTGATATCTTAGAACTAGAGGGTAAGATAGTCATTGAGAGAATCCACTAATCATCACCTGAAAGAGATGCCAAAATGAAAACTCCAAGGAATATTGTAGCCAAATTCCAGAACTATCACGTCAAGGAAAAAGTAATGCAAGCAGCCAGAAAGAAACAATTCAATTATCAAAGAGTCACAGTCAGGATTACACAGGACTTAGAAGTTTCTACATTAAAGGATCAGAGGTCTTGGAATATGATATTCCAGAAAGCAAAGGAGTTTGAATTGCAACCAAGAATCAACTACCCAGAAAAACTGGGCATAATCTTTCAGGGGAAAAGATAAACATTCAATGAAATAGGAGACATTCAAACCATTCTGTTGAAAAGACCAGAGTTGGGGCAGCTAGGTGGCACAGTGAGTAAAGCACCAGCCCTGGAGTCAAGAGGACCTGAGTTCAAATCTGGCCTCAGACACTTGACACACTTACTAGCTGTGTGACCTTGGGCAAGTCATTTAACCCCAATTGCCCTGCCTTCTCCCCTCAAAAAAAAAAAAAAAAGACCAGCGCTGAACAGAAAATTCAGTCTTCAAATACAAGACTCAAGAGAAACATAAAAAGATAAACAGAAAAGAAAAACAAAACAAAGCAAAACCTGGTACTAAATAAGGTTAAACTGTTTACATCCCTACATGGGAAGATAATACTTATAACTCTTAAGAAATCTCTATTAGGGCAGTTAAAAGGAGTATATTTAGAGGGTGTGAACATATGTTGAATTTGATGTGATGATAAAAAAAAATTAAGGGGTAAAAAAAAAGGATTGTACTGGAAGAAGAGGAAAGGGGGGTTAGACTGGGGTAAGTTATATCACATTAAGAGGCATGAAAGACCTATTAAAATAGAAGAAAAGAAGGGAGGGGGTGAATATTGTTTGAACCTTACTCTCATCAGACTGGGCTCAAATGGGGAATAACATGCACACTCAGTTGGATCTGAGAAATCTATCTTACCCTACAGGGAAGGAAGAGGGGAAGAGAAAAAGATAGGGGGAGAGCTGATAGAAGGGAGGGTAGATAGAAGAAAGCAGTGATGAGAAGCAAAACACTGGTAAGGAAGGATAAGGGGAAAGGAGAGAGAAAGAGAAGTATAAACAGGGAAAATAGGATACAGGGAAATAAACAGTTAGCATACATAATTGTGAATGTGAATAGGATGAACTCTCCCATAAAATGGAAGTGGATAGCAGAGTGGATTAAAAGACAGAGCCCTACAATATGCTGCTTACAAGGAAAACATGTGAAGCAGTGAAACACATATAGAACAAAGGTAAAAGGCTAGAGCAGACTATATTATGCTTCAGCTGAAGCTTAAAAAAGCAGCAGTAGCAATCCTGATCTCTGACAAAGCAAAAACCAAAACAGATCTAATTAAATTAAAAGAGAAAAGGAAGGAAACTTTATCTTGCTAAAAGGTACCATAAACAATGAAGTACTATCAACACCACACATACATGCACCAAGTGATATAGCATCCAAATTCTTAGAGAAGATAAGTGAGTTACAGAAAGAAACAGACAACAAAACTATACTAGTGGGGGACTTCAACCTCCCCCTCACAGAACTAGATGAATCTAACCACAAAATAAACAAGAAAGAAGTTAAGGAGGTGAACAGAATTTTAGAAAAGTTAGATATGATAGAACTCTGGAGAAAACCGAATAAGGATAGAAAGAAATATGCCTTTTCCTCAGCAATGCATGCCACCTACACAAAAACTGACCATGTATTAGGACAAAAAAACCACACAATCAAATGCAAAAAGGCAGAAATTTTAAATGCATCCTTTTCAGATCATGATGGAATAAAAATTAGATGTAATAAATAGCCATGTAAAAAAGACCAAAAATTAATCTAATCTTAAAGAATGATAGACAAATCATAGAAACAATCGACAATTTCATCAAAGAAAATGAGAATAATGAAACAACACACCAAAATTTATGAGATGTAGCCAAAGAAGTATTTAGAAGAAAACTAAGAGCTGGTTTTATGAGAAAAACAATGAAATAGATAAACCTTTGGTTAATTTGATTTTAAAAAAGAAAGAAGAAAACCAAACTACCGGTATGAAAAATGAAAAGGGTATACTTAGGAGCTATTTTGCCCAATTGTATGCCAATAAATCTGACAATCTAAGTGAAATGGATGAATATTTACAAAAATATAAATTGCACAGATTAACAGAGAGAAAATAAAATACTTAACCCCATTCTAGAAAAAGAAATTGAACAAGCCATCAATGAACTCTCTAACAAAAAATCTACAAGCCAGATAAACTTACAAGTGAATTCTACGAAACATTTAAAGAATTATTTCCAGTACTATATAAACTATTTGGAAAAATAGGTGAAGAAGGAGTCCTACCAAATTCCTTTTATGACACAAATATGGTGCTGATACCTAAACGAGGAAGAGGCAAAACAGACAGAAAATTATAGACCAATTTCCCTAATGAATATTGATGTAAAAACTTTAAATAAAATACCCAAATCCAAAACTATATTATAAAGCAGCAATCATCAAAAACTATTTGGTACTAGCTAAGAAATAGAGTGATGGATCAATGGGAATAGTTTAGATATACAAGACATGGTAGTCAATGACTATAGTAATCTATTATTTGATAAACCCAAAGACTACAGCTTTTGTGATAAGAATTCACTATTTGACAAAAACGCCTGGGAAAAATCGAAAATAGTATGGCAGAAACTAGGCATAGACCAGTATCTCACAGTATATACTAAGATATTGTCAAAGTGGATACATGATTTAGACATAAAGGGTGATACAATAAGCAAATTAGGAGAGCAAGGGATAGTTTACCTGTCAGATCTCTGGAGAAGGAAAGAATTTATAACCAAATGAGAGACAGAGGACATTATGAAATGTAAAATGGATAATTGTGATTGCATTAAATTAAAAAGGTTTTGCACAAACAAAACCAATGCAACCAAGATTAGAAGGAAAGCAATTTTTACAGCAAGTATTTCTGATAAAGGCCTCATTTTTTCAAATATATAGAGAACTGAATCAAATTTATATGAATACAAGTCATTCCCCAATTGATAAATGGTCAAAGGATAAACAAGCAGTTTTCAGATGAAGAAATTAAAGCTATCTGTAGTCATATAAAAATGCTCTAAATCACTATTGATTAGAGAAATGCAAATTAAAACTACTCTAAAGTTATCACCTCAAAACCTATCAGATTGGCTAATCTGACAGAAAAGGAAAATGATAAATGTTGGAGAAGATGTGGGAAAATTGGGACAATAATGCTTTGTTGGTGGAGTTGTGAACTGATCCAAGCATTCTAGAGTGCAATTTGGAACTATGCTCAAATGACAATCAAACCGTGCATATCCTTTGATCCAGCAATACCACTTCTATCACAAAGAGATCATAAAAAGGGAAAAGGACCCATATGCACAAAAATATTGATAGCAGCTCTTTTGTGGTGGCAAAGAGTTGGAAATTGAGGGGAAAATGTGATCCATCTCCAGAGAAAGAAATGAAGACTGAATGCAGATCGAAGCACACTATTTTCACTTTTTTTGGTGCCTTTGTTCCTTTTGTTCTGTTTCTTCTTTCACAACATGACTAATGTGGAAATATGTTTATATGACTGTAAATGTATAACCTATATCAGACTGCTTGCCATCTTGGGGAAGGGGGATGAGAGGGAGGGAGGGAGGGAGAAAAAAATCTAGAATTCAAAAATCTTTAAAAGTGAATGTTGAAAACTATCTTTACACTTAATTAGAAAAAGTATACTATTTACAAAGTATAATAGCAGAAAGTTCTCTTCCCACAGGTCACTGGACAAACCATACCCCTTCCCCCACACACACACAACTGTCCCCAACAACAACAGTAAATAATCGCAGAATCGTGAAGAATGAAGACTGAATTACAAGATACAATGTTATAGCAATCATTAATTTGCTTGAAACCAAACTTAAGTTACTATTTACCATAAAAATTTATTAAGCTACATCACATTTTTTTATTAAATCAGTGATGATCACAGTTACTGGCTATGCAACATTAGATGTATTCTGTTATAGATATGTAAAGGTGTGTGAACCATAGGTTAGGCTGGGGTGACAAGAGAAGTTATAGTTTCTATGCTTTCATGTGGAAAACAAATTTTGCTACCTTATCTTATTTTTATAATGAAATGTGACCTAAAAAAGGAAAACAACTTTTCCTTTGTTATACATCTCTCTAAAGAATAACACTGTCTAATTTTCTGTGTCAGTAAATAAGCATGTTTTTATTTATTTGCTCTTCTCCTGTTTGCTCATGAAGTGTCATGTAATGCAGCCTTACCAGTCTGTCCATAGGCAAAGATACACGCATTGTAGCCATCAAAGGCATTCTGAAGAATATTTTCTCCAAGGCATTGAAAAACAGCGTCTTGACCTAATAAAAGCAAAAAACAAACTACTATAAGCAAAATCTACATCTGAACAAGCTTAAAAAGTCACAGAAGGAAAACACAGTAAATTTCTATTCCCAAACAAAATTTTTAGATTCAAAATATACTTTGAACAGGTTTACAGCCTCCATTTTTCCTAATTATGAAATTATGAATTCCATAATTATGAATTATGATTTCCTAAACATGAAAGAAAATGAATGAAAGAAAAAAATAACGCTAGGACCCAAAGCCAGGAAATCTTTCTAACAGTTAGAACTGTCCAAAAATGGCATGCATTGAGAGGTAGTAAATTTTCCCTACTTGAAAATCTTAAGTAGACACACTGGACCACTTTCTGTTGGGCATGTCATAGAAGTGATTCAATTATTTATGAGTTGGACTTGATGGCCGCTGATGTTTCTTCCAACTCTCAGATTCTGTGGTTAAGTTTCTATGACCTAAGAATATAAATAGCTTTCATTCAGAGCATTCTGGGTAGGCCCGAACTGCTAAAGAATGTTGCAGTTTTGGTGCCTCATAATAGAATAAAATGAAATCTTTTTTATTATTTTTTTTAGTTTACAACACTCAGTTCCACAAGTTTTTGAGTTCCAAATTTTCAATAAAATGAAATCTTAAAGCCAATTAGAAAGGAATTACATAAAGATACTGAAGAGATGCTTTACTAAAGAAAATTCTTCAAAGACTTTGTCACCTTGGCAGAACTGAATGGTAACACCAAGTTTCCAGAGTTGAGAAGTCAGAAGCAGATGAAGTAAATGGCTAGAAGTAACTCTGGTTGTGCTTTCTCACCAATATATGTTCTTAAAGTGCTTAATCATGTCTTTGTATTTTTAATGTATATTACGTGCTCATTTTTTTTTAAAAAAGGCTATGCTAAGAAATTTAAGCTATAGCTCTAAATTTATGGTTAGAAGTACTTGAAATAATCCATGTATGCTGAAGACTAGATTTAGCATAAGAGATTTATGTAAGACCATCTCCCTAAGAAGCTATCTTGTGGCTGTGTGCTACTATCCAGAAGTGGAAGCAGTAAAACTGAATTAACAAGTGCAAATCCATCAACAATGCCAAGAAAACAACTTGCAACTTTTGCTTTATATCACCGTGAAAAAGTATCACAGAATCACAGAAGCTCAGAGTTAGAAGACCTGAGAAGCTATACCCTAACAAGAACTCCCTTCCCAAGAAGCAATAATTTAGCCTTTGCATAATTAGTAAGTGCAAAAGATGAAGACCAAAGGAGAATGAGAAGGTGCAGTCAGACACGGGGCGGGGGCGGGGCAGAGGTAGATAATGAAGGTGTACCCCTTAAGTCTCCTCTCTCCAGAGAAGAACCTAGTATTTCCTGAGGAAGCCCATCCCATTTTGGAGAATTCTAATATTTGGCCACTTTGTAAATTTCATTGCACTCAAGAACACTAATAGCACTTGCACATAACAGGCATTCGAATGCTTGAACACAACTATCCTAGAGCAGTGAATGAATCGACAAGTATTTATTAAGTGCCAAGCGCTGGATCAGTCCCTGGAGAGACAAAGACTCAAAAAAACAAAACAGTCCATGCTCTCCCAAGAGCTTACATTCAATCAAAGAAACAATGGGAAAGGTACATGATTTGAATTCTGAGGATCCGGGTTTGAATTCTGGCTCTGCCTGTTGCTCCTTTGTGATTCTCACGAGGTCACAATCTCTCTAGGCCTCAATTTCCTCTTCCGGGAATTGAGGGGGATTGGCTGGATGATCTTCTAGAACCAAGATCCTAAGTATAGGTGTGCATATTTACAAAGAATTTAAGTACAAAACAAATACAAGTTGGTCAAAGGAAGGGAGGATAGGTACTAAGAGGAATGGAGCCCAGTGAAGTTTTTGGGTAGATGGTGGTTCTTAAAGAAAAGTTAAGGGAGTCTATGAAAAGGAAGGAGTCCATTCCAGGTATGGGAGAAGGCCAGTGAAAACACAATGAGACTAGAGATGGAGTCCTATGTGCAATGCATGGAGAAAAGACCCATCTGGGTGGATCCTAAAGTGCAGGAAGGCGACTAATGCAAAATTGGTTAAAGTCAGGATGTGAAGGGCTTTAAATGAAAAACACAAGTTCACGTTTTATTCTAGATGCAATCCGCAGCAACTAGAGTTCATTTAATATGAGAGTGATAGGACCAGATATAAGCTTAGGGAAAATCAATTAAGCAGCTATGTGAAGGATTGAGTAGAGAAAAACTTGAGACAGGGAGACTAATTAGGAGGTCTGCGCAGTCCAGGCAAGAATGGATGACAATGGTGGCTGTGTGAGTGGATAGAATACAAGAAATGTTGTCAAGGTAAAAATCACAAGACTTGGCAATGTAATGAGTATGTAAAGTGAGTGAAATGTCAAGGATGACACCTAGGTTATAAATCTGGATGAGTGGAAAGATGATGCTGCCCTTGACAGTTGTAGCAAAGTTCAAAAAAGGAGTGAGTTGTGTGTAGGGAACATAATGAGTTCTGTTTTGGATGTGCTGATTCTGAAATGCCTACAGGGGCATTCAGTTCAAAATATCCAGTAGACAGCTGGTGATATATAAGATTAACTTCAGGAAAGAAATAAGGGCTGAATATATATAGTTCTGGGAAACATCTGCTTAAGAGATAATAATTGAACTCATGAAAGCTGAGGAGAAAACTTCAGCTCATCAAAACTTTCTCCTTCAGCAAGTGAGAAAATATAGAAGAGGAGAAGAGGTCCAGTATAGAGCCCTGGGGGACATCCACAGTTAGAAGGTCTGACATGAGGGATGATTTGTCAAATCAGAGTGAGAAGGTATAGTCAGACACTTAGGTGCAGCCCCTAAGCCTCCTGTCACATCAGATAATTCTTTCAGTACCTTGAGATATAGTTTACCTGAGCCTAGTGATTTGAACCCATCAAGGGCAACAAGATACTGTTTTCTCTCCAGTTCTCTTGTATGGCAACTTCGTATTAGCCATTTTTGTTTTTTCCTTTACAATCCAAAGATTTTGTTTTCCTTAGAAACAAAGCAAGATTTAAACAGCTATGTCTCCTCTTCCTCTTCTCTCTCTCTCTCTCTCTCTCT
>CM053625.1:234795492-234808936 GCA_028646595.1 Phalanger gymnotis
AGGGGATGGGAGGGGAGTGGGGTGACAGAAGGGAGGGCAGACTGGGGAACAGGGCAACCAGAATACACACCATCTTGGAGTGGGGGAGAGGGTAGAAATGGGGAGAAAATTTGTAATTCAAACTCTTGTGAAAATCAATGCTGAAAACTAAATATATTAAATTTTTAAAAAAGACAAAAAAAAAAGTATCTGAGCTAAGACTTGAATCCATCTCCTCTGATGCCAAATTATACTTAGACTGGAACAGAGTTATAAACTCCTTAAGGATGTCAACCACATGGACCACAGGTTACATTTTTAATCTGTGCCTCCCCAGTACCCAACCAGTGCACTGCACACAGCAATTAATATTTTCTGAATTGAAATGTCTCATTTTACATGTAACTCTAACAGGTATGGAAATCTGTCTGACCAACCCAGCACAGATTAAAAGTAAAAAATGAAGGGAAAGGTGGTACTCATTAAAACCATTAAAAAGTAACTGTGATTGCCTAGCATGAAACATGGAGACAGACAAATTTGAAAGAGCATAACATTCCAGGAGCAGTTGTGTCAAAACAAAGAAAAAAGGCTAGTAGCTCAAGTTCATGAGGATCTTTAGTTATGAAAAAGAAAGGATAGGCAGAGAAGTCATATATCATATATCATATACTCTAAGAAGGCAGAAAAGCACTTAATATATACATTTATATTAGCATTTAATATGTATAATTCCCATCAAATATGGTTACTAAAAATATTCTACTTAAAGACAGAAAATTCTTCAAAACCGTATTATATGAAAGGTATATACCAAAAGGTTATAATCTAGTCAATTTATAAAGCTATATTAATCAGAATTTTCCAATTAACTTTTAATGATTAAAAAGAGCATTAAGCACAACACAACTAATTAAGCTTACTTTGCAACTGTTATATTTAAATTTATATAAATGCCTAACACGACCTAGCACTTTCCAGCCACTCCCTTCATGCCTCTATCAGGATTTGTTGTTTATCCACTCTCTTTCATTTTTCTTCTTATGTGGTTATCTTTGGCATTTCTCCTTTGCAATATTTTAGAAAGATCTTTCCAGGTTTCTGGTCTTTCACTTGTCTGTTTTAATTGCATTACATTATTCCATTACATGAAGGTAACACAATTTATTTTACCATTCTCCTACCGCTGAGCATTTCTACTTGATTGCAGTTTTGTTGTATTTTGTAATTATAAATAAGCCTGCTACAAAAATTTTTGACTAAACAGTTCTTTGTTTTTGATAACAAAAGATACATTCATGAAATTCATGACAAGAGAATTACTCATTCAAAGAGTATGACAATTTTTTAAAACTTTTACAACACATTACCAGAATCCATCCATCAACAAGCAGTATTATATAAAGTCAGGCACTGTGCTGGGTGCTAGGTGCTGGAAAAACAAACCCAAAAGTCTAACAGTTCCTGCCCTTAGGGAGCTTACAAATGAAAACTATCCAAGGGACAACAAATATATACTGGCTTTCTAGATACAAAATAGACACAAGGTATTTTTTGGTGAAGACCTAAGCGGCTAGGAGGATCTGGTAGGGCTTCATGTAGAAGGCTGTGTTTAACCTTGAGCCTTGGAAGAAATTAAGATATTCATAGAGGTTCTACAAATTGCCAATTCCACAAGCAATGAATGAATGTACCTGTTTCTCCAAAACACCAGTACTGAATTTCCAAGCTTTTCGTTATTTTAACTATTTTAACAATTAAATCAGAGTGAGGGGTACCTAAAAGATTTATTTTAATATGCTTCTCTTTATTACTGAGTCTGAGAACTGTTTCAAGTAATTATTAACAAACGGTATTGCCTCATAATGAAAATGATCTATCTGACATCCTTCAGCCATTTATGCCTTATCCACATATGCTTGAAATGCCAAGTTCTTTTCCAATTCATCTCCATTTCAAAATGATTAACGGATTCTAGAAGAATGCCAGAAATGGATCAACGAATGAAAGAAAAACCTGTTACTTACCAAGTCACATACTGAATGCTAATCACACTGAGGATACAAATAGAAAAGGGAAACAATCCTCAGGAGCCTTCATTTTAAATGGGGGAGACAATACAGATGAGGAAGGAGTGGCCAAGGAAGGGAGTTCTAGTCTGGAGAGTCACAAAGATGGTGAATGGAATAACAATGGGGCAGTCCATGGACACACTTTTTTCCAGAGGCAATGTTAGGGTAGATTTTATTATAGCAAGAAGTAAAGAAAGGTGACAGAGGAAAAAGAGGAAAGGGCTTCTGGCAGAAAATGGCTCGTATGAAAATGCACACACATGGTCCCAAGGAGAACAGTGCTCGGTGGCTTAGCTCCCCACACACATGGTCTCTGGTGGTCTGCTTTGGAGGGTGGTGGAGTAACAGTGAGTGGAAATAACCAATAATATCATTCCCATTAAAAAAAAACCCACACATTTAACTGATGCCTTTTGTCTTAACAAATCTCTCCCACACCAAACCAAATCCTTCTTTGTGACAAAGGGAAATATTTAAGCCCACGTTACCACCTAGCAACTGGTAAAAATGCAAAAAAAAAAATAGGCATCATCAATACTGGAGGTGTTGTACAAACAGGTATGCCATGCTGTTGGAAGGGCTACGAATCAGTCCAAACATACTGGAAAGTGGCTTTTATTTATGAGAAGGAAGTAACTAAAATGCCTATACCCTTTGACACAGGTTCTCCTGCTAGTCATATCCCAAAGGTATCCATGACAAAAAGATCCACAAAAAGTTAGAGCAGCATGTTTTGTAACAATAAAGAACTAGAAATACAGACTGGCAAGCCAAATCTAAAATTCTACCTTCTTACAGAAATTCTTTCCTGATCCCCCTTAATTTGAGTGCCTTCCCTCTGTTAATTATCTTTCATTTATCCTGTATATACTTCATATATAGTTATTTGCATGCCATCTCCCTCACTAGACAGTGAGCTCCTTGAGAACAGGGACTGTCGTTTCCCTTTCTCTGTAGGCTCAACATGTTTAGCACAATGTCTGGCACATAGTAGGCCCTTAATAAATGTTTAGTAACTGACCAACTGGAAGATGTTAGAGTAGGAATGTTTGAGAGCACACTTTAGAGAGTCATAATATAATTACCAGAACAAAGGATATCATCAAAAAAATTTATGCTCACAAAAGAGGTACTGATCATGTGGCAAGAGCCACATAATCATGAACGGCCTATTTGAGAGTGCATGGACAACAGCTAGACAGTACTGACATATACCAGGGTGGAGAGGCCTTTATCACCGTAGGGAGCATCCAGGAGGATCAGGAAGCTTGTTGCAGAGGGCAGGATTTTAACTGGAACTTGAAGGATGCCAAGGAAGCCAGGAGACAGAAAAGAAGAGGCAGAAAATCCCAGACATGAGGAAAAGCCAGTGGCAATTCTGAGATGGAAGTGTCTTGTGGAAGAAAGAGCAAGGAGGCCAGTGTCACTGGACTGCAGAGTATATTAGGAGGAATGAGGTAGAAGAAGATTGGAAAGGGAGGAAAAAGTCGTTTAGAATATGATCAAGAAGGTCAGCCAGGTGGTGCAGTGAGTAGAGCACCAGCCTTGGAGTCAGGAGGACCCGAGTTCAAATCTGCCCTCAGACACTCAACACACTTACTAGCAGTGTGACCCTGGGCAAGTCACTTAACCCCAATTGCCCTGCCTTCCCCCCTGAAAAAAAAAAAAGAATATGATCATGATATTGGTTACCAGTGGCATGGCCCAGTGCTAGTGAACCTCCTTTGGTAAAGGGGCTACACTATTCACGAATCAAATCAAAGTGACAAAATTCACTCTGAATTGAAATCCTGAAACAACTTTCAAGAGTTACGCAGAATCTCACAGTAGAAACATGCTTTCATTATGTTCCTATGTATGCCATCTCTTGAATCAGTGTAAAATAGTCACTTATTTTTTATTTTTATAAATATTTAAACCTTTTACATTTTAATGCTGCTGGAATTTTAACAGAGCTGTCTGTTTCCAAAGGATGGCCTGCTCTCACCCACGCTACAATGAATGTTTACATCACAAAGAGCTTATTCTGATACACCCATAATACGGAATTGTATTGCTATTGCTTTTCCCGACTCAGCAGGCAGTACCAGTAACTGAGCTATGATCTGCATAATTACTAATATTTTAGCTCTCTACCTGCCCCCACACAAACTCTTCATCCATAAAATAAAGCTAGCCAAATTGAAAACTAGGCTTATATTGGAGACAGAATTTATTAATCTATTATCTCTGAGGCAACCATTTTCACGAAGTCATCACTAAAATTTCTTAATGTTATTATATTCACTACATAGCTAGGATTCTGCAGCTCGACTACAAGTGTTACAGTTTAAGAGAAACGTTGGCAGTAAAATACCTGGGCACAGAAAATGGTGCCCAGGACAAAGGTTTGGAAACCATACAATTGATGGAACTGGGGATATTTTTGCTGGAGAAAAGAAGACTTTGGGAAGACATGATAGGTGTCTTCAAATATTTGAAAGGCTGTCACATGGAATATAAAATATTATAGATGAAAAAAGAAATAGCCATCAGCCATCGTGAGCTCCCTCTTCTAACCTCTTATCCCCAATTCTCTCATTTTTTACTCTAGTTTCTAAAGAAGTGGGCCTTCTCCTCTCCAAAGCCAACTCCTCTACCTATACCCTTGATTCAGTCCCTCCTGTGTCCTCAGAATACCCCAGCATACATTCCCCAATCCCTCCCTATCTACTAGATACTTCCCTACCGTACACGAACATGCTCAGATTTTCTCTATCCTTGAAAAACACCTGACTGCTCTCCCCTCAAGCTACTGTCCTATGTCTCTCCTCTGTTTTACAGCCAATCGCCTTCACTTTACTAACCATGGCAATCTGGTTTCCAACCTTATCACTCAACTGAAACTGACGTCTACAAACTTACCAATCATCAACGACAGCCAAATTCAACAGCCTTTTTTCAGTTCACATTCTTTTTGAGGCAGCAGTAAACACTGATGACTACTCTCCTGCTGCTCCTGCTCTCTCTTCTCTGAGTTCATGATACCGTTTTCTCTTCTTCAGTTTCTACCTCAGCTCATTGCTTCTCAGTCTCTTTTGCTGCATCAATACCCATGTTATCAAATCACAGATACCGAGCTGGATGAGACTTCAGAAGCCATCATTTTATTGAGTGAGGAGAGTGAAACCAAAGATTTGTCCCCAGTCACATAGCAAACATCAGAGGTAGCATGTGAACCCAGATCCTCTAGCTCCAAAGAGGAATTTATCCCAAGCTCTCTTCTAATCTCTCTATATTCTTTCTTGTTTGCTCATCTCACCTAAGCAGATGACTCAAATTTATATTCTATTTATTACATTCTATTTTCCTACTGTCCATATTTTATAACACTCAAATGAATAGAAGCATTACATATATCTTTTATGCTTGTAGCAGGAGTCAACTGTCTCTAAATCCTTTCCTATAAAACCATTTAAAATTACTTGTAAAGAATGGAAACCCTGAAAAACAATACAATGCAAATTCTACAGGATCATAAAAGCAACACCAATCACTTATAAAATAAAGCAGAAAATGTCATCACTTCTAGAAAATATTCTAAGCAGCTGGTAGTTACTTAACTTTCTACCAATAGAAAACTATTATTATTCACAATTTACTTTAAAAATAAGAAGCAAATAAACTTTTTTAGTTTTTAAAATATTTGCTGAGGTCAATTCTACTAATTTATCATTCGAAATCAATGTTCTAAATTAATACAATTATCTCTAAAAAAAGGCAATCCTCAAATTACAAATGAACTGTGTTGCAAAAGCCCTTTTGTAAATCTGTTTAGAAGTTAGAACATTTTCCTATATAAACATATTATAAGTAGTAATGAGGCTTCTATGATAGACCTCAAAAGTCCATTTAACTGTCTTCTCCACTAAAATACAAGCTCCCTGAAGGCACGGCTATTTTTGCCCCTTTTTGTATCTCTAACCACTGATGCATATCATAATACCTTGCACATAGTAAGCTTACTTACTTATAAAATTATTGCTTACTAGTTAAATTATTAAATTTAATAAAATTAATTGAGTCGATTAGATCACAATAAGCTAATACATTAGCTTTATTAAGCAGCCCATAACTCTTAAAATGTGCCTTTATATACAAACTATATCTATTACATATAATTCATATATACATTAAAGGAAGAAGAATAAGGAAAACTTGAGATCAAAGGTATCCAAAAGCATCTTCATTCAATGTTGGCTGTTTGCTCATTGGGTCTGCCTTGTAGAGTTAATGCCCAGTTTTTCTATTTTTTGGTTTAGGTTTTTATAATAAGTTTATATTTTTTTTTAAATGTAATTCTCTGGTTAACACATGGCATTTTTAAAAAATTTCTGAAAAAGTAGAGAAAAGGGATAGAAGAAAAGAAGGAATGTCTTGGGGTTAGAGGGTTGACAAGAGGGTATTGTGTAATGTCTCTATGCTTGCTAAAATAATTCCACCTGTTTTTTAAACTAATTCAGATGAATTTGACTAAATTCTCAAGTTCCCTGAATGGAACTGGGCTCCTACTTTCCCTCAACCTATATTAATAAGATTCTAGATAAGACACAGAGATGGCAACAAAGACAATGACTCCTCACTGGTCAGAGATGATTACAAGAGAAGGAGGATGAGGTTAATCGGTGGTATATAATTAGGGTGACTAATTTCTCCAGCAATTTTGGAACATGGACTTGTACACTGCCAAACAAAGACTACAGTAAATTTCCAAAGCTTTCTACCAGTTCATTCTTCCCTTATTTTCTCCTTCTCCCCTTACCAATCTTGGCCCACTTTGGTTTTCTTCTTTCACAACAGAATTCTGATTCTTTTTCTAGATGACTATATTTTGGCTTTGTGCCTCAAATGACCCAAAGCCACAAACCCCCAGGAAAACTAAGTGGCAAAGACTCATAAGTATTGTGCCATCTGTCAGTGAGACAGACAAGAGAGAGAGAGAGAAAGAGAGAGACAGAGAGAGACAGATAAAGAGAGAGACAGAGACTAACTATGCTAGTCATTTTTAAGATCACAGCTTTCTAAACAGTAGGCACTTAATAAATGTTCACTGAATTGAAATGACTAAGAACTGTAATGGACTTCAGGGATCATCTAGTCCAATCCTCTTCCTCCTTTTACAGATAAGGAAAGTGAGATCCAGAGGCATTATTAGGAAGCTGACCAAGTGACAGAACTAGGGTTAACCGTGAGTCCTCTAATATCAAAGTCACTTTGCCATGTTCCTCACAATAATTATCTTTCCAAAGAACTCTCTCCTCCAGGAAAGGACAGAGGGAGAACACTGGATATGAAATAAGGCCAGAAGGATGCAGCAAGTCATTTCTCTCTTGCACCCATAGGACAACTAGCTCTATCTTGTCCTCTCCAAAACAAAACAAGTCCACTAGCATTTATTAAGCACTTACGTGCCAGGCACTGTGGACACAAAGAAAATCATCTCTGCTCTCAAGGAGTTTATAGTCTAAAACGGGGAGACAACATGCAAACTAGGTACAAACAATATCCACACAGGGTAAGTTAGAGATAATCTCAGAGAAGGCACTAAGAGCTGATATTTGAAGGGAAGCCAGAAGCCAGGAGGTGGACATGAGGAGGCAGCCACTAAAAATGCCTACAGTGTCTTGTTCAAGGAAACTGATGTCACTAGTTCTCAGAGTATGAGGAGGGATTAAGGCATAAGATTGGAAAGATAGGAAAGGACCAGGTTATGAAGAGCTTTAAAAGACAGGACTTTACATCTGATCTGCAGGTAATCGCGCAGTGCTGGAATTTACTGACTAGGAGATGACGTGGTCACACCAGAACTTTGGGAAGATCAATTTGACAGCTGGAGAACGGCCTGGAGTTAGCAGAGACTTGAAACAGGGAAACCAACCATTAGGAAAGAGAAGAAGATGGATTTTAAGAAAAGAATTATCATGCAATTTAATTTTAATGATCTAGAAAAGCAAAAGATTAAGATTTGTAAATTAATATTTCAAGCACAAATTCGTAGGCAAGTACCAGTATGGAAACTCCACATACCACTGCAGATTAGTCTTAGATAAATCCTCGGTGGTTCCTTAGGCATACAGAGATTAAATAGCTTACCCGAGGTCACGTAGTGTCAGAAGATGAAGTCTGAACACAGGGTTTCTTCACTCCAAGCCTAACGGCGTCCTATCTGCTACATCAGGGCTGCCCAAAGTATGGCCCACAGGGTGATGTTATGTCGCCGGCCTGTGCTTACTACGGGTGTGGAGAGTGACATCCATGCTTTAACTAAAGCACTTGTGACGATTTCTGTGCTTGTGGCGGACACAGGTGGGCCACATGGGGGCACATGGCCCGTACTTTGGACAGCCCTGTACCACATCATGCTGCACAATGAGTTCACAAACTTTCCTAAATTTTCATATCATGCTTTAGAATGGAATGACAATATGACTACACTTTCTTCTAGAATGCCAAACTTCATTACATCATTCTTGTTCTATGACCTGTCCTCATCAACTTCTTGTTTGCTCATTGGCCTCTCTAGAGGCAGCTTGGCGGCTCGGTGGATAGTGCCAGGCCTGGACTCTGGAAGACTGAGTCCAAATCCAGCCTCAGACACTTACTAGCTGTGTGATCCAGGCTAAATCATTTCCTCTCTGCCTGCCTCAATTTCCTCAACTGTAAAATGGCAATAACAGCACCAACCTCACAAGGTGGTTGTGAAGATGAAATGAGATGTTTGGAAGGCACTTAGAATGATGCCTGGTGTGTGTGTGTGTGTGTGTGTGTGTGTTTATATATGTGGGTGCATGTGTGTGTGTGTATATGTATGTATGTACATATATAACAAGTCCTCAGTGCCTGCTCCCTCCTCTTCCACCCTCTCTAAATCCTCTGTGCAATACTACATGATACCCAGACCATTTAAAATTATGCCATTATTAGCTAATACTTCCGTTTGTTTCTACGTTGCTCCAGTAATAGGTGGACGACAGAGTATAAAATGAGATGCTCTTCTGACAGAGCCAATGTACTGCCTTGTTTTTCCAAACTGTATTTAACTGTTTCGGTGTGGCTATGTGGGATGGGATGGAAAGCTGAGGCTAGCAATAGTGAAGCAAGTAAATAGCTGAAAGAACATTTAAAAATACACAGAAGAACAGGGGTAAGATCAGAACTAGACACAGTTCAGCAGGGCAGTTTTGTTACTATCTTGTTAAATTTTATATACACTTAAAAAAAACAAATACGTAACAAGCTCACAGCTTCATATACAGATGATGAAAGATTAATGTTTCTTAAATATATAACAAAAATGAACATTTAAATTAAAAAATATAAAAGCAGGCAGACTACATGTATCTTTATACACCATTTAGCACTGTGTCATGTTCATGCAAACAATATACTTTATTCCCTAATATTGTGTTTATCTATTTTCCCAAGTGCATAAGAATCACTAAGTTTGGACTGTGCTTTTAGACCTGAAGACTGCTGTGTGGTAGCACTGGATTAGAGTAAGTATTGGGTTCTAATACGAACTCTGCCTGTTCAGCTATGGGACACTGAACAAGTCACAGCCATCCTGGGCTCCTTTCAGTTTTAAGTACCCACATCTCATTCATAATAATAATAATAATAATAATAACAATAACTTATCACCCAATCCTTTTCAAAGTTTATATATAATGGCTGTTATATCCAATGTATTGCTCAGTTTTGCTAATTTGTTTTTCTCTTCTTTCCTTCCTCCCAAAAAATCCTTTGTTATAAGGAATGGCTCTGAGAGAAGAAGAGAGAAATCTATGTGATATAAAAACAAAATATGTAATAAAGCATATTTTTAAAATAAATAATAGCTTGTGTTTATATAGCATATTTATAGTTAACAAAGCACTTTCTTCACAAAGACTTTAAGAGCTAACTAGGGCAAATATTGTTGCCATTTCACAGATGAAGAAACTAAGACAAAGAGACGAAAAGTGACTTGTCCAGGGTCACAGGATGAATTATTATCAGAGCCAAGCCTGGAGGCCAGGTCTTCCAGGTCCAGGTCCATTACAGTAAGCTGCCTCTCCATTGTTCCTGTGCTCACTAATGCTTTAAATAACAGACAATGCTTTTCATTATTCAGGTCCCTTCTAGATCTAAGATTCTGATTCTAAGGCATTCAAAGTAATCAAATCTAATGCCTCATTACACTGAAAATACCCATGGAAAATCCTTTGGCAAAACAGGAAATTACCCCATGGGTAGAGACAAGAAGGTAGGACTGGGAATAATGAAAGCTGCCAAACAGCTACAATGATTGCACACTCCTCAGGCTTTTCCCCCAGTAATGAGAAAGTGACATATACAAAATCCAGGTATCCTAGTGCCCAACTGCAAAGGTGAAGGGAGAGTTATTCTTCAGCTAGCACAAACATGGCCATGTTTAAGTTAGCATCATATATTCACAGGCTGAACAGGGCATGATAGCACACACTACTTTAATTCTGCTTTTGGAGGGGGCAGAGGAACATTCAAAAGACCTTCAGGTGCTGACCTCTACAAGGAACCCTATCAGTACAGGGCTATAATGCAGCTTAGTTCATATTATTTATCTTGAAGCAGAAAGGTTCTAACTATATCTAGCCCTAATTCCTGATAAGTGACCAGCCTAATAGTTCCTTTTTACTGAGAAACTTGGGGATAATTAAGGAAAATTTTTTTAAAAAGCGTTTATTAAGCACTTCCTATGTGAAGGTGCTGTGCTAGCTAAGCCCAGAAGACACAAGGACAAAAAGACAACAGTCCTTGCTTGCCCTCAAGGAGCTTACGCACCAGTGGCATAAGTTAATCACTATGGGTGATTTCAAGTTCAACAAAAATTCCTCAGAAATAATTAACAATATCGTCCCCATCTTGCAGATGGCAAAACTGAAACTCAGGGAAGTTAAATGAATTACTCAATATCACACAACTACTGAGTATCTGGGGCAGGATCAAACCTAGTTTGTCCTGACTGCCTTCCAGCCCTTACATAACACTAATGTTCCTAACAATGAGCCTGAGTCATCAATAAAAACAAATTATACTAGCAAATGTGTAATAGATTTCAGAAAGACTTTTGTCAAAACCAATGAAAATTGCAAAAGCTTTTCTTTTGAGTGCTTAAAGATAAACCTCAGTTCCATGGAAAATTCATATGCTTAGAATTCCTCAACCACAATAGGTTAAATAAGATAATACTTTTCTCCAAGGTTTGAGTAGGGGACCAGAGGTCCAGAACAATACTGAGTGTGGCAACTCTAAAAAGACTAAAACTGCAAAGTGCTGTCTTGGGGTGCTGACCTTGGATGAAGGTGTCAATTCGTGGTTACTGCAGGATGACTCTGAATGGGGCTTGGGCATCTCCTGGGTTTGGCTAGTTTTAGGAACTGGATGAATTTAACAAACCTTTTATTGCTATGGATCCTAAAATAATCATGAGGAAAAGGCTATAATCACAGGCATAAAGGAAAGACAGGTAACCAGACCTCCTAATGGAGGGGGTAGGGGAGGTTAGAGAGGGGTGGTCATGCCATGCACTATTCTTTACACAACATGTACTGGATGAATAAGTATCCCAAGAAGCATCCAAGTAAGAGGCAGATCCCCTAGAGACAAACTATGAGGAACTCTAAATTACTCTGTAAATTACATCTAAAATAAACTGGTAATAGCTTAGTGAGCTCTGCATTGGGGAAACGTAGTTTTAGAGCTAAGGGGAAACCCCGAGCTAGGACCTGGAACTTCCTCTTCTCCACTCCCAGCTGAAGTGTTATGAAAGACACAAATGAACCAATTCCTCTCCCTTGGTTGTGCCTGCCCAACATCCTGGACTGGGCACTTCGGGACAGAAGCCTGGATTTTTAAGGTGGCAAAGACAGCAAGGGCAGAGGAACAACCCCCAGTAGATGAAAGGAGCACATAAACTACTCCCCTCTCCTCTTGCCATGGTGTCTCCATTTTACTAGGCTTGTGGGTAAATCGGTCATTTTCCCAAGTTAATAAAAAAGATATTTTTTTTTCCTTTTCAACTGAACAAAATGAGATGGTTAGAACTTGATATTGTCTATTCATTACAATGAGACACTACTGTTTCTACAAACATCAGTAAGAAGATGAATTACCATTCTTATTTAGTCTTCTCCCTCCCTACAGGTTAAGTTCTCAATTTCAGTGAGTCTCTTTCTAATGCAATTACTCTTTGGGAAGACTGAGGTTTTCATTTACTTCTGAGCAAAAGGAAAAATAAAATTGATATCCAAGCTTTACTGCTTGCTTCTAATTTTCCTTTCAGTAGTTTAAAGTCAAATGTTCCCGGAGGAAGAGACTCGCTGTGAAAATCTAAAAAAACACAGGCTTCCATTTATTGTTTGTCACAGGATTTATAATATTTTTCCTGTAAAGACAACATGGCATTTAAATTACAGGCCCTACTTACACTCAACCCTACCCCTGAACAAGTGTCCACAGAAATTTAAAAAAAGAGGGACTTGTTTATTATAATATCTAAAATAAAGCCCTAACCCTTAACTAAGGGGCAAGGAAACTAAATGCAAATGCAAACATAAAACAGCTAGACATCAAATCTGGACATGGAGTCAGGAACACCTGAGGTTCAAATCCAGCTTCTGACACTTAACTGGCTGTGTGACCCCTAGGCAAGGCACTTAACCTCTATTTTCCTCAGTTTCCTCATCTGTAAAAGAGGAATAATAATACTATCACCCTAACAAGGTTGTCAAGAGCACAAAATGAGACAGTATCTGTGAAGGCCTTCACAAACTTTAATATGTACCTCACTATTATTATGGGATAATAACATAACAACGTAAAGGGGAGCAGGCTCAGGGCAACAACTCTTCAATGGAAGACAATGAACATGTTTTAAAAAAATACTGTGATAGTTATATTTCAGCACATATTTCAGCATAATTAGTTTCTTTTGTAATCCTATGCATTTTATTCTGCATATTTAAAAACATGAGAAGGGTCTGAGAAGGAGTCCACAGGCTTTACCAGACTGCTAAAGGGACCCAGAACATAAAAAGGGTCAGGGATCCCTGACTTAGAGGAATTTCACTAGAGTGCTTGAAACCACTAATAGAGTTCAGGCTGTTGTATATCATATGGCAAATTTTTAACTGGCTTTCCTCTTAAAAAGCATTTCAAGAGTTCACAATTGATGCAAAAAGAAGTGAGCAGCAAGATGGCGGCTGGGAAGCAGTGACTGGCATGAGCTCCCCACCAAGTTCCTCCAAAAACCTATAAAACAATGGCTCTGAACCAATTCTAGAGCTGCAGAACCCACAAAGTGGCAGAGGGAAGCGGGGCCCCAGCCCAGGACA
>CM053625.1:234809436-234879943 GCA_028646595.1 Phalanger gymnotis
GGCAGACTGGGGAACAGGGCAACCAGAATGTACACCATCTTGGAGTGGGGGGGGGGGAAATGGGGAGAAAATTTGTAATTCAAACGCCTGTGAAAATTAATGCTGAAAACCAAACATGTCAAAAATAAATTAAAAAAAAATAAAATTAAAAAAAAAAGAAGAAGTGAGCAGAACCAGGACAACACTGTACACAGTAACAGCAATATTGTAATGATGATCAACTGTGAAAGATGGAGGGAGAGGGAACTCAAAATTTGAAAAAAATGAATGCTAAAAATAAATTATAGTTCAACACTTAAAAAAAACCTTTAAAACCTGGTTGCAGTCAACTTTTCAAAGATTATTATATATTGCTCTCTTTCCTATGTTGCAGTTTACTTCAAACTGGCCTTCTTGCAGTTTCTCACACATTTTGCTCCATTTCCCACCACCTTGGCTCAGGCCTGGACTGCACTCCCTCTTCATTTCCTAAGCCAAAACTAATGCATTCTTAAGCTGCATTAAGAGGATGTCTCTTTAAAGAAAGGGGAGGCTATAGTCAGTCCCACTGCACTCAGTCCTCATCAGACTTCATCTTCAATACTGTATTCAGTTCTGGGGAGCACAGTTCAAGAAAGTCATTGACAAGCTGGGGAGCGCACAAAGGACAGCATGGTGAAAGACCACTTGATTATATGTCAAATAAAGACTGGCGGAAGGAACTAACTATCTTTACCTTGTAAAAGAAAACAACTCAGGAGGGACAAGGGAGCTTCAATTAACTGAAGGGTTTTCATGTGGAGGAGGGGTTATAATTATCCTCTCTGGTCGAAGAGGGTAGAACTAGGAGCCATGGGTAGAAGTTGCAAAGGAGCAAATTCAGCAAATGTCAGGAAAAACTTCCAAACCATTAGAGCTGTCCAAAAGTTAAATGTGCTGCCTCAAGAGGTTTTCCTCTCTTAAGAGGTCTTTGAACAGAGACTACAGAGCTAACTCTTGGGTATGTGACAGTAGGAATTCCTTTCAAGTACAGGCTGGACTAAATGGATGCTGAAGTCCCTTCCAAATCTCAAATTCTGTAATTCTAGGAGAGATAATGGGCATGGGGATGGGAAGGAGGGTAGTGATCATGATGCCAAAAAAGCAAAAGAGTATAAATCAAACATTTAAAAAATACACAGAAAAGAAAGGGAAGAGAGATCCCGGCAAGCAAGGCAGAAGTGGTCCTCCTGTTAAATTTAATATATACTTTAAGCTGTATAGAAAAGAATAACAACTAACACTATCACACATAATATTCTTTCTGTTCTTTGTATATGAAAATATTCATATTTGTCAATATTTATCAAGTTCATCATGAAAAAGAAAATTATTTAAATAAATAAAAACAATCAAAATTGTATTTTTTGGCTCCACAGCTGATTAATTACTACCTTGAGGTTTGAGTGGATTAGTTAATAATTTTTTTAAAATGTTTTTACTTTATAAATTTAGTTGGATATCAAAAGGGTACAAAGCACAGGGTGATATGAGTCAAATATAATTAATTCAAAATTTTCACTAAAAGGCTAAGAAGACTGGCATGGGCAAGAAAAATCCTACTATAGATTATTTAAAAAAAAAAAGCTAGTACCTAAGACTAAAGTCTACTCTTAAATGAAAGTCAACATATTTAATATTTACATATGGTGAATTACCCATTTGCAAATATAGAGTGTCCCAAAAGTGTTAGAGTATTTTAAGCTAGTCCTCATGCATTTTAAGCTATTTAAGTATTTTATACTTAATATGTTAATACGTTTAATTAATGTGTTAATATGCTTAGTAAGCATTTTAAACTTATTAAGTTTCCACCCTGTTTAAGACAACCTTATTGGGCAATCTTTCACACGTAGAAATTCATATTAGCACATTATCTATGGCTCATCCTTCACATGAGATGCTTTAGCATAGTGCTCAAACTGAGAATTATCGTTTTGTTAACGTCATTTACCTTCTAGTTAATCAATTAATCAAGTATTTACTAAGCGCCTATAGCATTTTTGCAAGGCAACATGGGACATAAGACTTACCTAAGAATTAAATAATAGAAGGTAAAATTTTATTTTGGCTCTGCCACTAAATCACTGTGTAACCTTAGACAAATCACTTTATTCTATGCTTTAGTTTGGTGGATTGAGCGCTGGGCCTGGAATCAGAAAAACCTGAATTCCAACATGATCTCAGACGCTTACTAAGTGTGTGACCCTGGGCCAGCCATGTACCACTTTCCTCGACTGTAAAAAAGGAATAATAATAGCACCTACCTACCAGAGAGGTTGCAAGGATCCAAAAGAGAGATATTGATAAAGCACTCTACAAACCTTAAAACGTATAAATGCTAGCCATTATTAGGGCTGTTATTATTAAAATTCAGAAGTCTGACTCTGTAACCTGTGAGATCCTCAAAGATGTGACTGTACTATATTGTGGGAGCCAGGTTATGGGAGCTATGGCAATGCAGAAAAGGGAGTAATTCATGTATACTTCGGTAGTCACAGAAGGCCCCTCGGAGGAGATGAGTTTTCATGTGGGCCTTAATGAAGAGGCAGACATTCCAGTTGTAAGTATGAAGAGAACTCCATCATCTGTTGCTAGAGCTATTTTCTTTCCAATAATAATGATGCTAGAATAAACTGTCTTCAGTTTTTAATTCTATAAAATTGCTTTTTCAGTGTCTTTGCCTTCCTAAAGAAGCAACTTGGTCTAATAGAGAAAGATTTGGGGTCAGATGATCTGGGTTTGAGTGTTGGCTCTGCCACTGAATGGGCTATATGATCTTGGGCAAGTCATTTAACCACTTTGAGCCTCAGTTTTGTCATCTGTAAATGGAGATTATTTTATCTGCTCTGACTAGGTCATAGAGTTGTTATGAACATCAAATGAGGTAACATAGCCAAGTTCCACTTTGGAATTCTAAAGTGCTATATAAATGTTAGACACTCCTTCTCCAACCCCTTCTATTCCAGTGCCTTCCCTCTGTTAATTATTTCCTACTTATCTTGTGTATAGCTCTATTTGTTTGCTTATTGTCCAGTCGTAGTCCCCCGACCTCGTTGCCCCGCCCCCACTCCCCCCCCTTTTAGATTCCAAACTCCTTGAGAGCAGGAACTGTCTATTGGCCTCTTTTAGTATCTCTGATGCTTAGCAAAGTGCCTGGCACTTGGCAGGAGAAATGTTTACTGAATCCTGTTGATTGATATTACTGGATTGCTGCTTTTCCTTTCTTCTATCCTGCCTTTTTTCCATCTTCTCTTTATTCTTCAAATATCCTGCTGAAGAAGTAAACAATTGCCTCTAAAAATTAAGAAAAAAAGTGCCTTCAAACAGGAACACAAAGCTGTCAATTTTTGTACAATTAGATGCTTAGTCCTGTTGTACAAGGACTCCGCCTTATGAATTTTCTCCCTCTTATTCAGAGGCGGGGGGAATATATAATAAGGTCTTTGGGGAGAACTTTCCTCTGCCAAGCACTAACTTTTAAAAAATATTACAATATACATCATTTGTTCTTATATCATCTTTACTTCTGAATGCAACCCTCCCTTATAGGGAAAGCCATCCTTTGAAACAAAAATTAAAAAGAGAAAAAAAGTAATTTGGTAAAACCAATCAACACAAAAATTCTGGCTAACAGTATATGAATTATTCAATCCCTATAGCCTACTACTTCTATGGAGGGAAGGAAGCCAAGTCCTAACACTTAAAAAGAACATAGATTTAGAGAAAGCTGTAAGAGACTCAAAAAATCAAACCTCTTATTTTACAGATGAGGAAATTATTATATGCATATAACAATTTCAAAGAACTAGTAAATGAGAGATATTCAAAGCAACTCTCTTTAAATACTTCAGTGAACGGGGGTTTGGGTTTTGGTTTTAAAAGCCCAAGAGCCTATCCAGGGAAATGAAGCTTCTCCTTTCCCATATCTCATTGGCAATAACGCAGCTTCTATTACTGTACAGTATTGAATTTCACTGCAATGTTTGATGACTATTGATGTTTCATTAGGAAGCTACTGACTTCCTTTTAAAACCTGATTTTTAAATGTATACAGCATTTTAAGAATAATTTTATAAGAATGATATCTTAGGGCTTGACCAGAAGGCTAGGCCAGCAGATGGTGAAATGTTTGATTTTTCTTTGTTGGTTTTTTTTTAAATGACATCCCACTGCCACCCCCATACCCAATGATCTGCCAAGGATCTACTCAGCATGGAAATAGGAAGCACTCACAATTGTGAAACCATATAGTGGAAAGCCAGAACACATGGGTTCAAGTTCCTGTTCTGACATTTACCAGTTTCTGTTACTCTGAGCAAACTGCTTCACTGCTATGAGCCTCTGTTTCCTTTTCTAGAAACTGAGGATAATAATACTCATATTACATCCCTCAGGATTGTTGTGAGGAAAGTTCCTTGTAAATGTTAAAATGCCATATAAAGGCAAAAAAAAATGAAAGTCAATGAAAGATAATTACTTTAAAAATGACATACACACAATGTAGAAATCCCCCCAATGAATGAAGCAAGATGGTTTACAGGCTGGCCAACTTTGCTTTTAATTCTCCATGCTGAAAAAAAGAATTGCTTCTCCCAAATTAATGAGATACCACTGTCTATTTGTGACTTTACTCTGTCAGCATAAAGGATAAACATTCAAAAGAAAATAACTGCTTGTATTTGTAAACTGTTTTAAATATATTTTCCAAACTCTACGAAAAGTTTAAGATTTTATGTTTATTCTTTACAATAAAGTTGATGAGAAAGATAGTAAGGATCAGAAGCAACTGTTTTAGTAAACTGTGGGGCAACCATCTGCTCAAGTAAATTGATTGTGATTATTTTTTCTGTTGATAGAATGTATAGGATGAATTAAGGAAATTTATTTGAACAAGAGCTTAAACTTCTTCAAAGTCTACAGCTTTTTAGACCTATGATTTTGAATCTAAATTTTGGTTTGGGGAAGTTTTTGTTCCAACTGGCAATAACCTTCTGTGACAAAAATTCAGCTGATAAATTAACCACATGTCCCTCAAATAAAAGACCTACAAATAGCATCCTTTCTAATATAAACAACAGTATCTACTGAGTTCCCACTGTCTATACCAGATTATCCTTGGTGCTAAGAAGAAAATTAATTGAGATAAAAATAAGATAGAAATAGGGAACAAAGTGTAGTGAATAGAGAACAGACTCCAGAGTCCAGAAGACCTGGTTTCAAGCCTCACATGTGAAAGATCTTGGCTTTATGACTTTGGGCAATTACTTCTCCTCTCACCTAAGCACACTGCAATGTTAATCAATCAATATGCATTTCTTAAACCTTACTATGTATTGTCCCAGACACTCCTAAACTCTGGATATACAAAGACAAAAGTGAAATAATCCCTGCCCTAAAGAATAATTCCAGGAATTTAAAAGCCTATCGATGACTAGAAAGCAAAGAGTTGGTTCCCCCCCCCACCCCTTTTTTGTTGGAATGCTAAAATACTGTCTCCAGGGCATAAAGCAAAACTCAAGGATAACAGATGGATAACCCAGGGCAGCACGGGGATCCATGAAATATTCAAAGAGCCAAAAGAAAGGGTCCAGAAATTTGAGTGGAGTCTTTATAGAAAATTTATGAAAAGACAGGCATAAAAATCACACAAGATGAGTCAGCATCTACACTATGCAATAGATACTAAAGGATCACTGATCAATAAAAGAAATGATAACTGATTGGAGGAGTCTCCACCATGGTTTAGGGGCTGCACCTGCCCATAATCTTCCTCAAAGCTGACTTTTTGATTCAACGCAAAACTGAAGTACCTACCAAGTTTCCTCAAACTGTCTTTCTATATGTCTCCTTCCTTTCAAAATTAAATCCCTAGAAAAAGCTGTCTACACCACTTTCCTGCCACTTCCTCTCCTCTCACTTGCTCCTCAATCTCGTGACATCTGGCTTCTGACTCAACTGAAACTGCGTATTCCAAAACCACCAATGATTTCTCAATTTCAAGCTCTGATGGTATCCTCTCCAACTTTATCGTTCTTGTCTGCTCTGTAGCATTGCACTCTGATAGTCACCCCTCTATTGGATATTCCTCTTTGGATTTGGGTGACACTGCTTTTCTTGGATCTCCTACCTGTCTAACCAATATTTCTCAGGCTCCTTTTGCTAGATCTATAGTGGAGCCCCAGCTGTGGATGTCGTCCAAGGCCCAGTCCTGGGCCTTCTTCTCTCTCTACACTCTCATCGTCTCCCATGCAGTCAGTCTCCCTCCTATACAGAAGACTCCCAGATCTATGCCCTGGTTTCTCTCCTGAGCTCTCATCCTGTATCACCAAATGTCTATTAGATATTTAGAACTTACATTTCAAACTCAACATGTCCAAGCAGAATTCTTATCCTGTCCCCCCAAATCAACCTCTTCCAAACTCCCCTATTATACCATGGTCAAGTGCACCTTATGCTTCCAGTCAGTCATCCAAGTTCCCAACCTCTGTGTCACCATCACCTCCTTACTCTCACTGACATCATACAGCTAATCAGCTGCTAAATCTTGTCAATTCTACCTCTATAGTACCTTTCATCACTTCCATCACTTCTCTGAACTACAGTACAATATCTTCCTAATTGGTCTCCCTACCTCAGGTCTCTCCCTCCTCCCCCAACTCATCCTCCACACATCTTCCAAAGCATAACTTTGTCACTCCTAGTTCAACAAAATCCAATGGCTCCCTATTGCCTGGAGGAAGAAACAAAAAGCATAAAATCCTTTCATAGCTGGGCTCCACCCTACCTTTTCAGTCTTATTATATATCTATTACTTCTCTTCACAAACTTTGTGTTCTAGCCAAATTGGCCTTCTTGCTGTTGCTCACACATAACAATGAACACCCTGCACCTCTACAAAGACTGAGCTTCCTTCAAAGTTCAACCTGAGAACCACCTCCTCCTCCATAAAGCCTTTTCCGATTTCACAAAGGCTACCTTGTATTCACTACATGTATGCATATGTATATATACATATAATATATATAAAGTTTGTATTATATATAATATAAAGTGTATATTATACATTTTTGTATGTACTACTATGTGTACATGCTGTTTCCTCCAAAAGAATGTAAGATCCATAAAGGCAAAGAATATGAATTCCCAGTGCCAAGCACATACTGTACTGAGCGCTAGAAATTCAAAGTTTGGTTAAAATGCAGTCCATGCCCTTGTAAAGTTTACAACTTGGTAATAGGAGATTGATGGGAGGTATCATTAATGGCTGGGGCAGAAGAAGGAAAGCTTCAAAGAAGTGAGCTTTGAGTTGGGCTTTAATGAATAGCTAGGAATTCACAGAACAGGAAAGACATTTTAGAGAAAGGGGCCAGCATGAGCAAAGTACAAAGGTGGAATGGTACAGGGTGTGTTGTGATATAGAGGGTGGTTGACTTTACCTTGGCTAGAGTAACACACTCTGTATGTAGTCATTAGCAAAGTTTTAGAGGGTAAATACAAAGTAGCTACTATATAGCTATGGGCTACTAAACAATTTCCATTTGCAGTAAACTCCTGGGTGAACTAGTTTGACATTGGGAGGGTGACAACTTCTTAGAGAAGAAACCATCAGAAGGCCTCACAGATAAGAAATATCTCTCACCTAGTACACTGAATCTAATAAGATTCCCTTTAAGGATAAGAATACTCAAGAAAATTTAAATATTGGGCAGAACCTCAGACATCATCTAATGAATCCAATTTTACAAATAAACTAAAATTTAGAGGGGACAGGTGACTTCCTCAGAGCATAGTTAATAAACAGCAGAGTCAGGATTAAAATTAGTTTTCTGACTACAAATACAGGGCTCTTGTCAAACCTCCGAGCAGCATCTTAAATGCTAAGGAGGCTTAAACTTATTTATTGATTATTCAGACATTAATGCTAATTTCCTTAAGCAGAAAAATAGGCAGCTGAGGTTAAATCTGTAAAGGGGAGTTTTGAATGTGGAAGACAGAAGGAAGACGAGGAAAGCAAGCTCTAGCATAAGATAAATGCACAAGACATCTGTCTTGGAGATCACCAAACTCTAGAGGGAATTCACCTAGGAATGCCAAGTGCTTTCTGTATGTTTAGCCTGAGAAAGTAAGGTTGTGTTCACAGATAATTCATAAAGCATAAAGAAATAAAAATCCTAGGTGGCTGAAGAATTAAATTTGGAAAGATAGCAAAAGGCGTAAGGAGCACTAGAAGTAAGTAGGATACAATCTCTATGAAAGATTTAACTGAAAAGCATGGACAGGAATGAGAAAAGGTGAAAGGAGTGGTCTGTACCAGTGGAGGAACTATCCAGACCGAGGAAATCACAGATCTCCCAGCTTGCTTCAGGCTCTCCTCAATTCTTCCAGGGACTACAGCAATAGTTTCCTAGTCTACCTGCTTCTGTTGCTCCCCCATCCAAACCATCCTCCACACAGCTGACAAAATAATCTTCCTAAAGCACACACCACGTACTCCACTGTTCAAGGATTGTCAGTGGCTCCCTATTGGTTCTAGGAGAACATACAGCCTCCTCATTCTATCATTTAAAGTGTTGACAATAGCTTAAAATTACCTCATATTTTATTCTGTATATACTTAGATGGGTATATGTTAGCTAACACAAGCTATAAACTCTCAAATTTTGCTTTCTAGTGATTTCTAACAAAAAATGTTTTTCATCATAGGTAGAATTACATAAACAGAGACATCAAGTTACTACTTACCAAAGCCACCATCTTGTGGTCATGACTATATCTGAACCAATAGAGTGTTTTCTAAATGTTACATTATGGTGTGACTCAGCTTTAAAATATATTTATGATCGACATAGAATCCTGTCTCAGTTTTTCTCTCTAGTGTGAGGCAGGAGAAAAGGTGGGAATGATTTTTCAGACTCACACAATTATTTGTTTTATTTTGGATCTGCATAGTACCTTTTTACTTTTCAAAGTGTATTTCACATATACCTTATTATACTATGCTATTCATATGGTAAAGAGGCAGCCTTTGAGCTACAAAAACTAGGCCTATTGATACATACTGACTGCTGGACCTTAAACAAATCATTATAAATCAGACAATAAGCATATATTAAGTGCCTACTATGCGCCAAGCACTGCGCTAAGCTCTAGTGATACAAGAGGCAAAAGACAGTCCCTCCCCTCAAGAAGCTCACAATCTAATGGGGAACAACATGTAAACAAGTATATACAAAGCAAGCTATATACAGGAAAAATAGGAAATAATTAACAGAGAGAAGGCACCAGAATTAAGACGGGCTAGGGAAAGCTTAGGTGGGCAGCTAGGTGATGCAGCAGATAGAGTATCTGACCTGAAGTCAGGAAGACTCATCTTCCTAAGTTCAAATCTGGCCTCAGACATTAGCTATGTGACCCTGGGCAAGTCACTTAACCCTGTTTGCCTCAGTTTCCTCATCTGAAAATGAGCTGGAGAAGGAAATGGCCAACCATTCCAGTATCTTTACTAAGAAAATCCCAAATGAGGTCATGAAGAGTCAGACATAACTGAAATGACTGAACAACAACAAAGGGAAAGCTCCCTGTAGAAGATGAGACTTTAATTGGGACTTGAAGGAAGCCAAGGAAATAAGAAGGTAGAAATAAGGAAGAAAAGTATTGCAATAATGGAAGTCAGCAAGAGAAATGTCCAAAACTAAGAAAAGGAATGTCTTGCTCATGGAACAGCAAGGATGCCTGGTGCAAAGAGTATACAGCAGTGAGCAAGGTTTAAGAAGACTGGAGAGGTAGAAGGGGGCTAGGTTATGAAGGGTTTTGAACGCCAAGTCAAGGATTTTATTTTTTTGATTATTATTTGATGCTGGAGGCGATGGTGACAGAAATGATTATTTCTCTCCTATGTCAATAGCCAATTATTGAAGTAAGACCAAGGTTTTTCACCTTTTCTACTTCCTCACTCAGAAATGAGCCCCTGTAGGTTATTCAGGCAGCCTTTGAAGTACAGGGCTGAAAATGAGAGAGAAAACTCAGATCTGTTCAAAAGGCAAAGAAATTTTAGTTCAGATGAATTGATGGGATTCCAGCCCACTATATTATACTCAGACAAGTCTGAGAAAATGTGGATCCTCCCTTTTGCCTTGATTACCCTAAATGGCTAATGTGGATATAGCTAAGTCTCTTTGACCAAACTATGAGATCAGAATCACATCTCTGAGACCTTTATTAGAATAAGCCCACCTCCCTTATAATATTCATTCTCTCATTACCTGTTAACCAATCAGAGTTGATTGCCACCCTCAGGAACATCCAGTCTTCCAAGGGCATATAAGCACTGAGTGGTTTCCATGAGGGGTCTCTGGCATTTGAGAATGTCACTGACCCCTTTTTTAAATTCTGTGCTAGCATGATTAATCAAATGATTAATTATTCAGAACCTATGTCTCTCAAATTTTTTATATGTAACAACAAGAAGCCAGTGGGGTTTATTGATGAAGGTGGGAAGGACCTGACATGGTCACACTCATGCTTTAGGAAAATCACCTCAGTAGCTAAATGGCGGATGGACTGGAGTAAGGAAAGACAGGGAAATGACTCCAAAAAAAAGGGCAGAGAAACCCATCAGCAGGCTACGGTAATAGTCTTAAATGTAAGGTGATGAGGGCCTGTACCAGAATAGCAGCAGTGTCAGAGGAGAGAAGGGGGTACATTTGGGAGATGTTGCAAAGATGAAAAGGACAAGCCTTGGCAACATATTGGAAATGGAGAATGAGAGATAATAAGGAGCTGAGGAAGACTCTTAGATTGAGAGCGTGGGATACTGGTTTGAGATAAGATGGTGGTACCCTCAGACAGTACTAGAGAAGTTTTGGGGAAGGGAGGGAAGATTCTGTTTTGGACATGTTGAGTTTAAGATGTCTACTGGACATCCAGTGTGAGATGTCTGAAAGGCAGTAAATGTAAGAATGGAGGTTAGCAGAGATTAGGTCAAAACAAGTAGATTTCAGAATCATGAGCAATGAAATCTATGGGAGCTGATGAGATGACCAAGTGAAAAAGTATAGAAGGACTCTGAAGAGAAGATGGCCCAGGACAGCGCCCTGTGAGACACCGACAAGTCAGAGGGTATGGTCTGGATAAGGATACAGCAAAGAAGACTAAGACATGGTTAGACAGACAGGAGAACTAGGAGAAAATGTCAAGGAGGAGAGGGTGATCAACAGTGTCAAAGGCTGCAGAAGGTCTAGGTCCAGTGCGCTATCTACTGCACCACTTAGCTGCAGGTAGGTAAGAAATGGACTCAGGGGTGGGGGAACCTGCACCTCACGGACACATCCCTCTAGCTCCTCAAGTGCAGCCCTCTGACTGAATCCAAACTTCACAGAACAAATCCCCTTCATAAAAGGATTTATTCTTTAAAACTTGAACTCATGGAGACTTATACGAACTGATGCTGAGTGAGGCGAGCAGAACGAGGAGAAAATTGTACATAGTTACAGCTACATTGTACAATGACTTTGATAGACTGAGCTCTTCTAAAAATGCAAGGTTCTAAGGTAACTACAAAAGACTCATGATGGAAAATGCTATCCACATCCAGAGAAAGAATTATGGAGTCTGAATGCAGATCAAAGCATACTATTTGCTCTCTCCATTTTTTGTTTTGTTTCTTCTTTCTCATTCATTCCATTGGTTATAATTCTTCTTTGCAACATGACTAATGTGAAAATATGTTTAATGTGAATGTATATGTAGAGCCTATATCAGATTACATGCCATCTTGGGAAGGGGGCAAAGGGGAGGGGAGGGAGGAGGAGAAAATTTGGAACTCAAAAGCTTGTGGAACTAAATGTTGTAAACTAAAAATAAATTAATTAATTAAAAAAAAAAACCTTGGACTCAGTCAAAAGTCTGCACCCAAAGATTTTGAGGCCACAGGTTCCTCATGCCTAGACTAGATGATCTCTGGTTTCATCCGACCTTAAATCTAAGGCCCCATGATCTTGGTGGATTTTATTCTAATATTTGTTATAATTCAAAGAGGTGTCAATACCAATATATGATCTTTGGCTATAACAGAACAAATATACATTAGAATAGACCCAAATACAGAGTTAAGTAGGCAAGAGAAGCAACAAGATAAGGATGCTGAGAAAATATGAGACAATTTTCATTGATAGTTTCTGCAAAATCTAATCTATGTTCCATAAATAGCCCTCCTGGGAAGTCATATATAGTTCAAAACTAGAAGGTAGTGGTGGGGAGGGTGAAGGTTAGCATGAGCAAAGACAAAGTGGAGAATGCAGGACAAGGAGAAGAGCTGAAAAGTATGACTTTGGCAGGATTGTGGAATAAATACATGCTTAAGATCATAGGATCTTCGAGCTGGAAGAAACCTTAGAGATTAGTCCAATGGGGTCAAACTCAAATAGAAACAGACTTCTGTGGACCACAATTAATACAGAAAAACAAATGAAGATTATCTATGCTGTACTGTTTTTTTATTTACTTCATTGAACATTTCCCAGTTACACTTTATCCTGGCTCAGGTCCAATCAGGAGTTGTGTGGGCCTATGCACAATCTGCAAGTTTGATAACTCTGTATAACACACTTCGTTTTACATTTAAGGAAGATCCTGAGACTCCCAAAGGAGAGGTGACTTGACCAAGGTCACACAGCCAGGACTAGAATCTATGTTTCCACACTTTGTTCATAACTCTCTTCAGTAACTTCGCACTTAAGTGATAACAAGCTGCTTTTTGAAAGATGAAACAAGCTACCTAGAGGCACTGAAAAAAGCATTACCAGTCTTTTTTTTAAAGCTCCTACAAAACCCAATAGAGAATACTTTTCATTTCTCTCCTTTATTTCAAATATCATTTTGATCCTAGCCTAGTTCTCTCACCATCTTTCTAATACTTACAAAACAAAACGCAAGTTTCTGTAAACAGAGAGGTCCAAAGTCAAAATCACCTTTAGGGGAGATGACTTTCATTTAAAGCATTTCAAAAAATTCCATACTCTACATTGCATCATTTATTCCTTTTAAGGTAAGAAGACGACCTTGAACACTGAGCGCCAATAAAAACAACAGCTCATAACTCACCCCTTCTTCCCTCAATCCTAAAAAGAACTGTAGGAACATTATGCAAGTTGCTACACTGCAGAGGAAAGTCACAACCCTGAAGCAGACACTTCGGTGGTTTCTGTCTAGGGGGTGGCAGCTATCACACCAGGTTGAGTCACTGTGGTTATTACCAATTAAAAGTTATACAAATACCCAAGTGTTCTCAATAAATGAAAAGTGACTGCAGGTCCAACTTCACTGTAACAGACCCCAGGCGTCTTTTGTTGTACAGATTATGAGAAATTATTAGCAATCAACTGGGTTACAGAAGCGCTTTGGTTATCCACACACAAGTTGTCATAGGATTTGGACTGAATTTATACAAGAATGCAAAGAATTTATTTGAAAGTCAAAACCTTAGAGTCTTCCCAGCACTGCCATGTACCACCTGAAAATGATAGCTTGGTCATCCTGGTCATCCTGCTCCTTTTAGCACCAATGCTATGGCCTTTCTACAAATTAAGGGATTCACACATCAGGCAATTTTGGCTCCAATAAATGAAGCATAGATTTAAATTCTCATTACTCCTTAAGCTCAAGTCTGCATTGCACACACTCAGTCAAAAGCAACAAGGTCTCAGGAAAGCAACCACACCCCAACAGGGCACAGAGGATAGTCTTGTACACAAAAAACGCACCATCAGGCACAGTGAGTAAAGAGAGTACAAAGCCAGTCTGGCATCTCCAGCCAAACAGAAAACAGGAAAGGTTCAGAGGCTAAACAGGTCAACTCTAGTCAGTGTCCAGGAATCCAGAACAGGGGCACAGGCAGAAGCTTTGTCCAAGTAAAGAGATAGATATTAGCATCCAGTGATCCACAACAGGTAGGAAAACACAGGGACAAATGGAATGTGTTCACACAAAGGACCACAGGACCTAGAACTGGCATCTGAGGCAGTGTTTATGAGAGGCAACATGTTGCAGTGGTCAGAGGGCCAGCCTGCAAGTCAGGAAGACCTACCTGGGTTCAAGTCCTGATGTTAAATCTGTTATCAGACATCCAGCAAAAGGACTTACTCTCACTTATACCCTGAACATGTGCCACCCAAGTGGCCATTTCAAAATGACTGCTATAACAGGGGTTAGTTTTTTATAATAATAAAATTCAAATTCAATTATTTTAAATTGTACAACACTATTCATCAGTATTTTTTAAAGATTCTAATTTTGTTCAAAGATAAACTTACTTCTATTATGTTGTATCCTCCATTTCTAATTTCACTGTCCTTCTAAGCATATCTGGGAGGGACAGGAGGGCTTTCTACTGAAAGAATTCATCTGCCTGAAGCCCTCCTCTCTCTCTCCTCCCATGGGAGCCCCTTCTTGTCAACCACAGTAGGAATCAAAGGAGAAATCAATCTCTCCCTTAAGGTTCAGTAATTATTTGTGGTTCCCCCCACCCCCAAAATACGGCAACTGCTCTGATCAGCATGTTGGCTGAGCTGAATTTTAACTTAGCTGTCTTATATCCTTCTTTTCTTCTCTATAGATACACTCAACCTTTATAAACATTTTCTGTGTATCTCATTAGCCATTCCACAAGAGGTAAAAAAACTGGTAGCACAAGCCAACCCACTTTATTTCACAAATCCTGCTATGGTGGTCCCTCTCTCAATCCTATCCTCCTCAGCAACAAATAACAATCATTCAAAAAGTCTTTTTCAAGCACTTTTGTCATGCTTAGGATAGTGCTGGGTACTATAATGGTACAGCGAATAGAAATATCTATGCATAAATGAACCATCTGAAGAAAGCAGTGTAGTGAAGTTCTCATTGTGATGCATATAACAAGTACAATAGAAGGAATTAGAGAAAGTATACAATCAGTATGGCCTGGAATTTCTAGACAAGGCTTTGTGGAGGAAATGGGACTTGATCTGGGCTTTCCAAAATTGCTGGCATATACAGATGAGTAGAGAAGCAGGAAGGTCTTTCCAATGGATGAAGGGAGCATTGTGAGAAAAGGCATCTGCTTTGGAAGGACTGGAAATCAGTAGGGCAGAAAACCCAAGCTCTCTGTACTGCACTTGGAAGAAAAAATACTTTGCAGAGAATTTCATTACAGCTACTTTTTACACACTCACCAAAGAATAAGAAGAAAGGCTATAGTTATGAAGTTTATTTTACTTGGCTTTTTAAGAACATTCACATGCACGATCATTCTCTTCCTGATTCACCAAAAATATTACTATTGGCCTCATTTTGTCAAACCCTGGCTTACTCTGTTTTGCAAATGTGGGTTTGAAGATAAAATTTCCCATAGTCATCAAACTTCAGTGACTGGCATGGTCTTCAGTTAGCATCTAATTTAACTCTTTCATTTTATAAAGGAAGAAACAGTCCCAAAGAGATCATAATCATGACAACTCTCACTTACCCAACACTTTAAGGTTTGTAGTATACTCACAAAAACTCTGTGAAGTAAAGCGATCTACCCAAGGTCTGTTAGTAACTGAGACAAGACCAGAGCCCAGGTCTCCTGCAATGCTGCCCAAGGTTCCGCCACATTGTGCTGCACCACACTACCTCAGGACCTTGGCCCAAGTACACACTAATTTACATAGTGATCTGCTAGGGATGAGACTATTGTACCATCAGATAAACCTGGAGTGGCTAGGTGTTTTGGCCATCAAATAGAAAGTTACTGATGAAGTGAAGAACCATCAAGTAATTTGTCTATTGGGTTAAAATGCTTTAAAAAAATTAATGATTTTCTTTGCTGCATTGTGTGATGTCACAACAGAATAATGTAAAGGTATTACCAGAGTGGACAGGCTGAATAAATCAGTTTGCATTCTTAGTTCCCTATCTTTTAACAGCCTCCAAGTCCAGATACCATTGTTTAAAATCTTTTAACTTAAATGGCTAAAATCTAATGAAAAAATTATATCAATAAATAAAATGCTATATAATATAGCAAAAACTAGACATCAAAAGAAACCAGAAGCACAATGAAGCAGTTGATTAGAAAAGCTTGCTGTAAGCAAATGTGTCACTAACAGACTCAGCTTGAAGAAAAATTACAGGAAATACAATAAATTTCCATTTCACACATGTAGTCACTATACTCAACTATACACAAAGGCAATAACAGTCCCATTTGAACAAATAGCAAGACTTTCACAATGTGACATCAACCTAACCTTCCATCCAGACATTTCACACTGCTTCCCTTCATCCACACACTACCTTCCGGCCCAAATGGCCCTTTTGCTATTCCCAACTCCTCATTCTGTCTCTGTACCTTCTAGACTTGGTCTTTTAGAATCCTTTAACACCTTCTAGGAAAGCCTTTCCACATTCTCCCACTTTTGTCCCACAGGTCATAGATTTACTTACCTGTTTACTGATTGTAAGCCCCTAGTAAAATGAAGGCAGGGGCTGCTTTTCATTTTTTTGTCTTTGTATCCCTAAAGTTTCCCTAGCACAGTGCCCTGCACATACTTAGGGCTTTATGAATATTTGATGAATTGCATTTGTCAGGAAGCATAATGCATTCTTTCTTCCTTAAGTGCCAGACACTTCAGCCTGAGATCCATTCTCATATGCTAGGTACCAAGGCCTGGTACCTCCTGCTTTTCTCTCCCTCGCTGCTCAGCCCTGACCTAACTCATTCAACGGAGCTGTTAATCAGTCAATGTCACCACTAAAACTAACTTCCCCAATTGGTTCTCTAAGCTGGGATCCAGCCAATTTCTTTCACTTCTTTTTGTCATTCATAGCTCTTAACACAATAAAGAACTCTACCCTGGTGGCAAAATAATGCTTTTATTACAAATAGTTTAGCACTCTGATACTCATCATATGAAACTGTGCAAGGCCCTGCTATGCTCTCTGTGTATACATTCAACAAATTCAACCACACGCTTTTTCTCTTTTTAAGGCCAGTAATCGCTTGTTTATTCTTCTATTATAAAAAACGGGGGGATCATGTTTGGAACAAATAATATATAATTATGTGTCTTATCACAATAGACAACTACAAGCCCTGGGCCTCCCAAATTCCCCCTCACACTTGTCCGTGGTATTCCCCCAATAGATTGGAAACTCTGACAGCAGGGACTGTTCTCTTTCTTATTTGTATCCCCAGTACTAAGCAGAATGCCTAGTGCTTAGTAGATACTTAATAAATGTTTATTGAATTGAAATTTTCATTTACTTTTTGCACTTCACTAAAGCTATCCAATCTTTATTTAGTTTGTCCCAAGTTTATTCCTTTTTTAACTGGGTCTCCTGTCATAAAAGAAACCTGAAAATTTAATTTAAAAACTACATTTTATTTTTGAAAATATTTTCCCTCATTTTCTTCTCTCTCTTTAAAACTCCAATTAAAAAAAACTAGCTTCGGTACCTAATACAGTGCATGTTTCCCCTCAATACCAGATCTGATAGAAAGCTATATACCTGAAATTTCTCTGTGCTAGCACCAACTTCAGCATAGTTATTCATATTAAGGTATCAAATAGCGTAGAAATACAAAAACATCAATACAACAGAACCCATAATCAGGCATCTGCCTTTACAAAATGAGTTGAAGCCATAAAGCAGTTCAGAAACCATGACTTCCACGAACAGACCACAGTATTGAGATTAATCACTATGTATCAATGTTTGCCATAACCTGAAATTCTGAAAATAATTTTTTTACTCTAATTCTGAACATTTTGTCATAAAAGCCCATTTAAGATGATAACTTTTCAGAGGAAAATATAAACTTACTCTATAAATATGAAATGTAAGATTAACTTTTGAACAAGTGACTTTTTTGCGAAGCTAAAACCGGATCAGTTCAAAATGTATGATCTTTTTATTTTTCAGGAAACCTATGAAAGTTATAAGCAATCACTAGATTCAGTTAATCTCTTCATGCTAGATAATAATTATTTGTGGTAATTATAAACCTACTGCCTTTGACTGTTTCTTAAGACATGAGGTCTTATACTATAACAACTCAAAACTTTAGTTCAACTCCCAATTAATTTTAGATTCAGATAGATATGGGCAAATGATACAAACAGCAGGTGTGCAGAATCTGTTTACAGAAAGCTTTCATTTTCTTTTCTTTAGGCTGCAACCCACAGTTAAAGAAGCACTGAAGGGGTCCCGAGTGGAAACAGTTCAAGAAGCCCTGCTTTAGGCTACAGAAAACAGGCAGCTCATTCATTTACTGTCTTGGGGTGGAGTTATCTATTGTAATATGTATGACACATAATTACATATTATTTGTTCCAAATAACTCTTTCTCAGCCCACAAAAGTCATGTACAGTGAGGGTTCCATGTTACAAGGTACTACATTTAGATTCTATGCATATACTTTCAGATGTAGCCACAAGATTAGGTGCCACTGCTTCAGGAAACTCCTGCCTCTCATATACTTCTCTCCATTACAGGTAAGCACTGTGATACTTTGTTAGGTTCTAATTTGTTATGTCACTTTCTCACAAAGTATATTCATTCTCTTAACATGTAAGTCTTATCAGCCTCATAGTAAAGCCTTGTGCACCCCATCCTGATAAGCACACAATCAATTCTGAAGAAAAATCTTAATAGCAGGAAAAAACTAGAAGGTATTACTTTAAATTTCACAAATAAACCAGAAACTTCATGACTATGAAAGTTCATTCTTGGGCAACAAAACTAGTTCCAAAAATTTAATCTATCCCTCACTTTCACTTCCTCTGTATCGATGTGAGTCTATCACAGGCACAACTTTAACTTAAATGAATTGGTCAAGTCACATCCCTTTGTAATCTGTTGTATGGCTTCAATCATATGGGTTGACAATCTATTTGGAGTGTTCACCCTCCATCCTGCTCTCTTGCCATTCTTCAGCGCATACCACCTTAAACATTCTTTAGTAGTTGTTTAGATGTTTTAAAGCATTAGTGCACTAAACTTCATTCCAAAGCTGGAACCATGCCAGATTCTTAAATATTATCTACACATATCATTCCATGAAGGGATAGCGTGTGTAGCTAGTTCGTCGGCTAATTCCTCCACATCAGCTGACTTCATGATATACATCTTGGCCACCATCAGCTAGCTTCCAGGGCCTAAAAAAAAGTGCTGGCAGTTGTTCTGAAAGCCATAGATCATCATGAAGATGGTGGCAGTCTGGAACCAGCATAACAAGCCAACATAAGAGCACTTACTATCTGCAAGGTACTAGGCTGACACTGGGGATACAAATGCAAAATAAAAACCAGCCCCTGCTTTTAAGGAGATAACATTCTACTCGGTGATACAGCATGTAAACAAGGGTCAAGTAATTCTGAGAAGCAGAAAATTAGAGACCTCTAGAGCAAGACAAGTTCCAAAGTGTTTGGAGAGAATTTTAACTCATCAGGTTGCATATCTCAAGAACAAGGTTATGAAGGACATCCTTAGGATAAGGAATTTTTGGTGAATTGAAAAAATTTAGTAAGAGGAACTTCAAGAGAGATCTATGAACAAAGAGACACGATAATTTATTATAATACAAAAGGCAGGTCAAGATACTTAACAAATCAGAAAAGACATTCAGAACCTAGGATGCAAATGAGCTTCTCAATTACATTTTCAAATTAAAGCACATGTGAAAGTTTACTTGTTCCTTGTTCAGACCTGCAAAATACACACTTTGGTATCCATAGAGATATCAGCATGTTCAGGTGTGCCAATCTTAGGGGATTACAATGTAAGAAGACTCAGTCTGTACCTTTTGATCAGGGCCAGACACTGCAAAAATTATGAAGCAGATAAAAAGTTTCTTGGGCCCCCTTATTTCCCTTTTTAAGGCAGCCTTTATTCAAACCAAGAATCATCTCTCCTCTTCTGCCTCCTGCTCCTTAAATGACACCACACCTCTCCCCGCCTCCCTCACCCCTGCTCTAGATATATTCTAAGCAGCAGTGTTCATGATCTGTATCTTCTCCAAATTTCAAGATAACCCATTTAAAAAAGCATTTATTTAGTGCTTACTATTTTCCAAGCACCATTTTTTACAAATACTATTTTACTGAAGGAGGTAGAGCCAAGATGGCTGAGAAAAGGCAGAGACCACTCTTGAACTCTCCCCAATCACCTTTAGATAATGCCCTACAACAAAGTCTGGAGCATCAGAACCCACAAAAGGGCAGGGTGAAATAACTTTCCAGCCAAAGATAACTTAGAAGATCGGCAGGAAAGGTCTGTCGCATCTGGGTGAGAGTGGAGCTCAGTCCAGTGCAGACTGGGTCACAGCAAACCAGGAGCAGGCCTTAGGAGCTACTGAATCAGCAGCACTTCAGGAGCTCTCAGCCCACTGACAGTAAGGGGGTCAAACAACGGGTCAGAAGGAGATTGCTGGCACCAGGGACATGACTCTGTTGCTTTGCCCATACTCAGATATGGATCACAGTTCTAGATGGCAGTCCCAGGCCAAGGAGTAACACTAGCATGCACTTGCAGCCGCAGTAGAGCAGGGACCCCGTCACAATGCCAGGGCAGAATAGAGTGCTTCTGGTCATTCACAGACCAAAGCACAAACCAGGAGAGGAGTAAACACTTCTCCTTACATTATACCACCTTGAAAGAACTGAAAACTTATAGGTCCCTAGAAATATCTCTGAAAACAGCTACACAAAACCTCTAAGGCTTGGGACAGTGCTCCCTCCACCCTGAAAGCTGAGCCCCATTTTAGCAAAGAGTTAAAAGTAAAGAAACAGACTGGAAAAAATGAACAAACAACAGAAAAAAAAATTCTGACCACAGAAAGTGACTATGGTGACAAGAAAGCTCAAAACAAAACTCAAAAGACCATAAAGTTAAAACATCCAAAACCTCCAAGAAATATATGAATTGGTCTGAGGCCATGAAAGAGCTCAAGAAGGATTTTGAAAATCAAGTAAGAGGTAGAAGAAAAACTGGAAAGACAAATGAGAGTGATGCAAGAAAATCATGAAAAAAGAGTCAACAACTTGGTAAAGGAAGCACCAAAAAAAAATACTGAAGAAAATAACACCTTAAAAAACAGACTACGGCAGATGGTAAAAGAGGTACAAATATTATTTCATTTAATCTTCACAAAAACCCCGTGAGGTAGGTTTAAGTATTGTAAGCCCACTTTTAAATTGAGGAAAACTGATACAAACAGAGGTTAAGTGACTTGCCCAGGGTCACACAGGTAGTAAGTTCCTGGGTCTGGATTTGAACTCAGATCTTCCAGATTCTGGGTCCAGTGCTCTATCTACTGGACTACCTAGCTGTCTCTTACTTGTGCTGTACTCCTAGACACTGTTCTCCAATTAATCTGAATAACTAATAATCCCTGCTAACGTGTTAGTGGATGCTGTAATTTTCCCCTCTCCTCATCTAGCACATTTATACATTAATAAGAGCCTTCTAAAGATAGCATCCTACCTCAAATTAGGTATGAGAAGGAAAGGATATATTTGGGGGTCAGACGATCCATTAAGGATCAATGGAATAATACCTAATAGACTGATGCCAACTATTCTCCAGAGAAAAACATGTAGGAACATTCAGGGTTGGCCTTGACTCTAATACACTTTTAAAATGTCAGAGAATTTAGGTCAAAGAGGATTATTGTTAATTTGATCAGATGAGACAGCTTTTAATTTTTACTAGTTACGCCTACTCAGTATTAGGGAATATAAGTCAGTTATGAATGAGCTTTTTAAAAAAAGGCTTTTTTAAAGCTAAAATAAGATATAAATATTTCTATTAAATTTTACTTCTTGCAAAAACTCCTATGTAATTTTAATTTAACATCTGTTGAGGAGGAATCATGTGATCTAGAGGAAAGAACACTAGACTTAGGGTCAGAAGTTTTAAGTTCTAACTCTGCCATTTACTATCTGTATAATCTTAGAGAAGTCACAACCTGAGAACTCAGGTTTCCTCACTTGTAAAATGGAGATAACAGTATTTGCACTACCTACCTCACCCACAGCGTTATTGAGGGAAAGCCCTTGGTAAACCTCCCAGTTCTCTATTCAACTGTGTAAAAACTTAAAACACCCCCAACATTAATAATAACTCCAAGATACCAATCTCAGCCTCTTCGCCTTCAGACTCTCGATACTCCAGTTAGCACAGATTACCAATGATCCCTAAACAGGCCTCGGGGAGGGGTCTGCGGCCTCTGAGCTGTTGTACTGAACTAGTTCAACTTGATTTCTAAGTTGTGGACCCTATGACTTTGCTTCATGGCTGGAATGTCTTCTCCCCAGCCTCTATCCCTCACATCTTCATCTAATGAAATGCAGATTCCCTTCCTTCAAGGCCCAATTCAAGTCACACATCATCCATGATTTCTCTCTTGAGCCTCTCATCCAGAGTGAAAACGATCTGTCACTCCTATGAACTTCCCAAAGAACTTCTTATGTACGTGTCTTGTCTTCCCTACTACAGTAGAAATTCCATGAAAGGCGGGACTATGATTATTTATCTTTGTATCCATCTACAAGTGCATTACAAAAAGTAGGCACTGAACAAAAGAATGAATAGCACTGTGAAAGTGGGGTTTTACTTTCTAATTACGCAGTATCTGAAACAACAGATTTACACAATAGTTACAGGAAGATATTTGAAAGAAAAACCTAAAGTATCATCATTGTCTCATAAATTCAACCAATAGTTACTAAGTGGCTATAATGCAGAGCTTATTTGGAAATATAAGTATTTAATAATATTCCTAGGATCACAGATTTAGAACTGAATCTTAGAGATCATGGTAGCCCAAAGGTACCAACTACTCTCCTCTGGTCCAGACGTCAAACTCAAGAGTATATCACAAACCAGATTAAAATGTAACTGGGAAATGTTTAACAAAATAAATAAAAATACAACATAGATAATGTTCATTTGCAGTTTTCTAAGCCAATATGCAGCTACAGATATCTGTCTGATGCCACTATTATGTCCAACTGTTTCATTTTATAGACGAGAAAACTGAGGCACAGAAAAAAGTGAAATGCCTTGCCAAAAAAGCGAGTAGTAAGAATCAGAGCTGAGCCTACATCCTCAGATTCTAAATCCTTTGTCTTTCCTCTGCATCACACAGAGAACAAGAATGATGACAAACTACAAGCAATACAACACAGGAATGGCTTGGTGGCCCAAATTAAGCAATTTCATTAACGGGTGCTCCCTTTTGGGGGCAGCTGCGTTGAAGATGATGCATGGAATACTCCTGAACAGGCAGGGTTTTCAGGTTAGTAAACTTCCTGATTTCATCTTTTCTTTTTTTTTTTTAACTGCTTATTTTCCCCAGGCATCCGGATCTGCTGAACTACTGGATTGACTTGCATACTTCCTTATGTATCCTCCCACATTATGATAAGAAAATCAAAACAAATATTCTACCCATATAATTCACCTTATACTTTGCCTTCTGCTTTAAAACAGCAACTACTGATGCTATCTCATATCTCAGGGCATCATGTGCTTTGTCAATGCCACAGCAGTCAGGGTATTAAAAAACAGCCAGATATTTGCCTCTTTATAAGGTGCAAGGAAGCTGGTTTTTTATTTGCTCATCTAGATTTACCTGCTTCCTCTCTCCTACAATTTCTACCAGCTATAGAACTGTCACCTCCCAAATGGGCCTTCAACCTATGTAGAGACACAAGCAATGAAATGGGGCTATGTCCTCTTCCCCCAGTTCAGAAGTTCAGCAACTTGGAACCTAAAACTTGAATTCCTCCCATGTAATTCTCCTTTTTCCCCATTTTGGGATAAAAATATTTGACAAAGGGCCAGGAAAGGGGAGTAGGAAGGAGATATGGGTTATACAAATAAATACTCTACTTCTTTTCATTAATAAGTTTGACAAAAAATAGTTATTCAACTATACAGTTATATTTTTCCACTTAACTTACATTATTTGTATTACAAACACAAAAACATATTTGAAATGAGATGTTCCTTCTATAGTTTTTTGAAGTAAAACTGGCCAATAACACAGTAAAATCTAAAAAAGAAATACTTTTCATGATAGCATTGACTTGTTTTATTCAAAAGGATCCTCAAGCAGTATTATTCTTAAGCACCCTCAATTGCATCGAAATACTATCTCAATGTCAGAGTTATTACTAATCGGGGCTAGTCCCAGGAAACAGTAGGAAATAAATGAGTTTATCTCCTATGAACTCCATCTTTCTCCTTTAGCATACTGAAAAAGCAATAGTGAATGTGATGAGTAAGAGTAATATTGAGCAAGTTAGTTTGTGTCTTGGAGCCTTGGTTTCTTCATTTATAAAATGAAAGGGAGAGGACTTCCAACACTAACATTCTATGATTTTTAACACCTCCTGATGCTAAGATTTCCGTGGCTGACCCCTTGGTATTCTAATCTCAGTTCTGCCATTAACTCAGCAGATGCTAATCATCCCTCTGAGATTGCAAGGTCTTAGAAGGCAGAAGCCTCATTCGTTTCTAACTCTATTTGCAGTCTAGCTCAGAACTCTAAAAGATCTGAAATGTCCAAGGGATACAAATACAGTTTGAATAAATAATTTACAGAAGCTATGCTCTTCCACTGAGGCTAGGACAGGAACTTTTAGTCTGCATGGGGGCCCATGGAAGCCGTTCTCAAGAAGCCCTAGCACTTTCCTTGCAACAGATCCTTCCTTATGAGGGTAGTGGGGTGGAATGGCCAAAGCTGGGGTGAATGTATGTGCCTGAATGAGCTCCAGTGAAAAGACTGGATACTTGCCCAGAATATAAAGGATTGCTGAGGGCCAACAACTGGAATGGCTTGCTATATACTATTAATAACAGAATTTTAGAATGGAAGCATTTAGAGTCCAACTCATACCCTAAAAGGAATCCCAGCTATACCAAGTAGTTATCCAGCCTCTGTCACTCTGCCTGCTGAAGAAGCCCACTCCTCTTCCGGACGACTCTTAGCATTCCTAAGTTTTTTCTGCTATCCAGCCTCAATTTTCTTCTTTGCAACTCTACCCCCCTGCTCCTGGTTCTGCCCTTTGGGGCCACACAGACCAAGTCTAACACGACCTGCATGACTGCCTTCCATATACCTGAACACAGCTACCATTTCTTCTAACACAGTGTTCTCTTTTCCAAACTCAGCATCCATAGTTCTTTCAACTTATCCTCATATGACATGGACTCAAGAGTACAAAAGAGCTTTTTTTAAAGCCTGGATCTCTTTCGTAAGTATGAGAAACTCCTAACAATGCACATTGGCATCTGTTCAGCTACTTACGGTTTTACAGAGTTGCCTAGGGCAAACAAGGGGTTAAGAAACTTGCCCAGAGTCCCACAGACAGACAATGTCAGATGTGATACTTGAACCCAGTTCTTCCTCACTCCAAGGTCAGCACTCTACCCACTGTGTCATGTTGCTTCTAACACCACCTCCTTAATTCTGTAAGCTATGCTTCTTTTTACACAGCCAAGACTAAATTAGCTTTTTTGGCTGCCATATCACAATGCAGGACTCATACTGAACTTGTGGTATATTAAATCCCCCATGTCTTCTTCTGACAAATTGCTGGGAATTAGACATTTTCGCTGATTCTCATGCCCTCTCACACTTCTCCAAAAATTAAATTATGCCCCAAAGATAAGGCAACTTCAGCTAGCACCAAGGTCTACAACAGGTCTGCACAACCTGTGGCCTATGGGCCGCTTGCCGCCCACCAAAGGATTTTGGGCAGCCCACAAAAAATGTCCTCTACATTTTTTGGGGGGTGCCAGGAATCCTTTGGCATGCCACAGGTTGTGCAGGCCTGTTCTAGGACATCCAGAATCTAAAAGAAGGTAAAAAACAAAACTAACAACAAACCAAAACCCATGAACTGATGATTACTGACCCTGAGTTCACGAAGTACCACTCCCCCCAAAACTGCATCTTTCCTTGTAACAATGAAATGTAGTTATTACTTATATTTTTCATAAACACAGCTATTCTCCCCAAACAAAATCAGTCACAGACTAAGTAAAAAACTACCTCTCTTTTAAAAAAATAAAAACTACCTCTCTTTTTAAAAAATAAAAACTGGTTGTTTCTCAGTTTGATGGTCTTTTTAAAAATAAGCTATTTTGTTACAAGGCAATTGTTTTGTTTATTCTTTATTTTATTTATATATTATTTATTTACATATATTTATGTATTATATTTATATATTTATTTATAGAATATTTATTATTCTGTTTATTCTTCAAGTTTCAAATGTTCTCTTTCTGTGCTTTTCTGGCTTATTAACTTATTTTTTTCTCCTTATGTTCAGCTCGCTGTTCTCTTTTTCTCCTTTGTTAATCTTCGTATTTAAGGATGTATTTGCTGGCTATATTAGGTGAAGCTAAATACAGCATATATTTTGTTATACTGGATTGATACTATTTATACTTTAATATAATTTAGCACCTCTATAATGTTCTTTAATACGCTCATTATTTAACAAATCTCTTTGATCACCGTGTAACTTGTTATTTTACAAATTAACCACTACTTTTGTTGCATTCTTATCTATTAGTATATGAAGTTAAGATTCTGCCTTCATTCACCTGAGCATGGCCAATTTTTGTACACAACTGTTTGATAAGTAAACTTTTTGATATTTTCATTCAGATCTCTCAATATCAACTCTAGTTTTTTCAGCATTCTGTTCCAAGTTAACTTCCTTTCTACTTATCTATTACACTTGTCCAGTTCTGAGAAAGGGGAATTAAAGTTTCCAACCAATAATACCTAATGACTTTCCATTTGTGTTTCAATTAACTATTAACAATTAATTTTATTTTCAGTACTTAGTACGGTATCCTGGCAGACAGTAAGCATTTAATAAATGATACTTGACTAAATAAATGCTAGCTGACTGACTTTCATATATTTGGCTGCCATGACGTTTGCAGCAAATATATTTAAAACTGATGTTATTTTCCTCACTACACTGAAAAGTACAAAAAAAGGAGAACTAGCTTTGAAATCAGAAAACATGGAACTGAATCCTGATTCTATCATTTACCACTTCTAATCTTAGCCTCTCTGCCTCAACTTTCTGATCTGCAAAATGAAAGTTTGTAATATATGACTGTTAATAATGGCCCTTCTAATTCTAAATCTATGTTCTTTTAACCATGTTTCTTTCTTTCACGTTCTGTAATTCTGCATCTTGTCTTGAAACCAGGGCTACTGCTCCTGATTTTGAGGAGAGGAAGAGGGGGGTGTTAGCAAAAGTATATCAAGTCTTTCATTTAGAATCTGTAGGTGTTCCAGTAATTTAGGTTTATTTCCCAGAGGCTATATATATTTTTCAATTTTTTTTAAAGCAGCATTCTGAGGAACTTTTTGTTTGTTTTAACAATAAATTCATTTATATCACTAATACCTTCTAGTATCATATAATATCATTCTGTGATTTTGTTTTATTAATTATCTGGCCATTTGTGTCATTTTTTCTTTAATCAGGACCATTCTATTCTCCATATTGCTTTGTTAAAAATCTTCAAAGAATTTTCCAGATAAGTTGTCTCTTATTTGCATCTTTTCTCTTCCTTCACTGGTCTAAATTTCATTTTCCTCAGACTCCCAATCCTCCTTTCTAGATCTGTTTTCCCTTTGGGAACTTTCCCTCCTTCCTAATGTCTTCTCTTTAAGTTTTCTTTAACACCATAATATTTATTCAAGGGTTGAAGTCTCTTTCTTTTTTGCTTACTCATTTCTTCGATCTTTTTCTTTTTTCAGTGAGGCGATTTTCCTTATTAGGGCTTTAGTTTATTTATCTAATCCTTTTACTTGGGTGCATCTATTATCTGAAATGATGGAGTAGAACTTGATTTGAGCACAAACATTCACTCATCCATTATGCCCACCCTTGTATTTGGTATTACTTATATATGTGCCACAACCTCATACTAGACTAGTGGTATCAAACTCAATTAGAAACAGATCCCTGGGCAGAGCCAAGATGGCAGAGCAAAGGCAGGGACTCGCCCAAGCTCTCCCCCAAACCCCTCCAAGTACCTTTAAGAAATGCCTCTCAACAAATTTTAGAGCAGCAGAACCCACAAAAAATGGAGTAAAACAAATTTCCAGCCCAAGACAACTTAGAAGATCAGCAGAAAAGGTCTGTTGCACCAGGGTGAGAGACAAGCATAGTCCAGCACAGACTGCAGCGGACCAGGCCCTATGAATCATTGAATCATTGGCAACAGTGGCAGTTTCTAGAACTCTCAGCCCACAGACATCAAAGACAACTCGAAAGGTTAGCGGGGAAACATCTGTCACACCTAGGTAAGATGGAACCCCATCCAGCATAGCCTCAGCCCCAGCAAACCAGGAGGTCTTGGGAGTGATTGAATCAGCAGCAGCTGCTAGTGCTGAAATGGATGAATATGTTCATCTTCTGAGAAGAGTATCACCATTTACTGCAAAATAAAAGCTTTCAATTTACTTATTTAGGATGTGCACTTTACTATCTCGACATCATATTAAACAATGATAAGGCAGGGGAAAGTTGAAAATGTTCCTATGATATTAGACAAAAGCTTCAATGTAACCTTTTCACGATTCAGGAGAAAATCACAAAAGGTTCATTTGGCACTCAGTCCAAGAATTTAGAAGTTAGTAGGAACCTTAGAGGTCACTGAGTCAAATTTATTTTTTGGCTGGCAGCCTGGACCAGATTAAAATATAATTGGGGAATTATTAACAAGATAAATTAAAATGCAATACAAAATAAGTAATGCGAATTTGTGGTTTCCAAGGCAATGTGCGGCCTTCAAGGATCCACTTCTCCAAGTCTGACAGCACTGACCTAGCACAGCCTCCCACATCTTACAAGAACTGCCGTCTATACGCCATACAAGTATTTAATCATAAAACAGAAGCTATTTAAGAGCGACAGAAAAGCTCGTTTTCTGACAAGGAAACCCATTCCATTCATTGGGCAGCCCAGTCTTAACAAAGCACTTTCCTATTTTTAACAGGAGTCTGCCACCTTGTAACTCCTAAGGACGTTGGCCCTAGAATAGCTTACTGTTGTTGTTCAGTCGTTTCAGTTGTGTCCGACTCTTTGTGATCCTTTTTTGGAGTTTTCCTGATACTGGAGTAGTTTGTCATTGCCTTCTCTAGGTCATTTGTGCAGACAAGGAAACAGAGTCAGAGTTAAGTGACTTGCCCAGGGTCACACAGCTAGTAAGTTTCTGAGGCCACATTTACACTCCGGTCTTCCTGACTCTATCCACTGTGCTACACACAGAATACCAGAAAACCAGCCTGTTCTCTTTGGTAGATAACACTCTTTTAGCTATGAACACAATAATCATGTCTCTTAGAGTCTTCTCATCTCCGGACCAAACAATCTCTAATTTCGGATGAGGCCACCAAATATAACAATAATTAAATTTTCAGAAAAATTCTAAAAATTATTCTAAGAATGACTAATGTTACCAAAAGTAACTATTTCCAATTATAACTAAGGGCTATCTAGCTAATCAGGCCCCAAACCTTGGACTCATCTTTGATAAGCCAGTTAATAGCAAAGTTCCATTAATATTTCCCATTAATTCTTTAAAGTTTTCAAATCAAGGGGCTGCTAGGTAGTGCCGTGAGTAGATCACCAGCCTTGGAATCAGGAGGACCAAGTTCAAATCCGGCCTCAGACACCTGACACACTTACTAGCTGTGTGACCTTGGGTAAGTCACTTAACCCCAATTGACCCTGCCTTCCCCCCTCAAAAAAATAAAATAAAATAAAAAATTTTCATATCAAATCAACCAATATTCACCGAATATTCATTATGTACAAGCCACTCAGCCAATCCCTTTTTTTCCATTCCCTCTGCTCTAGTCCAGCTTCTCAGAAGCCACCTTGCCAAAACTACAGTAATGGTTTCTCAACTGGTCTCCCAAGCCTTCAGTCGGCCTATATCAATCTGACTCATACATTGCAACTAGAACAGAAAAATCTCCAGTTCACTTTGGCCAACATTTAAGTGACTGCTGCTCTGTCCACAGCATTATAACAGGCATTGGGGAGATATAAAGTTTGGATAAGATTCAGTATGTGTTCCCCTCTTGCTTAAATTATCATCATCGAACTCTGAATGCATACTGTAGCATATCTTTTTCAATTTATTCTTCTTGCTCCTTTTTTTTTTTGCAACATGGCTAAATGTAAATGTTTTGTATGACTTCACATGGAAATGGGTATTATATTGCTAGTCTTCTCAATGGGTGGAAGACTGACTAGAAGGAGGGGGAGAATTTTGAACTTAAAATAAAAACAAAAAAATATCATTACCAGCACTATGAGCAACTCACATTTACATAATTCCATTGTGAGGTCTGCTTAATATTCATATCTATATACCTATACCTAGATACTAGATCTAAATAAAATCTCATTTGATCATGAATTTGCCTGTGTTGCAAAATCTTCCATGGCTCCCTTGCAAAAGGCAGCTGAGATTCTTTTAAAGGACATTCCAAGGTGCTATACAATTTGGCCCCAACCTACCAATACAGCCTTATCTCTTGCTATTACTAACACAAATTTGCTTATCTCTAACACAAACCAGTCTAGTCAGGTCTATCTCAAGATTTTCCAAGTACAGCACACTTTCTGGCATCTCCCCCACCTCTCACTCACTGCCTTTGGTTCTGGCTGTAATTCCCACAAATAATCAAATCAATGCAAATTTAACTATGTTCTAAGCCCTATGGGGTGGGGGTGGGGGGGCTGGGGAAGCCCATGTAAAGTAGGAAATGTAATGAATGGTTCCTACTCTAGATAAGCTTGCAATCTACTGGAGACAGAAGACACAAATAACAGCTAACAACCTAAGTGCACACAAGGGCTAAGTTGTATTCCACGGACTGAGTTGCTGTAGGAGTTTAAAACAGGGAAAGAGCAGGCCCAGAAGGCCTCAAGGAGGAGGGAGACTTAAGCTGGGCTTTGGAGGATGAGTAGACACTGGACAAGCAAAGAGGTGGGTGTACTCCAAGCAAGAGGAACAAGATGAATGTTTGCAACATTGCTGCCCCTTCAAACACTACCTGACCTTCAGGACATCTCTCAAGTCTGGCCTTTCTCATAAAGCCTCCCTCCCAGTTACTCCAGCTACACGGTTCACTCCCTTTTCTCTGAACTCCTCCTGCACTTTACTCTCTGTACCACTCCTTTTGGCACTCAAACACACACTCCCTTATTTTACCTTTTAACTGTTTCATGAGCTGGCCTTATCTCTCCAAGAAGACTATTAGCTTCCTCTAGGACAGTGGTGGCAAACACGGTTTGCCTGAGTGTAGCCCGAAATAGATTAAAATGCAATTGAGAGGCCTCATTTCTTTTTGAGTTTGACACCACTGCTCTAGAACAAGGACATTTTAGTCAGTTGTATTTCAGTCATGTCTGATTCTTCGTGACCTCATTTGGGACTTTCTTGACAAAAATATGGCAGTGTTTTGCCATTTTCTTCTCCAGCTCATTTGACAGATAAGGAAACTAAGGCAAACGGGGTGAGGTGACTTGCTCAGGATCACACAGCTAGGACGTGTATGAGGCATTTGAACTCATGAAGATGAATGTTTCTGACTCCAGGACCAGCACACTATCAACTGTACTACCTATTATCTACTAATTTTGCTACCAATACATGACTTAGCATAATATCATATTATATATTAGCATAATATCAAAGATACAGGAGTCATTCTATAATACCTACTTGTTGAATTAAGTTATCTCAAATTATGTCAGATCTCAAACCAAACATAAAAATGTAACTATTCTGATTTTGTTTCTTTTCTTACCTGACATCTCCTTTGGAAAGATTAGCATTTGCAGGGTAAAGAATAACTTTGTTTGCATCTACATCCACCACACATTTGGTATGCAGGTCAAATTCTGTAGGGGAAAAACACCAGAAAAAACATGTTTATTTTAAGCAATTAATGTTGTGTCATTTTTCAGTTGTATCAAACTCTTTGGTGACCCCCTTTGGTGTTTCCTTGGCAAAGATTCTAAACTGGTTCACCATTACCTTCTCCAGTTCATTTTACAGATGAGAAAACTAAGGTTAAATGACTTGCCCAGGGTCATACAACCACTAAGTGTCTGAGGCCAGATTTGAAATGAGGAAGACAAGTCTTCTTGACTTCAGGCCTAGTGTTCTCATACTAAATACTGTAACAAGTCTAAGTTCCTACAAATGTTTCTTGAAAAAATCTGTTATCTACAGCAAATCCATCATATTAAAAAACAAATCCCGAATTGAAAAGAAATTTTTTAAAAGGAAGAATATAAAATCAACCTTAAAACCATCCTACAGAGGATGACTAACAGCTCTATCTTAATTTGTATGAGCATTAGTCCTATTGTATTAAGATTTAGAGGGTTAATTTTTATCTTTCTTTAGTGATACCCTATCAATAGAGTCTTTTTTTAAAAAATGGTACCTTTTGTTTTTACTTCACATTAATTTCCCATAGATCCCAAGTCCCACCATCCAGAAAGCATAGATTTTTTGTTCTAACCCACTTGAACATATAGCCATCCCTTTCCTCCTGCCAAAGACAATCCCTAGACATGCACCTTTGATCCCACACCCTGTCTTCCCCAGCATTTTGCCCATTCTCTCCTGCTACTCTTTAGTCTCTCAATACCTACTAGTTCCTTCTTGCCACTACAAATGCATCCAAGTCTTCTCATTCTTAAAACAAAACAAAACAAACCCTTCATTAGATATTACCATGCTTGCTTTGAATCAATAGCTTTCCTCCTCTTCTCAGCTAAAATTCTTGATCCTTGAAAAAGATGTCTACATGTGGGTATCCCCACTCCATCTCCATTTTTTTCTAAACTCTCTGCAATCTTGTATTCAACCCCACCATCCAAATGAAAACAAGCTCTCAAAAGATAACAATGATCCGTCAACTGCCAAATCCAAGAGATTTCCCTCCAACTCTCACCTTTCTCCATCTCCCCACAGCATTTGAAACTACACCCGCTCTAACTTCTTGAATGAATACTCTTTATTCCATGGGTTTTCATGACACTACTCTAGTCTCTCAGTTCATCTCCTGTGTACCTAACCTCTCCTAAATCTCCTTTGCTGAATTTTCATCCATATCATATCTACTAATTGTTGTTGACCCTCTAAGACTCTGTCCTGGGTTCTTTTCTCATACGGTGATCTCTTCAACTTACTGTGTTTGAGATGTCTGCTGGACATCCAGTTTAAGACATCTGAAAGGCATCCAGAGATTTGGGACTAGATATCAGCAGAGAGTTTAGGTCAGAAATAAGTAGAGTTGAGAATCACTAGCATAGGGATGATTTAAATCCACAGGAGCTGAAATCATCAAGCAATGTAATATTATACGGAGAAGAGTGACTGGGACAAAGACCTGTGGGACACATGGTTAGAGGGCATAACCTGGATGAGGATCCAGCAAAGAAAACTAAGAAGAAGTGGCCAACTGGGTAGGAGGAGAACCAGGAGAAAGTGGTACCGCAAAAGTTTATAGACAAGAAAGTATCAAAATGAGGGTGATCAACAGTGTCGTGGACTGCAGAGGGGCAAGAGAACTGATGACTGAGAAAAAGTCACTGGATTTGGCAACTGAAAGATCACTGGTAACTTTGGAGAAGGGTAGCTAGATAGCACAGTGGGTATAATGCCAGGCCTGAAGTCAAGAAGACTCGTCTTCCTGAGTTCAAATCTGGCCTCAGACACTTATAAACTATGTGACCTAAGTCACTTAACCCTGTTTGCCTCAGTTTCCTCATCTCTCAAATGAGCTGGAGAAAGAAATGGCAAAATCCTTCCCTCATCTTTGCCAAGAAAACCCCAAGAAGAGTCATAAAGAGTCAGACATGACTGAAATGACTAAACAAAAAACTTTGGTGGAATAATAAGGTGAGAAGCTTAACCGTAAGGAGTTAAGAAGAGTGAAGGGAAAGTGGAGGCATCTGTTGTAGACAACCTTCTCAAGGAGTTTAGCCACAAAGGCAAAAGAGATACAGGATCACAGTGGGCCTGGAAGAATCAAATGAGGATTTTTTTGAGGACAGGAGAGCCACGGACTTGTTTGTAGGCAGTAAGGGAGAAGCCAGCAGACAGAGAGAGATGGAAGATAAGTGGGTGAGTCACAGCAAGTAATCCAGAAAGCCAATAATACCTGTATATAATCCAGAGCTGACTGTAATTATATTAGTGACTGTGGATTACTCATTGGGATTCAAACCACATACTAAATATCCAGGAACTCAGTTACTTGAAAAGGATGAATCTGAGCAGAGGAGCTTGTGCGCATAATGAAGTACTGTGTATCCTGATTTATGTAAAGAGATCCAATCCTGAGAGATTGTGAATAAATCAAATTTTGGTAAACTAAATCCTGTATTCCTGTATTCCACAATAGTACTTTCTGAAAGAAACCCTAGTTCAGCCTGTCACTTGAAGTCCCTGACTTAGACAACTGCATAGTCTAATGGCCTCTGTTCTTCCCAGTCCATCTGCCACTCAGCTGCCAAACTGATCCTACTAAAGCACATATCTGGCCTTGTCACTTCTCTGCTCGGAAAGCCTCATTATTCCCTCTAGAAGAATATCTGACTTCTCAATTTGGGCATTTAAAAACCTTTCACAATCTAGTTCCAACCAGTCTTTCCAGGCTGAGTACACAGTCCTCCCCTACTGCACTCTAAGTTATAGTTACTTGCTACTTACTCCTCATATACAACAGTCTATGTCTATTCACCATTCTGTTTCTAACGTTCTCTTCACCTTCACTGCTTGGAGCTTCTCGCTTTGAGACTCAGCTCAAATGCCATCTTCTACAAGGCTTTCTTGATTTCTGCCAATTATTAGTGCCCATCACCCCGAAACTACTTTGTATTTATTTTGTATATGTTTGAAATTTATCAGTGTAGATACTACATCCCTCTCCTCCCTTTCCCATTTAATCTCCTTGAGGGCAGACCTTATTATTGTCATTAAATCTCGAACCCTAGCAGAGTACCCAAATCATAGTAAGCACATAATGCTTGTTGAATTGAACTGAACCCTCATAAAAATCATTTGATAATTCAAATAATTACCTAATAATTTACTTCATAAATTTCAGAACTTTATAATAACATCAATCTTTGAAACACTGAGACCCAACTTAAAAACATCCCTTACACACAAAATGTCACTACAGGAGCCCCCTATTGTCACTTCTACTCAATCATGAGAAATATTTCCATCCTAAATCCAAATTATGGACTGTGGGGGAGGGACTAAAATGAGGGTTCCTTTCAAAAAGCATTACTCTGTAATATGTCTGTGCAAAATAGGCTTATAGAAGAAGTGTTAGTTTTTCACTTACTTAAATTAAATCAGAAGAGAGTGGAGAAGTATGTCAGTGGGAAATAGCCCAATAGAAGAGGTATTAATTTTTCACTTACTTGAATTAAATCAAAAGAAAATGGAGAAGAACAGGGAATAATTTCTCAAGGTTTGGGCAGCTGGGAATGAAGATGGCATTAAAGACTGCCCTCTATTGCTAGGGTGCTATGGGAGGAACAGGGTTCCATGGCAGGGGTAGTGGGGAAAAGTCAGAAGGAATACTTTTACAGAGGCTGGGTGAGGCTTCTCTGAAGTCACAGTTGGAACTTGCAATTTTTGCCAATAAAAATGAGAAGAGAGAAAAGTACTGAACAGTTAGCTACATCATGGGTTAAATAGTCTTCTGTGAACAGATCTGGAAATCTAACCACCATTTAACATTGTTTCTTTGGGAATATATGATTCAAGCTCCAGAGAACCACCTCACCAATGTACTTTTGGAACACAGCCTATTATAAATTGGGAACTAACTAAATGAATGAAGAGGGCACAGCTGAGTGTTTGTCAGGGCCAAATCATTTTTGGATTAGCTATTAGTGTTGGATTATGGTGGTATCTTCTCTTCTACATTATCTCAGGTCAGAGAGTCAAACAAAACTGCTAACCTTTTTTTGTTGAGGGATGTTAAGAAAAAAAAAAAAGCAAAAAGTTTCCTATCTAGGACTTCTGAGTGTGCAGATAGAACAGCTGACATCAGTGAAGCATGCCCAAGCAAAGACAACAGAATGAGATTACAGATTTTTAACTCGACAGGACCTTAGAGAATATCTAAAGTCAAATCACCTTCTTTGACAAATGAGGAAACTAAGGCCAAGAGAGGTTAAATTTCTTGGCCCAAATCAAACCAGTGGTAAGCGGCAGAGCTAGGATTCAAACACATGTCCTCTCACGCCAGAGACATGTATCAGGGGCCATGATGCCTCCACGGGGACGCTGGGAGCAGCCTTTTGGTAATCCAAAGGGATTCTTCCCAGTGATGCCTAAATTATATAGGGTGTTCCGAAAATGTATGCTTCTTTGAAGCCTGGTGTCCGCTGCTTCCTGCTGCCCTATCAGATAAGCTAGGTAGCCTACACTTGCCTCATCTGTAAAGTGAGGGAAATTAGTCTAATCTAAGGTCCTTTCTGCTTTAAATCTATAATTCTATAAATGCATTTGGAATATTCTGGTCAGTTCTAGGCAATGCATTTTCAGAACGTGTTTATGTACATGTCTGCCCCAAGAGAATAGAAGCTCCTTGAGCAAAGAGATTGCTTCATTTTTGTCTTCATATTTCTAACATGGTACCTGGCACACAGCAGGTACTTAATAAATACTCGATGACCCATTGAGGAAGGACATGGACAAGCTGAAGCAGATCGGTGGTAACCAGCAGGAATGGTGAAGGGACTGGAGGGCACACTGGAAAGCTGAGCCAGAAAAAGAAAAGCTGGGGCTGGAGAGGACATGATTCTTTAAGTATCTGAAGGATTGCCACATGGAAAAAAGATTAGATTTGTTCTGCTAGGTCCCAGAAAGCAGAAGTAGGAACAATAGGTGGAAACTGCAGGAAGGCAGATTAGGTCTCAATGTGCAGAAAAGCTTCCTACCAATTAAAGCTATCTTGCAAAAGTAGGATGGGCTGCCACAGGAGTTAGTAGGTTTGCTAAACATCTTCTAGCAATGGCTACCTGTCCAACTGTCAAGAGATGTTCCAGATATGTATTACACCACATAGGTCTCTAAGATATCCTAACTGTGAGATTCTAAGGTTCTCAGAGCTAGTGCCATAAAATATTTTTATCAGCTGTCTGAATGAAATTATGTTACTGGTAAATGCCGAATAGGACAAGGATTCCACAGACAAAAAAACACAACCTTTTTTACTACCCAAAATACACAAGTAGTGAATAAATGTAGATTTTCAAGTTTAAAGATGGAAACTGAAACATTGTGTACAATCCTTCTAATGAATCTCTATATGATTCTTTTGTAAGCTTTAATTTTAAAATGAAAATAATTCCTCCAAAAAACCCAAACCAGTCATCATTAAAATTTAAAAGATTCAGGCTCCAATTAATATGCATCTCCCTTATTTAAAAAGTATACATGAAAATACAATAGGCATATAAATAGCAGTTTCTCAACATTTGGGTATACAAAATATAGGTTAAGACTGACTTAAATGTTACATATGGGATCCATTAAATACTAAAATAAATAAATAAATAAATAGGTGATATCTTAAAATCAACGAAAGAGAGCAATGTTTTGTTTTGTTTTGTTTTTAGTTAAACTATGAGAGTGAATTGGTCAGAACCACTGATTCTAAAGAGTGTTGGACTTTGAATCCAGATAAACCTTTGACCCAGTTTGATTATGCTTCCAACACTTACTAGCTGTCTGACCATGGATAGGGAGGCAATAAGCCCTAGTTTCTTCACTTGTAAAATGGGGATAATAATACCTTGAATGCCTACTTGGGCACCAGAGGAAGTTATGAGGATCAAAGGAGATAATGTACATAAAGCCCATTAACAAACCTTAAAGCACTGTATCTCAGTCAAGTGCTATCATTATTAATAATTAGTTGTTATTAATAATAATAACAGATCCCATAGCATCTGCCAAACAAACAAGGTCCTTTTCTAGGGCTAATTCCTCGGGTTAAAGATGAAGACATCAACAGCTGATAATCCTGCATATCCAACCAGCAAGTGAGTCATCATTTAACAGTAAATAATCACCTTAAACAAGATTTTCTGCTATGTACACATCAGTTATTGCTTTCTCCCCAATGACATCATAATAAAATTTGGGCTGGGCCTGGGATACTCCCTACACACAGGGTATTCCAGAAGTCTTAGTGTAGTTTTAAGCTTCAGTAGCTTAGACTTTTGAAATATCCTATATAACTTATGTATCACAGAATCCCTTTGGATTATCAAATTTTCATTCAGCTTTCTTAGCTTCTTCGGGAGGTCAGGAAATGACTGCTTTCAAATTGTATCTATAGTCCCGCAATACAAAGTTTTCCTTGATTTACATACTGGATAGCCTCTTGAAAACGAGCTCCCCTCCACTGCTCAGGAACCCACACATAGCATTCAAACAATCCCAAACAACTGATGCTTCCAACCTCTTTATAACAATTACAATTTACTGGTCTTGTGTTCCATTTCCTTAAGGATAGCTTACATAATAGATTGAAAGTTGGCAACTTTAGGCAAGGTGGTAGGAGTAGTTTTTTTTTTTTTAACTCCCTGGGGGAGGGGGGGGGGATTTTCAGAACTCTGTAAATAGCCTCCTGCTTAATCTATTCAGAAGACTGCAACCAAACAGTTTACTCTACTGGGTTTTCTCATGAGAGGGGCACAGCCTACTTAAGAAGTCCTAGTAATTTTTTTTTACTAATATTTCTCTTGCTGATGTATTTCATGAAAATTCAGCAGCCCAATCTAATTACTGATTGCCAGATCCATTGCTGGAACATCACAATCTCATCACTTAGCAAATATATACTAACGTGTGAAGGGCACAGACCTTTATGGAGCTTACTCTAGAAGGGGGATAAACATATATGCAGATAATGATAATACACAGTATTATATTAGTAAGCTACAAAAAAATTCTACTTAAGATTATTCTGCCAGAATAAAGAAGAGGGGGAAATTGCAAGAGATGTTGCAAGGGCAGGGTTAGAGATGGAGATCTGAGAATTATCTCCATAGAAGAAGAGGTGGAAACTATAAGAACGAATGAGAATGCCAAGACCTGAGTATCCAGGGCAGAACACCAAGGAACACCCAGCTTAAGGAGTTGATAAAAAGATGGATAAAGAACCAGGAAAATAGATCTAAAAGAAGTGGTTAAAGGAGAATGGGTGCCTCTAGAGCAGATGACCTTAACCTGGTTTTTAAAAAAATACTTTGATGATAGTATAATAGTTGTGTTCCTTTGTAACCCTATGCATTTCATTTTATGCAATTAAAAACATTATTCTAAGAGGGGGTCTACAGGGTTCATGAGATTGACAAAGGGGTCCCTTATATACACACAAAAAAGTTAATAACCCTTGCTCTAGAGCAAAAATTACTGATGACTGCAAAGAGCTTTTGTTTATGTGGGCTATGTTTTTCAATTATTGCCAAGGGCAACCTAGTTCTCATCCTTAACTCCTCATTATCTCTCATCTTCCATATGCAATCTGTTGCCAAAGCCTGTCAATTCACCTCTGCAACATTTCTGGAATACACCCCCTTCTCTCCTCTGACATTGCCACCACTCTGGCACAGACCTTTATCACCTCACACCCAGACAATTACAATAGCCTGCCAGTTGGTCCTCCTGACCATTCCAACCCATCCTCTACTCCAAAGTCTCTCCCCACTTCAATCCATCCTCCATTAAGCCACCAAAGTGATTCTCCTGAAGTGGAGACATGACCATGTGACCCTTCCCCCCCCCCCCCCCCACAGCTCAATAAACTTCAGTGGCGCCTATCACCTTCAAGGTTAAATATAAAATCTTCTTTTTGGAATTCAAATCTCTTACTAACCTAGCCCCTTTGCCTACCTTTCCTTTCTGCTTATACTTTATACCCTCCCACATATTCTTTGGTCTCATTGCACTGGCTTCCTTGCTGCTCTATGAACAAGACACTCCATCTCTATCTAGGCTCCAGGCATTTCCCCTGGCTGTTCCCCATTCCTGGAATGTTTTCCCTCCTCATCTCTGCTTTCTGGCTTCATTCAATTCCCAGCTAAAATCCTTCCCTCTACAAGAAACCTTTCCCAGTCTCTCTTGATACTGTCCTGTTACTGATTATTTCCTATTTATTCTGAATACAACTTGTTTGAACATAACTGTTTCCATGTTGTTCCCCCCAATTAGATTATAATACTACAATACAATAAACATATGCTAAGCACCTACCAGGAGAAGGTACCCACATCAGAGCATAATGATGGTTGGTTGAGTGGAATCCAAAGAGTGCAATAGATAGGAAATTTCTCATTCTGAGTTTCTCAAGGGCAACGACTTTCTTTTACCTTTATTTGTTTCACCTGGCACATATTATACACATAATAAATGCTTACTAATGAAAGTAATCTATTATAGAAGTGCTGACAAATTTTGTTTGCTACACACACACAATTTATTTCAACTATTAAATGATCTTGGCATGATTTGGTTTAGATGGATATCACATCAAGCTTTCTTCTGACTTGTTTCCTCCTCTACCACTCTTCACTGTTTTGTCATGGATACTGCTCATAATCTTCCACCAACCATCTCTGTAATGTTCCCCGCAAAAGTTTACATTCTAAACCATTATTTCTCTGTTGCCATTTCTATCCAGCAGGAAGATCAAGCATGTACATGTATAGACATGTGACATATAAATTATAGAATATATGTACTATACCATATGCTCTCTATATATACACAGACATACCTATATACGCTTACATATATGCCATATGGGATATATATGGGAGAGATATGCCGGAGCAACAACCATAAGTTTTACTGGAACTCTGAAGATCTTGGAGATCACTGATTTGGGGGACAGAATCTAGATCTTCAGTCTAAAAAGCCCAAGTCCTAATAATAGTTTCTTCAGACTAAAAGACCTGGGTACCATTAATAGTTTCATAAATGACTCAGTGGATGACTTATGGTAAGTTAATTATCCTTTCAACCTCAGTTATCCAACTGTAAAATGGGAACAGGCATGCATACCTCAAGATTCTTCAAAGCAATAACATAAAGACAAATGAGAAGCAGTTGGCCCTCTCAAGGAGAGGTTTCTATATAAATCAAAGTACATTATTTTCTAATCAAAGTAATTACATATTAGTTTAGCAGCAGCTAATGACAAGACTTAAGACTGTCAGGCATTTGTGTATTAACTACAATAAAAAGAACAGTATAATGCAATTAAAACCTATCATGTTTTTCTGTATGATGATAGGAAAAAAATAATGCCAAAGAGATGATTTAATAATCAGGTTGCCATTTCTACAAAATGCAGTGGTAACCTTTTTTCTTTATTATAAAGATCGATATTTTCTAAAAACAAATGAAAATTTGTGTGAAACTTCTCATGAAAAGCAATGTAATTATGCTAAAAAATCTTCACTACAATGAATAACAGTAGGCAGACGTAACCCCAAAAGTTCAATTTTTCTCATTCATCTTTAAATAAAATACGCAAGATGTAACTACAGAATAATCATATTTAGTGAAAACACCCTGAATTAACCAAAAAAGCAAATCATTTTATCGATGTTGGAGGCCACACATGAATTCCAATGCTTCCATTTCTCAAAATATTTTTTGAGTTCCACTTTCAAAACACACACACACAATACACATACACAGACAAAACACACACACACAAAATCAGTTCCAATGTTTTATAATCACATTCTTCACGAAAAAATTGTCTTAACCTCAAAAATTCAATTTTTTCAATAAACTTAGTTCTAAATCTCTTCTCTTTTCAAAAACCAATCCACTCGCAAAGAATAAAATTTGCCACCATAAAGGATCACAAAAGAATCTACTATAGAGGCAGAAGGCGATCCCAGAAAAGGAATTCCAACAATGCTCTGGACAATGGCAGCATCACTGAAATTGTACAACTTCACAAGATGCCTACTTTACAGAAGACAACATTAGTTCCAAATTACCTTTTCATTCTTCTATTACACAATTCTTTCAAAGCAATCTATGATACAGCCAAGCTGTATACCCCAAACATCCCACATTCTCCCTCCTATTATTATGCAATGTGTGACAGAACTCTGAATGTGGAGCTTGCCTGGGTCACTCACTACCAGTGTGACCCTAGGCAATCATTTAAGCTAAGTTTGTTTCCATCTATAAAATGAGGAGGTTGGCCTAAATGACCTCAAAAATCCCTTCCAGCCACAAATCTATGATCCTATCATCTAAATTTCCCAATTTAGCCTTCAACTCTTCATGATATGGTCCCTCATCTCCCTCGACTCCCAACCAACTCCTTTTTCCTGTCAGACTCCCTTCTTCAAGGCACAGCACACAACCTCCACCCATACGTGATTGGCCGTATCCTTCACATCCTTTAAGGTCCGCCTCAAATCCCAACTCTTCTGGGAAGCTCCCATAAGTGACCTTGGACCATATTAGGTCCCTCCTGTCAGCACCACACAATAAGTTCATTAACAAAGACATATATTAGTCTCTCATCGTTTAATATGTGTTTTTCATGTCCTTGAGGACAGGTCCCATGAATTATGCTTCTTTTGAATCTCATGCAACACCTATCACAGGGATGGAGGAACCAACAGAATAACTTCAAAATTATTTGTCAAACTACATGTATTTTTAGTCATATTATTTTCCCGGGAATCTTAGTGGCTTAAGTCAGATAGGTAGCAGTCTGTATTGACAAAGTTAAGAGCACAGTTTGGATCTCCATATGGATCAATTAACTTTGACGGGTTCCATATCAACATATCACACTATCAAATGCCATCAAACTTTCTCAAGAATGTATGATTCTGGTAACTGGGTAACCTGATAAAAGTATATGGATGGATAAATGCTAAATTCATTACCACTACTGGAAAAACAACTAAAACTATATATCCTAATGATGGCGACAAGTGTATCAGTAGTATTCACACATCACTGACCCCTAAAATTAGAAGATATAAATGACAGCTTCAAATGGATATTATTTCAATCTAAAAGAATTTTACTTACAAAAGAAAACGGAGGGAGGGGCCTTTCAACCCTATTTATATAAATCCAAACCCAAGTTATTGAGCTGACAGTGAGAACAAAAGATTGTTGTGGTAGATGTGTGTCTCATTCACCATCAGAATATCAAATAGATGAAAGCAAACAGTTTCCTTCTGTTCCAGAAAACACAGGCAGAAATTGTCATCCACAGCCCTGACACCTGGCATAAAATAATTATTTTTTAAATGACCATTATTCCTGACTTAAGAATAGACTCTGAATATGTATTATAGAAAGAAGAATGCTTGTACTATACATGTTTTCATCACCGTCCTGTCCTCAAGAAGCCACTCTCCATGTGAAGAAGACAACACATACCAAGTCTTCCTTCAAAGGAATTCCTGCTTACCTCATTCCCTTCTGCTGGATTCTCATCTCTTCAAGTCTATGCCAAATGTTCCAAATAGTTCTTCTTCATGCCTGCCATTTAAACACATGCTTCCCCTTTTCCAATTTCCCTATTCCCATATTCGGTCTCTATTGCTACAATTTTAAATAATAAATTTGGGCTTCCAAGTTCCAAACCCAAAACTGACCCTTCTTTTTATTCCATGCTTTCACCTGAGTTGTGAGGGGTCTTAGAGGTCAGTGAGTCCAACCTGCCCCTCAGCAAGAACCCCCTCTACCACATACAAAAAGTTGCTGGTCAACTTGAATACAGTCGGTAATGGGGAAACCACTACCTTGCTCCACTTTGACAGTTCTAGTTGCTATAAATTTTTTTCCTTGTACTGGATCAAAACCTGCCTCTCCATAAATCCCACCCACTGCTGCTAGTTCTACTCCAACAGAACAACAATAATCCCTCCAGAAGTCTTAGGGGAGCACCTAGAAGGCAGCAATCATGTACTCCCCTAAGTCTTCTGCTCTCCAAATTAAGCATCTCGACTTCCTTCAAGTAGTCCTCAGATCGCATGGTCCCCAGTCGCCTTCACTAATTTAGCTATGCTCTTCTAACCAGGTGAACATACACTCCAGATACATTATGGCCATGTGGGTGGCCAAGCACTGTGCTATGCACTTTACAAATACTATCTCACTGGACTGCCACCTCCACAACAACGCAGGGAGTTAGGTGCCATTATTATGTACATTTTACAGTTGCAGAAACTAACCTTTGTCTAGAGGTTAAGTGACTTTGTCAGGGTCACACAAATAGTAAGTGTCTGGGGCCAGATTTAAACCTAGCCTTCCTGACTCCTGGCCCAGCATTTTATCCACCGTGGCACTGCTTAGCTGCCTCAGAAGAACTATCACCTCCTTCCACTGGATCCTATGCTGCTTTTATTAACATGGCCCAAGATTAAATTTGCTTTTTTAGCTGCCATGTCACATTTTTTACTCATATTAAGCTTGTAATCCTCTAAAACCGCTAAACAAACTGCTGTCTAGCCAAGGCTACCTACCCTATCTTGTACTGGTGCAGTGGGTTTTTTGAAACCAAGGCTTTAGATTTATAGCTACCTTATTTTACCTTATTGTCTCATCCTCAAGAGCTTCCAAGAGCTTTCTAGTGCCTATAGAGATGGCTAATTTGACCAGTTCGGGGACAGAATTCTCACAGACCATTAAAAAAAGGTTTACAAGTACCTTTAATTTAACAACTAATCCATTTATCATACTGAAATTAAATGATGGTGCTTTACATTTGGATACTTAGACATAAAGCATGAAATTTCTTTATTATAATTTTTTTAATCATCAAAATTTTTTTCTTTCTAGATTCATACATGAAGCTATGAAAATTGGTATTTATTGAGAGCACCTAGAAAATAATTCTCTAAATTTCTTTGTCTAGAATTCAAGCTGACTCCAATTTACATTTCCAGCCTTCTCTCTTGCTGCACAATGTAAAACCTTTACATAGAAGCCAGCTAACTATATTCACAGTACCTCCCAAAACAGCTTGTTCATTCCTGTCTCTTCACCTTTGCTCTTCCTCTCCAAAGGTATGCTGGTAAAGGTTGAACAATCAGCCCTCCCCTCAAAAAATGTGCACAACACAGAATCTAAAATTTAATCTGTATTAACATTTTCTCCATCATTTAAGTCAGGGCTGCCCAATCTTAGGTTTTTATTGAAACGATAGACAATATATTCTGATTTGCCATTTTAGTGAGAGCTCTGGGGTAGCTCAGCCTTGTTTACTAAAGCATTTATGTAAATTTCTATGCTTGGGGGCGGGGCGGGGGGGGGCTGCATTTTGGACAGCCCTGACTTAAGCCAATTAATGAAACAATAAATCAAGCACGGTTACAGCATCACCAATTTCCAAGGTATAAATGCCCACACTGAAAGTTTACCAATAGACTTCTTGCTATGAGCAGGCTCCAGAACGTAGGCTGTGCCTATCCAAATGGTCCTTCCCTCCAGTTCTCTGCCTATCCTAATCCTATCCATCCTTGAACTTCAGTCTTCCACATGAAGCCTTTTCAAACAACTCAGCCTCTTTGTTGTTGTTCAATCACGTCCGGCTCTTATGACCTCATGGACCACAGCATGCCCATACTGTCCATGGAGGGGTTTGCCACTTCCTTCTCTAGGGGATTAAGACAAATAGAGGTTAACTGACTTTCCCAGGGTCCCATGGCTAGTAAGTGTATGAGGCTGGATTTGAAGTCAGGTCTTCCTGACTCTAGGCCTAAAACTCCTATAGTACCATAGTATTTACTGTCTACACTATTCATTTGGCACTTAATGACAAAACACCTTATACTGTTGTTTAACCTGTTTAGTATGTTATCTACTCAAATAGATCATAAACTAGTTCCTCAATGGTAAGAATGTACCTTAATGGGTATTCCCCCCATCCCCAAAAGGCAGTATAGTCATAATATTAATGTTGTTATTTTAGTATGCAATTAATATTAGAATTCGAATCTCTCCTGCATGCTCCCTAACCTCTCGAACAGTATTTCTCACCTGATCTACTCAGCTAAATTCCTCCTGCTATTCAAAGTCCAGTCTTCTCCCACTAGACAGCAGAGACCTTTCTCAAACAACAGCTAATCTGCACAACTCTGGACAGGCACTCACTAAATTCGTCAATTAAACTTTTATAAGTACTTATAAAATTTCCCCCATACACTAGTTACCTAACTTCAGACTTCTGAAGAAGCACCTAGTCTGCCTTCATGACCCAACAGGTGTTATAAGTTATGCTTGTAATACTTTTAATTCATCCAATAATTATGCATGAATGAGTGTACTTCACAGTATGCAGAACACAGGAGGCGTCGCCCTGTCAACTGCACAAGTCTGAAAGATAATTTATTCTGATAGTCAGTATCTATTAGGAGACAATTTCCCAGTCATGACAAATTTCCCTTTGCTTCCTCACTGTTTAATACTTTAGAAAAACAAAGCTATAATTCCTGACAAAAGTACATCAAAGAATTATCTATGACCCGATTACAAATCTTCCACTTGCTAAATTAGAGTTTAATGTTTAACATGTAAAATAACTAAATTCACTTATCTAATGTATGTATAATTTTGAATAAAACTGAAGGTCTTGTTCTTTGCTCATTTAATGGATGTTAAAAAAAATTGTAAAAATACATAAATACATGGGATTGACACATAAACAGGTCATAACTGGAAACTTCTCACAGTACTGAGGCAACCAAAGTTTAACTTTGCCCTGAAATAAGGCTATGAGGAATTCCAAGCTTCAGAGTACATTACATACAATATAAACAGTAATTCATTATATAGTTTCCTCATCTATAAAATAAGGTGCTAGAATTAGAAGATTTCCAAGGTCCCTTCCAGGTTTTACATGCTCTGATAGAAAAAAACTTTGTTTGAACTTTTACCAAGGTGTGGTACTTACTTACCCATCACTTAAGTTTTTTTCAAAGTTAGTCAATCAATTTCAAAATACTCTCCTAAAGAGAAATTTAGTTCTATTTTTAAGCAACATTTTACAAACTCTAGTAGTTTATAAATCATTAGCTTTAGGTTCCCTCTGCAGTCTCTCAGAGTGACCCTCAAATTTATGTGAATATCTACTCTGTGTAGCGTAGATGATGAAAATAAGCATTTTATAGTGCTTCGCAATTATCTCATTTGATCCTCACAACAACACTGAAGTAGATGCTATTATGATCCCCATTTTACAGATGAGGAAATTGAGACAAACGAGGTTAAGTGACTTGCCCAGAGTCACATGGCTAATACGGATCTGGGGCCAGGTTTGAACTAATAAAGTTCAAAAAAAGGATTTATTTTAACACACACATTTTTATAATCTTCAGGAATTATAAGGTACTATAAGGTGAAGGTAACAGGGAAACTTTTCCACCTCACAAAATGCAGTATAATTATTTTCTTTATTTTAAAAAACAGGGTAAGAAAGATTGATTCAATGTTAAATTAAAAATCTACACAACCCTGGGCACCCTTAAGGTCTCTTCTAGTTTCACAACTCCAAGACTCTATGTACTCCTCAAAACTCCTATACTATACTGACAAAGAATATTATAATCGTATTAATAATCATTGGGGGTGAACAAGAATCAATTATAAAACATATACTTAGATGAATATGATCTCACCCATGTCATCAGCTGCTCCCCCCCCCCAGTCCCCATCAACGCAGCCTACAATCCATTTACACCTTAGCAACCCCTATTAAATATCTATCACATTCTGGAGGCTTTCCTCTGATTCTTTTCCTATATCCTGGATACCAGCAGTCACACTACCCCTCTCTCAATACATCTATTTTCTAGTCAAACATGCCCTTGGTAATGTCCTTTACCCCACCTGTCAAACTTAAGTCATTATTAATGGAGCCTCCTACGATCCACCATGGGCCTTTTCATTACCCTGCAATTCTGATTCTCCTAACATCCTGATATTCCATGATACCAGGCCATAAATCATCACTGGAAGATGAGCATCCAAATCAGGTAAGGCATTAAGCCAAAAAAAAAAAAAAATGTTCACCAATGTCACTGTAAGATGTCCTACACAAGATTCAAATACATTCCTTGTGGATGAAGAAGTCTCCATATGATCAATTTCCAGATGACACCATATTGACAGCATTGAGCCCTGGCCAACTACAGGGCTCCTTCATAGGAATTCAGTTGTTCAAAAGAGATCTATATAGAAAGAACAAAGCCCATGAGCACGTACAGCCCGATTACAAAACACGGTTGTATCAGCAACCCACAGAGTTAGTTCATCATCACGAATATCTTAAACTTCAACAAGCATTGAAGGTAATCAATGAGCTAAAGTAACTGAAAAGGAGCGGAATGTACCAAATTGCATTTGGGAAATTATGCTATACTTTCAATACTTCCAAGCAACTTCCTGCTACCATCTTTAAAATACAAATATTTTATCCCAATCCTGCTACATTCCTGTAAATCATTGAATACTAGGATCTCAAACAAAAACCCTACCTTTCAGACTTTGCCAAATATTTGTGAAAAGGCAATCAAAAGTTGTTCTGAAGTCCCTCTCCTCTAATAATTTCTCGATATGCTTTTCAAAAAGTCATAGTTAAGGTTCGTAAAAGTACAATGAACTAGAATAAAGTGTCCTTGAACGAAAGGACAAAGGCTTTATGAAAAATTTTATTGTTTGTCTAATTTAGCTCTGCTGCTTGGAGCATGATGTCGAAGAGGCCAAGGTTGTGAGTTCAATCTGTGGTCAGAGAACTCGAGGTAATTTTACACTGAGGAAAACTCTTCTGGCCACAGAATGTAGCCCTGACCTTTTCACAAACACAAGCTGGAACATTACTGAGAACACAACTCAAAGCACATATGCTATTGGTGAAGGATTAGTAATATCAGCTTTCTATCCACAGGGCAGCAGATAAACCCATGCCTTGCTCCCCATCAGAATCACAGAATTTTTATAGCTGGACAGGAACTTTCTAGGATCATGTAGCCCAAACCCTTGGCTCTGCAAAGTGATGAGGTGACTTAACCGTAACTATTCAACAAGCTTTATAACTTGACTTAATTGTGAAATGAGCCTGCAGAAGCAGTTGTGGGTAGCACCTGAGAAGTTACATATTAATTTGGAATCTTTAGAATGTGTCACTTGCCAAACTATGCCTTGGGACTATACTGATAAACCACAGTGCTGAACAAGATTTAGCCTTTACCTGGTTTCTCACCTGAAGTTCCCCTTCTTCTTTTTCTCTGTACAATATTATAGGAAATGTTTCCAAAATACACTTTCAACAGAGTCTCTGGGCACTAGAAATTTTTGCTGATGAGATGACAAATATGACCTCAAGTAAAAACAGAAGTTTCTCAACAGTAAAACAAACAAACAAAAGAAATCATCCCTTCCCCCAGTCTCAACTCAGTGTTGTTAAAACACTGTTTAACTCTGTCTGGTATTTAGGAATCAGGTATGCCAAATCAAAGATAAGGTTTTTATACTTGGCTATTTTCTTACAGCGATAAAGCCAAATTCTCTTTTATTTACTCAGCCATGGGCTAAAGGCTTCTGGGTTAAATTTGCAGTAAAATATCCATCAGGTATAGATTGCATGGAAAAAAATGCCCTTGGATTCAAAACTTAGGCTTTCCGTGGTTCTATTCCAGATAGAAAACTGGTGTTGGAAGATGAGGTTTCAAGGTGAAGGGGGAGAAGGGAAGGAAAAGGACGGTTCTACCTAATCCTGGCTATACTACGCACAAGCTGTCAGATCCTAAGGCACATCAATTCTTTGAGTTTCAGTTTCCTTACTTGGAAAATGGACATATAATGCTACCCTACCCTAGGCACCTTCTCAGGGTCGGGATGAGAATCAAATGAATAAATAAATAAATAAGTTGCTACAGAGGCATGTTATTGTGAAAAGGGAGAGGGAATCTTACAAAGAAGTGTACAGTTAAGGAAGGCTCCTCGGTTTTACTCCTTGCAAGGGCAGCTAGATAGGTCAGAGGAAAAGAAAGCTGGGTTTAGAACAAGGAAGAATTGAGATCAAGTCCAGCTGTCTGACCTTCAGCAAGTCATTTAATGTTTTGCTCAGTTTCCCCAACTGTAAAATGGGTATAACAGCAGCTGCCTCCTAGTACCTCTGAGAATCACTCCCACTTTCTCCTGTACATATTTTGTCTGTACACAGCTATCTGCTTGTGGTCTCTCCCATTAGACTCTGAAGTCTTCGAAAGCAGGGACTTGTTTTTGTTTTTCCTTGTATCCCCGGAGCCTAACACAGGGCCTGGCGCATCACAGCTTAATAAACACTAGCTGACTGACTGACGAACATGAGAAATTCTTTGTCTGAGGCTCAGTTATGGAGCCATCTCCGTCAGAAAGTTTTCCCGGAGTGTCTTCCCCTCTCCCACTTTTAATTGTCCTCTCCCATCTTGCTCCCTGACAGCAGGCGCAGGTTTTAACTGTTATGGTTTGGGTTGGCGTTTTTTTTGCCTTCCATGTACCCCGGAGCTGAGCCCAGTGCCCAGCGCATACAAGTTTATTGTCTGACTTGGTTAACTTGTCCATCAAGCCTTTACCTGCGTTTAGGCTTATCTGGGGGAGGGCATTCACCCACCCCTACAGTAAGCTCCCAGAGGGAAGGGGCCGTGTCCCTTTGTATCTCGGTATCACCAGCTACGGCACGAGTGCCTGGCACACAGGGGGCACTTAATGTTGGCTTCTGGAGGAGGGAGGTGGAGAAAAAAGAGGAAGGAGGTAGAGGAGGTGGAGGAGGGCAGAGAAGGGAGGAGGGAAGATAGGAGGGAAGATAGAGGGGGTGGAGGAAAAGGAAGGTGGAGAAGTGAGGACAGAGGAGAAGAAGAAAGGGAGGAGGAAGAGAGAGAGGATAGAGAAAGAGGAGGAAGGACAGAGGAGGAGGAGGAAAGTAAGCTAGAGAAGGAGGAGGGAGGTGAAGGAGGAGCACGGAAGAGAAGGGAGGACTACGAGAGAGTTGGTGGAGGCGGAGAAGGAAGAGGAGGGGGAGAGGACGGAGGAGGGGGGAGACAGAGAGTGGACAGAGAAGGGGGAGGCAGAGGGACCCCTGCGGGGCTGAGCAGGGGGCAGCTGGACGATGTGGAGTCCCAGACAGCTCAGAGAAGGGGCAGCCCAGCTGGGGCAGGACGTGGCGCTCCGGGGAGGGGGGCGGGATCCGGGCCGGACGCGGGGCCAGGGCGCCGCGAGCACCTGCCGCCCGGCCGCCGCGAGCCCTGCGAGAGAGCTCTGAGCAGAGAGCCCCTGGCCCCCTCCCACCTCGTGCCTCCTCCTCCCCCCTGCCCCTACACTCACCGCGTCGGTTCATGGGCCGGATCCGCACGGCCACTTTCACTTTGGAGTCCCCCATTCTCCGCGCCGCCGCCGCTAGCGCTCCCGCTCGGCTTCCGTCTCCAGCAACTAGGGCAAATTGCCGGGGATGACCGGAGAGGAGGGGGCCCGAGGGAGCGAGAGAGGGCGAGGGGGCGGGGTCAGGTCGGCCGGAGGGCGGGGCTTTCCCTGTCACCTGATTTGTGCATCGTAGAGTACCGGCCTTATTCCCGTTGCATGCCGGGAATTGTAGTCTCCGCGAGTTACCCTGGGATAAGTGGGGCGGGAAACCTGTTTTTGCCTTCCGAAATGCAAGGGTATTAACACAACGGCGCGTTAATAAATGTTTACTGGTCGGTTTTCCAAGGGGGAAAATGAACGCACGAAACACTTTTAAAATCCAATCTGCATCATTAATATTTTTCCATCACTTTTTAAATTGTTATAGATCAATCAACAAAGCAATAAATCGAGCCCTGATTTGTACCATTTCCAGAGGTGTAAATGCTCACCCTGAAAATTCAGCCTTCAACTCTAAAGGGCCGGTATGAAGCATACCCCTGCTTTAGCACTAGGAGGAATCTCAGAGGTCATCTAATCCAAGCCCCTCATCTTAGAGATGAGGACCTTAAATATTCCATTTCAATAATATTATAAATCATAATTTATTCAATCATTTCCCTCTCATTGGGCATTTAGCTTGTTTATTCCAGGTTGTTGTTTTTTCCCCATTACAAATAATGCTGCTAGAATCAGGAGAACATTTTACACAGTAACCAGTTTACACAGTTGGTGCGATGACCAACCTTGATAGACTTAGCTCTCTTCTCAGCAATACAATGACTCAAGACAATTCCAAAAGACCCATGAAGGAAAATGCTATCCACATCCAGAAAAAGAACTATGGAATCTGAATGCAGATCAAAGAGTATTATTTTCACTTTTTTTTCTTTATCGAGGTTTTTCCCTTTTGTTCTGATTCTTCTTTCACAACATGACTAAGGTGGAAATATGTTTGACATGATTGCACGTGTATAACCTATATCAGATTGCTTGCTGTCTTGGGCAGAGGCGAGGGAAGGGAGTGAGGAAGAAAAATTGAGAACCAAAATCTTACAAATATGAATGTTAAAGACTATCTTTACATGTAATTGGAAAAAAGAATAAAATACTATGAAGTGTAAAAAAAAAACCCATTGCTAGCTAAAATTACACAAGAAGCAGGAAACTGGAGAAGAATCCTTCCAACGGGTTTCACTGATAAAGGTCTCATTTCTAATGTATAAATGGAAGGGATTCAAATTTAAAAGAATAACATTTATTCCCCAACTGATAAATAATCAAATTATATGAATAGGCAGTTTTCAGAGGAATACAAATTATTAATAACCACGTAAGAAAAAGTTCTAAATCACTAATAATTAGAGAAATGCAAATCAAAACTACTTGGAGGTACCAAAAATGACAAATACTGGAGGAGCCATAGGAAAATAGGTGCATTAATGCACTACTGATGGAAGTGTGAACAACTCCAGCCATTCTGGAAAGCAATTTGGAACTATGCCCAAAAAGCTATTAAACTGTACATATCCTTTGATACAACTACTAAGTCTATACCTCAAAGAGATCAAAGAAGGAGGCAAAGGACACATTTGTGTATTTATAGCAACTCTTTTCATTGTGGCAAAGAATTAGAAACTAGGAAGGTGCCCATTAGTTGGGAAATGACTGAACAAGTTATATGTATTATGTGATGGGATGCCGTTATGCTGTAAGAAATTGTCAAGGAGGTAGTTTTAGAAAAACCTGGGAAGACTTGTATGAACAGATGCAAAGTGAAAAGAGCAAAACCAGGTGAATATTTTGTACTATGCCACAGTACTGTAAAGACAAATAACTTTGAAAGACTAAGGAATTCTGTTCAACACAAGAGAACCAACCATAATTCCAAAGGTCTCATTATGAAACATGCCCTCTTTCAGTTAGAGAGGTGATAGCCTCAGAGTATAGATTAAAACTATTTTCTTTTACCTTTTCTTTTTTTTAGACATGGCTAATTCTGGAATTTGTATCGTGTGACTATACATATTTGTAAAGGTTTTGCTTTACTGCTTTCTCAATAGATGGGGAAGGAGAAAATTCAGAACTGAAAATGAAATAAAATTGAATTTAAAAATGTTTCCATAAATACTTATCTTTTAATATTTAGCTCATTTTTCCTTTCTATTACCCCTCAGCACCATGTTCTCAAAAATGGAATTATCAATTACAAGCATATAATTAGTTCAATGATTTTTCCAATATACAACATGTCCCAAAAATCTTTGTGCAGGACTAAGACTGTTGGGACACCCCATGTTACCAAATTACTTTCCCAAAAGATTTCATTAGCAATTCTACTAGCTGTAAATAGGTGTAGCTACATGTTCATCCATAGCTTATCAGCATTAAGCTTTGTCTTTCATTTTCATTTCCCTTGGCATTGCTTGGCATGTTATCAAATGATTGTTTATAATTTATTTTCTTTCACAGATTGGTCATGTTCTTTGACCATTTATGCATTAACCATTAATCTTGAATCATCTTCATATTTACTGACAAATCTTAAGTGTCTAGTAGAGTGTAAACTCACTAAAAGCCAAAGTTGCTTTAGTTTTGTCCACAGTGCCTTGCATGGTCTTAATGTTAATTGGTTGAATATCAATTTGTTATCTTGTTGCCATATTTCTAAATCTATTTTCTTTTTCTTTTGATATTTTTGGCGGGGTGTACAGAATGTTATAGTAAGTCAGTCAATCGACAAGCATTTATTATTCTATGCTGGGGGGTACAAAGAAAGGCAAAAAACAGTCCTTGTTCTCAAGAAGCTCAGAGTCTGATGGGGGAGACAACATGCAAACAATTATGTATAAACAAGCCATATATAGGATAAATTAGGGGTAGTATGAGAGGAAAGTCACTAGCATAAAGGGTAATAGGGAATCCTATAGAAGAATTTTTGGCTGGAACTTGAAGGAAGCCAGGAGACAGAGATGAAAAAGAAGAGAATTCCAGGCATGGGGAATAGCTAGTGAAAATGCCTAGAGACTGGAGATGGAGTGTCTTGTGTAAAAAATATACTTTCACTGAGCATATCCATGTGATTCCTAACAATATCTTCTTCTTAATAGATTTATAATGTATTTCTCCTCCACAAATGACATACACTATTCTCTTTGCTTTTACCTTTTTAAAAGCATTTTAAAAAAAATGTTTATGTCTACTATCCAGCTGGAATTTATTATGACATTGTCTAGGATGTTGAATATTAACTCAATTGTTCTATTTTCTAATAAACTTATTTCTGCTCTTTATTTTATCTCTATTTTTAAAAACTTCCATTTGATCTGTTACGTTGTCCCTTTTCTAGTGTCTTTAAGTACAGGTTTAATTAATGTACTTTCTTCCTTTCATTAATAATGTAGGAGTTCAGCACTACACATTTGCCTCTCAAATTGCTTTGGCTGCATCCCATCCCATAGATTTTGGCATGTAGCATTTGTTTCTTCATCATCTTTTATATATGTTGTTATCTTTCTTATTTATCCTTTAACCTCATTATTTGATAGCTTGTCAGGTTTTTTTCCATGTAACTTATCTTTTACTCAGATTATTATCATTTATATCTAATTTTATTGCATTATAAACCAAAAATAATGTACAATTTTTACCTTTTTTTAGTTTGCCACAGGTTTTTCTCCAACCAAGGATATGATCAATTTTTCTGAGTCTCATATAAACTTGAAAAAATTGTATATTCCCTGCTTCTTCTACTTAGTTCTTTCCAAATAGCTGTTATTTCTGTCTTATTTAAAAAAGCAATCAAGACCTAATCTTTCTTCATTGTTTATACATTCACTAGATTTGTGGTTCCTGATATGAAACATTGACATCCCTTACTATTCTTACATTTTTGTCTATTTCTTCTTGCATTGCTATTAACCTTTCTTTTATAAAAATAACCATCAGATTGTCTGGTGTGTGTAAATTAAGAATAAATCATTTATTAGTTAGTCCTTTTACCCTATACTGTCTTTTTCTGTCTCTCTTGACATTTTCTCATTTGAATTCAATTTTTTCTGACACCATTACTGCCACTCTTGATTTTTTTAAACTTTCAGTTGTATGTTAAAAAGGAATTCTTAATTTTAACCTACCTATATCTCTAATATCTCTTTCTATGAATTGTATTTCCTATAAGTAACATATTGATGGGTGTTGTTTCTTGTTCTGTTTTGTAATTCTTTTTCTTCTAGCAAGAGAATTCCAACCATTTGCATATGTTGATTTCAATTTGATTGATTTTTTTATTTGATTTGTGTTTCTGGCATTTCTTTTCCACCCTACACATACTTCTTATCTGCATGTTTGGCATTATCTACAAAGAGTGAAGTCTATATTAAACTTCTACAAATAGTTCTCCTTTAAAATCAATTAATGAACCAAATTACAATTCTATCTGTCAAACTGTCAATTCATAATTACTTTTGAGATCTGATCCTCTTTTTGTCAGTGAAGGGGGCACTGACTTATGTTTAAAGGGAGGAGCTGGAGCTAGGTGTAGCTGAAGAAAAAGGGGATAAAGGTCATTAGCTTCACCCTTTCCCTCCATGTTGGCTAAGTGAAACTTCAGAGTAATGTAAATGGCTCCATCACTAGTGCCCAGGTCTTTGATGAGGGTTAAAAGGCATTTTCTCATCCAAACCCAAATTTCACGTAAGCCTGGCCAAATTGTTAGGGAGATTCAATTTTTGGAAAAAAGCTTTTGATAGTGTTGGTTGCTTCTCCTTAAGAGCATCACTGATAGGATTATAGATTTAATTATTTTAAAATTTAAAATTAGGTAATAAGAGACAATGGGTTAAAATGAACACATTAGTTTCAGGACCTACTGACTGATTTTTAAATGTTTCTTTAAACTGATTCCCAGAAAGAAAAGATTCCCAATGTAAAATGCACCATCAATAAAATTCATGAGGGCAGAATTTTTTTGGTTCCTCCCTTTCAGAGGCTGCACAGAAAGAAAGCACTTAGAGTAATATGTATCCCCTTGGATTTGGTCCTGTGGGATTAAATCTTCCTTTCTTTTCCTTCCTTCTTATTTAATTTATTAACATGTTACATAATAATAAAATAATAGGTTTTCCTTCTACCCATTCTCTATCCTGACCGCTCTAGCTAATAGGATGTATGAATTCTAATATCCTAGATTTCAGAAAAACAGAGAAGGGAAGAAAAAAATTAAACATTTACTAAATGTCTTCTATGTGTCAGTCACCATACTAAGCACTTTACAAATATTATCTCATTTGATCTTTGTAACAACCCTAGGAGGTAGGTAATATTATATTGCCCATTTTACAGTTGGAGAAATTGAGGCAGAGGTCAAGTGACTTACCCAAGATCACATAGCTAATAAGTATCTGAGGTCACATTTGAACTCAGGTCCTCCTGATTCTAGTTCCATAATATTATCCACTATTCCACCTAGCTGCTACCTCTAATGAAATGATTCATTGAAAGATGATAAATAATTTCCCCAATTTCTAAACTAGCTTCTGGGCATTCTGGGTTGTCAATCAGTATTCAAAAGTGCAGAAACTCACTGTGAACAACAATAAATCAGGTATCACTCTTTGGTGATAAGGGCCAACTTCATGTTCTAAAATTATATTTCCCAAACCTCAAAAGTCTCAAATGCTGCAAAGACAAACTGTACAGAAAATAAACTTTTATTTTAACTAAACTTTCACTTTCAATAATAAACCACTTATTGTGATTGGAAAGGCAACATGATATAGTGGAAAGAGTATGTCATCTGTCATCAGAGTACCTGGGTCTAAATCTTGGGGGATTCTTACTGTGTGAACCTCAGTTTCTTGATCTCTACAATGAATGGGTTAATCTTAGACTCGATGAACTTTAAGGTCTCCTCCTGTTCTAAATGTCTGATCTAGAAGGGACTTCAGAGATCATTCATGCCCACACCCTGAGTACGGACAAGGAAGCAAAGACCCAAGGAGGTTCAACATAGGTAGCAGGGAGAATAGGATTCCAATCCATTTCCTCTGACTCCAAGTCATTCTTCTTTCCGCTAACCATACTGCCTCCCTTGGTAGTACTATTTCCCAGCAAAAGTATTTTCATACTTGGGGGAAGAGTGAAGCATGAAAAAAGGTTTTAGAGTTTGTCGAAGTTCCTGTATTTATTTTCTCCTAGTCATGAAACCCACATCTGGGCAAACTAATGCAAAACAACCCACAGAAGGAAGAAACCAGGGGGGCTTTCTTCGAAGTACCAGTCTCAGTCGGATCTAAGGCCTGAAAGTTGCCTGCTACCAACTCCATCAAGGCGGGTTGGGGGTGTGGAGCACACAGGCAGTTTGACACAGTAGTGTTCAGTGGGGGCCACACATAACGGACAGCTGTTTCACTTAGGAACCCTAAATCTTTTAGACCACAAGGTATCAAAATTGAGAGAATTGTTCCAGTTACCCACGAGACTGTGATATGTTCGTCTTCCTGCCCGAGGACATATATCTATCTGTACCTATGAGTATCAGCATAGTATAGTAGAAAGAAAATGGCATCTGGCGTGAGAGGCTGTGGATTTAAACCTGACTCTGCAAATTCTCTTGTGACTTTTACCAAATGACTTCATGCAGCTCTGAATCTATGATCCCATAATCACCAACTATATAATTCAAATCTCGGCCTCCTCCATAATAACTAGTTCACATTTATATAGTGATTTCCAAAGTATTTTGCATATCTTATCTTAGTCTACACTCACAACAACTCAGTAAGGTAGGTACTATTATTAAACCTTTTTGACAGATGAGGAAACTGAGGTCAGAAAGATTAAATGATTTGCCCAGGGTCACATGTATCTAGTAAGAATCTGAGGCAGGATTGATATTCAGATTATCTTGAAGCCCGAATCCAGCACTTTACATTTGGTGCCACCTAACTACTTCCATGCATCCCCAGTATCTTGCAGACAGTAAGCATTTAAAAAATTCGAATTGAATTGTTTTGCAACCTTAGGCAAGTCACTCTCTGAATCTCACTTAAGAAAGTCGAACCCTTAGAGCTAGAAGAGAGTTAGAGATCATTTAGTCCAAACTGACTGGCCACCACTTTCTTGGTTCCCCCTATAGAATGGAAGCTCTTAAAAGTAAAGAATGTCTTCCTTTTGTCTTTGTATCACCAGCATTTAACACAATGATTGGCTCATAGTAAACACTTAATAAATTGTCATTCATGCACTCATTATTTCCTTTACATCAGAACTATCCCAATTTCTAAAATTAGAGGATTAGACTATGTGATCTGTAAAGTGGTTTCCCTCTCTAGATCCTGAGTACAATGTTAAACAGTCTAAGAATGGTAGTAAAAGTACTCTTTAAAAGGAAATAAATACCTCAGGACAATGAGGTACTTTTCTCAGTAATCCTTAGCACTGAGTATTATCTCCTTAATCTCTGTCCAGCCTAAAGGCTATGTATACTCTGGCCTCTCTTCCCCATCCCTTTGAGTCACTTGCTCCCATAGCTACTCCACAGATCAACTCTGATGTTTTCTTGGCACTACAATATCTGTAACTCCTCTCACAGCTGCAAGCTAAGACTTGTATCTCAGTTCCTCCCTCTTCCAGCTAGCTGAGGGAGATGGTACAGGTGGGGAGAGAAATCTATTGGAGGAGACAGGGTGGAATGGCACCACAGGGTGGAATACCACTTTGGCACCCCTCTCTAAGAACTGGTCCTTCTTCTCTTCCATGACAGAAGCCAAAAGAAAGATTTTAGTGACATAGATTTATGTATTTCATTGGGAAACTTTTCTTTTTTATCCCCCACCAATTAAAAAGTGCCTGGAGCAGAGAGATGAAATATCTTCTCATAGAACAGCCAGGAGGCCAGCATCGCTGAATCAGAGGACAAAGAAAGAATAAAGTATAAGAGGACTGGAAAGGTAGGAGAGGGCTAGATTATGAAGGGCTTTGAATGCCAAACAGCCTATTTGTATTTGATCCTGGAAGCGATAGGGAGCCACTGGAGCTTATTGGGAGGAGGGTGGGGCGGGTACGGTCAGACCTACACTTTAGGAAAATCGCTTTGGTGGCTGAGTAGAAGATGGATCACTCCACCATTTGTTGCCTTTCCTCCTACACACATGCTCCTGAACAAAGGTAGAGAAAATCATGCAACTGCTCTGACTGGGTCCACTACAAGTTTATGTTACAGAATCTCGAATAATGAATTCATTCATTATGGGTCCTAGAACCTCACTACTGCTAGGCAGTCCTACTTTACTTCCCTTTTAATCCCTCCTCAAACCTCCCTCAACTCTCTTGTCTGAGAACCTGCCTCATATTTTATAGAAAAAATTGAAGCCACTCACTGCAGCTCCTTCTTCCCTCCCCTTCCTCATCTTCTATCACTGAGGTATCTTCTGCATTTTCTTCTCCTTTACCCCTATTTCACATGATGGAGCTGACTTCTTATCAAGGCTAAGCCCTCTACCTGTTTAGAGGATTCCATTCCACCCTGTCTCCTCCAATAGATTACTCCCTCTGACTCCCCACGCTTTTATTTATTTTTAATCTTTCCTTCTCTACTGATTCATTCCCTACTATTTCTCCCCCTCCTGAAAAAACTCTCACTTCAGTCTTCTATTTCCCACTATAGAACTATATCTTTTCTGCCCTTTGTAGCTAAACTCCTTGAAAAGGCCATCTACAATGGTTGCTTCCATTTTCTCTCCTCTCACTCATCATTCCACTGAAACCACTCTCTCCAAAGTTACTAATGATCTCCTAGCTGTCAAATCCAATGGCTTTTTCTCAACCTTCATCCTTCTTGACCTCTTTGAAGCCTTTGACATGTCAATCATTCTCTCCTTGATACACTCTTCTGTCTAAGTTTTCATGACACCACTGTCTCCAGCTTTTCCTCCTGCCTATCTGACCTTTCCTTCCCTGTCTCCCTTATTGGACCCTCCTCCAGACTATGCCCTTTAACTGTAGGTGACCCTGAGGGTTCTTTCCTAGGCTCTCTTCTCCCTCTGTACTACTTCACTTTGTGATCTCAACACATCTCATAGATTTAATTACCATCTCTATATACCTATGACTCTCAAATGGACCTTTCCTGCCCCAGTCTCTCTGCAGATCTCCAATCTAGCATCTCCAACTGCCTTTTGGACATCTCAAACTGGATGTCCAGTAGACATCTTAAGCTCAATCTTAAACATCAATAAACTCAAAACTTAAATTTAAACAGTACTCATCTTTTCCCCCTAAATCCTCCCCCTCTATCTACTTTCCCTGCTACTGAAGAGGGTAATACCAACACCCCTAGGCAACACCTTCAGGCTCCCAAGCTCCCAACCTAGAAGTCATTCTGGATTCCTCACTATCTCGCACACCCCATATCCAATCTGTAGCCAGGGATTGTCAATTTCTCGTTTGCAACATCTCTTGAATATACTCCTTTCTCTCCTCTGACACTACTACCACCTTAATGAGGACCCTCATCACCTCACAACTGGTTTATTGCACTAGTCTACTGGTGAGTCTGCCTACCTAAAGTCTCTCCTCTATCTAATCCATCATCCATTCAGCTACTAAGATGATTTTTCTATTAATTAATTTATTTTCAGTTTTCCACATTCACTTCCACAAGACTTTGAGTTCCAAATTTTCTCCCTATCTCTCCCCTCCTCCCACCCCAAGACTGCGTGCATTCTGATTACCCCGTCCCCCAATCTGCCCTCCTTTCTATCACACACTCCCCCTTATCTCCTTCCTCTCTATTTTCTTGTAGGGCAAGATAGATTTCTATACCCCATTGCCTGTGTGTCTTATTTCCCAGTTGCATGTAAAAACATTTTTTAACATTTATTTTTAAAACTTTGAATTTCACATTCTCTCCCTTCCTCCCTCCTCACTCACACCTATTGAGAAAACAAGCAATTTGAAATAGGTTGTACATATATAGTCATGCAAAACGCTTCCATAATAGTCATGTTGTGAAAGGCTAAGTATATTTCCCTCCATCCTATCCCACCTCCCATTTATTTTATTCTCTTCTTTGACCCTGTCCCTCCTCAAAAGTGTTTGCTTCTGATTACCCCCTCCTCCCATTTGCTCGCCCTTCAATCATTCGCCCCTCTCTTGCCTCCTTCTCCCCTACTTTTCTGTAGGGTAAGATAGATTTTCCATACCCAATTGAATTTGTATGTTATTCCCTCCTTAAGTCAAATCTGATGAGACTAAGGTTCACTCGTTCCCTCTCAGGCCCTGTTTCCCCAAAATTGTAAAGCTTTTTCTTGACTCTTTTAGGTGAGATAATTTACCCCATTCTACTTCTCCCTTTCTCCTTCTCCCAATACATTCCTCTCTAAGGTGATTTTTCTGAAGTACAGGTCTGACCACATCTCCCTCCTACTTAATAAACTCCAATGGCTCCCTATGGCCTTCAGGAGCAAATGGCATTCAAAGTCCTTCATAACCTAGCCCCCTCCTACCTTTCCAGCTTTCTTACACCTTGTTCCCTGACAGATACTCTTTGATACAGTGATACTGGCCACGAATAAGATACTCCACCTCTCCACTCCTGGCATTCACTACTGCTATCCTTCATGCCTGGAATGTTCTTCCTCCTCCACTTTGATTACTGACCTCCCTGGCTTCCTTTAAATCCCCCCAAAAATCCCACCTTTTACAGTAAGCCTTACCTAACCCTTTTTACTTTTAGTACTTTCCCTCTTTTAATTATTTCCTAGTAATCCTGTACATAACTTGTTTTGTACAGGAATATCTTACTTTATTATGCTTTGCATTATTGCACTTCAGACATATTGCATTTTTTTATAATTTGAAGATTTGTGTGGACCCTGCACCAAGCAAGCCTCTTGGTGCCATTTTTCCAACAGCTTGTGTTCACATCATGTTTCTGTGTCATCCTTTGGTAATTCTCACAATATTTCAAACTTTTTCATTATTATTTTATCCGTTACAGTGATCTGTGATCAGTGATCTTTGATGCTACTATTATAATTATTTTGGGGCAACATGAACTATGCCCATATAAGATAGTGAACTTAATTGATAAATGTGTGTGTTCTGACGGTGCCACCAACAGCTCTTCCTCTGTTTTTCTCCCTCTCCTCTGGCCTCCCTATTCCTTGAGACACAACAATATTGAAATTAGGCCAAAACCCTACAATAGCCTCTAAGCATTCAAGTAAGTAGACTCTGAAGGGTTGAGACTGAGAGAGGAAGTCAAGTCTCTGGTGCTGTCCTACACAGAGAAATCCTTCAGGGAAAAATTTCCCTGAAGCACTCAAGGCTTCCCTCTAAGAGGATGCCTAGGGACCAGCCTCCATCCCTCGATTCCATCTGGGGTTGCCCATTGTCATGTTTGAAAACTAAGATAAACTGAAAGATATAGTTCTGAACATGATCAATTTAATAGTTAGGTTAATAGTAACCAATAAATTGAGCCAATGGCCTCCCTCAGTGACCAAGAGGATGATGTAATAGGGAATGAGATGCTTATAGTAATAGGGAAGGTAGGAGCAGGAGGAGGTTTAGGGGAAAGATAATGAGTTCTCTTTTGGAATATTGAGTTTGAGATGTCTACTGGACATCCAGTTTGGGATATCTGAAAGGCATTTGGAGATGTGAGATTGTAGGTTAGCAGGGAGGCTGGGGCAGGATGGGTAAATTTGAGAATCATCAGCATAGAAATGGTAATTAAATCCATGAAAGCTGATGAGATCACCAAGTGAAATAGTATAGAGGGAGAATAGAAAAGGGTCCAGGACAGAACCTAAGCAACACCTAAGGTTAAAGGGCACGATCTGCAGGATAGCCCAGCAAAGAAGATAGAGAATGAGAGGTCAGATAAGAGGAAAATCAGGAGAAAGTAATGTCCCAAAAACCTAGACAGAAGAGAGTATGGAGGAGAAGGGGGCAATCAAGAATGTGAAAGGCTGCAGAGAGGTTAAGTAGATTGAGGACTGAGAGAAAACCGCTGTATTTGGCAAGTAGGGGATCATTAGTACCACTGGAAAGAGCAGGTTTGGTGGAATAATAATAGTATCAGAAGCCGGATTGTAAAGGGTTAAGAAGAGAGTAAGGAGAGAAAGTAGAGACACCTATTGTATGGCTTTGGAGCTCACCAGCCAGTACCTCCCCCTCCCTGGAAGGCCCGTAGAGGGGAGGGGGGAATTCTAAATCCTTTCTCCTTTAGAAGCTGTGAGGGTCAGCTGCTCCCCTTTTTTGTGAGAGGCTAGGTAGAGTCAGCAAGCATTTGTTAAGCCTTCAGTACGTGCCAGACGCTGTTTCCCCGTGCCAGGGCATTCTGCCAAAGGCACTTGTCATTGCTGGAGCCTGCCTTCCCTCCTGTTTTAAGGCTTAGTGTTGTCTTCCTCATGCCAGGGCACAAGCACTTCAGTGGGCACTCCTGCCCCTCTGTACTGGAGCAGGAGCTTTTCTACAGGCACTACGGTGACTGGAGACTGACTCCACACCCCTATGGTGAGTCCTAAGTGCTAACCCCTTTTGCAGGAGCCTGAGTGAGGCTGTGAGTGCATCCTTGGCACCCCCACGCTGGGGTCTAAGGATGGCCCCCTTTACTAGGGCCTTCACATTGTTGCCTGTGAGAGAGTGTGAGTTCTGCCTTGAATGCTGCTATCATTTTCCTGTGACAAGGTAGGAGTACTGCTCTGACGGCTGCCTGTGCTTGAACCTTAGTACTACACCCCATGGAAGGGCCTGAATCCTGTCATGGGTATTGCCACTCCCCCCTTCCCTGACTATGACTCAACTGCCACTGGTGGGACCAGAATGCTGTCCTCTTATCTCAATGACCCTATGGATTAGGTGTTGTCCCCTCAGCGCCAAGGTTCTCCTATCAGGTACTAGTGCTGAAAACCAGAGCATTACTTTCAATGATTGACTCACCATATTGATAAGGTCAGGAATGGCTTCACAGTACGGCTGAGGCAACTCCAAGACGTTCTGACCAATCAGGCCAGAGCCTGGGTTCCTCCTCTTGTCAGTGGTCATCCTCTTGGATACCAGAAATTTCTGCAGCGGTCAGCCTTGACCGAGGGATTTAGGCATCCCTTACACTTTAAACTCACAAAAACTCAGGCAAAGAGACACAAAACAAGAGGCAGCCACTGTATGTGCTCTATCTGCCTGTCTAAGCAGTCCCTGTCTCTACTAGCACATGGGAGAGTACCTGGAGCCTTGTGGTTTGTCCTTTGTTCTCAAAGAGAACCATGACATCAGGGAGATGATGCCATGACTTGCAACTGAAAGCCTGGAGCCATAGTTCTGCAGAGAACCCTCATCTACCCTTCACTGGAAATCCCAGAGTTAGAAAGTTACAATTCACAATTCTAGAATGAGATCAGAAGCTGTCTTTCTTTTTAAACATTTTAAGCTAATGCAATCCACCCCATCCCTCACAATTGGGATGCATTTGATCATATTCCAATTCTGAAAAGGTCTCTGGGTTTCTGGAGAGGATCCAACACTGTCTTTTTACATTCCATCCCAGTGCCCTGCAGCAAAGAGGGAAGGGAGGAGAGGGGAGTGAATAAGAATTAAGTGCCTACTATGTTCCAGGCACTGTGCAAAGCCCTATACAAATGTTATTATAGTTTTCAATGTTCTCCCAAATGCCAATTAACAATAAACATATTAAATAATAATAATTAAATAATAATCAAAGAATTATTTTATATTTATAAATAAATAATAATTTAAAATTAAATAATAAATATATTAAATAAATAAATAATAAGAATTCCCCAGCCTTTCCTTTAGCACAGTTTTACAACAATCCTGAAATTGCCATGTTTAGTTGGGAGGGGGAAGGGCAGTAGTGCCAATGGCTCTGGAGATGACTATCACCCACAAAACCAAACAATGGTTTTGGTAAACAATGGTTTACAGTAGTCATCATCTTCAGGGGAGAGTTCTTAAAGGCTCACAGCATATTTACTTCCATCTTGACTGCTGGATGCTCACAGACAGTTGACTCTCTAATCCTGCTAGGGTGACAGGGACTACTCACAGTCAGAGGCTATGACAATCAGCCACTAACATTAGAAGTAGCACAAGAAGCATGGAGGTCACCAGGGACTTTACCTTTCTCTACATCTGCCATCTCTCTCCTCAGTGAAGTCATTCCAATCCAATGTCATGCTGATTATATCAGATATAATAGACCAAGGCTGACAGGATTACACCAGTAGCTCAGGTTGAAGACCAGAATGCTAAGAGATAGTCACAGCCCATCTAACACTTAACAAAAGAAGGTTTGCTTAGACATAGTGGGGGAAGACTATTCACTGGGTGGCTCTGGGCAAGTCTCTTAATTCTCTGTGACTCATTTTCCTCATCTCTGAGATAAGAGGATCATACTCTTTGAGATCTAAATTGATGATATCACCCTAGATGGAAAAACAGCAATAACAACCACTTTGGTAAGTATTCTTCCTGACACAGGACAAACCACTTCCTCTCTTTAAGCCTCAGTCTTCTTATCTGTGAAATGGGCAGGTTGGACTCTAAGATCTCTATGGCCTCTTCTGACTTTAAGTCATTGACATTATGCTTTTATTATTAATATCATCATTCTGTTTAATGATTATATTGATTTAATGATATAATGATTATAATGATTTAATGATCTGTTTAACTGAGTCTAAGTAATATGTAAGGACTGTCAGTAAGTATTCTATTTGAAGCTTCTTTCCATATTTCTACTTATAAACTCTCAATTGACATGGAAGGGAGGGATCAAAGGGAATAAGTATTTATTAAGTACCTACCATGTAGAGCTTTGGGCAGCTAGGCAACCCAGTGCATAGAGCGCTGGGCCTGAAGTCAGGAAGACTCAGATACTTACTAGTTGTGTGATCCTGGGCAAGTCACTTAACTTTGTTTGCCTCAGTTTCCTCATCTGTCAAATGAGCTAGAGAAGGAAATGGCTACTACTACTACTACTACTCCAGTCTCTCTGCCACGAACAGCCCAAATGGAGTCACCAAGAGTCAGATGCAACTGCAGAACGGAACGACAACAGATGTAGTTCTTTACAAGTATCTTATTTGAGTCTCACAACAACCCTGGGAGGTCGGTGCTAATATTATCTTTATTTTACAGTGGAGGAATCTGAGGCAGGGACCTTGCCCAGAATCACCCAGCTAAGGATAATAATAATAGTGACAATAACGACAATGATAGTAAAAGCTAACATTTATACAGCCCTTACTGTGGGCTGTATGGGGGCTCACAACCATCTTGGGAGGCGGTGCTATTATAATTCCTACTTTGCTGATTAGGAAAGTGACGCTAACAGAGGTGAAGTGACAATCAGAGTCACACAGCTGGAAAGTCTCTGAGGCCAAATTTGAACTCAGATCTTCCCGACTCCAGGCCTGGCACTCTATCCACTGGGCTAACCTGCTGCTGTTAAAAAGTTAAACCTAAATAATTCATACTTCCTTGTCTTATAATAGACACACGTGATAATGTGTGTGTGTGTGTGTGTGTGTGTGTGTATTCTTGATCTCAGGCTTTGTTATCATCAAAGACAATAATCAATCTCATGTTACAATCATTGAAAAGAAGACCGAGAAATTGTCAGCTGGTTTGCTGGCCTGAATTACCCTCAGACAGGAAACAGAAACTTCACATTTTGTTCTTGGGTCAAAAGTGAGAGAGAAGGGGGGCTGGGGGAGAAGAAACAGTTTTCATGAAAACTATGTTTAAAAATAATCTCTTTGCCCCTGACTTTGAACTTTCCGTCTCCTGTGCTACATTTTCTGATCGATTTCACCATCATCAAATGGAGTACGCAGCTAACAAAATATGGTCCATGATTCAATTTGAACAGCATCATTAGATTTTTAAAACGAGCATTAGCCAGCCCCACTTCCTGCCTCCAGTTGTGAACTGAGCAAAGATTTACATGCGCTTGGTTAGTCATCTCGATCTATCTGACATTCATCTGTGGCGCTTATGTTTCAGCAAATTTCTTCCCTTTCCGGTAACAATCAAGTGTTTACCCATGTGCAGAATGTAACTTTTAAAAATAAGCATTCGAGCTCATGAGGTGGAGCCAAGATGATGGAGTAGTGGGAAACAGTGTAGAGAACTCCTCCAACAAAGCTACCTAGAAAACGCACAGACCAAATCCTGATGGGAAAATCCAATAAAAAGTTATAGTCAGTCATTTTTTCCAGCCCAGGTTGGATCACAACATCTTGAGAGGTCTGTAGATAGTGCAGACTGGTCTGGCCAGAAATGTTCCCATGGAGCACTCTACCATGCAAGGAAGGGCTGCTATCTAAGGCAAGAGCCCAGACACATACCAGTGCAACCTCACCGCTCAGTTCTGGGTCACAGAACCAGAGTAGATGCGGGCAGAATCTGGGTAGGGAGTGTCAGAAGGCCCCAGGCAATGTCCTCAATGTGCTGAGGAGTCAGTTCAGAAGCCAGCAGCACCAGTGTACCTCAGACTCCGGGATCAGAGCAAGGTCTCAGTTCAAACTTCTAGCTCAATCCGAAGCCTGAAGATGAATAGCCATAATAGGGATCTCAGACCAAAGGGAAGGTTTCAGTTCTGTCACTCTAAACCAGAAGAGGTTCCCAGATGCCTGAGAGGGGTTAAGGCCAGGAGCACTACCTATTGTTGCTCAGACTCAAACCCAGGTCAGGAACCTGAAGAGCTTTGAGAGCACCGAAAGCTTGCAGGTCCCCAGCCTGAGCTGTTCTTGAGATCCTGGAATAACACGACACTCAATAGACCAAGAAAGCAGCAACAAGACCAGCCCAGATGTTTACTCTTAAAGTGCCCAGAGCTTGACCCTGACATAAAATCCAAAGTTAGGAAATAGGTTTGGAGAATGAGCAGACAAAAAAAAATCCCACTATAGAAAGCTTTTATGGTGACAGGGACACTTAAGACACAAACCTAGAAAAAGAGAATGACTCAGAAACATCTAAAAGAAAAGCCTCTAAGAAAAATACATCCTAGGCACAAATTTGGCTAGAATTCTTGGAAGAGATGAAGCTAGATTTGTTAAAAAAAAAAAAGGGGGGGTTTAAAATGTTTTTTTAATCAGTGCTAGAGGAAAAAAAATTAGAAAATAAATGAGAGCTATGGAAGAAAGGATTGGAAAGGGAATTAACGGTCTGGCACAAGAGATACAAAACCTCACCTAAGCAATAAAAGTTCCCTGAAATTTAGAATTGACTGAGCAGAAGCCAATGACAACTCAAGACAACAAGAAACACTAAAACAAAGTCAAAAGACTGAAAAAAATAGAAGAAAAAGTAAGGTATTTCATAGCAAAAAATAATTAACCCGGAGCCATCAGAAGGAAGGAAGAGAAACACGGGAGAGTGGTGTCCCAAAAACCTAGAGAGAAGAAAGTATCAGAGAGGAGAGAGGGATCAGCAAGTGGCCAAGGCTGCAGAGAGGTCAAGGAGAATGAGGATTGAGACAAGGCCATTGAATTTGGCAACTAAGAGATCATTAATAACTTTGGAGAGAGCGGTTTCAGCTGAATGATACGGTTAGAAGCCAGATTGTGAGGGATTAAGAAGAGAGTGAGAGGATAAAAAGCGGAGACACTTTTTATGGTCTTTTTGAGGAGTTTAGCTACAAAGGGCAGAAGAAATTCAGGATAATAGCAAGGATGGAAGGATCAAGGGACAGCTCTTTCAGGATAAGGGAGACGTAAGTAGGTTTGTAGGCAGTAGGGAAAGAGTCAGTAGAGAGGGAGAGATTAAAAATAAGTGAAAGAGCGGAGATGATAGAGAGGGTAATCTTTTGGAGGAGACAGGATGGAATGAGATCACTTGAACAAGTACAGGAGTTTGCCTTGGTAAGAGATAAGGAGGCTTCTTTATCATGAGAAACAGGAGTGAAAGACAAGATAGTGGCAGAAGGCATCCCAGTGATAGGGGATGAGAAAGAGGAGAGAAGAGGGACCTGATGGCAAATGATCGTATTTTTTTCCACAATATATGAGGCAAGGTTCTAAGATTGGGGAAGGGGAACCATGGGAGGCTGGAGGAGAGATGAAAACATTTGAAAGAGCTGCTTTCAGGAAGGAAATAGGTTGGAAGAATGAGCAAACAAAAAAAGAATCCCACCATAAAAAGCATAGAAAATGAGATAGTAAGTTGATAAAGAAGGTCTGGTAGGATTGTCTAGCAGCAGTGTGGAATCAGTAGAAGTTGCATAACATAAATTTGTGATGGACTCAGTGAGAACAGTTGCAGGATTTTCTCCACCCTCATTCAGCAGCACATGGTGGTGAATGGTGAGAATAATCCAAGGCTGAGACTTGGCAGAGTATAATCAGTGATATAAGGGGGCTAGGGATTCAAAAGAGAAGGATGTTGTAGAGTTCAATAGTTTCACCAAGGGGTCAAGATGGGAAAAACATGAGACAATGGCAACTGCAGAGACGATGACCTGGGAAAGAATTGAAGGGTCGACGGATTAGAGGTATCAGTGTGGATGAAGAGGAGGGCTTTGTAAGGGAAGACAAAGAGAGAGGTGAAAAGACAGACAAGAGCTAGCAGGCTGTTTATTGGGTGGTAGATATGAATAGCATGAACGGTAAAGAAAAAGAAGTTCCTGAGTGATAGAGGTAGGGGGAGAACTGGAAGTAGCAATGGGGATCAATCAATATTCCAGCTCGACTTCTTCAACCAGTGAGGCAAGCAGTATGAGTGAAGATGCAGTCAGTACCGGTAAGGGTGGCCAGGGAGGCTGTTTCATCTCAAGGGAGCCAGGTTTCAGTAAGAGCTAGCAGATGGAAGTGCTGGACATTCTGCATCCCATTTGGGAAACTGGGCTGGCAGCAGGAGGTGGAAGTTGCTTAGGACTAGCACAGATGG
>CM053625.1:234880443-234899598 GCA_028646595.1 Phalanger gymnotis
ACTTCTTCAACCAGTGAGGCAAGCAGTATGAGTGAAGATGCAGTCAGTACCGGTAAGGGTGGCCAGGGAGGCTGTTTCATCTCAAGGGAGCCAGGTTTCAGTAAGAGCTAGCAGATGGAAGTGCTGGACATTCTGCATCCCATTTGGGAAACTGGGCTGGCAGCAGGAGGTGGAAGTTGCTTAGGACTAGCACAGATGGAAGTCATTGCTTTCTGGCAGGGGGAAGTCCTTCTGGGCAGATGGCAGATGCCCAAGTCCAGTCCCTTGCCTCCTTCCCCGCATCCAACAGGAGATGGAAGGCACAAGGTATGTGGTCACAGGAACTCTTGGCCCTATTTCTCACCTGAAGATGTCAGCCAGAGGCAGAAATGGGAAGTGGTAGATTCTCCGTGTAAGGGGAAGTCATTTGGGGCTCATGGAACACATAAGACTATTTTGAGAAACCTCCTTCTTTTCTTCCTTTTTTTGGGATCTTTCACAACTCTATTGTCTTGAGAATTTTGTCTTTGAGAACCACCCACGTCTCTTGAACTGTGTTCATTTTTAGGTTCCCAAGTCATTTGATTATTTATCTTTTCTCTAAACATTTCAAAGTCTGCTTTCTTAAAGACTAGGATGCAAATCTCACTATGGCCAGTATTCTCCTGCATGACTATTATGAACTCTAAGATGATATGGTCGGTTTTTCTCAATGTTTCCCTCATTTCCACTTCATCTACCAGTAGGTTCTTTGGAGAAACAAAATTGCCAGCAAGATAAGTCAAGAATTTCTCACACACCTAGCTTTTCATAGAACAAGACCTCTATCCAGTTGATGCCCCAGTAGTAAAGTTTGTCATCATTATTATATGTTGCTTCTGTGCCAGTTTGTGATCTATATCATCCATTTCCTTCTCCTGGCTAGATGGTCTATAGCATATTTCTAGAGTGCTATCATTTCAGCTTTTCCTTTTATTTTCAACCAAATCTGTTTGTATTTGTTCTCCTTTTTGTTTCTCCCTTTAGGTTCCTGAGATTTCACAACTGACATACTATACTATTCTCTCACTCTTTGTCATATTTATGTTTTGATAAAAACACTATTATATAATATTTTAAAATATATGCATATAAGTATTATATATGCACATGTGTATATATGCATACACGTACATTTACATATATGTATGTGTATAGACACCTGTATGTATGTGTGTATACACAAATACACACACATGTACCCCCTTCCCTCATTACAATTGTGAGTTTAGGTCCAAGGTCCAAGTAATAGCTATGCATAACAGTTATCTCCTTCTATTAAATTTTCCAATTCACTTATTTATTACCTATACTCCATATGCATCTGAGGTTATAAGTATTATTCATGAATCTTTTTAAACTTATTTTTCCTATGATTCCTTGATAACAGCCAACACTCTTATTGTTCCTTTTGTGCTTAGGGAATATAATGATTTTGGTTCTGATTGGCAAGTAGAGCAAAAAGTCTCCAACTCTACTAGTTTCAGAGTTAAGTTGTAAGGAAAACTAGGGGCATATGGGTATCGAAAGGAATTTCCTTATCTCAACTATCCCTTCCTTATCCCAAACTCCATTTTAATTTTGCTAAATAGAATTCCTAGATTCATTTTAAGATCCTGGCTACTAGCCAAAGAATATGTAAAGAGTTAAAAGGAATTTCAAATCATAACTCAGATGAGATTTAGGCTGAGTGACCTGGAGTGGCAATAGGAGAAAAGGAGTTGAAAAGATGGACTTTAAAGTGCCCAAGGAAGGGCATCTGTAGCTAACTGTCTGGAATCTGCATCACAGAAGAATTAAAGACAGTTCTGGGGCTATCAAGCTAACAAACCCTTAGATTCTCAACCACCTAATAGCAGAGAAAAGCAGCTCAGCAAAGAAGTCTCATCACAGCCAACAATGGGCAGAGAGTAAGCAGGTCAGTGTTGAGATCCATCAGGTAGAAGAGAAAGCAAGTGCTGTGATGCTCACTGTGTGGTTGCATTCACTGCAGGTATGGATGGCCCTGTTTCATGGCTTATGTCATAGGCAACTGTCATTGGCACCTATCCTATTCTGGAGCATCAGCATGATGTGAATCATTGACTCAAAACAAGCAAAACCTATTTATGAGAAATAGGTTTATTTATCTTGTAAGAAAAGAGTTGGCAAATATAGGTTAAGGATACAGATTGATGGTTCTGATTCTCATTCTTGGTTCTGTTGAATGTCAAAACTTTTCCTTATCTCTCTTTTTTTTCTTCCACAGAAATGATGCTCTGATGGTGGTAAATGCTGCCTTCGTGAAGTGGAGAATCTGCTGTGTCTGAGCAGGGGTGGGGAGGGAGGCTATCTTGATGGCTATCTTTTGATAGAGACTATCTTTATTTTAGACTATCATAGAGGGAGGCTATCTCTTTAGAAGATCATGGCAATGACCTGGACCATGTCACTAGGTCAAGGCCTTCAGTTATATACGAAACAAAGAAACCTATATGTTCTAAGTCCCTATGTGTCAGGGACAATTGGCTAGCAACATTCTTTAACTCCGAAGTGACTTATAATCCTATCTACTTCACAGACTAGAATATTCCTCCTTGAAATTTTGTTTATTTCACAGGGCCTACTCAAACCTAGGTAATGATGGACAGTCCTGTATACTACCACCCCAGGCATGTTCCCTATACATGTGCACTTGTGTGTATTCCTTTCCCAGCTGGTGATGTAGTAACTTGCAGAAGTGTGTTATGTGTATAGAGGGAATCCTTATAATTTATTTTGTCATACTGTTTTATTGAATAAATTTACTTTGAAAAAATCCATCCTTTGGTTGTTCTAGTTAAGATGAGTGCATAGGAGCAGCTAGGTGGTGCAGTGCATAGAGCTCTGGGCCCAGAGGCAGGAAGACCTGAGCACAAATCCAGCATTAGGTATTACTAGCTTGTGATCCTGGGTAAGTCACTTAATCCCTGTTCACCTCAATTTCCTCATCTGTAGAATGGGGATAATAACAGCGCCTGCCTCCTAAGGTTGTTGCGATGATCAAATGAAATAATAATTGCACATGCCTGGCACATAGTAAGCACTATATAAAGGTTAGCTATTAACAAGAAAAAAAAACATTTATGGGGGTTCATTAGCTATGGTTATTAAGTATATGATGAACCCCAAAATGCTTCAAACCTGAGCCCACATATGAGTGAGTCCTCAAGTGCTACATATGTCTCTATGACATACTTTGTAATATACTCACTTAGCAATTTTATCTGAATATTTTTTTCTCTCCCCCTTTTAAATTTCAGTTTAAAACTTTATTGATCACTCCCCAGTTGATAAATGGTCAAAGGATATGAACAGGCAGTTTTCAGAGGAAGAACTTAAAGATATCTATGGTCATATAAAAATGCTCCAAATCACCATTGATTAGAGAAATGAAAATCAAAATAGTTTTTAGGTACCGCATCACACCTGTCAGATTGGCTAACATGACAAAACAGAAAAATTATAAATGCTGGAGAAGATGTAGGAAAATTGGAACACTAATGCATTGTTGGTGGAGTTGTGAACTGATCTAACCATTTTGGAGAGCAATTTGGAACTATGTCCAAAGGGCTATAAAAATGTGCATACCCCGTGACCCAGAAATACCACTTGTAGGGCTGTATCCCAAAGAGATCATAAAATGGGAAAAGGACCCACATGTACAAAAATATTTATAGCAGCTTTTTGTAGTGGAAAAGAATTAGAAATTAAGGGTATGCCCATCAATCGGGCTATGGCTGAACAAACTGTAGTATATGAATGTAATGGAATACTATTGTGCTATAAGAAATGATGAGCAGGTAGACTTCAGAAAAACCTGAAAGATTTACATGAACCGATGCTAAGTGAGGGGAGCAGAACCAGGAGAACATTGTACACAGTTACAGCCACATTGTACAATGAATAACTTTGATAGACTGGGCTCTTCTAACAATGCAAGGTTCTAGGATAACTACAAAAGACTCATGATGGAAAATGCTATCCACATCCAGACAAAGAATTGTGGAGTCTGAACGCAGATCGAAGCAAACTAAGTCCTCTCTCTCTTTTTTGTTTTGTTTCTTATTTCTTGTAGTTCATTCCATTGGTTATAATTCTTCTTTGCAACATGACTAAAAGTGAAAATATGCTTAATGCCAATGTATATGTAGAGCCTATATCAGATTGCATACTGTCTTGGGGAGGGAAGGGGAGAAAATTTGGAACTCAGAAGCTTGTGGAACTAAATGTTGTAAACTAAAAATAAATTAGTTAATTAAAAGAAAAACTTTCTTGAGCAGATCATCAAATCCCTAGACAAATACACTCTTCCTTGTCCTCATCAAATGTGTTGTATCCATTTACAGTCAAAAGCCCATCATCTCATCATTTTCAACCATGTCTCACAGTCGTAACTCAGAGTCTTCAATATCTTATGTGTAGCTAGTTGTTTGCTTCTGATACATTCCTTTCAGTATTTCCAGCTTCAGAATGAAGAAGAAATGAGGATCAATTGTGCTCCCAAGTCCTTCAATCTTTTGTATAAGATTTCATTGCCCCTAGAGATACTTTTCCTGGTATCTTCATCTTCATTCATCATCTTGGAATCACCACATGTGGGTAGCAGTTGGTAGGTTTGATAAGTCACCACAGGCTCTCTGTCACATCCTTTATAGAACCTTCAGAAAGCCAGTGCCCCCTTTAGCCATGTTAGGAAAGTACCCACCCATCTGAGTCCATAACTCTAACCTGGGAATCACTGACTGCCTTGAGACAGCTCTTCCTTCTGTGGCTAAGAAAAGATTTGACACAGAATTTCAGAGTTAGAGGAAACCTCAGTGACCATGTACTCAATTACTCCCCAGTAAATGACCTTTTATCAGTACTTTACTTAAAGACCTCCAGTGAAGGGAAACCACTACTTTCCAGGCAGTTTTCTCCATTTTTTTGGATAGCTCTAATTTCAGAAAGTTTTTTTTTTTTCTGAGACCAAGCCTAAATTTGTCTTTTTTTTTTTTTTTACCAGTTTCCATCCTATGGGTCCTAACAGAGCAAGTCTAATTTCTCTTTCATATAAATGGATGAAAATAGCTGTCCCATACCCTCCAAGCCTTCTCTGCTTTAGGCTAAGCATAGCCAGTTATTCAACTGATCCTCATATGTCGTATACTTGAGGCCTTTCACTAGTCTGATTGCCCTCCTCTAGATATTTTTAATCTTATTAATGTCCATCTCTAAATGTGGTACCCAGAACTAAACACAACATCCACATTTGATCTCACCAGGATAGAGGAAAAAAGGACTATTGTGTACTTTTTCCTGGAAGCCGTATGGCAGTAAAGGCAGCTGGAGATTACATTCGCATTTTTGGCTAGCACACCACCATGATGACTCATTTTGAGCTTACAAGCTGCTCAAATTATGCTTTTTTTAGACAAATTGCTGTCTAGCTAGGGCCTACTCACATCTTAGATTTTAGAAGTTCATTTCCTGAGCCAACATGTTCTACACTTTACATTGATTCCTATGAAATTTTGACTTAGCCCAGTGGTTTTTGGATCCCAAGTCTATCACCCACCATGTTAGGGATCCTTCCTAGCTTTATGTCCTCTGCTAATTTGATATGTGCCTCCTAGGCCTCTATTCAAGTCTTCCATAAAATGTTAAATAGCACAGGGGCAACAACAGATCCCTGGGGGATGCTACTGCCTTTGGAAATCTATTAGGCAGCTAGGTAGCACACGGGACAGAGCTCTAGGCCTTGTTATATGGAGAATTCTTATCTTCATCTTTGGAAAATGAAACAAAGCTAAAGGGCTTAGCACAATAGGGAGAGAGAAGGTAATAAACATTTATATAGCGCTTACTGTGTGCCAGGCACTCTACTTAGTGCTTTTTACTATCTTATTTGGTCCTCAAAATAACCCTGTGAGGTATGTGCCAGTACTTGGTTGTTGAATGTTCTATAATTTTAATACCCAACCTTAGCCCTGAAGAAATTAAGGGAAAATATACCTCCCCCTTTTTGTCAAAAAGGTAAAGGACTCTGGATGTAGGTTTGATTAAACACTTATAAATTTTTTTGTTACAAATTGTTTTGAATTCAAGAAGACCTGAATTCAAATTTGACCTTGGACACTTATTAGTTGTCACTTAACCTCTGTCTGCCTCGGTTTCCTGAACTGCAATAGAGGGATAATAACAGCACCTACCTCACAAGGTTGTTGTGGGGATCAAATGAGATACTTGTAAAGTATTAAGCATGATGCCTGGCACATAGTAGGCACTATATAAATGTTTATTAACTTACCCTTTTTTCCTATTCCTCTGTTTAATTGGTATGGGGGCTCATTAGTATAGGGAGCAACCCATTGGGGAAACTCTACCAATGTATATCGATAACTCTCTACGACTCGTCTTGAGCTCTATATTGTTAGGTAACTTCATCAGGATCATATGGTCAAATATACTTATTTGTCCTTCCAGGTTGATTTTTTCCCAAAAGGTCACCATCATGCTTCCTCTCTCTGGTTCCTGGATTTCTTCACATTCACTTTCAATATAAAGTATGATTCTATTCCCCCTTTGCCTATCCTGTTTCTTTTGAAAAAGGTATATCCGTCCAGAGCTACATTTTGGTCATGAAATTTTATTCCACCAAGTCTGAGTTAAAATTTGCTTCCTCAAATTAGGACCTCTACGTCCTCTTGCTGGTTGCCTAAACTGTGTGTATTTGTATATTGATGTTTCTGAACTTCTGAGTGTTTCAATGTAGATTTTATCTATTATTTAATTTTATTGATAAATTTTGTTTTGATATCACATTTATTTTCAGATATATACCGCTCCTATTCCTTATGGGCAGAGTCTTCCCTTATAACAATTTAAAAAAAAAACATTTAATCAAAACCATACTCACAGTTCTCTATCTCTATGACAAAAGGAGGGATATGCATTTTCCCATCATTTCTTCAGGGCCAAGGTTGGTCATTATAATTATAACTATAACATTCAATTAACGAGAACAATAATAATGAGCATTTATGAAAACTTACTATGTATCAGGTACTGGTGCCTACTTCACAGGGCTATTTTGAGGACCAAATGACAATATTTGAAAAAAGCACAAAGTACAGTGCCTGGCACATAATGCTATGTAAATGCTTTTTACTTTCCCTCCTTTTTTTGTGCTAAGCACTTCAGTTCTGTTATAAGCATTCAGTTTTCTTTCATTTTTCAAAAATGGAGATAAAAGTTCCATATACAACAAAATATTATAGTAAAAATTTTTGTGGTTGCAAAGAATTACAAACAAAATTGGTATCCATCAGTTGGGAAATGGCTAAACAAATTGAGAGAAAAGAATATAATGTAACATAATTGCACTATGAGAAATCATAAATATGAAGAATTCTGAGAAACATGTGAAGACAAATATGAATTGATGCAGCATAAATAGAATCAACAAAACAGAATATACAATGATTACAACAATGTAAATGGAAGAGGCCATAGACTTTACTCTTGACTTCTTTCTTGGATTTTGTCTCCTGTGAACTCCCGAGTTTCTCAATGGCTATTCTACTTTCCACAATATATCTTCTCTCTGATTTCTAATTTGGTGGCTACAAAAAGGTAGTTTTCTCTCTCTCACCTTTATCTTTTTCAGTTGAAAGTTCTTTTGATTAAATTTGCAAAACACAAAAAAAAAAAACCCCAAAAAACCAACTTTTTTTTTGAGATTGGATCTTTCTATCTTGCCCAGGATGGATGTGCTCCAGCTCTCCCCTAGGTGTACTCCATCCCTATCCTGGAGCCTATCAGTCCTATATTTTAAACTGTGGTCAAGAAATCCAAATTCCATTCTCACATGCCATCTCCTTAACCATTTGTTCACCCCCTAAATCAGCTTTTCTACATTACATTCCTTACCTTAATTGGGCAACAGTAATGAGGTCTGTGTTCCTCAATTTGTTACTCAAGATTTCACACCCTTTGCCAATGCTTTCTAGGTTCCTTATGGTGGTATCATTTGAACTCAAGTGAATCAATTTAAAGTGGGAAGAATCATCTGTTTTAAGAAATCTTGGAAGGTTCTGTTATATCTCAGATACATGCTCTAGGAAGTCTAGTGACTTTTCTTTCATGTTAGCAGGCTTACAGAGAGCTGCCTTAGTTCCTCAAAGCAAGGATCATTGGATCATAGATTTAGAACTACGAGTAACCTTAGAGATCATTTAGTAAACCGATAGCCAGAAAGGCTAAGTTTGCTTGTCTCAAAGTTACCCAGGTAGTAAGTAACAGAGGCAAGATTTTAACTCTGTTCTCTTTGACTCCAAATTCAAATTCAGTGCTTTTTCTACCCTATAATGGGCTATGGCTTCTTTTCTTTTTCTGACCCTTACTAGATAGTTTCCCACCTGAAAGAACCTGTGAATCATCATCCTTGACTGACAAGCAGCTTTCTTCTCAAAGCATTGAGTTCCCTCTTCTTTAGAGAGAGCTTCAAATTTCTTTCTTAGCTCCATTGCTCAGTGGGCCTCTAACCTTTACACCTCCATGGTACATTCTTTTTGGCTCCTCAGATACTCTTTGTTTTGGTTTTTACACTGAAGGCTTTCTTCTGGTTGGTTAAAGAACACTTCCTTGTCTCTGAAAACCTGAAGTGTGGAAAGAATTTCTTAGGCCTCTTCATCTTCTCTTCTAACAAGAAAAACAGCCTGAAATTTGGTATTGTTGTTTGTCCTTTGTTCTTGATTTTTGGGTCTCCTTTAGAAAGCCGTTGACTTGTTTTTCATGGTTTTCTTGCATTACTCTTATTTCTCTTCCCAATTTTTCCTCTACTTCTCTTACTTGCTTTTCCAAATCTTTTTTGAGCTCTTCCATGGCCTGAGACCAATTCATACTTTTCTTGGAGGCTTTTGATGTAGGCTCTTTGACTTTGTTGATTTCTTCTGGCAGTATGTTTTGATCTTCTTTGTCACTGAAAAAAGATTCTAAAGTCTGAGTCCTTTTGTGCTGCCTGTTCATGTTGCCAGCCAATTACTTGACCCTTGAGCTTTTTGTCAGGGTATGACTGCTTGTGGAGTAGGGAGTACTTTGTCCCAAGTTTTAGGGACTGCGCTGCTGTTTTCAGAGCTATTTCTACTCTATCATCACAGCAGTGCTCCTCCTCTCCTAAGAACTGCCAACCAGAACTGTGACCCAGATCCAAGCAGGGCACAGGTGCCTCTGCTCCTTGCGCTTGCATTCTCCTCTGCTGCTTGATTCCTCCCACTGTGTGAGCCAGGGACTCTGGAAGCAGCTGATGTTGGAGCTCTAGAAGCAGCCACAGGAGCTTCCTGCTGCTGCTGCCACCACCACCGTGCCACCTCCACTACCCCAGGGCTGGGGCTGGACCACTCTCTAACCCAATCCAGCAATTTCCCCACTAACCTGCTCCTTGGTCTTTGGCATTTGTGGGTTGAGAAGCTTGGTAACTGCCACAGCTCAATGATTCATGGCCCTCAGGCCTGCTCCACCCAGCTCCCAGTCTGATCTGTCCTGGTGCAGCCCAAGCTGGGCTGTGCTCTGCTCTCAGGCTCCACTCCCAGCACAGTGTGATAGACCCTTTCCAGCGACCACCCAGGCTGTCCTGGACTGGAGACCTGCTTCCCTCTGCTATTTTGTTGGTTCTGCAACTCTAGAATTTCTTCAGAGCCATTTTTTACAGGTGTTTGGAGAGATTTGGGGGAGAGCTTAAGCAAGTCCCTGCTTTTCAGCCGCCATCTTGGCTCCACCCCCCTTCATCCTTCTTTTTTGAAGAGGACCAATGACATTATGAGTTGATGTCTTGACTTGTACATGAATTGGATTTAAGTGAGGCAGAGTTGCACAAAGTTGTCAGTTTCCTTCTCTCTTCCAGAGTCATAGAAATCCAGTGGCAAGACAAAAGTCAAGATGACTGACAATGTCCTAGGATACAGTGGATGACCTTGGCATCTTAAATGTCTGACCAAGCTTTAAGTGTTCCACAGCACCTGCATGACCATTGGAAAAAATTGTTCTCATTTGCTCATTCTATGGGGGAAGTCTTTACATACTTGGGGTAGGCATTCCCTTAACTCATTGATGAATTTGAGGCCTGTTGGTTACCCTCAGCTTGGTTTAGCTCTTCTGCCAAGATAGTTTTACTGGAGTGTGGCTGCTGCACATGCTACAGATTCTTGGAGCCACAGGTGAGAGTTGGGTGATGGATGAACACCAAAGGTGGTTGAGCAGCTCTTATTGCACATAATTCTTACTAGTTTCTATGATTTGTTCATTGGACCATTTATCATTCAGAATACTGATGGGGATGAGATCTGAACCCCACAAAACCCTATGTCTTTGGAATCTAGACCCTAAAAAGGAAGATCCCCCGACGTCCTCCTGGAGCAATCAGCAATTCCCAGTTAGTTAACTGCCCTTTCATTGTCTGCACCTGGCCCCACTCTAGACTGCCACTCCCTTAATTCCAACTAACCCCTTCTCTGTTTCCCAGTCTTCTGTATAAAAGATTCATCTTGCCTCCATGAAGTACTCAGATTCCTTAAGAGTCTGGCCAATATGGCAGATTTTTAGAATCATACCCACCTTCCATAGGCATTCTAATAAAACTTGTCTTTAGCTGAAAGAAAGCTTGGTTCAAATTCATTTGGGCAGGAGCCACATGTCATTATTTCAGGGTCCAAGCACCCCTAAACCTCAATAATACCATTATTAAATCTCTATTTAGGTCAATATCCTTTAATTATGTCTGTTTTCCATTGTCACTGGTAGTGTTGCAGTTTGAGGTGCTGGGAACCCTGAAATGCAAGGGTACATGGAGTCTATCTTGAAAGAATTTGACCTCTCGAGCCTTCTTTCAGCAAAAGTAGCCAGGTTTATTTGTGACCCAATAGAAGTAGGCTAGATTCTAAGTGAATCTGAACTATTTAATGGGGGTAAGATTGGTACTTATATATAAGAAAAGACTGTGAGAAGATCTGGATGGGATCAAGGAATGGCAAATAGCCATGGGGTGGTCTAGGTACAGACAATGAAAGGAGTTAAGCGGCCAGAGAGCCACAGTAAAAGGACAATTAAAAAGATTATTGAGTATCTGTGTAGGCTGGGATGGGCCAGATGCCTCAGGTGAAACACAAGTGTGGGAAAGTTCAGGGGCTAGGTTGCTTTCAGAAACGTGGTCTTTTTCTTTTAGGGGTCCAGGTCCCCTCACTCCATCAGTACTTTATACCCTTTATCTTTGATGTTCAGTTATTTCAGCCATGTCTGACTCTTTGTGACTCCATTTGGGGTTTTCTTGGCAAAGATACTGGAGTAGTTTGCCTTTTACTTTTTCAGCTTATTTTACAGATGAGAAACTGAGGCAAATAGAGTTAAGTGACTTGGCCAGGGTCACACAGCTAGGATAGCCTCTAGATAGCCTCTGCCCCCAGACACATTACTCATATTTTCCACATAAATAGCAGGCGTGTCCATGCACTCAACCACAACCACATCCATCTAGTCATCTAAGAACATAATACTCAGCCAATCAGAAAGCAGCACCACCAGGATGCCCAAGCAGGATGTGGACCTCAAAACAATAGAAGGGACTTTCTCTAAGTAGGTACCTGCCCAGTAATAGTAAAGAACTGACCTAGAGTGACTTATGATATACAGAGGTTTATTATAATATCATTATTATATATACACATACCTCCCCAATGGGTTTTTCTGTATGCATTGTGGGTAATTGCATGAGCAGTTCCACTGTGGCTGGGACCCCTCCTAATCCCTTACTCAATCCTTAACAAACCCCTCCTGCCTTTTTAATATTCATAATTTCTGTGATGTAATTGCATCTTTGAGAGGCATCAATCTCAATAAATGCCTATGCTTGGATTAGAGGTGGTCTGACTCTGAATTCTTTGAGATGGTTCTACCACAACACATCATGCAACCCCAATAGTTTTTGGGGTCCTTGGGTGGGCAGAGTTGAAACGGCAACATTTCTACTTCTCAAATTGTCAAAGTGATCTTTCTTTCCTCTAATGAAGGGAATCTTATGCAAATGTTCAAGGCTGGAGACCTGGGTCACATGTACATGCCCTTTCTCTCCTTAAAACAGTAGTAAGCTCCATGTGGTTAGGGCCTGTCTTGCTTTTCTGTTTCCCAAAATGCCTCACATAGTGCCTAGGATGTAATTGGCACATAACAAATGCTCATAGATTGATTCAGTTTAATTCAGTACATTTTAAGAGCAACTACACACAAAGAATGAGACAATCTTTGCCTTCAAGGAACTTATATTCAGGGGGCGGGTGGAATCATACCATGCACAGAAGCAAGTAAATTACAAGTATACTAAAGTAAGACTAAAAGTGAGAGGAAGTTGAGAGAGAGCGAGAGGGAGGGAGAAGGAGAGAGAGAAAGACAGAGAGACAGAGAGAATGCTAAACATTGGGTAGTGAACATATGCAGCTGATATTAGTAATTCTCTGAAGTCCCTCTTGGTAGTTTGCTTACTTTTTCAAGGAAAGGAGAGAAGCATTTCTTTTTTAAACATAGTACCTTTCTCTTCACTACTCTCTGCAAATAGCAGTTACTACTGCAATAGCTTCTAGGGTGCCATGTGGGACTGAACCTAAAACTTTGGCTCAGTGAGCTCTTACCAGTTTGCTTTCCATTAACAGAGAGCCAGTGGATACATTTAGCTCATAGCAAAGGCATCTAATAAAATGGCATAGTAAGAACGGTAGTTGTAAAACATTGCTTCCATGAACCTGGGGTTCATTCTACAAATACACACAACATGCATGGAAAAAGTGGCCACAAACTAAGAGAAGAATGGCACAATGGTAGTGAGACAAAAATGCAGTGAATACAGGTGGCCAAGGCATCTGGCAACTCCAATACAACCAAGCCTTAACGTCTTTCGTTTTCTTGACCAATCCTCTCTGTGTCTCAGCTCTCAATGTCCAGGGTTAGCCCTTTCATGAATCCAAGGATACATCTTTTCTTTGCTGCCAAGGGTCATGATTTTTGAAGTTGCATTCAGCCTCAGGCAACTACTTCTCCATTTCTGTCTATCTGTGCTATGTGTCTCTGCTATCTCAAATGCCCTTCGAACTCTCTCAACTTGAATATCCAACAGAGAGTGGAATATCTCCTGGATGAACAGCTCCATTGCTAGATATCATGGTTTTTGCAGGGAGAGGTGAAAAATTAGGTTCTTGTCCAACTCTCTCTTTGAACTCCTGGAGCTCTCAGACTTCTCTAATGTCTCCAGTGAGGCTTTGTTATTTAAAGCACTCACGAATATAGCTAATTTTTAGACCAGCCAATTCTCTTATCTTCAAATTCAGTCAGAGAGATGAGTATTTTGGTTTATAAAGGACTATTGACTGCACACAGCTTGTGTATATTAACTCATCATCTGTGATCATGTCTTGAGACTACAGCACTCTGAGCAAGGGTAATCAAAACTCCACCCTTTACATTTGTTTGCTCAAAGTGTAGGGTTGTAGAAAGAATAGGAGTTAGAGAGTCAGGGGACTTGGGTTCTTGTTCTGATTCTGTCACTAACTCAGGCAGGTCATTTATTTGCTTTCTCTGAGTCTTACAGGATCATAGAGCCTCAGAGCTGGAGGGGATTTTAGAAGTTATCCAGTTCAACTCAACCTTGAAACATTTCTAAACCAAATAGTCATCCTACCTTTGCTTGAACACCTTCAATGATGGGGAACCCATTACCTTTGAAAGAAACCATTCGACCTTTGGATACTGCCAATCATTAGGAAGTTTTTTACATTCATAGAATTCCTTGATGAAATAAAAACTGCCTCCTGCCACTTCCCCCATTGTTCCAGGGTCTTCCTTTTGGAACCTAACAAAACAAGTCTAAATCCCTTTTCATACAAGACATGTCCAAATACCTCAAGTTACCTAAGTAACTCTGAGCTGATGTGGTCTGACCAGGTCAGAGTACAAGGCTACTATCATGTGCCTCATTTATAACATTATTAATATGACTAAGGTGCCATTAACTTTCCTGGTTATCATGAAAGGGAAGTTCTGGCAAATGTTTAACAGTTAGCTCTCTGGGAAAAGAAAATGTATCCACAGCATACTATTAAGTTTAACCTGCATTATTAACATTTTCTCCATCACTTTCTTAAGTCTAAACAATTAATGAAATACTAAATCAAGCCTTGATTTTTAGTATTTGCCAATTTTTGAGGTGTAAATTTAACAATCAGCTGTCATTGCGTTGCTGGAGAGGGCTCTAGCACAGTTCTGCTAAGATGTCACGTTGTGGATTTTAGTACATATGCCACTGAAATAAGCACTACTCTGTTGATTTATATTAAGCTTTCAAGCCACTAAAACTCCCAGATCTTTTCCATAGGAATTGAATAAACAATTAATCAACATGCATTTATTAAGTGCCTATTTTGTATTAGGTCTATTTTCCCAAGTCTGTACTTGCACAATTGACTTTTAAAAAAAGGGCAAGTGTAGAACTTTACATTTATCATCATTGCATTTGTCAAAGTTTTAGCCTTCCAAACTCCCAATTCGGTCCCCGGTATGTTGAGCCTTGTTCCCAGGTTCATGTCAGCTTGCAAAGTTGATAGGTATGCCATCTGTTCCTTCAGCCAGATCACTGACAAAACGTTGCAACATTAAAGTCCCAAAACATAGGTGTATTGCATTCAAATAGATATAAAATGAGAGGGTAAATTGATCTAGGATTACTAGTCTCTTTCGGCTCTGAAATTTTGTGATTCCATGATTGTATTCCTTCTTGAATAGCTACGATCCCACATAGAGCTCAAATTTATTTTTTCTATTTGTCAGAGTGTATCTCCAAAGGGGGAAAAAAAAATCAGTAGTGCATCTTTGATAACTCTAGTTCCTTTCCATGAATCCTTTAAGCCCAGAGGTCACATAGTGTATTCTTTTGGTATTATTCAAGGCAGCTTGTGCGGTTTGGGCTATTAGTTGGCACAAAAGGCTTCCCATAAAATATTCATAGGCTTAGAGCTCAGACTTTCCCAGTCCCCGTACACATTATCTGTTCTAGAGTCTATTGCCTGAGGGATAACAACAACAACAGCAGCAATAATAGACATTTATTTGGTGCTTTCAGGTTGGTAAAGTACTTTACATATATTATCTACTTAGAGGGATCACTAGTGAGAGTAAGAGGAACCACTACAGTTCACTCTTCGTCGCTCTAGGGTGTGCTCCTGGCTCAATAATAATGAGAGAGAGAGAGACAGACAGACAGACAGACAGAGACAGAGACAGAGAATGAGACAGAGAGATGGAGAAACAGAGAGAAAGACTACATAGGTAATAGACAGACAGATAGATATAGATAGAGAGAGATAGAGATAGAGATAGACAGGTAATAGGAACCAATAGATAGAGCATTTATTAAGCACTCACAGTGTGCCAAACACTGTGCTAATAGCAAGCAAGGCAATCCCTGCCCTCAAAGAGCTTATTTTCCTATGGGGATGGGGTTGGGAAATAACACTTAGAGGGCCACTAGAAAAGGGGATGTTTGCCAGAGGGGATGGGGCAGAGTCAGGGTTCTGTTTGTAAGGAGAAGAAGGCCCTTAAATGGAGCCTTCAAGGCAAGGAGTGGAAATGGTGAGAAGTGAGGGATGAGATAAGCAGAAGCTCACCAATCAACGCCCAGGGTGGTTCTAGAGGTGGAGTTCAAGATTCTTATAGGGAAGATATATTTAATAGTCTATCATCACTACTCTGGCTTTGCTTTCCTCAATTCTCAGTCTTAACTATCAGATTAAGCTATACACTATCCTCTACCTTTGAAACCCTCAACACTTTGCCATGTCTTGCTAATCTCCATCCTTGAGTTATTTCTACTCATGTGCTGCTGAATGCTGCTGGAGAAAAATCATGCAACTGTGCTGGCTGCTTACACTACAGATTAATGCTATCTAATCTCAACTGGGCCCTCCCTGATGAACAAGTCTTTTTTTTTTTCCTGATTGACTTTCCTGATTGACACACTCTTCACTGTGACTATTCCAAACCCCCTCTTCTCTCCTCAATTTTCCTATACTATCTCCTCCCTCTAAGTAGAGGACTTTGCCTATTTCACTGAGAAAATACAAATCATTCTTTAGGAATGCCCTTCTTTCCTTTCTTCCATAGCTCAAAACTCCTCTTCATCTCTCACTCTCCATTCCTTTGTTCCAGTCTCCCAATACATAGCATTCCATTTCTTATCTCTATTCATTGTCCCCCATCTTAGGCCATAAGTAGAAGGGCAAATTCAATGTGCACATTTGGAGTTATGTATCCTAAAAGAGCGGGATGGCCCATTCTTCAGACGATTTAATAACTCCCACTTTTCTAGGGCATAGAGGGCCAGCTCTGAGGAAGTCCATTCTGGGATAAGATACAGGTCAGGTTTTCCCTGAGGCCTGTTCTTGCCCTTGGGCTGATAACTTGACAAGTGGGCTCTCCATACTCCCCCTCAGCAGTGCTGTTTAGGACTAAGGCTCTCCAAGCCTCCTCGGAATACACTTGCTCTCTCCAATACTCCCAAAGCACACACGTGCTAAACACCACCTGTGGGCTATTAACGCAATATTGTTTAATTCAAAAGGGAACAAAGCACAAGGAAGTCATGCAATGCAAATGTTTCTGCACTTGAACCTGTTGATTCTGCTTGCCTAAAAAAGTATATAAGCCCTGTCACTCAGTTAAATAAATGGAGCTGTTCTTTACTCTTCCTCCTGGCCCGTGTTTTCTTTTCACTCTTCCAGGCATTCGGCCATCTCTGGCCATTTTGGCACCACAGCCGCTAGCGGCACTAGAGTATGACGGGTTGGAGACAATCAGTCAGGCAGAGAACTCCAGCGGTAGAGGAAGAAAGGCACTAGGGAGATGAGATTATGGGGGATAGCTCCTTGAGATTGGGAAAGAAAGAACTCATCTGCCTTAAGCAGAGCACAGTAGCACCACAAGATTGAGGGAAGCAGTGTTTGACTCTGAAAAGTCTCTGAGAAGAAGCCAGCCTCTCTAGATGCCAGTGCCCTGGGCCAAAGTGCTGCTCACCTCACTAGAGTTATAGCTCTGCTTCCACGTCCTGAGTATCTGGAGTAGTCTTTCTTTAGAATTTTATTTTATTTTTAATTTATGGAATAAAACAAGCATTTCTATAACATAGTACAATTAAAAAAAAAACATGATTGCCCATGAAACTGCAAGTGTATTATGTAGAACTTGCTGTTATAAATATATATAAAATAATGTTACCATGTAAATTTCTTTTAAAAATTTTTTAAATTTCTTTAAAATTTTATTTTATTTTAAATTTATGGAATAAAACAAGAATTTCCACAGCATAATATACTAGAAAAATCCCATGATTACACATGAAACTGCAAGAGTGTTATGTATAACTTGCTATTATAAAAATATATAGGTTACCATGTGAATTTCTTTTTTTTCTCCCCCCCAACAGAGATGACTACCATTAGACATTAGGTATATATGTATATGTATATATTAGACATTAGATATATATGTAAAATTACTCTATACATACTTCTATTTATCAATGCCTTCTCTGGATGCAGATAGCATCTTTCTTCACATGTCCCTTATTCTTTTTCCTCACCTGTCCCTCCTAGGATCCCTATATTCCTTCACAACACAGCTCAGAGGCCATCACTTCTTCAAGACTTTTTCTAATCTCCCTCTCCTCCCTCCTGGATGTTAGGCTCTCCACCTCTTGAAATTACTTTGTATTTACCTCTCTGTGTATATGTTGCTTCTAACCAGGAGAATGTAAGATAGCTCAGGGAGGAGCTGTTGTGTTTCTGACCCAGTATCCTTAGTTCCTTGTGTACAGTAGGTAGGTCTTTCCTCAAGCAAAATGCCTTCTTTCCTAAATTGGAATTATTCATACTTAAATTTGAATATGCATTTGAAAATATTTATTGTAAAAATGTAACATTCAATTCAATTGATTTCAGGTTGCTTGTAGAAGTCCCTGGGAGGCTGTACTAGAAACAATTAAGATCTTATTATTTCTTGGTGACATGTAGAAGCAGGTAGAACTGAGTACCAGACTGAAAATGGGGAGGGACAATGAAACTATAAATCACCTCTGATTCAGCTCTACAAGGTGTGTGTGCCACTCACCAGGAAAGGAAACACCAGGGGCCAGGCAAACAATGCTGAGATATTGAATGAAAGGTAACACCTTATGGATCTGAGTCTGACTTGGATTTTTCTTGTTCCTGCCCACTTTGATTCAGGCCCCAGTCAGAGAAGAACATGGCACAGGCTAGGACAGCTGCCACACCTCAGGGGAGACAATGGGATACGGGAACGTAAGCTGACAGCTCTCCAGGCTGCAAAAATGTTCTTTGTTAAGGAGAGAAGGCTGGCCTGGGACAAGTGACCTTATGATGATTAGTGATGGTCGACTGTATTGTACTGAGAAGTTGTGCATATGTTTATACTTTGTATTGTCTAATTTTCATAATTCGTATATCATTTTCTAACTGAAACACCTACCAAGGGTGCCTTGCCTAGGCATTACTATTTGTTTATTGGATTTCGAAATCTTATGTATATATGAATACATAAAGGATCTCTGATTTCATCAGTATGGGGATTCCTGGTATGGGAAGTCTTTCTATTGGTAGAAATCACAGCCCTACTATGAATTAGTGGATAAATCCTACAGGCTTATCCGAGGCAGATAGAGGATAAATGATTTGCTCAGAGTCACATAACTAGTGTCAAAGGTGGGGATTTGAACTCAGGTCTTCCAATTCTAAGCCCAGTTCTCTTTTAAGACTCTCCTTATGAAATAGAAACATATAGATGAGATCATCTGCCCATTCCCATAACAGGAGTCTGTTAGTATAACCCACCAGATAGCACTGATGACCAGAAAAAGACTGATCTATATCTTACCCCACAGGAAAGAAGGAGGAAGAAGATCAAAAAAGGGGGGGATGATAGAAGGGAGGGCCGATGGGGGTGGAGGTAATCGAAAACAAACACTTTTGAAAAGGGACAGGGTCAAGGGAGAAAATTCAATAAAGGAGGATAGGTTAGGAAGAAGCAAAA
>CM053625.1:234900098-234927357 GCA_028646595.1 Phalanger gymnotis
AACAATCTCAGATATGCAGATGATACTATTGTGATGGCAGAAAGTGAGCAGGAATTAAGAAGCCTCTTGATGAGGTTGAAAGAGGAGAGTATAAAAGCTGACTTGAAACTTAACATAAAAAAAACAGTCCTGAGATCTTGGCAACTGGTCCCATCACTTCCTGGCAAATAGAGGGAAAAGATATGGAAGCATTGTCAGAATTTATTATTCTCGGGCTCAAAGATCACTGCAGATGGTGACTGCAGTCATGAAATTAAAAGACACTTGTTTCTTGGAAGGAAAACTATGGCAAATCTGAACAGCATACTAAAAAGCAGAGACATCACCTTGCCAACAAAGATCCATACAGTCAAAGCTATGGTTTTTCCAGTAGCAATGTATGGCTGTGAAAGCTGGACTATAAGGAAAGCTGAGTGCTACAGAATCAATGCTTTCAAATTGTGGTGCTGGAGAAGACTTTTGGGAGTCTCTTGGACTACAAGGAGATCAGATCAGTCAATATTTAAAGAAATTAATTCAGGCTATTCACTGAAAGGTCAATGGATAGGGTGCTGGGCCTGGAGGAAGGGAGACTTATCTTTATGACTTCAAACCCAGCCTCAAACAGTTAGCTGTGTGACCCTGGGCAAGTCACTTAACCCTGTTTGCTTCAGTTTCCTCATCTGTAAAATGAGCTGGAGAATGAAATGGCAAACAACAATTTGCCAAAGAAAATTTCAAAATGGAGAAGAGTCAGATATGATTAAAAATAACTAAACAACAAATACTGAAGCTCAAGCTTAAATACTTTCACCACATGATAAGAATGGTAGGCACTTAATGTATATGTGCCAGGCACTGTGCTAAGTATTGGGGATACAAAGAAAAGCAAAAATACAAAAATAATTTCTGCTATCAAGGAATTCACATACTAATGTAAGAGACATACATAGACTGGATAGAAAGTAACCACAGAGGGGCAGCTAGGTGGTTCAGTGAGTGGAGCAAAGGCCCTGGAGTCAGGAGAACCTGAGTTCAAATCCTGTCTCAGAGACTTGACATACTTACTAGTTGTATGACATTGGGCAAGTCACTTAACCCCAATTGCTCCTTCAAAAAAAAAAAAAGAAAGTAACCATAGAAATAAAAGATCAAGTGGCTATGTGGACCAGGAAAGGACTCTTGCAGAATGTATAAAATGGAAGAGTTTGGGTTTTTTTTTTTAATTCTTCTTGGCTTACAGTCCCAAGATGGGTTTGGGAAGACAGAATCTAGACCTATGTTGAGAGATGGACCTTTATGAAATAAGCTAGTATAATGTCACCATACTGGCCCACTGACCCCCAATTAGCATTAACGTGTTAAGACCTCATGAAAAAATTTATATTAACCATGGTTAAAAATGTTTTTTTCTGATACGATTGAGCATCTAAGAGAAGTTCTAGGACCATTTCCTATATTGGTGGGCCAGAATGATGATCTTGGCATCCAGATGTGGGCCAAAGGATGCTAACTGAGGATCTCTGGCCCAGGAAACAACCAATTCAATTTTAAAAGCAAAAGACAATAAAAGACCCATCCAGATAGAGCTTCTTTGGTATGAGTTCCATTCCTTTCTTTTAAAGACTTAGCAAGAGAGAGGTAGCTTGGTATATTAAGTAAAGAATCAACCTCAGAGGTACTATCTCATACCCATCAGGTCGGTTAAGTTAGCAAAAAAGGAAAATGACGAGTGCTGGAGGGGTTGTGGGACAACGGGTATACTAATGCACTGTTGGTGGACCTGTGAGCTAGTGTAACCATTCTGGTAAACAATTTGGATCTATGCCTCCCAAACTGTTAAACTGTGCCTACCCTTTGACCCAGTGATACTACTACTAGGTCTAGGAATATGGTTTCCAGAGAGATCAAAGGAAGAAGAAAAGAATCTGTATGTACAGGAATATTTATAGCAGCTCTTTTTGTGGTGGCAAGGAACTGGAAATTGAAGAGATGCCCATCAGTTGGGGAATGGTTGAACAAGTTATGGTAAATGTGATCGAAAACTATTATGCTATAAGAAATGATGAAGGGAATGGTTTTAGAACATTAGGAACATTTAGAACATGGGAAGACTTCTATGAACTGATACAAAGTGAAGTGAGAAAAACCAGGAAAACAAAATATAATGCAGAATAACTGCAATGTTGTGGTGATACTCAACTTTGAAACACTTAGTAGTGACCATTAGGAAGCATCCTGTAGAGAGCTGAGGGAGTCAGAATGCAAACTGGAGCATGATTACTTTTCTTTCTTTTTTTTTTTAACTTTAAATATTTATTAGGCTAAAAAAAATGCACTGGTTGGGTTGATGGGCTCTCTGGCTGTGGGTGTCTAGGGACCCTCAATATTGGCTGAATTAGCTTTGGGGGCAGGAGGGGTGATGACGACACACTCTTTCCTTCCCTTTCCACCCAGTTCTTGGAAGGTTCAAGGGGTAAGGGACAAGTGGAAAACAAGGAGCTGATTGTGGGGAAAGCTTGATTTTTACACTTTTAAAATGCATTTTATTATTGTTTCCAGTCAGTTTACTAAAGACACTAAATATGAGAGATGAGTGCTTAGAAGCAGGAGTGTACAGACCCCCCAACCTTTGGCTAGGTCCTACGGAGAGGGGCATATGACTCCTAGGAGCTAGCCTCTCTGAGAAGGGAACTAGCTTTGGTCTACACTATATAATTCCATATACATTCTCTTATGGCCTCCACAGCAGCTGGGGATACACTCAACAATCTCACAAAATAAGAGAGAATTCAGGCTGCATCTGAAGGTGGAGAAGAAACCACATTCCAACCCAGTCCCCTGAAGGGCTCAAACACAGCTCTTTTCTTTTCTCATGGGGGATTACCAGGGCCAGAATTCACCTGGAAGATGCTTCTGCTGCTCCTAACCCCCACCCCTCTCCTTTCACAGGGGCCAGGCCTGGGAAAAGGAGTCAAGTTTCCAGAAACATGGCACCAATGAGATGAATGATGGTGATGGGGGCCTGGGAAGTGAAGAAACTGCAGGAAGACAGAAAGGGAGGTGGCTTTGGTGAGAGGGAGATGTTCGGAAACCACACTGACGAAACCATGACTGAACATGGAAAGCTCGATTTTTAAACCCTGGCTCAGGTTCAGGGTAGGTCAAGGTTCCTTAGCTTCCACTCAGTGCCCCATTAGGGCTGAGAAGAAGTCTGAGGTAGCCAGAAAGCTGAGGATTGTATCTGGTCCTCATCCATGCCCCCAATAACTTTTGAGAGGGACTCAGAGGTATTTTCTTTCTTTTTTAGGTATGGTTAAGGTGGGAATTTGTTTTGCATGACTATGCATATTTGAAATGGGTTTTGTTTTTCTTGCCTTCTCAATAGTGGGAGAGGGGGAAAGAGAGAAGGAGAGATTTAAATCTGAAAATAAAATAAAATTTAATTTTTAAAAAAAGAAAATTTCCTTAATAAAGACAGAAGCATCCATGATGAAAAGGTGATTTCACAATGAGAAAAGGATAGTAAAACAAAAAATTATAATTTAATAAATGAATGAACCCCAGAATCAGGAGGATGTGGGTTCAAGTCTCACCTCTGGTCTCTGACTCCTACTGAGTATGTGACTCTGGGCAAGTCACTGAATTTTGCAGTGTCCTAGGCAACTTTCTAAGACTGCCCATTCAGAGCAGTTGCAGTTGTATTCACACAAGAATGGTATGGACGAGGGGAAATTAGGTGATGCAGTGGATAGAGTACCAGCCCTGGAGTCAGAAGGACCTGAGTTCAAATGTGACCTCAGATGCATACTAGCTGTGTGACCCTGGGCAAGTCACTTAACCCAGATTGTCTCATAAAAAAATGGTAGGGGGAGTTTCTTTTCTGAGAATTCTCACACCAAAGAAATCAGAGGTCTAGGAAAATAAACAAAAAAAGAAAACATAACCAAGCAGAGCAAAGTCTGAGCAATGACCCCAGTCAAGAAAATGTTTTTCCAAATCTAATGTTTTCATCCATCCATTTGGCATGTAGCTTCCTAACAAATAATGCCAGTGGTGTTTATCTCAATTATTCAATTAAGAAGATTTCATGGTTTTTGGCCTGAACATTGCTTTCCTACACATCCGATTGATTTATCACCTTGTGTAGCTGAAATCTTTTGGGGAAATTTTATTTTTCCCTAAAAAAAAATTTTAAAAATTACTTGCTTGTGACTGGATTGTGGAAAGAACTATACATCTGTTTATGTCTTCAATTCCTAAATGTGGAAACTCAGAGCACTTCAGAAAATGTTGCAACCAGATGGGACTTTTAAAAAAAATTATATTTTTTGTGTGTGAACTTAACAATCATCAGCAAACATAAACAATAACCCCATTTTTGCTGGCAGGTCGCCTTTTCAAAGGGTGCTTGGCTACTTGTCTCATCAGGTTCCTAGGGATAACCCTGAGAGGTTGTGGGTGGTTCACTAGAACTAGAGCTTAAAAGCCCCCATTGAAATGTTTCCCAGGGATTATTAGTTGATAATTTATCAGTCAGATTTAATTAGCCTTTAGAAATGGGACTTTACTAATGGTATGATAAGAACACTGGGTATAAAATATCCCCTCACTTTTTGGGAGGGACTTCCCCAGAAGTACATACAGAAACCAGGGGAAAGTTGTTGTTTGTCCTTTGTTCTTAAAGAGGACCATGACAACAGGGAGGTGATGCTGTGATATGCAAGTGAACTGGAGTTAAGTGCAGGAGGGCTGTGCAAAGTTACTAGCCTCACTCTCTCCTCCAGAGCCATTTGGATCCAGTGGCAAGATACAGATCAGGAGAACTGGAGAGAGCCTTGGATTCAGAGGGGAAAGTTAGCTCAAGTACAGAGAGCTTATGTGGCACAGGGTTAAGCCTCAGGGCATGGTTGCTGGAAATCCATGTAGTCCTCATCCAATTCTCCTTTGGTCTGGTATAGCTTTCTACTGGGTTTCTGTTATACTCTGAAACTACCTTTCTTCAATGTGCCTAGCTTGTCCTAAGCTCCCAATGCAGACAATACCATTGCCTTGGGAAGTGCGAAGTCTTCTGACTTTTAAAAATTCACAAGGTCATGTTTTGGTCTGGGATGAGGGAGGAGATAGAGGCTCCTTCTTTCCTCTAGTGAATCCTTCCAGGGGCTTGACTGGAACTGCTCCCATGATGAGGCTGGCCAAATCACTGGACACCCAATTTCCAATTAGCTTGTTTTTTTTTTCATTTAAACCCCACAGGGCATGGCTGACTACTGTCTCATTTCAACTAATGATTTTCACTTGATTAAGGACTTTCTATTGTTTTTTTTTTTTTTGCACCTAGCTTAATTGATTGAATCCATCAATAGAGGTGTTTTTTACCTAATGACCTTGTGATAGAAAGAGTTTGTGGCCTATTTGCTGGTAACCCACCCACAGGGTACCAGAGTACCAGACCAGAATGAGCAATGAGGGGAATTGTAAGATCAGGTCCTAGTTAGTATGGCCCGGTTAAATCATCAGATACACAACTGGGCTAGTCTGTTGGTTTCTGTTACCAAAGGAGCATGGCTGGGAGACCCTGGGGAGCCTAACAGACAGGCTTTTCTTTTATAAACTTCTATTTAGCTCTTCCTTTTCACTCTACCTGTTGACTCCTACTTACCATATTCCAGACCCAATGATGGTGATGACAGCTAATGTACATACAGTGCTTCAAGGTTTACAAAACATTTTACACATGTTATTTCTTTTGACCCTCACAATAACTCTGGGAGGAAGTACTATTTATTATCCCTCTTTTACAAATGAGAGAACTGAGGATGAGAGAGGTTAATTGATTTGCTAAATCATACAGCTAATAAGTGTGTGAAGCAGGATTGAAACTCAAATTTTCTGGACTTCAAGTCTGTTAATTTACATACTGCAAACTCAGTTTCTCCCACAATCTATGGTGGCAGCAGGAATGAATGAATAAATGAATGAATAAATAAATGAATGAAAACATTTTCCTAAGCATTGGAGTTACAAATGGAAAAGCCATGATAGTCTCTAGGAGAAAACTCACATAGAAAATTTCAGTTGCAAGACAGATAGAAAGCCTCCATGCCTTAGAGTGAAAATGATACCAGCTTTAGTGTCCTTTTTATTGATAAAACCACATGCATTTCAGCCACTGAGACATTTGAAAATGTCAAGACTTTGGTGGTGAGAACATTCTTTGAGTTCTTGGGGAGCTAACCTTTACAGAGAAGTGTTTGGGTCTCAGAACCTTCCTAAAAGCACAGGCAAGTTTTTCTCATTTAATTTCTTTTGGATACATCAGATCTTGGTGAGCCATTTTCTTACTTCTCAGATGAAAGCAAAGTAAGTCTCAGATGAGGCCAATGAAGAGACAAGACTGAGCATCAACCCCAAGGACAACAGAGACACCTGCTGATGATAGTCCATTACTGCAAGCAATTTTCAATGCCAGTGTAGCTTGCGGGACACAATAGATGTGTTTCTGAGAAGCTGAATGCCAGTTGCATACTGGAAAATTGATTCATATTTTAAATCCTCTAGGGGAGCTTGTTAGCCAAAGAAATCCTATGGTGAATCCTTTCATAAAGTGAAGAACCACTTATTAATACAATCACAATGCCCATTTGTGGAGCACTTTATAGTTTTCAAAGAGCTTTTGCATCACAATCCTGTGAAGTTGATAACTTTTATTTTGGTGAAACTACAAGAGAACTATAAATTTTATATTGGGCTGCTTTCAAGTTATATACAGCTCAATGTTCTGTCTCTAGATTTGTATGACTTCCAGAGTCTTAAGTTTAAGTAAATATAGATTTCAAGTCAAAAGCCAAAAGACCTGAACCATTTGTTTGCTCACATGTGCAGGGTGAATCATAGACCCATGACAAATTGAGGTTCCCCACACTATACTTGTCTGAGATGGAGCTGTACATTTCCTGCTTTATGTAGGAAAAAGCATGATACAGTAGGTAGGGTGCTGGCCTTGGAGTCAAGAAGGCCTCTGTCCAAAGCCTATATCTGACATACTAGATTCATACTAGAAACTTACCCCCCCGAGCCTCAGTTTCTGAATCTATAAAACAGGGATAATAACTACTAGCATTTATATGGCACTTTAAGGTTTACAAAATACTTTACAAATGTTATTTCATTTGATCCCCACAACCCTGAGAGGTAAGAGCTATGAGAGGCAGACAGAGATTGTGACTTGCCCAGGGCCACCCAGCTAGAGTGGTTTGCCATTTCCTTCTCCAGCTCATTTTATAGCTGAGGAAACTGAGGCAAACAGGGTCATCTAGCTAGTAAGTATCTGAAGCTAGATTTGAACTCAGGTCTTCCTAACTCTATCCACTGTGCCACCTAGGCAACTCCAGCTTAATGTATAAAAACATCAGTATGTTTTATAAATGTCCATATACACATAATACAAACATACACAAATAAAATATTCCATAACGTTTTATTCAGTGATCTGATTTCCACGAGAGCCTTTAATATCCTACCTTTCAAACTTTCTACTTGTGTGCCCTTGGGCAAATCACTGAACTTCTCCGGGGCCTCAGTTTCCTCATCTGTAAAAGGAGGAGTTTGGATTTATGCCCCTTGTAGCTCTAAATCTATGAGCCTGTGATGTCACCGGAATCTGTGAGCTAGCTCACCCTTCACCAACCTAAACCTGAAGCTCTTCTGGCATTCTAAGGAAGTGTCATTGGTTGCTTTACTTCCAAATCACACTCTCACGGTTCTAGGCTGGATTAAGCAACTGGATGTGAGATTGGAGGACCTGAGTTTGATTGTCTTCTCTACTAATATCTGTAACCTTTGTTGAATCATTTAACTTCTCTGGGACTCAGCTTCCTCATCTGTAAAATGAGGAGATTGGATCAGAGGGTTCCTAAATTCTCTCCTAGTTTTAAATCCCATGACTATGACATGTTAGAGATCTCCATAATAAAGGTGTGATATAAAGAAAATATTTGCTTAGGCTGCTCCAAACTTAGTTTAACTTTTAACTAGAATTGTGATCTCCCAAGTGAAATGCAGGTAAGTGGTGCCCTCCAGTGTACTCATTTATAATTGCAACCCAGAACCAGAAGTTGTAGACAAAAAGAAAAAAAGATTTTGCAACCAAGAAATGTTGCTATTGCATTCATCATGCAAGGAGTGCCCTCTTTCTCCATGCCAACATTTCTAAAGCCCCAAGTGTCCCTATTTTTAGGTTCTGAACTTCTCTTTCGCAGCACTAGAGTAAGACAAAAGGCCTTGGAAAATAGTGTCCCCTCAAATCTTTCTTCAAGGCTATTTAAACACGACCAGTTTCTTTAACCAACCCTCATACAGCAAATCCTGGATGCCTTTCTCCATCCTGGTTGTCTTCCTCTGTATGCTCTCCAGCTAACCAGTGACCTTCCTAAAACAGGCCTCCCAGAACTAAACAGAACATTCCAGGTGTGTTTCTGACCAGGGCAGAAGATAACAGTTCTTTAGCCAGGATTTCTGACAGTCTTGCAGACATGTAACACTAGGTTCTCAGATCTGGTCCTCAGTACTTGGTGGTGGGAAAACCTATCAGTCCCAAGGATCCTAGGACACCTGGGCTGTGGGCACCACCTGTACAGTCCACCAAAAGGTCATCTAAAAGAGGGAGGAGACAAATTCCCATTAACATAATAACAACTGACATTTCTTTAGCCTTTACTGTTTAGGCTTTTAGCTGGATTGCTAAAGCCCAGATGTTGCATCCTGGGGACAGAAGCAACAATGACATTTATTAAATGCCAACTAGAGCTAGGCAGAAGAGGAAGAAATGGAAAAGAAAATTTGTCCACCTCAGTATTTCCCTAAAGCTCAGTCTTGCCCATCCTCCTCTTGGCTGTGATAGTAATTTTAATCCTTTACATCTGCCTTTTTGTTCTGGTTAGTTACACCAGCTCACATTTATTTCAGTCTTAAAATACATAAATCACTTTACCCAAAACCATAGGAGATAGGTATTACAGGTATCGTCATTCCCATTCTACAGTTGAGAAGACCAAGGGAACTTATATTCTAATTCATTCCACTTTCAGAGGAGAAGTGTAGTTCCCCTTTGCCTTGGCATGTCAGGATGTGTTGAGTTTCTGCCCCTTGGAGGTTTCTAAGCAGAGGCTACATAACCACTTCTCTACCATGTTGGAGAGGGGATTCTTTTGTGGGCACCGGGTGGACTGGATGGCAACCAAGGTGCTTCCCAACAATGAAATTCTTTGGTTTTTCTTCATAAAAAACATTTCTTGTTGTACATTTCTAGAAAGCACATTCTCAGTTGCAAAGTTTTTACTCATTACAGCAAGCACAGCACTTTCCCATAACCCTATGGATTGGAGCAGTGACTCAATCACTGTCACCAAGGAGAAAATGAGTAACCTAAACATGAGTGGCCACGGTAAAGGGGAACTGGGCTGTTCCTCTGAGGGTGGAAGGGGTTATAACAGCTCAAACTCCCTGAGCACTTGCTTAAAGCTTTCTCATTATGCCAGACCACCTTACAAGCTAGTCACAGAAAAGAACAGTGTTGGGAGAGAGGGAGGGAAGGAATTCAGGGATTTCATTCAAATAGCTAGGGTTTATTAGCCCCGGACTAATCAAACAACTAATTGGAATTCTGTTCTCCTAAGTCTTTTCCACATTGCCTTGAGAATATAACCCCCACAGAAGTCTTGTGATTTAGTGAAAATAATTCTAGAATTGCAGTCAGGAGAGATTTGGGAGTGAATCTTGCATGTGATGCTTACATCATAAAAATGTTAATATCATTTTTTAAATTAAGAAAAATCTATTTTCTCTCCTTCCACTTCCCCCACATCAAAAAAAAAAAAAAAGGAAAGAAAAACAAAATCCTAACTTAAAAAAAAATACATCGTCATGCAAAAGAAATTCCTGCATTGGTCAGGGCACCCCCAAGTATATGTATATGCAATACATGTGCATATATGTATGCACATGCATATATACATATGTGTATGTGCATATGTATATGTATATGTACGGCACATAGGTGATTGGACCTGGAGTTAGGAAGACCTAAATTCATATCTGGCCGCAGACACTTACTATCAGTGTGACCCTGGGCAAGTCACTTAACCCCGTTTGCTTCAATTTCCTCATCTGTAAAGTGAGCTGGAGAAGGAAATGGCAAACTACTGCAGTATCTTTGCCAAGAAAACCCCAAATGGGTCACAGAGAGTTGGACACAACTGAAACGAGTGAACAACAACAAAATCAGTGGATGCTGTGAGTCCATCACTCTTGTTCAGGAGGTACAGAGCCTGTCCTATGGAATTGTGCTCAGTCAAATCAAGTGTACAAGCATTTATTAAGTACCTACTATGTGACAAGCACTGTGCTAAGCACTGCCGATACAAAGAAAGGCACAATACAATCTTTGTTTTCAAGAAACTCATAGTCTAATAGGAAGATAAGATGCAAGCAACTATGTAAATATAATAAGATATAATAATAATAATAATAAAATATAAATTAGAGTTATTATATAAATATATATTAGTGTGTCGGTAAGGCAAAATGGACTCCTTAGCACTTCAGGAGTTTGGGTTTGGCTTTCATTTACTTTGAGTGATTCAGCTGTTCTTGCTAAGTGCTAAGCCCCAGGTCCAAAACCCTATCAGGTGTGAAACCTGTGTGGGTGTAGATTGATGACTTAAGAGGGGCCAACTCCCAATTGCCTCTGGTCATTCAGGTGGGGCTTGAGAACGCCAGAGGCTTGGCTGTGAGGAAAGGCCAGCTAAGAGACAGCTACAGCTGAAGCTGAAAAAAAAGCCAAAGCTGAAGCAGGAGCTGTGGAAGCAGAGCCGACCTGTGTGTGGACCCAGGTGTGCGAGCAAGGACTTGAGGCCAGTAAATATGATTTGGCTTAATACCATCTTGTTTTTCTGTGGCCTCCTGGTTACTCTTGTGAGGAGGGCTTATTGGGCCTGGAGTCTTTTGGTCAAGATGTTGGAATGGGGAGGCTGGTTTGAGAATCTGTTGCTGTGAGGCCTAAATAAATGTTTTCATGCTTTCTACTTAGAGAATCCCTCATACCTTGTGGTTTTGAACCATTCAAACATATATATGATTATATTTAAGATCATAAATTCGGCCTTCCTACTACAATTATATAAGTATATAATATAAATATATAAAATAATATAAATATATTACATAAATTAGAGTCCCAAAGGGAAAGCACTAAGATTAGGGAGGATCAGGAAGGGCTTCTTGCAGAAGGTGGGACTTCAGGGGATACTTGAAGGAAACAGGAAAGTCAGAAGGTTGAGGTGAGGAGGGAGAGAATTCTAGGCATGGGGAATGCCCAGTGAAAATGCCCAAAGGCAGGAAATGGATTATTGTATGTGAGGAGCTTCAAGAAGGCCAATGTAATTGGATCTCAGAGGCCATGGAGAAAAGGAAGGCATAGGACTGGAAAAGCAGGAATGGGTCAGGCAATGAAGAATTTTAAAAACCAGAGGATTTTATAGTTGATCTGAGAGGTAAGAGGGAAGCGCTGCAATTTATTGAACAAGGGAGGACACGGTCCGATCTGTGCTTTAGGAAGATCAATTCGGGAGCTGAGTGGAGGATGGATTAGAGTGGGGAGAGATTTGAGGCAGGGAGACCAACCTGCAGGCTAATGCAACCATTGAAGTGTGAGATGACAAGGACCTGCACCAGGGTAGTTGTAATGTTAGAGAGAAAGAGGTGCATGGGAAAGATGGAACAAAGACAGAATCAACAGGATTTGGCAACTGATTGGATCGAGAGGGGAGTGAGAGTAAGGAGTCCAGATTAATGTGCCGATAATAGTTCTTAAGTCTTTTAAAGTTGTTTTTCTTTATAATGTTGTTATTATTGGATAAATCTGTTCTCCTGGCTTTGCTCATTTCACTTTGCATCAGTTCATATACATCTTTGCAGATTTCTCTGGGCAGGTTTTTTTCACAGTAGATAGAGCACTGGATCTGGAGTCAAGAAGAACTGAGTACAAATCTAGCCTCGTGTGCGTACTAGCTGTGTGACCTTGAACAAGTCATTTAACCTTCTCATACCTCAGTTTCTCCAATTGTAAAATGGGGATAATAAAAGCATCTACTTCCTAGGGCTGTTGTGAGGCTCAAACTTGATATTTGTAGAGTACTCAGCACAATTCCTGGTACATAGTAGGAGCTTAATAAATGCACGTTCTCTTCCTTCTCTGAAACCTTTTCTTTTGTCATATGATACTTAACAATCGCTTAAACTTTCTGAGCCTCAAAGTCCTCAGATGTAAAATGATGACAAGAATATTTGTAATGCACATCTTCTAGGTTTGTAAAGAAAGTGATGTGAATGTGAGTGTCTATCATTAAGCTAGGCAAAAGAGGGAAATTGTCATGATGATTTGAGATCTTGAGGGCCAGGTATCCTAGGATCGTAGTTTTTGAGCTCGGAGCGGCTTTTTTGTCTTAGTAGAGTCATAGCAACTTTACTGGGGACAGACAGAAAGTGCCAGGGGATTAGGAGCTGGCATTGGGGCCCTTCTTCTTGCCAAGGGTGGCCACTAGTCATCGTTGTCTCCTCCTCCTCCTCTTCCTCCTTCTCCTCCTCTTCCTCTTCCTCCTCTTCCTTCTTCTTTCCATCCTTCCTTCCTTCCTTCCTTCCTTCCTTCTTTCTTCTTCTTCTCATCTAGTTTGGCCATCTTGGGAGTCTGACCCCTATTTTTCCAGCTCAGGCCAGAGAGCCATAGACTTTACCTCCTAGCATCTGGCCAGCCACTTCCAAGGTGGACAGAGGCTCTACCTCGCACTGCCCCAAGATGGCTTCATCCTCCAGCTGGGAGCCCCCTAGAAGCAGGACCTGATGGGGGGGGGGCGATGCCCTCCAGGGACGCCACATGGGCCTTGATCTGGGCAACTGTCTGCTTCCCGGTCACCTCGAGGGTGGGAAAAATCTGGGCGCCGACCAACAGCTGCATGGTGGCGACTTGGCCTCGCTAGCCTTGCTTCTGCCGTGGTGAAGATGGACACCAGAAAAAGCTGGAAGGGGCTTTTCCAACCATCAAGCCCAACCCTCTCATTTTACAGATAAGGAAATGTGGGCTCCCAAAGGTAAATTGACTTAGCCTTGGCAGGAAAACGATCACAGCTTCAGTGTAAGTTACTGCAAAACCCCTTGCTCTCAGTACTTTCCAAGTCTCTGTTTTTCAAACTGCACTTCTGAGAATTATCACCCAGCTCATTAGCAGCTCCTTAACACCTTGATGATTTGATTATCCCTTCTTTAACAACTTTGATAGTCACATTCTTCCTTCCCTTTTCTGCTAACCTCTTACTTTGTCTTACCAACTACCTTTTGCTTTTCTTCCTATTTAGGTCCTTTTTTTTAAAAGCGCATCTCTTTATTAATTTATTTGATACTTACTGTATTTACCGAGGGCCCTCTCCAGTCATCATGATCCAGATCAGATCTTCTCTGGACCCAGATGACTCCAGAGAAGAAAGTGAGGGTGGTAACTTTGCACAGCACTGCCTCACTTAAATCCAATTCACTTGAATGTCATGGCATGACTTCCCTGATACCATGGTCCTCTTCAAGAACGAAGGATAAACAACTACAACTGTATTTACTAAGTATTATGTGCATGGCCTTGAGTAAGTTCCTGACCTTGAGAAGCTTATATTCAATCATACGGAAACAAGATTCACACCGATGAATCAGTACTAAATAAATATATACAAAATATCCCTTTAGACTGACCCCTTCTCATCCCTTGTATTTTTGTATTTTTATTTCTATCCTCTGAAGGAAGTTGTGCATGAGGAAAGAATGAGAAAGAAAAGCACTTGGGCTGAAAAAGAAGGAAATTATTCAAATAGTTTGGAGGACTCTGGGATTGTGAAGAAAGCTGAAGATTGAATTTTGGGAGGGCGAAATTTGGAAGAACTTGAGAAAAAGTTGAAGGTGGACCACTTAAGGTATGTAGGACTGCCTACTAAAAAGCATCTAAGAAACTCCAAGTGATTCAGCTCTGTCACTGAAGCAAAGACTCATTGGATTATACTTAAAACCCAATTCACTGAGGTCACATAAAGCATCTTGTACTCTCCTCTACTATAGAGGTATGCATCATCCCCTCTTCTCTTTCCCTGTGCTATCCTTCATCTTGCTCCTCAAATGCCTCTACCCGTTTGGGGAAGTAGCTCCCTATGCCATGCATGCACACCAAACCTTGAGGTTACTATGTTCTGCAGTAATCTCTTCTTCCTTTGGACTCCAGTAGTTTTAGAGATTGTGCAAAGAATGCAAAAATGGAGCTGGTGGAGCCATGAGTGAAAGGATCTCTCCTGATGCAGATGGGAAGTGATGGGTTACAGATGGAGATCTTCCATTTGGCCTCTAACCCAGAGATTCTGGTTCTAGTTCAATCAATCAGTAAATATTTAATAAGCGCCTACTTTGTGCCAGGCACTGTGCTAAGTACTGGGGATACAAAAAGAGGCAAAAGACAAGTCTCTGCCCTCAAGGAGCTTGTGGTCTACTGGGATAAGCAATATACAAGCTAGTATATACAGACAAGGCATATATGGGAAAAATGGGAAATAATTAGCTGAAGGAAGGCACTAGAATTAAGAGGGGTTGGGAAAAGCTTCCTGTAAAAGGTAGGATGTTAGGTGGGACTTAAAGAAAGTCAGAAAAGTCAGTAGGCACAATCTATTCCAGGAGAACATTCCAGGCATGGGGGACAGACAGAAAAAATGCATCCTGTTGATATTGCAGCCATGGAACAGGGCAATAAAGGCAGAAGTGAAGAAGATAGTTGGAAACTCTCACCAATGGTAAATAACAGTAATAATTCCATAATTATCTTATTATTATGTGAGAAAAATGATTTATTTGTTCTGGAAAAATTATCATACTTTTTAAACCTCACCTTATGTGATTAAAGGTTGTCCACACCCAGAATGTTGCCTGAACCTAGTAACTCTCTAGTAATGCTGGAGACGTTACAAGGTATTTTGGGCATTCTTATTTTGGGTTGCCATAGCCAGGACTTGTGACGGGTCCACCTAAACGTTGTGTTCCAGTTTCCCTTCTGTTTTGGCTTTGCTCAAATTTTATTGCATATTTACTTTTATCTATCTCAATTTACATTGTTTTCAAGCTGCCCCTTCAGCAAGATTGCTTAACTGCATATCTGCTGGGAGTGTGTGTGTGTGTGTGTGTGTGTGTACACCCTTGTCTAAATCCCATATAATGTAAACCTTTTAGAGCCTGGAGGGGAGGCAGCCACACCTCCTTTCTGGTTCTCTCTTCTCTACCAATTGTTAATTGTTTTTTTTTTTAATCTTGTCCAACTATTGGTGACCCCATTTGGGGTCCTCTTAGCAAAAATATTAGAGTGGTTTGCCATTTCCTTCTCCAGCTCATTTTTCAATGAGGAAACTGAGGCAAACAGGGTTAAATGACTTGCCCAGAGTCCCACAGCTATTAAGTGTTTGAAGCCAGATTTGAACTCTGGAAGAGGAGTCTTCCTGACTCCAGACCCAGTGCCCTATCCACTGCATGACCTAGCTACTCCTCTACCAAATGACCTAATAAATTTCTTTCTAATACTATTTCAGATTTTGGGCTTTGTTTTCAGGAGCAACTGCTTCTGGGAGGAGGATGATTCCCCTCCCTTGAGGGAGCAGTGTGTGGGGTGGACCTTCTCCACCCAGGTACTGAGTGGATTGCTTGAGACAAACAGAAAACTGATAAATTCCTGGAGAAATGGCTCCCGAAGGAGTGGTCTAATGGAGCCAGTGTTGACATGCTGAACACCTCTGAGTTCTGAGATTTATTGTTACAGAATCAGCTACATTTATCAGAGGCTTCAGATAGGGACCTCCCTTTGTCCCTTTTAGATGGTTGAGATTGGAAGTTATTTGTATCTAGCCCCATAAAGATGGATTCCTGTTGTAGCCTGTTCACTGATGAGGATCTGCAAGGGAGGGGGTGAAATTCCTAAAAGAAATGAGTTTGATAGATTGGATTCATGTCTTTCCTTACCCTTCCCCCTCCCAATCCCTGCAACTGCCACACACTATGCCCACTCTGCCTCTTGGGCAACTAGATCTTGACTCCTTGGTGGAGCCTTACATTGGCTGTGGATTCTTTTCCCGCTCTCCCAAGTAGAGATAGTTGTGCCTTGGGCAAATACTGCTGTAAGTGTAAATAGGTGCTCTGGGAATGAGGGGAGCAGTCACAGAATCTGTTATCTGGATGGGTGGGCTGAGGACAATCGGAACCTCTGATGCATCTTTTGAAACAGATTTTCTAAGAAAAAAAAATTGATGGCCAGCCTGTGGGGATGCTATTAAAATTGTATAGAGAAATTTAGCACCAAAATAGTAGGTCTCCTTCAGCTTGACCCAGGCATATGGCATTTTCTAAAAACTCTGCTCCATGTGAATAATTCCCGGGAGGCTACAGGACAGCAGACCATAGCAGGAACAGGTATCTTGGGCTCCTGGAAGCCTTTATCTATGCCATCCTTTTCAGCAGCCTACATGCATGTTACTCCAGGTAGGGAAAAATGGACTCTTAGTTACCTGAACTATCCCATGTAAATGACACCAAAGAATATTGGGTTCCCAAGAGAGTGAAAGATACTTCTTCTCTAGTGATGGGGATGAAGCTTGAAGTACTTAGGCATACCAGCTCCCTTTACAACTCTGTGTTGCACTTAAGGAAGGCAGATGGTCCGTCAGAGCTTATACTGGACTAGGAGGAGCTAAACAAAGTTATCATACCTATTACTACAACTGGCCTTGACCCCAGCAATGTCATAGACCAGGTAGCCCAGGCCCAGGGTGAGTGGTATGGAGTTATTGCCATCACTAATGCTTTTCTCAGGAGCAATTTGTTTTCACCTGGGAAGGAGTCTAGTATATATATTTCTATTGTTTTCCCCCAAGGCTACCTGAACTCTCTGTCATATAAACATTGGTGGATCAGGGGGTGTAATGGTAAAGTAAATTTGAAGATCTTCCCATGTATTAATAGGCCCATGTGGCCTGCTTACATTACAGGAGGACTAAGTCACATGTGGTGGGAGGAGCTTGCTGAATGAGTGGAACTGGAAGGGTGGAGCAGGAAATGCTCAGAGCAGTTAGAAGTGGCGGGAGGAGAGGACAGCAGGCGAGGAGACAGCTAGGATTTGTGAGTGATTGTGGGAAGGCCCCAGCAGAGCGGGGGAAGTGATAATGTGCTTTAACTTCTTTTTTGCTTGGTTGGATTGGACTTACTGGTTTTGGAATTGGGCTTTCTGGTGTCTGAATAAATGGCAGCATATTAAAAGCAACAGAAACTGTTGTGAACATTGCCTTAGCGATACAAGGGGCTGATATTGTCAGCAGGTACCTTGATTTCTGATAGCATGGGAGAGTTGATACTGTCACTTTATAACTATGGTCAATATGGACTTACTTGGAAGAAAGGGGGCAGAAATCTAAAAGAGGGCTTCCCAACACATTGATGACAAAATATTGATCAGGCCAGATGGGGTCTTGGAAGCAGAGGCCTTAGATCAGATGGCAGTCCATATGAGGGACAAAGTGCTAGCATGTACATAGTATACATAGACTACATAGACTAAACTACTGACATTCATTTCCCAGTGATCTCAGAAGGAAGCCTCGAGACTTACTGGAGACTTCAGGTTTTAGAGAACCCAGATTCTCCATGCAGGTATCCCAGTGTTACTCTTCTTACTGCTTCTTAAGTCACCCATAAGTTGGCCTCTTTGAATAAGGGCCCTGAATAGGCTATAGCTCTGGAAGATCTGAAGTTATTTAGCAGTCTCTTCTCTCTGGCCCTCATGGCCCTAAAGGGCCTCTGTTTCTAGAGGTTTCTTTCTATAAAGACGAGGATGAATGGAGTCTTTGGCAGGTACCCAAAGGTGGCTAGACAATGTAACTTTTAGGTTTTGGGAGCTGCAAGTTCCCCAAAGTGGTCAATCACTATACCACTTTTGAAAAGCAGTTGCTCAACAGTTAACAGCTCTAGTAAAGTTACAGGATATGACATAAACCCACTCAAATCATCAGCATTTTTATATATTACCGATAAAACCCAGCAGGAAGAGATGGAAAGAGAAATTCCATTTAAAAATTTATAGAGGAAACTATATCTTGCTAAAAGGTACCCTAAACAATGAAGTAATATCAATTCTAAACAAATACAGTAAATGGCCTAGTATCCAAATTCTTAAAGGAAAAGTTAAATGATTATAGGAGGAAATAGACAATAAAACTATACTAGTCGGGGACCTCAACTTTCTAAGTCTAACCATAAACAGGAAAGAAGGTAAGGAGATGAATAGAATCTTAGAAAATTTAAATATTATAGACCCGTGGAGAAAACTGAATGGGAATAGAAAGGAATATACCTTTTCTTAGCTATAGATGACACCTTTACAAAAATTGACCATGTATCAGAGTATAAAAACCTCTCAAACAAGTGCAAAAAAGCAGGCAAATTAACTGCACCCTTACTGGGTCATAATGAAATAAAATTGCATTCAATAAAGGGCTGTGAAAACAGATTAAAAATTAATTGGAAACTAATCTAATCTTAAAGAATGAGTGGGTTAAAGAACAAATCATTGAAACAACCAATAATTTCATTGAAGAGAATTACGAGACAACATATCAAAATTTGCGGGATGCAATCAAAGAAGTACTTAGGGGAAAATTTATATATCTAAACATGTATACTAATAAAAGAGAGAAAGAACAGATCAATGAATTGGCATGCAATAAAAAAAAATCTAGAAAAAGAACAAATTAAAAATCTCCAATTAAACACCAAAATGGAAATCCTGAAAATCAAAGGAGAGATTAATAAAATTGAAAATAAAAAATTTAACTAATAAATAAAACTAGATGCTAGTTTTATGGGGAAAATTCCAATAAAATAGACAAACCATTGGTTAATTTGATGAAAAGAAAAAAGAAAGAAGAAAACCAAATTATCAGTATCAAAAAAAGAAGAAGGTAAATTCACCACCAATGAAGATGAAATTAGAGCAATTATTAGGAGTTATTTTGCCTGGTTAAATACCAATAAAATTGACATCTAAGTGAAATGGATGAATATTTACAAAAATATAAATTGCCAAGATTAACAGAAGAGGAAATAGAATACTTAAATAATTCTATCTTAGAAAAAAGAAATTGAATAAGCTATAAATGAGCTCTCTAAGGAAAAAACCTGAGGATCAGATGGATTTACAAGTGACAGTCCCTATATATATGTGTGTATATATGTGTATATATATATATATGTACATATATATATACATATGTATGAAAAAATAGGTAAAGAAGGAATTCCACCAAATTCCTCTTATGACACAAATATGGTTTTGATACGTAAACCAGGGAGAGCAAAAACAGAGAAAGAAAACTATAGACCAATTTCCTAAATGAATAGCAATGCAAAAACTTAAAATACTAGCAAAGAGATTATAGCAATTTATCAAAAAGATCATACACTATGATTAAGTGGGATTTATACCAAAGAAGGCAGAACTGGTTTAATATCAGGAAAACTATAAGAATAATTGACCTTATCAACAACAAATTGAACAGAAATCATATGATTATCTCAATAAATTCAGAAAAAGCATTTGACAAAATACAACACCCATTCCCACTAAAACCACTAGAAAACATAGGAATAAACAGAGTCTTTCTTAACATGATAAGCAGTATCTATCTAAAATCATCAGCAAGCATTATCTGTAATGGGGATAAACTTAAAGCCTTCCTAATAAGATCAAGAGTGAAGCAAGAATGTCCATTATCACCACTACCATTCAATATTGTATGCTAGCTATAGCAATAAGACAAGGGAAAAAATTGAAGGAATAAAAATAGTCAATGAAGAAACAAAACTATTAGTCTCAGCATATTATAAAATGGTATACTTAGAGAATTCTAGAGAGTCAACTGAAAATCTAGTTGAAACAATTAACACCTTTAGCAAAATTGCAGGATATTAAATAAACCCACACGAATCATCAATATTTCTATATACTACCAACAAAACAGCAGGAAGAGATAGAAAGAGAAATTGCATTTAAAATAACTGCAAACAATATAAAATACTTCAGTGTTTACCTGCCAAGACAAACCCAGGGACTATATGAACACAATTACAAAACACTTCACACAAATAAAGACACATCTAAACAACTGGAGAAATATTAATTGCTCATGAGTAGGCAAAGCCAATATAATAAAAATGACAATTCTACCTAGGTTAACTTATCCTTTCTGTGCTATACCAATCATACTACCAAATGATTCTTTTGTAGAGCTAGCACAAGTAATAATAAAATTAATCTGTAAGAACAAAAGTCAAGAATATCAAGTAATTCAATGAAAAAAAATGAAGGAAGGCAACCTAGCAGTATCAGATTTCAAACTATATTGCAAAGTGGTAATCATGAGAATAATCTGGTATTGGCTAAGAAATAGAACAGTGGATCAGTGAAATAGATTAGGTACACAATATACAGTAGTAAATGATCATGGCAATCTAGTATTTGATAAACCCAAAGATCTAAGCCTTTGGGGTAACAACTCATCATTTGACAAAAATTGCCGGGAAAATTATAAAGCAGTTTGGAAGATAAATTGCTATAATCTCTTTGCTAGTATTTTATTGGCAGACCAATATCTCACACCATATGCCAAGATAAATTCAAAATTGATAAATGATTTAGACATAATGGGTGATTGGAAAAATGTACCTGTGAGATCTATGGGTAAGGTAAGATTTTATAACCAAACAGAGACAGAGAGAATTACAGGAAATAAAGAGGATTATTTTGATTACGTGAAATTAAAACGTTTTTACACAAGTAAAACCAATGCAGCCAAAATTAGAAGAAAAACAGAGAATTGGGAAAACATTTTTTATAGAAAGTTTCTCAAATAAAGACTTCATTTATCAAATATATAGGAGAGTGAGCCCAATTTAGAAAAATAAGACATTTCTCAATTGATAAATGGTCAGAGGATATGATCAGTCAGTTTTCAGAAGAAATCAAAGCTATCAATAGTTACATGAAAGAATGCTCTAAATCACAAATAATCAGAGAAGTGCAAATTAAAACAACTCTCAGATATCACCTCATACCTATTAGATCGGCTAACATGAAAGAAAAGAAAAACTACACATGTTGGAGGGAATGTGGAAAAATCGGGACATTAATGAACATTGGTGAAGTTGGGAACTGGTTCAACCACTCTAGAGAACAATCATAGAGAACTATGCCCAAAGGGCTAGAAAACTGTGCATACATTTTGATCAAGCAATATCACTGTTACCTGAAGAGATCAAAGAAAAAGGAAAAGGATCTATATGCGCAAAAATATTCATAGCAGTTCCTTTTGTGGTGGCAAAGAATTTGAAAGTGAGAGGATGTTTATCAATTGAGGAATGACTGAACAAGTTATGGCATGCGATTTTTTTTTCCATTTTCTTTTTTTTTGTTTTTTTTTATTATTTAATATATTTAGTTTTCAGCATTGATTTTCATAAGAGTTTGAATTACAAATTTTTCTCCCCATTTTTACCCTTCCCCCACTCCAAGATGGTGTATGTTCTGGTTGCCCTGTTCCCCAATCTGCCCTCCCTTCTGTCACCCCACTCCCCTCCCATCCCCTTTTCCCTTCCTTTCTTGCAGGGCAAGATAAATTTCTATGCCCCATTGCCTGTGTATCTTATTTTCTAGTTGCATGAAAAAGACTCTCACCTTTGGGATTAGGACCAATAAAAGAATATTGCTAATGTCTTCTACTGCATACAGTTGATCGTGGGGCATATTGGCACCCATCAGAAACATCATATGCAAACACTGAGGTTAGGTCCATTACGAGAACGTGAGAATTTAGGGAGTGGGTTCATTGCTAATATGGATTTGGGTGCTGTGATGCTGCGTTGTGCTGGACATGGGGCCATATGAGCATTCTAAATAAGGACAAGGTAACTATTCCTGACCAATCAGATTCCTTGTGCCAGTTGGAGCATCTGTTTAATCTAAATTACCCTCAACCTGTTCCCAACTGGTAAAACGATACACTTTCATCTCATGGAAAAATTTTTGTCTCTGTTAATCAACAGCTGTATTATTATGCACCTAACTGCTCAGGTCAGGTGTCCAACCTCACAGAACCTATGACTTTTCCAAATCATTGGCACCCTAGGAAGGGGAAAGGCTCTCCTCTCCAGTAGTTTCTGAGACCCAATCTTTAGGAAGACATACTTGAAAAAAATGGACTATTTTTAGACATAGTTTTACTAACCCTCTCTTGTCTTTTTTTTATTCCTTCCTCAGGGCAGAGTTGTCATGTCCTCAAGGTCCTTGCTCTCTCAGAGGGCTCCACGCACTCTGGACAAAAAGTTCAGGTTGTCTTCATTTAGATTTTTTTTTCTTTGAGATGGTTCAGATAGCTCATTCCCAGAATTGACTTGGAGGACCAAGGGGTGCTATTGTTGGGTAACAGCTTGCTTTCTAATAGCATGGGTGAGATGAAACTGTTGCTTTACAACTATGGTGAACGTGTATTTACTAGGAAGAAAGGGAATTCCCTAGCTGACATGACAGTAATTTTAAGGGTCTCTGGATGAAGGTAAGGGAAAAATCTTTTTTAGCTCCTGTTGGGAAGAGAAGGGCAACCCCTCTTCAGAAGCTATTTTATATCATTCCTCTGTTGTGGCTGTCAGGGAAGGAGAGGTTTTGGTGAGTAATCCAGGGAATGCTGAGTGGGTATTAGTATTGGGAGAACCTTGGTATCAATCTAGATCCTGAGAAAGTTGCTTGCAAGAAGCTTATGCCCACTTAACCACTTTACAATGGATGACTCTGATATATGATAAAGAATTGTTGATTCTACCAGAAGTGTTATCATCTGTGCTATGACCTTGATGTTTCCGGTGCTGTCCTGGTTCTTCATCACCATCTTACATCTTAGTATTGCCTATGCCAGGAAGACTGTTCAGTAAAACCCTAATAGAGTTTAAATGGTGGAAATTTCTTTAGGAGATCCTTAGAGCCTTGCCATCATGGAAATGGTATGTGATAGGACCAATATCTACCAAAGTTAACCCCTCTTCCCCAATAGGGTTTTATTTTCCTTAGACTGGGACAAAGCTGTCTTGGGGCCTAATTGGCTCCTGCCTCCCTTGATGCAGGTTTCTGGTCACTTAAAGGCATAAAGAATCCAACTCCACATGGAGTCAGGGTTCTTCCAACTTTGTGGATGTCTGAAGACCATGGGAATCGCTACACGTCACTCTGCTGAACAGAAAGGTTTCCATATGGAAATGAGAAGGGCTGCATAGAAGTTACATGTCCTTATTGCACAGCCTTGTATGTTAGGGCTAAGTAACTTTTGTTAACTGTTAACTGTTCAGTGATCTATAAGTACCTCATTTTTTTTTCTCAATATCAAGCTGGAACAAACAGGGTACTGGTGTTAGACCCATCCCTAACACAGGGGATCTGTAAGAAGGAAGGCTGCCTTGTGATCTCTCACTATACTCTCCAGAAATAACCTGTTAAGTCAGTGAATAGTGCATGTTGCTATAGCATGCCTTCCTTTTTCTAACTACAGGCTAATCCGATGGAAATAGATCAGTTTAAAGTTACCACTTTAGTCCTTCTTTTGATGCATACTTTGTTAGATAATGCTTTCTTTTTATTCTTATATCCTCAGAATGAAGGATGAAAAGGTCTCAATAGAGACATCTTATGAGAGCCAAACTTACAAGCTTGAAAGTCATTCTCTCACCTTAGGTGGTTCTCTGTGCGATAGCAACTAATTCCAGTCTCTTCCTAATGTAATCCCAGAATCCCATAGATATATGAAACTGTAAGAGGCTCACCAAAGATCCTTACTCTTTCCAAGGCACACACAGATAAGACTCACTTCGTGTGGTCTTCTATGGATGTACTCTACAGGAATTGACACAACAGAGACAATGGTAAAACTATATTAAACTGGATTTGGAAGCAAGAGACCTCAATTCAAATAGTTGCTCTTTCTTATAAATGTATTGGCAACTCACTTTACTTGTGTGGGCCTCAAATTTCCTCATTTTAAACATACGTAAGTTGGTCCAGATGATTTCTAAGGACCCTTTAATTCTTTCTAGCAATGGAATAATGGATAGAGTGCTGGAGCTAGGGTCAGGAAGATCTGAGCTCAAACAAGTCTTCAGATACTTACTAGCTGGGTGAGCCTGGGCAAGTCATTTAACTTCTATTTTCCTTATCTATAAAAACGGGGATAATAATAGCACTGACCTCCAAGGGTTGCTGTGAGGATCAAGTGAAATAGTATTTGTAAAGCACTTTGCAAACATTATATATAAATGTTTATTTTACAGATTAAATAAATGTGCTATAGAAACACTAGTTACTAAATCCTGTGACGCTACAATTCTGCTGTGTCTACGTTGTATCAGCCCAAACTCAAGTGGATTCATGATCTCCTCATTGTGGATGTTCATTCTAATGATAGAGACTGCCACCCATTCATTAGAATGTAAGTTTCTTATTAAGAGGTACTGTTTTACTCTTTGTACTTGTTGTATCCCTAACATTTAGCACAGGGCCTGGCTTATAGAAAGTGCTGAGTGAATGCTGTTGATCCATGCTTGTCCACCCTCCCAAGTTAGTTAGAGAAAGTCTTGACTTTCTCTTGGCTTTGCAAGTGCACAGGTTATTTATTGGTTATTCTTCACTCAACCATGTGACCAGCTAGCTTTCCTTTTTAAAAAAAATTTCCTTTTGTTTTTATATGTTTCTTTGATGACATCCTTTATTCTTGTTCTTCTTTATACTTTCTTATTTTTTTGTGTGTATTGCTTTGCAATTTTGAGTCCAACTCTGTATGTTATTCTAATAAACATTATACGTACATACATATATACGTATTTTTATATATAAATGTGGGAAAGAAGGCATATATAGGTTAGTAGTTGATGTTTTCTCTGCTACTGCTTTTGGTATTTCTAAAGTTCTGAGGTTATTTCCACACTTTTGTTATCTTTGCTTCCTTCAAATAGCTTGTGAATCAAACCTCTCAATGTCCTCCCTATTATGTCATACCCACTATGTATATTATGAAAGGGATATGATTATATATTATGAAAAATTGAATTAAGTAACTCAGTCTTAGTTACAAGAGAAGATATAAGTCACTGCTAAGCAGATAATATCATACGCTGAACCCACAGAGATATTATCCTATTTGAAAATGGCTAATGAGGTATCTAAGGTTTTACCTGTAAGTTCCCTTCTAGCTCTTAGTCCTAGGAAACTTGGGATCTTCTCTTAAGTATGTTTTTAGATCGATGGGCACTTACGGTTTTTTTCCTCTTTAGTGTCATTTTAATTTCCTCTATAAGCTCACCCAAGACTGTGATTTCAGTATTTAAATTTGGTGTCTCCTCTTTCCTTGATGGTGAAAAGTATTCATTATAGAAATATTTGCAGATCTTTTCCTCTTTTCTTCTGTTGGTTGTATTTCAGTTTTTATCCTTAAAAATTCTCAAGGTGACTGCTTATTTGGTTCTCTTGACAAACCTTCTTTAAACTGGTGATGGTGCTCATAATCTTCTGCAATCCTTCTCTCTAAGATCTAATAACTGATTTTATATTCTAAACTAGTGCTTCTACTGACTTTTATATCTCCTTAAGCCTAATGAGAACTTTTAAGCTTAAGTGAAGGCTTGGTAAAGAAGCTAAAATATACTCCAATGAGGTCAAAGACATATTAATATAGTCATAGCAGAAATTTTCATGGTAGGAAAAAAAAGCAAATAGTCAGCATTTATATGGGGAATGGCTGAACAAATTGTGTTATAGATAGGTAGATAGAAAAATTAAATGTTTGCTATGTATTAAGTACTATGCTAATCTCTAGAGATACAAATAAATGTGTTATTCTCTGCTATTAAGGAATTTACATTTTAATGGAAGATAATACGTAAAGGAGGGGAGTATGGCTGGAGATGTCTGAGAAGTGATCCAGAGGCCTGGTACTAAGTACGGTCAGGCCAAAGTTCTTGTAACAAATCCCAAGGAAGTTCCAGGAAAGGGAGCCTAATTTTCCAGTGGGGAAGGAGTAGACATGGAAGCCCAAGTGCCACCTGAAATATAGCTGGAGATATCTAGGAATAGTAATGTAATGATGTATTAAAGTGAGGTAAGAAACAGAAAACATGAGGAATTGAGAGCAATTTGAGAAGGATTTTTGAATGGCTGAGGAGTAAAATATGCAGAGCCAAGAGAACAAGATACACAATTATTATATCATTGAAAATAGCTCTAGGAGACTTAAGAATCAATCAATCCATCAGAATCAGATCAGTGCAATGACTAATTTTATTTCTAGAGGACCAATGCTGAGATGCACCTCCCTGATCTTTTTTTCATATTTTATTATTTAATATTTTAGTTTTCAACATTAATTTCTGCAAGATTTTGAGTTGCAAATTTTCTCCCCATTTCTACCCTCCCCCTACTCCAAGACGGCATATATTCTGATTGCCCAATTTCCCAGTCAGTCCTCCCTTCTGTCACCTCACTCCCCTATCCCTTTACCTCTTACTTTCTTGTAGGGCAGGATAGATTTCTATGCCCCATTCCCTATGTATCTTATTTTCCAGTTGCATGCAAAAATATCTTTTTTTTTTTGAGCATCTGCTTTTAAAACTTTGAGTTCCAAATTCCCTCTTCCCTTCCCACCCACTCTCTCTAAGAAGGCAAGCAATTCAACTTAGGCCACACATGTATCATTATGTAAAACACTTCCACAATAATCATGTTGTACAAGACTAATTATATTTCCCTCCATCCTATCCTGTCCCCCTTTATTCAGTTTTCTCCCTTGACCCTGTCCCTTGCCTCCTTCCCTGATATGAGCTCCCTTCTATCATCCACGCTTTTTTTATCCCCTTCGCCCTATTTTCCTGTGGGGTAAGATACCCAATTGAGTGTGTATGTTATTCCCTCCTCAAGTTGAATCTAATGAGAGAAAGATTCACTCATTCTTTTTCACCTGACCCCTCTTCCCTTCCAACAGAACTGCTTTTTCTTGCCACTTTTATGTGAGATAATTTACCCCATTCTATCTCTCCCTTTCTCTCTCTCTCTCTCAATATATTCCTCTCTCACCCAGTA
>CM053625.1:234927857-235036485 GCA_028646595.1 Phalanger gymnotis
CAGCATTTTTTTGGGGGTCTCCTTTAGCAAGTTGTTGACTTGTTTTTCATGGTTTTCTTGCATCACTCTCATTTCTCTTCCCAGTTTTTCCTCTACTTCTCTAACTTGCTTTTCCCAATCCTTTTTGAGCTCTTCCATGGCCTGAGCCCAATTCGTATTTTTCTTGGAGGCTTTTGATGTAGGCTCTTTGACTTTGTTGACTTCTTCTGGCTGTATATTTAGATCTTCTTTGTCAGCAAAAAAGGAATGTAGAGTTTCAGTTTGAGTCCACATTTGAGTCTGAGTTTGTTTTCACTGCCTGTTCATGTTCCAGCCAACTACTTGACCCTTGAGCTTTTTGTCAGGATATGACTGCTTGTAGAGTAGAGAGTACTTTGTTCCAAGCTTTAGGGTCTAAGCACTGCTGTTTTCAGAGCTACTTCTACTTTACCCAGGCTCTGTCACCACAGTGCTCCTCCTTCCCCCAAAACCGCCAACCAGGATTGCAATATAGATCCAAGCAGGGCACAGCAAGAGAATCTGCCTTTGTGCCCACAAAGTGCTCCTTGCACTCCCTCTCTGATCTGCTGCAAGATTCCTCCCACCATGTGAGCCAGGGACTCAGGAAGCAGCTGGCGCTGGAGCTCTGGAAGCAGCCTCAGGAGTTTCCTGCTGCTGCCACCCACCTCCACCACCCCCAGGGCTGGTGACTGGACTGCTCTGAACTCCAGTTTCCCTCTAACCTGCTCTTTGGTGTTTGTGGGTTGAGAAGTCTGGTAACTGCCATAGCTCACTGATTTATGGTCCCAAGGCCTGTTCTGGCTGGCTGACTCTCAGTCTGGTCTGTCCTGATGTGGCCCAAGCTGGGCTGCGCTCTGCTCCCAGCACTGTGCAATAGACCCTTCCCAACGATCATCCAGGCTCTCCTGGGCTGGAGACCTGTTTCCCTCTGCTGTTTCATGGGTTCCACAGCTCTCGAATTTGTTCAGAGCCATTTTTTACAGGTGTTTGGAGGGATTTGGGGGAGAGCAAGTCCCTGCTTTCCGGCCTCCATCTTGGCTCCACCTGATACTGGAAAACTTGACAGCATGGTACAACTTGCTAGAGCTTAAGCTCCACTGGAAACACTTTTAGAACCCCAACGTTGCCTTTCAGCTACTATTAGGTATTACAGTAGTACCTGAATGACAATGACACTGGCCTTCTTGCATATGACACACTATCTCTTCATTTGAGGGCATTTTCACTTGCTGGCCTCTTTGCCTGAAACACTCTACCTCCTCGTCTCCATCTCTTGGCTTCTCTGACTTCCTTCGGGTCTTAGATAAAATCTCACTTTCTACAAGAAGGCTTTCCTAGTCCTCCTTAATCTTAGTGCCTCCCCTGTGAGACCCCTTCCTAATTTAGCCTGTATTATTTATTTTTGTTTGTTTACATGTTGTCTCCCCCTATAGACGAAGAGTTCTTTGAGGGTAGGGATTGTGTTTTGCCTTTCTTTGTATCCCCAGTGCTTAGCCCGTTGCCTGGCATATAGTAAGTAGGTGCTTAGCACATGCTAACAGACCAGCTTCTAACAATCTAGACAGTTTATAAGTATTAAATGTTAGCACTATAAATGTTGGGGCAGCTACATGGTACAGTGGATAGAGTTCCACGTCTAGAGTCAGGAAGACCCAAGTTCAAATCTAGCCTCAGACCCTAGCTGTGTGACCTTGGGCAAGTTACTTAGCCCTGTTTGTCTCAGTTTCCTCCTCTATAAAATGAGCTGGAGAAGGAAATGGCAAACCACTCCAGTATCTCCGCCAAGAAAATGCCAAATAGGGTCATGAAGAGTCAGACATGACCAAAATGACTCAACAACAACAACAACCATAAACATTGGAACATTAGTGACCATTGTGGGATGGTTCTTGACCAGGTAGTGGTTGGTCTAAACAGCCTCTGAGGTAAATTCCAATTCTGAAGTTTTGTGACTGATTCCATGATTCTAGGTTGAGGTCATGAATAGACTTGTTAGTTCTTGAGAAGTTCCAGTGGCATCGAAGATTTGGAGGTGCAGGTGGGATAAGAGGGTACCAGTGTTTCTTAATGCCCTAAGAGACCAACGATGCTTTTCACTTGTGAGGCAGCAGAAGAGCTAACTACTTACCGGGAACATAGTTGCTAGGGTCCAAATCTTAGTGTAGACGACTTTAGTTTTATTCAGTTCTCATTTTTCAGAGTCAACAACTTATTTAAACAAGTTCAATTGGAAAGTCTGTAATTATCCTCATTTTTATCTTCCCATCTTGATCCTTTGTTCTAACCCGTTTATGATCTGACTGTACATAGACAGCTGGCTTTGAAATGACTCCCACATCAGTAACCTACTGTTTCCTGTCTGGTAAGATGTAGTCAGTTTCACTTTTTGTGATGTTAGATGTTTGTTAGGTCTAGCGCTTTCCAACTCTTCTATATATATGCAAATGAAAATGAAAATTTTTAAAAAACAGCTTTTATAATTTATGCAGCTTGTCCCAAAGGTATTAATGCAGTTCTAAGATTTAGTAGCTACATGAAGTCTTTTGGGACATGCTGTATTTAACATGCCATTGAAGTTAGAAAAATAAATATTTTGTGTGATGAAATGAGCATCATTCCCAGTTTAATTTGGAGAATCTTTATAATGTAATATGTATTATGATAAATAATATAATAAAGTATCACAATAACTCATTTTTATATTTAAAATTCACAGATTACTTGCATAGCAATAGCCCTGTAAGGCTGCATTATTGAGACCCACTTTGCAGAAGGGAAACTAATGCTCAAAGTGATTGTCCCAAGGTCCCACAGCTATTAAATGGTGAATTGGGGTCATGAATCCAGGTCTTCTGATGCTGTCTATGGCTTTTTTCTACTGTATGACAGCTTCTTCTTTTGGGCTTAATATCTTCAAAAAATCACTGTTACATGGCAAATTCTGTCACTGAAAATATTACCTATTTTAGTTTAGTGTTTCTTAGGCAACTAAATCTTGCAGTACACTTGGAGTGAGGAAGCACTGAGTTTAAATCTGGCCTTAGATGCCTATTGGGTATATGGACCAGGGCAAGTCACTTAGCTTCCTTGTGTCTCAGTTTCCTCATCTGTAAACTGGGGATAATAATAGCACCTACCTCCTAGAGTTTTTGTGAGTACCAAGTGAGATATTTGTAAAGCACTATATAAATTCTAGCTATCATTTAAATTTTTAAAAAAATATTATTTCATTTTTTTCCGATTACACGTAAAGACAATTTTTAACATTCATTTTTTTTTTTTTAGAAAATTTGAGTTCCAGATTTCTCCCTCTCTCTTTACCTCTTCTCTCCCTGAGATGGTAAACAATTTGATACAGGTTATATATGGGCAATCATGCAAAATAGATTTCCATATTAGTCATGTTGCAAAAGAAGATACATACCCAAAGGGGGGAAAAACCATGAAAAGAAATAAAGTGAAAAATAGTCTGCTTTGATCTGCATTCAGACTCCAACAGTTTTTTCTCTGGAGGGGGACAGCATTTTTCATCATGAATCCTTTGAAATTGTCTTGTATCACTGTATTGCAGAGAATTAAATGCTAGCTATTATGATATTATTATTCTCTTACCCATCAGCCTCACTGGTGCCCTATTTAGGATGTGAGATCACGGCCCTTGTTGAGAATCCTGAGATACACTTCATGCTCCTGAATCCAGAGGATCACTATACCAGTTCTGGTCTGACCAGATTACTCTATAGTATATATGACCCCAGATAGTGACTGTGTTGGCTTACTGCCTCAAAAGTCTAAACCCATCCCATAGAGTGGAGTGTGTGTTATAGACCCCTGTGGCAGTCTAGTGAAGGCTGTGGACCCCTCCCTCACAATAATGATTTTAAATAATTGAAGGAAATGTTAAATTTCAGTTAGAGATTAGCAAAAATATTTTGTCCCATCTAACTTCATGTACCTCCTGAAATTTATCTATGGACAAGAACCCTTCTCTGCCTTAGGACTTCTTGGTCCAGAGCTCTTTCAATCTCTACACTTTGAGGGTCATGATCTACCACCATCTGCTTTCCTGACCTTTCCTTGTTCCTTCTCCAATGAGACAAAGTAAGCTCATGAAAGTTTATTGAAGACTTTTATGCATATATAAGATTAAGACGTGAGCAATCAGAGGGCTGAAAATGGCTTGATCAGCGACTTGAAGTGGCCCTACTCTTGCCTAAAGTTTCCAAGAGTTCACCCTACCCATCCTAATGTCTTATGGAGGCATCATCCTAAAGAGTTATTCTTCATTTCTGGTTTTCTTAGGAGAAATTAATCTGCCGCAAGCTTTATCCTTCCTTGGGTTGGATAATGTATTGATGAAGGCCCCTCAATAGCAGAGCTCTTATTGGATAGGATGTCAAATTTAATAACTTTCCTTTTCTTGCTCTTATTTTTTTTAATCTGTTTTATCATTTTAGGTAATCATAGGAGTAGACTTAGGAGGTTTACCTTTGACTATGCAAGGGGAGAAAAAGATCCAAGACCTTATTGGGGATAAATGTAAAAATGTAAAAAAAAAATGTAAAAATGTAAAAATGTAAAAAAAAAATCAGAAAACCTGGGTTCTAGTCCCAGTTCCAGGCAGTGGGTCATTGTGAGATATTGGATAATTCATAACCCATCTAGACTTCAGATTTCCTATGCATTAAATGTGATTAGAGCACAAGGGTGGGGAATTTGCAGCCTCGAGGCCACATGTGGCCCTCTAAGTCCTCAAGTGTGGCCCTTTGACTGAATCCAGACTTCACAGAACAAATCGTCATTAGATTAAAGGATTAAAGAACCTTGGAGCCTGTTTCTTGCTACCCCACTCCCTTAGAGGTCCCCAGCCATCACCACGATCTTTCTTTTTCTAGGGACTTGGACTTGCACGTCCCCAGGTCCAGGATCCTCAGGTTTATAATACTACCACCCCTCCAGCCAACTTTAAATATGCTTAGCACCATTATAAGGGACTTAATAAATGCTTATTCCCTTCCCTTCTAAAAACCAATGAGTCATATCAATTATCTTAAACAATAATAACTAACCACTCAAAGCTATCTAGAAGTTTACAAGGTCATTGTTTTTCATTCCAAGCTTTCAATGCAAAAAAGCTTGGGAGCCACTGATCCAGAGCAGTGGGTCCCAATGTTGTATAAGTTTTGTCCTTCCTTTGTCCTTTTTGAAAAAAATTGTTGTTCTGAGAACGCTTTTTAACAATAACAATGAGCCCTCAGGGTAATTTAATATACTACCAGCGTCATTTTTTTAAACAATTATTTACTTTAAGGCACCATTAACAAATTTTTGATGTGAACCCCTTGCACCATTGTCATGAACTTTGCAGACCATTAAATGGGTTCTATTGATCTACAGCATACTATATACATTTCCCACTACATATTACGATGCTTCTCGTTTTTTTCATGTATAACATTAGGGGATTAGACTGCATGATTTCCTCAAGATCTAAAATTCTATGATGCTCAGTATATGTCTACTACAAGAGGTATATGAGAGTGCACATCTCCCTTACAACTTTCTTAGTAAGGACTGGAGCAAGGAATTCATTGAGTCTTTTCTCAATATAAGAACTACTGAAACAGAAATAATTAAGGCTATGGTTACTTATAAGATGTATTAGGATAATGCAATATTTGGCTTATATAGAATGTTTCAGAGCTGGAAAAGACCTTAAAAATCCTTTAGTCTATCCTCATTTTATAAATACAAAATCGGAGGTCCAGATGAGTTATGAATTATCCGATATCTCATGATGCTCCCCTGGAACCCAGGTTGCCTGATTTCTATTGATGTTTAGCCTAAAGAAAGTCTGAAATCTTTTTCTCAGCTTGCATAGTCAAAGGTAAACCTCCTAGCGCCACCCCTAAAAATATAAAAGATGTAAGGCGAAGAAAAGGAACGTAATTAAGATTTGCCATCCTATCCCATGAGAGTTTTGCTACTAGGGTGCCTTCATCAGCCTGTTCTCTGACCTGGAGAAGGACAAAGCTTGTGGCACATGAATTTCCTCTGAGAAAACCAGAAATGAACATCGCTTTTCATCAGGGTTGAGTCAACTCCTCTGAAAGCACCTAGGAGTAACCAACCCCATTTCCATTATCTGTGAATAAGTCGGCGAGTTGCTAAATAGCACCTATGGGTGAACAAAAGCGTGGAATTGCAGTTTTTTCTAGAATTTTAAGTGTCATGTCATTCACGGCATAGGACGATTTATCAGATGAATCTCTGTGTCCTGAAAGAGCTGCTTCATCCCTGATGAGGGACTGGAGGTGACAGAGAAATTGGCTTACTCTGGCTCATCATTGGATTGAGTTCCCAATGATTCCACTGGTACAAAATCCGAAGTAACAGACCTGATTGTGATCAGAACTTTTTGTTCTTTGTGTTGTTTTCGTTTCTGGGGCCTTGGCTGAATTTTCCTCTAGAAATCTGTGTGTTCTGGGTATAGATTTGGCTTAGGGAAAGCCACCCATCTGGATCTGTTTGATTTTAAAGTATGATCTTATATTTAAAATTAGAGCTTCCCATGATGAATGCGGGTCCTATTGATGTGTTTCCTTTCCTCTCTCCCCCTGCCCGGCGTGCACGGAGGCATTCAGAAAGCTTCCGGGGCTTAAAAAAATAACATCAAGGAGGTATACTATATGTGAAGCCATTTGTTGTGCTGAAATATGTTGATTTCAAATCTCTGGCAAGCTAAGCGCTGAGTTGCCTTGCAACTAAAGATTGTGGAAATCTCATTATTCTGATTGAGCCTAACCATTTGCCTATTTTTAAAAAGCTTTTTTTAAAAGCGACTTGCATCACGCTAAAGGACCCCAGACTAGTGTAGACTTTAAGTTGTTTCGCCTGTTTTTCAGTAGTTTTTCCTATTTCTTTCTTTGCTGTCAGGTCATTGCCCACCACTTCTTATTGCTAACAGTACCTCTCTCTCGTAACTCTCTTCCTAACGTCTGCTGCTTGTCATATGCTGTGGTAAACCAGATAATCCGGCTTGTTAGAACTTCGTGTAAAGTAAAGAATAAATGGGTTCTGAGTTTCAGGGAATGGACTTGCATCTTTTTTACTTTATTGTGTTGTTTTAGTTGTATCCAGCTCTTCATGACCTCATTTGAGGTTTTCTTGGCAAAGATACTAAAGTGGTCTGTCATTTCCTTCTCCAGCTCATTTTAGAGATGAATAACTGAGGCAAACAGGTTAAGTGACTTGCCCAGGGTCACACAGCTAGGAAGTATCTGAGGCTGGATTTGAACTCCTCCTGACTCCAGGCCTGGTGCAAGGCACTTTATAATTATTATCTCACTTGATCCTCACCACACCCCTAGAGGTAGGTGCTACCATTATCTATATTTTACAGATGAGGAAACTGAGGCAAACAGAGGCTAATTGACTTAGCCAGGGCCACACAGCTAGTAAGTGTCTGATGCTGGAACTCACCTAAGTAGGCCCACAGAGCTTGGGGAAGGGTACAACTGAACCGTGTGTGTATTTTGGCAAGTCTTGCCTGGGAGGGTCACCAGGGAACAAGAGAGGTGACCGCTATATGTCTTTGTCTTTCCTCCCCAGACAGTCTACCTTTTGTACCTGTTTGGTCCCTGCCCAAGAGTTGGGTGGGTATTCACTGGAAGGGTGAATCTCTGTTGATCAACAATTTTCTTGCCCCAGCTCCATATCTGTAAAGATAATTTTTCTGAGTCTTCACTCTATACCTCTATGGTTGTGTTCCAGAGCCCCAGATGTTACACCATGGCCGTCAAGCCGTCTCTTCCGGTTGTTGTCACTGTACGTGCCTCTAATAACCTCCTTCCCCTGCCAATGCCTGTTCTGGGTTGCTGCTTCCAACATGCCGTAGGCTGGGAAGCCAGATAACCAGGGCTATTAATCACTGAGAGAGAACAGGAATAAGGAAATAGCCTCTGAGGAAGCAGCTAAGGACTTCTCTTGAAGAATAAAGTTCATGATTTTAATACAAAGACTTCTGATCTATGATTTGGGGTTCCATTTTGGTTACGTCAGATTGTGTCCAGGGGGGTTGTGTCTGACTGCTGAGTAAGCAGGCTGTCACTGCAGTGAAAGTAAAGAAAAGCCAGAAATCACTCTGGGGGATGGACTGCTCCTTGATTTCCTCTGCTGCTTACTCTCCGTGTAACCTTAGGTAAGTCCCTTAGCCTCTCTGAGACTCATATTACTTATCTGTAGAATGAACAGATTGTTCCTTCTGGCTCCAGATGTACGGCCCAACTCGGTTTTGATTCTAGGAACACCCTCCAGGAGAAGCTTTGGTACTCAGCACCTCATTGCTTTCCGAGGTCTCTCCCCTCTGAGTTGGAAAGCAGAAAAAGTCCTCCCCAAACTTCCTTTTAATTAGATTCTAAACTCCTCGAGGGCAGCAGTGGAGAGCGTGCTGGAGTCAGCAAGACCAGAATTCAAATCTGGGCTCAGGCACTTACTACCTCTGTGACCCTGGGCAAGCCACTTAATTCTATTGGTCTCAGTTTCCTCATCTGTAAAATGAAGAAAGACATGGTAAACAACTCCAGTGTCTTTGCCAAGAAAAGCCCACATGGGGTAATGGAAAGTTGGGCACCACAAGACTGAACAACAACCTCCTCATTACTTACACATTACTTACAAGGATTGTTTTATTATTTGCATCCCCAAGGTTTAGAACTATGCCTTTTCCTCCCTTTTAATCCCTACTCCACCAGTCACCAATTGAGTGAAGCAGGGCTGCGTGGTTGCTTCCATGCTTTCTAGAGTGATGTTTTCAGAGATGTTGTCAGGCTCCTTCAACAAGAATGAAAATGGCCTTAAGGTCAGCTACTGCACTGATGGTAAACTATTTGACTTGAAAAGGCTACAAGCCAAGCCCAAAGTAGAGGGAGAGTTGGTGCTCAAACTTTTGTTTGGAAGCGTTTGCCTCTAAGGCTCTGCCTCTTGTGCTAATTTTGGCCTGACAGTCAATACCAAGAAAATAGGGATCCTCCACCAGCCAGCAGCACCACACCACTAGTCACAGTAAATGGAGAAACTTTGAACACTGTGGGTAAATTCACTTACCTTGGCAGTATACTTTCCAGGGACATTCACATAGGTGATGAGGTTGATGCATGTGCTGCCGGAGCTAGCCAAGTGTTTGGGAGACTCTGTAAGAAAGTGTGGGAGAGAAGAGGTCTTAGGCTGCCTACCAAACTGAAGGTCTGCGGAGCTGTCGTGCTGACCTCCTTGTTGTATGTCTGTGAAACCTGAACAATGTCAGTGCCATGCCAAAAAGTTGAACCTCTTCTTCTTGAATTGTCTTAGGAAATGATGAGTCAGAAGAGAGTGCTTGAATCAGATGGAGCAAGCAGAATGGGAGATAGGAGATAAGACCAGGATGTGACCAGTCAGAAAAGTGATCAAAGAAGATGATGACCTTTGCACCTTTTCTAAAAGATTTCTCTTGCCTAGTGGTTGAGTGGGGAAATGATGTGCATACAAACAGTGTCCTACAGGTTAAAAATAATATTAAGGGTTGCTTTTCCAATACTTTGTGAAGCCCTATAGTTTATTTTGTAACTTGAAGGTGCCCTAAAATCCTTTCCCCCCTTGTCTTGAACCTGTACCAAAAGAATTGCTTTTGTCTCTCTTATCCTGTGTTCCCTGGCGGGGAGGGGAGTTCCTTTAATTTTTAAACTGTATCCTTCTGCCCTATCTTTAAATCCTTAAACCATAAAGAATTCCCTTTGTCTCCCTCATCTCATCCTGTTTTTAACCCCTATAAAACTTCTAAAACTATATCACCATTCTGAAACCTCTATAGAGGCATAACTCTCCCAAATTTCGGTGTCTCACTTAGCTTTCTTGCTCAGAAGGCCCATGATGCTTTTTCATGTAAAATACAGAGCTCTCATTGGCTTAAAGAGAAGCTCTAAGTGGATTCTTTCACACCTGAACCAAGCCCTCCCAACTTTAAAACTCAACAGAAGATTCTGACAATTACCTGGTAAGATAAGGTACTGAACACTGAGGTCCTCTCTCAAACTGATCTGCCAAGCATTCAAACTCTATTTCCAAGAGGGAAACTCCAAAGGTTTGGCTACCTGCCCTCAATACCAAATTCACACTTACCTAAAAGACTATTTTATGGAGAACTTGCACAAGGTGCTCACGTGGAGGTCAGAAGAGGTGGTACAAAGAAACTCAATTCTCTCCGAAGAACTTTAGTAGGCATTGTGAGACATGGGAGGTGCCGGTGCAGGACCACCCAGCATGGCATGTCTGCATCAAAGAAGGCATTGTATTCCACCAGCAAAGCAGAATCGAAGTAGCTTAAAGCAAATGTGAGTGGTGCAAATCCGGAGACTTCCTCGCAAATGATCTATAGCACTAGGCCTTCTGATTTCAGATTGGACTGATCAGCCGCAGTTGATCACTTTGTAGCCTGACCCCAACATCTGGATGTCATTGGTTTTCTTTAAAGAACACAAATGACAACAACAACCCCCACACCCCACCTTCATGATCAGGAAATTTGTTTTGCTTGTGACTGTTCTGTCAACAGTATTTTGCTTATGTAAATCATAAATAAAAACTGCCTTCTTCAAGGCCCAACACCCTTCTCCCATTGGCGAGTTCCACCTGGAGTTTCTATTTTGTGAAGGGGCCCAAGTTGGTCTGACTTCATTCATTTCTTAGCCCTGTTCCTGACTTTCTGGATTTCCAAATCAACCCTCTCCCACTCTTAGATGTCTTTTGGGAGTCATTTTCCCCTGTTAGAATGTAAGTTCCTTGAGGGCAGGGATTATCATTTTTTTTGCTTATATTAAATACTTTTTGTTTAAAGTTTAATAAATGCTTAAAGCGTAATAAATGCTGTTTCCTTCCCTACTGACTAGATCTATCATTGTATGAGGGCAGCTAGGTGGAGCAGTTTGTGTGACCCTGGGCAAGTCACTTAATGCTGTTTGCCTCAGTTTCCTCATCTGTAAAATGAGCTGGAAAAGGAAATGGAAAACCATTCCAGTATTTTTGCCAAGAAAACCCCAAATGGAGTCACAGACATTACTAAAAATGACTGAACAACAACAAAAATGACCCTATGATCTTATGATGGGAGACCATCAGAAGCTACAAAGCATTAAAAGGCCAATTACTGCCTCCTGGAAACATTCTGCCTAAAATAGCTAGAGATCTTTCACTGTAAACTTTGTTATAAATGAAAACTGAAAAGGGAGCTTGGAAAGGAAACTATGTGGTGTGTTTCTTGCCCTGTTTAGGGAGAAGGAGCCCAAATGAGCCAGCACAAACACCTGGTTGGCTTGAGGAGGCTTGGCATAAGCATTTCCTTGGTCTGGTTTCACACACTCACCAAACAGCTTTTTGTTACTATTTTGATTTTCCAAGTAAGCTTCTCTTTTGGGAAGAAAACGAGCTAAGTGGGCAGCACGAATATTAGGTCACTTAGAAATCATGAAATTTTAGCACTGATAAAAACTCCACAGGCTATCTAGCCCAACCCCTTCATTTGGACAGAAGAGGAAACTGAGGTATGGTAGAGGTATAGTAGGTAGGATAATGTGAAGGAAAGAGCAATGGATTTGGGACATAATAAACTGGGTTTGAATCCTGTGTCTGTCACTTGCTATCTCTGTGAGTTTGAGCAACTCTTCATTTTTCTGAGCCTTAGACTAGAAGATATCTCTTATGTCCTTCCAGTCCTAAATCATATGATTTCTGTAAGTGAGGTGTTCAAGGTCACACATTTATTTAGAGGCTTTTATCTATTTATTTAAGATGTCTATATCTCTCAAGATAACTTCTTAAATTTGCTTATTTGTTATAAATCCATTTTGTGTGAGTTTGGGTAGTATAAACCTAGTTTTCCCCAGGGTCTGATTACTCCTGAATAAGCTGACTATGGTAATTCTAGATTTCCAGATCTGGGAGACCAAGCTGAATATAGATCAGCAACTTTATTGTTGCTTCCTTTTTAAAAACAACTGGTAATTTTTTTTTTATCTTAGGAGCAAGTGGAAAGGAGTAGGGCCTTTTGACCTACTGAAGTGGTCTGGGGACCAGAAGAGTCTGAGAACATCTTACTCTAAAGCATTTGAGTAATCATAACTCGCATTTATAAATCACTCTTAAGAATACAAGATACTTTCCTCACAAAAACCCTGTGGTCATGAACATGAACATAGGTCATGTTCAGAACTGGAAAATCAAACCCAAGATATCTGAATGTAAGTCCAGGGCCCCTTCCACTATGTCACACTGACTCTTTTTCCAGAGGAGAAATTAGTGTATAAAATGTATAGATAATGTATAATAATGTATCGAATTAAAAAGGGAATTGCTTAAGACCATTCACTATGCAACAAGAGAACAGCTGAGCTGAGATTAGAACTCAAAACACTTCCATGATTGTGGACTAATTTTTCATTGGGGAAGATAAATCAGATCACCATTCTCACTCATTTCTATTCACCAGTACAGAAAAATTTCTGATATTCAGTGAGTCTAGAAATCTCCAAAAAGAAGGAGTAACTCCATAAAAACTGAAAGGAAAAAATAAATTTTCAACAAGGACTACAGCCAGAGATAATGAAACAAGAGCTCTGGAAAAAAGTGTTGGAAGAAAAAATGGCTTTGAAGAGAAAGTGGTGAAGCTCTCTGAAAATTAGAATGGACTAAATAGAAATTAGAGGCTCCACGAGACAGTAAGACCTATTAAAACAAAATCAAAAGACTAAAACAAAAAGAAAATGAAAGATATCTGATATTAAAAACAAATGACCTGAACAAGTCAAGCAGAGATTATTTAAGAGTTATTGAACTTCTTGAAAACCATGCTAAAACAAAATTCTGGACCCTATATTTCAACAAATCATAAATGAAAACCGCCCTCTGCAAGGCCTAACTCCCTCCCTGCATTGGCGAGTCCCACCTGGAGCCTCCATTTTGTGAAGGGGCCCAGGCTGGCCTGAATTCATTCTTTTCTTAGCCTTGTTTCTGCACTTTCTGGACTTTAAAATCTCCCTTCTCCCACTTTTCATTTCCTTTTTGTGTGTCATTTTCCCATATTAGAATGAAAGCTCCTTGAGGGCAGGGATTTTCTTTTTGCTTGTATTTGTATTCCCACTACTTACACAATACCTGGCATTGTTTCAACAATCAGGCTAGCAGCTGTTGTGGGGATGAAAGACCAACACAAACCCAACAACAAGCATGCTACCAGCATGCTGCAAAAGCCCAGGTTCTTTTGATCAGCTTTACTAAGGAAAGCAACGTTAAGGGGTTGACAAGTTTACTTTAATCAAACATACAAATATCACTCACTTAGTTCAGGGGAAAAAGCCAGCACCCTGAACTTCAGAGCAAAATACAAACAAATCACAAACATCGACAGACAGACCAAATACAATTCACAGTTACCAACATCTAAGTTCAGCCCAGGAGCTCATAACAAGGGCTGGCCCAGAGTCACACTAGCCACCACTGCTGTGGGTAAGAGCTCCTGAAAAGAGAAAGCCAACCCCTGGTTTTATATCTTTTTCAGGGTCAAGGGTAAGTCACACATGCGACTCACCTACATGACCTAGAATCATCACAAAGAATCGACTTAAATTTACGTGGTCTAAAAGCCTCTGATGTCCCAAACATGTCACTCAAACTCATGTGTAAACTAGGCCCTCCCCTGAGGCAAGGAGGTCACCAAGGACTCCCAAATCTAATCAAGGAAACAAAGGCCAAACTATTCAAGGGCACTTGGTTGAACTGAGGGCTAAGAGCCCATTTTGTTTACCGACATGCAATATACACCTTTTCAGAAGCAGCTGTTAGCTGCATATTGGGATTTGGTAGAAACTGAGCAACAGACTCTGGGTCATGAAGTGGTATTAAGGCCTGGAATTCCAATTATGACTTGGGTAATAAGTACCACAGCTTCTCACAGAATTGGACATGCACAAGAGGCGAGCATAATCAAATGGAAGTGGTATATTCAGAATAGGTCGAGAGCAGGCAAAAGTGGAGTTTCTGTTCTACATGAATCTGTGGCAAACATTGACACTGAGAGGAATGAAAAGCCCCCTGAACCTAAGCAACAGATGGTATCATCCTTAGTGAAATGGAATAATGGATATGATGGACTAAATAAGGAACAGAAGAAACATGCTTGGTTTACTGATAGGACAGCAAAATATTTGGGACACAAGAGACATTGGAAAACAGTAGCCTATAACCCCTGTACTAGGTGAACTCTGGAAAGTTTTGGGATAGGTGGAAGTAGCCGATATGCTGAACTGATGGCAGTGCATCAAGCCATCAAAACAGAGAAAGGAGGACAGTGTCATATATTTACTGATTCATGGGCAGTAGCTAATGGGTTAGCTACATGGATGCCTATGTGGAGGAATCAGAATTGGAAGATTCATGGCAAACAAGTTTGGGGTAAAGAGTTATGGGAAAATATATGGGATATGTCTTTGGTTACAGATTTGTCAGTTTTTCACGTTGATGCTCACTCAACCCTGACCATACCAGAACGTGAGTAAAACGCACACGTGGATTGACTAGCAAAGATTGCTACTGAATGTATTGTCCCTACTCCAACTCCAACTGATGACCTAGATTTAACAAAATGGGTCCACCAGACAGCTGGCCATTTAGGGGCCCAGAGCAGAGGCCCTGGTTGATAATCCCTTCTTCTGGGGGCTTAAGCTGATAAGCCTGGCTCTGGAAGACTGTGCTGAAAGAGTGAATGCCTTGAGATTATATTGTATGACAAGTTTTGAAACAGGAGTGGAGAATAACACCCCTGAAGAATTGACAGGATCTGGAATCACTGGTGAGGAGAGAGAAGCAGAAGATGGTGGCCAGGAAAACTGCCTATGTGAGAAGTTTAGAAAGGTAAGAGTTGTGAGCTGCCTGCATCAGGATTTCAGCAGAAGCCAAGAGGGGCCAGCTGGAGGACAAGGAACCCAGGAGCTTGGAATTCAGCTCTGGGGCAAGACGGAAACTTTGCAGCAAGGGGCTGTGTGCCTTTCTGCTGCCTCCACCTTGGGGTGCTTGGGATCCAGGACGGAGGGTGGATTTGTTTTTGTTGGGGTGGGGGAAGTGCCTTAGACCCCCCAGGGACCCCACCCTGTTGGCTTTGTCACCTAGCAGCCCCTCAGGACTTGGAACTGGGGACTGGAACATACTGGGGAGAACAGACCCTAACAGAACTTTGTTTGGACTTTGGGTGCCAAGTGGAAGCCTGCAATGGCAGTTTGGGGAGAAGGAGACATCCCCAAGAGAACTCTATTTGTTTGTTTGTTTGCTTTAGGACTTTACTAACTAAAGCATGCCTGTGACTGGGGGTACTGGGAAAAAGCCTGCAATGGCAGTGTGATGCTAAAGAAGTACTTTATTTGGACACTCTGTATTAGCTAAAGAGATCAACTTGCTTTGACCTATGGGTGGACATTTGAATTGTAAACAAATATTTTGGGAATGATTGATTGTAGAGATTAATTTGCTGGGACCTAGGGGTGGGTCACATTTGTATTGTAAACAAGTATTTGGGAATGACACTGAATGATATGTTTTGCTTTGTTGTGAATGATATGTTTTAGTTTCCTGCTTGATTGCATCACAGTATACAATGTATCTATTTTGTTCCAGGATCTATGGCCATTTAATTTAAATTAGGCCATGGAACCTGGAAAGGGGTGGAGTGCATTGGGGATCCTTGAAGAGTTTGGCTTTTGTTTCCTTTGATTAATTAAGCGTATTTCATTGAGTCTTAATAGGTGCTAAGTCCCAGGCCCAAACCCCTATTAGGTGCTAAGCCTATCTGGGTGTGAAGCTTCCAGGGTCCTAAGGGGAGGTACTAATTCCAGAGCCAATCATAGCAGCCTAAGTTATGGTCATTCAGATGATGTTTGATGATGTCTGAAACGGTATAAGAGGAGAAGACAGAGCTATTTGCTCAGGGCTCTTATTCTTGGTGGCTCGCAGATGTAGAGACTCCAGGCAGCTGTAGTTAAGAGCCCTCCAGCTTGCCCAGATGTCCAGACTTGGTTTTCTTGGTAACTATGAATTGTATTTGGTCTGTTTGTAATTTGTTTGTATTTGCTCTGAAGTTCAAGGTGCTGGCTTTTTCCCCTGAACTAAGTGAGTGATATTTGTATGCTGGATAAGAGTAAGCTTGTTAACCCCTTAACGTTGCTTTCCTTAGTAAAGCAGATCAAAATAACCTGGGCTTTTGCAGCGTGCTGGCAGCATGCTTGTTGTTGGGCTTGTGTTGGTCTTTCACCCCCACAACAGCTGCTAGCCAGATTGTTGAAATAGGCAAATAGTAAAAACATAACAAATGCTGTTTCCTTACCCTTCCTTCTCTCCCTCCCTCTTTTCTTCTTTCCTTCCTTTGTTCCTTTGTTCATTCCTTCCTTTTTTCCTGTCCTCTCTTCCCTCAGTTACTTCTCCCTGCACTGTCCAATCCCAGATCCCAGACCAAATCCAGTTTTTTATTGCAACCATTACCTTGGCATCCTTGATTAGTCATGACCTCATCCCCCCACTCCCACCCCCCCAAATCCCCAAACTCATGTCACTTCATGGGAATGTGAGGAATGGAGTTTTCAGTTTTCATTTCCCACAAGGATGTGTAATGCTCAGTCAATAAAGAAGTAAATAACTTGAGACAAAAGAAGGTTAAATACACACAAATAATTTGGTGTGAAAATACAGCAAATTCAATAAGGAAACGAGTGATGAAGGGTCAGGGGAATGATTTAAGAAGGAGGAAAAATACTATTAACAGACTAGCCATAAGTAAAACAAATTTCCTGATTACTAAGTGGGGAGGTAGGAGTGGAAGGTAAGGGAGGAAAAGGAAAGCTAAGAACTAGAGTCTATGGTTGCATTCTCATCAATTGGAGAATTGGTATGTGAACATAATGGACTACTATCATGCCATACAAAAATTATGAAAGGAATTGTTTTAGAGAAACTTGAGAAGATTTGTATTAATAGATATAGAGTGAAATGAGAAGAACCAGGAGAATAGTTTATACAAGAACAACAACGTTGTAAAGAAAAACTACTTTGAAAGCCTGAAGAACTCCAGTCAATGCAATGACCAACCATATCTCCAGAGGACCTATGATAAAACACGCTAGTCACCTCCTGACAGCTAGGTGATGGCTTCAGGGTGCAGAAAGAGACATATATTTTCAAACATGACCACTATGTGGATTTGTTTTGCTTGATTATACTTATTATAAGGGATTGTTGGGTTTTTAAAAATGCATGGAAGGGAACAGAAGGATGTTCAGAAGTAAGCACAGATAAACAGGACAGCTTTGAAAGTAACTTGCAGAATTATTATATACTTTTAAAAAAGCAAATAGTTTAAAGTGGAGATTCACTGTTTCATATACAAAAATAAGATGCATAGATAGTGGAGTGGTGTTGGTTATGATATTTAAAGTTTCCTGAGCCCCCTTGCCATATGGATGCATAGAAGAATCAGCAGATGTCCAATGAATCACAGAATTACACTCAGAATCTCGGAGTTGGAGAGGACCTCAGAATCCCTCTACTTCATCCCATACCTGAGTAGGTATCATCTCTACAATAGCTTTAGGGTCATCTAGCTTCTGCATTAAGCTCTCTACTAAGGAGAATTAATGAAGGAATAACCTTCTCAGAAGGAGGCAGATTAAGAGTTATTTCTGACAGACAACATGGTATAAATCCTTTTGGACCATCTCCACTTGGAGAAGCATTGAACCCGAGTCAAGGGCAGCTAGGTGACACAATGGATAGAGCCTTGGATGTAGAGCTAGGAAGACTTGAATTCAAATCCAGACTCAGACACTTACTATCTGTGTGACCTTGGGAAAATCACTTAACCTTTGGCTGCCTTGGTTTCCTCAGCTATAAAATGAGGATAATGATAACACCCTGTTGTGAGGATAAAATGAGATAATATTCATAAAATGTTTGGCAAACTTTCAAGCACTATGTACATGCTAGCTATTATTTATTATTATTGTTTAGATGAGGATATGCCTTTACTTTATTAGAATTGCAGGTCCAGGAGAAAATTCTAACCCTCACCATTTTTTGTATCTCTCCTATCACTTACTCACTTGGGTCTTGAACAATCAGTGCAGGGCAGTGTATTGAAGAATGCCAGATTTGGGGTCAGGCAGTTCAACTTCCACATCTGACGCTTGCTGCGAGACCATGGGCAAGCCACCCCACCGCTGAGGGACTCAGTTTTCTTATCTGTAAAATGGGGAGAATGACACCACAGCCCTTGCCTCATAGAGCTGTCATGAGACTCAGATAATAGATGTGAAACACTTTGCAAACTCTATAAAAGCACTCTAGCAATGTCAGCTACTGTAGTCATCTGCATATATGGGGACTATAAATCCTTGGAAGACAGAGACTGTCTGTGTCTTATTCATCTTTGTATCTCCCCTTTTCTCTCCACCCCCCCCCCCAGCCTCCTTTCTTGTCTTGGCTTTAAAAACGACATCATGATCATCATGAAAATGTTGATAAAGTTTTTGATAATAAAATTACAGAAAGAGTTTCCCCTGCAGGATAGAGCCTCCAACAAATTCCAGGAGCAAAGGATGGGGCTGTAGATTTAGAGCCAGAAGGGATCTTAACCCAAATAGCTTCTTTTGTAGATGAAGAAATTGAGTTTTAGGCAAGTCATACAGACGATAAATAGCAGAGCCATGATTTGAACCCAACTCCTCTGACTCCAAATCCACCTCTTTCTACTGTATCATTCTCCCTCTTTGCTCTCATTATGCTATTATTACTCTTCCATGCTCTCAGTTATTGGCTTCCGGATATAGTGACGTGTATGTGTCTGAATTGGGCAGTTGGTGGTGGCATAGAGTGCCAGGCCTGGAGTCTTTCAGAAAGACTCATCTTCCTGAGTTCAAATCCGGCCTCACATACTTACTACTACACTACCCTGGGCAAGTCACTTAACCCTATTTGCCTCAGTTTCCCCATCTGCAAAATGAGCTGGAGAAGGAAATGGCAAACCACTCCAGCATCTTTGCTAAGAAAAGCCAAAATGGGGTCACAAAGAGTCAAAGATAATTAGAATGACTGAACAACAAAACACTTTATATTCATTCTCTCATTTGATGCCCAAGATAACTAGTTTTTGGAACGTGAGCCTGTCACTCCATAGGTCAGTGATTTTTCCAAGCTTTGTACTGTTTGCACCCCTATGTGCTTCCATTTAAGTTCCTGATAAATGTGTTGGCCTAAGAGCAAGGACAGATCCCTAGGACTCCCCACCAGAGACTACCCCTCAAGTTTACATCTGCCTATTGATGACTACTCTTTGGGTCCAGATCATTCAGCCATTTCTGAATCCATCTAACTGAATATCATCTAATCTATCCCTCCCCACCTAGTCCACATGGGCCATGAGGACAGGATGAGAGACTGTCAAATCCTTGGCTTAAATTTAGGCATGTTTACAGCATCTCCCCTAGTCTACTAGTCTAGAAATCTTATCATAAAATTAAATAAATCTAGTTGGGCATTACCTATTCTTTTTTTTAAGGTAGTACTTTTTTATTTTTTGAGGGGAGAAGGCAGGGTAATTGGGGTTAAGTGACTTGCCCAAGGTCACACAGCTAGTAAGCATGTCAAGTGTCTGAGGATGGATTTGAACTCAGGTACTCCAGAGTCCAGGGCCGGTGCTCTACTCACTGAGCCACCTAGCTGCCCTAGCATTATCTATTCTTGATGAAATCTTGCAACTTTGTAAGATTTGTCTTCCTCTTGCATCCAAAATAGTTTTAAAAAGGAAGTTATTTTTGTGGTCCTTACTATTCATTGCCAGTCTCAGCTCATTCTGAGCCTTAGGGCCCTTGAGAGTGTTCTCATGGGACCATGCCACTCTTTGGAATTCATTATCGATGACCTGCCCTTGTTTCTATCTTTTGTCCATGTCTTTTTAAAAATTTAGGTCCATAAATTTTTGCTGTATCCATATAGGTCTCTTTAGACAACTATTCCTTATCTGAAATGTTTGTGTTTTTGCCATTAGAATTTTATTCTGGAGAGCTCTGCATTCCTCTTGTGCTGACTTTCCCCCTAGAATGTTAGATCATAAGCTCCTACCTGTCCCTTCTTTGAACTCTTCAAAATATGCCCTCTCAACTGCCCCCTTGGGGCTTAGAATCTTCAAAACAATCACTGTTACACAGTAAATGTCATCACTAAAAATAGTTTCCTTTTAGAGATGTAATGGCAGTGGTGTTTCTCAGGCAGCTGGGTGGTGTAGTGCATTGAGTGCCGGACTTGGAGCAAGGAAGACCTGAGCATGACTCTTGCCTCAGATGTTTTACCGTGTCCCTGGACAAGTCAATTAAAAAAATTTCTGTGCCTCAGTTTCCTCATCTGCAAAATGGGGATAATAATGTCCCTGCCTTCCAGAGTTATTGTAAGGATCAAATGAGATAACATAGGTAAGGCTCTTTGCATACCTTAAAGCACTAAATAAGTAGTAGCTATTATTGTTATTATTATCACTAATTTATGTATTTCTCTCCTCTATCTTTAACTGTAAGCGGTCACTTCAAACCAAGGTTCCCCCCGTTTCTATTTCACAAATTCCTCCACATCAGTCACAATCAGGCCCAGGACAGCAGTTTGCTGCTTCCTCCACTCTTTGGAGAATGAAGTTATTATTAAGATAAACTAGGAATTGTCAGCTACTTTGCTTTTGGTAGGGAGGGTGCAGCAGATGTCTAGATAGTTGAAGTTTTGCATCACAACTATATTGCGCTTCTGTGCCAGGTTTGTGATCCATTTCCTGAACTCCTCATTTATTTCCTCCTTCTGTTCTCACTTCTGTTTCTTTCTCCAATGATCCTCACCCAAATGTGCTCCCCCCACTTTGGTTCCTATATCTTCTTACACGTATATATCTCCTTGAGAGGCAGAATGGGATTGTGGATGGAGGTCCAGCCTTGGAGCTAGGAATAAGGCTCCAGTCTTGCCTTTGAGGGGTATATTAACGGTGTGGCTTTACCTCTCAGTGGTACAGGCAACTCTATTAGATGATAAGTTGCAGATGAGATTCCAACCTGCAACAGAAAAAGAAATTTCTATACCAGGATTTCCTTATAGCAATGCAATCACAATCTGGTCTGTGTGTGTATGTATGTATGTGTGTATATGTATGTGTATGTGTATAACATTTATAGGGCTACTCTGTCCTACCTTTTTATACATACTGTTCCTTTTGAATGAATTCATCCAACAATCTTCTGTGTATACATACATTTATATTACATATGTACACATATATGTATGTGTATAGGTAGTTACCTATTTGTATGTGTCTATGTGTCTGTCTGTCTGTCTGTCTATCTATCTGTGTCTATCTATCTATCTATCTATCTATCTATCTACCTTTCTATCTGCGTCTATCTGCTGTCTATGCGTCTGTGTCTGTCTGTCTATCTATCTATCTATCTATCTATGTCTATCTATGTGTCTATCTGCTGTCTATGTGTCTGTGTCTACGTCTGTCTATCTATCTATCTATGTATGTCTATCTGTCTATGTGTCTATCTGCTGTTTATGCGTCTGTGTATCTCTCTCTATCATCTGTGTCTGTCTGTCTATTTGTCTATGTGTCTATCTGCTGTCTATGTGTCTGCATCTGTCTATCTATCTATCTATCTATCTATCATGTATCTGTGTCTGTCTGTCTATCTGTCTATCTATGTGTCTGTCTCTATCTCTCTCTCCCCTCTCTCTGTGTGTCTGTCTATGTCACTTGTACAAAGTACAAATTGGCCTCTATGTAGGAAAGCTAAAAGGGTTGGAAAAATGTCTCTCTTCTCTCCAGGTTATCAAAGAAGAGAATGAAGTACTCCTAGAAACTCCTAGAAAGAATAGAAGAAATACTTCAAAGGGAAAATTGAGAGAAAAGAATAATTTTAAGAGACAGAGTGAAACACTAGAAAATGTATACATATGTATATGTGTATGTATATACATATATATGTATATACATACACACACATTATCTCCTCCAATAGACAGGATGTAAGCTCCTTGAAATCAGGGATTATTTTATGTTGGTCTTTGTATCCCCAGTTCCTTGCATAGTGCCTGGTGTATAGTAGGTTTTTAATAATTACTTTTTGATTCATATTTTTCTATCTATACAGTCCTACTCTGTCCTACTTTTACACGTTCTATAAGATTCATTCAACAAACACACCTTTTTATTATAGCTGTATTATAGCCTCTTAAGTCTCATCTCACTAAGTCTCAGTGATAACAGTGATTTTGCTTTTGCTTTGTTTTGTGCATTAAAAAATAATGGGTCTCCTCATCTTGTCCAGGCTATAAGTTCAAGGACTACTCATCAGACCGATCCTACCATCAATTTAATTTAATTTATTTATTTATTTTTGCAGTTTGATACAGTTTATACATGTACTATCACGTAAGAAATATTTCCATATTAGTTACAGTTGTGAAAGAAGAAACATAAAAAAAAACCATGACAAAGAATAAAATGAAAAAATGCTTTGATCTATATTCAGAGTCCATCAGTTCTTTATCTGGATATTAGTCCTTTGTACTTGTCTTGGATCATTGTGTTGCTGAGAAGAGCTGAGTCGTTCATAGCTGATCTTCACACAATATTGCTGATACAATGTCTTTCTGGTTCTGCTCATTTCACTTGGCATCAGTTCACACAAATCTTTCCAGGATTTTCTGAAATCTGCCTGTTCATCATTTCTTATTGCACAATAGCATTCCATTTGTGTGCCACAACTTGTTCAGCCATTGCCCAACTGATATGCATCCCCTGAATTTCCAATATTTCGCCGCCACAAGAAGGGCTGCCATAAATATTTTTGTGCAGGTAGGCCGTTTTCCTTTTTTTAATGATCTCTTTGGCCTACATATCCAGCACCCATTACCAATTTTAGCACAAGTATTTGGACCTGGTCTGTTTCTGACCTGGGCAGCTTTGCCCAGCAACCTAGTTTGCTTCAGCAACCGAGTGGATCCCTGCTCCTGGGGAGTCATCGTATTAAAGCCAAACTTAGCTCAGACTTGATTGGCATAGCCCACTGCAGCTTAGAATTCCTGAGCTCAAGAGATTTGCCAGCCTCAGCCTCCCCAGGAGCTAGAATCATAACTGTGGCCGCTACTCCTGGCTTGCTTTGAGCATTTGTGTTTAAACAACTGAAGCGATGAGCTATATCACTGACTTTCTGCTTCGATATTGTCATCTACGAGTTAATGATCCTCTCTACAGCTATTATTATTATTATTATTATTGTCGTTGTTGTTTTATTTCATAACTCCTATTCTTCATGGCCCCTGATTTGTCAGATGTATGCAATTTTCTCTGTCTTTGCCCATTTTCAATTTAAATCCCTCTCCCACTAATTGGTTGGATTTTTAAAACTCCAGGCGATAGCATGTTTACCATGTTTCATCAGATGCATTCTACCTCTGGCCTTGATCCCACCATTCTTATATTTTTAATCTCAGAAATCTAAATTCCGTTCTTAGATACTATTGTATTAATTGGCTGTTCACTTCCTGAATCTGCCTTTTTGGAAGGAAGCCTCTACCTTCAATTGGCAATGGGTGATGAAAACACTACCTGTGGCCTAAATGTTGACCAGGTTGTCATAATCCACAGCAATGGTATCTAGGCGCCTTGTTGTAATATTATTTATTCCCATGTGAATTATGAAGAGTTCGTAGAAGTCACTAGATATAACAAATGTCAGGAGTCTCTCTGTCATGTTCCAGAAACATGACTTAGGAAGATGTCAGATCTTCTCATGGCTGCATTGGCACCAAAGAGCGACCATCTACCATTACTCATCTTTTCCTCTGAGAAGTGCTGATTTGATGACCTTTCTCAGCGGTACATGTGAATCCATACCATCTTTCCTTGGAGCAACAAAAGTTACTATTTTCTCTGAGGGCCCAGCTCCTTACCCTACAGGAATAACCTCATGCCTGCCTATTATTATATTATACCAAATGTTCAATTGTCTTTTTTCTTTCCTTCTCTATGTTCCTGGCACATAGTAGGCACTTAATAATTCTTGTTGACTATGTCATATCCTTCTGTCTTCTAACCTCCGAATATAGGCTAGTGTTTCTGCCTCTTAAAATTCTTCTTTTCTCTCATTTTTCCCTTTTATGTATCTCTTCCCATTCTTTCTAGGGTCATTTCATTGTCTTTGATAACCTAGAGAGATGAGAGACTTTTCTCCAATCCTTTTACCTTCTCCAGTAAGAAAACCAGCTTCTGATTTGTACATGTGTATCTGTCTCTTGGCACTGGGTCATTGAGAAATTCCCCTTGGCCTCCATATTTGCTGGAAGCTAACCATTCTCATTGGTAGCTACTGTGGCTAATGGCCATGACCAATCACCATTCTGGGTGGTGGGATCAGATACTTTAGTCTTTTGAGTGAGACTTTATTCTATTGGGTTTCCTACTTTTTCTTGAGAAATGATGTTCCTTTCCTCAGTTTCCTTTGCTTGATAAGTAGATTCCCAAGAGAACCAAAATACAAATAAAAATTGCCTTCAGCTGTTTCTTTAAGGCTTTGCCATGCTAAACATTGCCAGTACTTTCACTATTTTTTTTTTTAGCCTGCTTTTAGGCTTCTTTACCATCCTGGTCACCCTCTTCTGAATGCTCTCTATTTTGTCTAGTTTTTAAGTAAGAAGCAAACTTTCAGCCTCTTCTCACCTCTTCTTACCTCTTCTTATTCATTCCATAACAATTCAATCCAAAAAAATATTTCACAGCATCATAGAATCTTGGAATTGGAAAGGAATTCAGAGGAATCTAGACCAATCCATACCTGAACAAGAAGCCCCTTTAAAATATACCTGACATTGTGGGGTTGCCCATCAATTGGGGAATGACTGAACAAGTTGTGGCATTGTGCTATAAGAAATGACAATCAAGATGATTTCAGAAAAACCTGGGAAGACTTACATGAACTGATGCAGTTAAGTGAACAGAACCAGGAGAACATTTTACACAGAAATAGCAATATTGTTTGATGAAGAACTGTGAATGACTTAGCTGTTCCCAGCAATACAATGATCCAAGACAATCCTAAATGACTCATGATAAAGCATGCTATCCTCCTCCAGAGAAAGAACTGATGTGGACTGAATATAGACTGAAGCATATTATTTTTCATTTTCTTTCTTTATTTTAAAATTTGTCTTCTTGTATAAAATTACTAACATGGAAATGTTTTACATAACTGCGCATGTATAACCTATATCAAATTGCTTACTGGAAGGGGAGGGGAGGAAAGGAAGAAGGAATAGAATTTGGAACTCAAAACTTTAAAAAAACATTTAAAATTGCTTTAACATGCAATTAGGGGAAAAATAAAATATTATTAAAATATACCCGACAATCGGTCATCCAGACTTTTATTGAAAGGTTTTAGTGAGGGAAACCCCTTGTAAAGAAGCTCATTCTAGTTTTGGATAGCCCTTAATGTTAAGAATTTTTTCTTTACATTTAGATTAAATCAGGATAAAGGTCCTAAAGCACTCAAAAGACTTGTATAGATCAAATACAAAGCACTCCTTAAAGAATGAAAGAATAACCTACATAGCTAAAGGGATATTCAGTGCTCTTGCCAATAGAATAAAAATGGCAATACTACCAAAGTTAATTTACACTTTTAATGCCATACCAACAGAATTAATTTGAGGATATTTCACAAAGCTTGATGAAATAATAACAAAATTCAGGCCAGATTTGAACTCAGGTTAAAAAAGTAAATCTACTTTCATCAGCTTCTTCCTATTGTTCCTAGGTCTTCTGTCTAGGGCCAATTTGAGCAAGTCTAATTCCTCTTGCACATGTCAACCTTTCAGATGTTTAAAACTTATCTCTGCTTCCCCCCCTGCACACCATGTCTTCTCTTCTTTAGGCTAACCTTCCCTAGCTTCTTCAATTGATTCTTTTATGTCATAATTTTAGAATCTGTCACCATCGTGATCACCTTCTTTTAGATGCTCTCCATTTTTCCAATGTTCTTACTAAAATGTAGCACAAAAACTGAATATAATACTCTGGATGTAGACTGACTAAGCAAAGTACCTTAGGACTATCATCTTCCTGATTATGGATATTATCCTTTTCATAATGCAGCCTGAATTTTCATTTGCTTTTTTCAGATGCTGCATCATACTGTTGACTGCTGTTGTATTTGCAATCCTCTTAAATCCCCCAGACAGATGCCTCCATGTTTCCACTGTTTAATACTTATTATGTGCTTATAATGTACAAAGCACTGCATTAAGTACAATGAAAAATGAAATATTCCCTGGACATAAGAAGCTTACATTCTACTGGGGAGATATAACGTGTGACTAGACAAGTAAATAACCTTGTATTTATGTATTGCTTGTGCTGCTGTGGGAGGTGAGAGACTTAGGCAGACACTATCCCAGAGTGTACTAATTGGTGATGCTTTTGAATTTGAACTTTTGAGAGTGTTTTGAGGGATCTCTAAGAGAAAGGAGATGGAAGAAGTTAGTTCATTAATTGGGGTTAGAGTTCTTGAATGAATTCATTTTCCATTTTGGATTCATGAGGTAGGTCTAGGTCGAGCAGCACCATTGTGAGTCTCTGGGTGATTACTCCCTTGTTTCTCTCTCTCTCTCTCTCTCTCTCTCTCTCTCTCTCTCTCTGTCTGTCTGTCTCTCTCTCTCTCACTGTCTCTGTCTCTGTCTCTCTCTCTGTTTGTCTCTCTGTCTCCCTGTCTCTCTCTGTCTCTGTTTCTGTCTCTGTCTCTCTCTCTGCCTGTCTCTGTCTCTTTGTCTCTGTCTCTCTGTCTGTCTCTGTCTGTTTCTGTCTGTCTCTGTCTCTCTCCCCTCCCTTTGTAGTCTGCAGTCCCTGCTGCTGCTATTGATAACGCTGTTGCTATGCTAGGCATATGGAAGTGGGACCTGAGAGACTTCCGAGAGCCATGCCTAGTGAGTTAATCCAAATGCACCTTGGAGACAGTATCTTTCCTTCCGCTTCCCATACTCTGTTCCAAGGAAGAAAGCAACTCCCATCACTGCCCAACTCCTCTGTGTTTGCCTCTTTACTCCTTCCCATGAGGATGAAGGAATTAAGGCAAGAGAAGCAGATTCAATTGAGAGAGGAGATAAAAACAGAAGATGAGCCCTCGGGGAGCTTATATTCTAGTGGATGGTGGGGTGAGAGGTGGGGGCGGGAATTACAACACACATAAAGGAATTAGTGGGAGTGGGAAGATAAACCGCTTGCAGCAGTATGGTTTGGTGCCGTGACAAGTGAAGCAAAGGCTTTTTGTAGGCACCATTAGGTGAAAGTTTACCTATCTGAGCCCAGGGTTGTTCACTGCCAGGATATCCCCTGATGCCGAGTGCTGGACCTTCTCGATCCTGAAAACCGAGACCTCCACTGCTTTCTGCTAAACACTCCTGATTCTTCACCCTCCTGTCTAGACTTTCTCCCACTGTTCACTTATTGGCAACTTTCTCTACTCTTTTCCCCCCTTTTTTGGGGGGAGGTAATTCAGGGGTAAGTGACTTGCCCAGGGTCACACAGCTAGTGAGTGCCTGAGGCCAGATAGAACTCAGATCCTCCTGACTAGAGGCAAGGAGGTTCTATCCACTGTACCACCTAGCCGCCCCCATTTTCTCTACTCTTTGACCCACTCTAATGGGTCAGTCTAGTAGTCTCCAGTTCCTAGCAATCTCCATCCTGGTCTGTCTTGCTGTCCACTGAGCCCTGGTACTGAATGAACTTCTCATTCAAGTCTTCAATATGAAACATAGCCATAGAAAGAAGAAATTCTAAGCTCACAAGCATGGATCCTTTCTCCAAAATATGGAGTTACGGTTTGGTCCAATGTGTGAATATGTGGAAGCAGAGAAGATCTAAGGAATCCCTCACAGTCCTAGATATGTGTCTATCTCCAGGGATCCCAGTGTTGTCATTTACTACCTTTGTGATCTTGGACACAACACTTCCCCTTTCTAGGTCAGTCCTCTCATCTGTGAAATGGAGAGGTTGGACTGGATGACGTCCAAGGTCCCATCCAGCTGTCAATCTGTGTGTGATCCAATGGAACTGAGAGATTTTCCCCAGTCCTAGGGAATAAGTTGGTGTGGAGGGTGAGAAAGTGGCCACAATTAAAAATAAGATGGGGAAAAGTATTTAAAGAGCAAGCTAATGCTAGCTATAGCAATGAGAGAAGAAAAAGAAATTGAAGGAATTAAAATAGGCAATGAAGAAACAAAACTATCACTTTTTTGCAGGTGATATTATGGTATACTTGGAGAATCCTAGAGAATCAACTAAAAATTAGTTTAAATTAACAACTTCAGCAAAGTTGCAAGATAGAAAATAAACCCCAATCCATCGGCATTTCTATATGTTATCAACAAAGTCCACCAGCAAAAGATAGAAAAAGAAATTCTGTTTAATATAACTATAAGTAACATAAAGTACTTGGGAATCTACCTGCCAAGACAACTCAGGAACTATATGAACACAATCACTTTTTGTACAAATAAAGTCAGATCCAAACAATTGGGAAGATATTAATTGCCTTGTGGGCAGGCCAGGCCAATATAAACAAAATGACGATTCTACCTAAATTAATTTACTTATTCAGTGCCAGGTCAGTCAAATTACCCAAGAATTATTTTATGAAACTAGAACAAATAATAGCAAAATTCATCTGTGAGAACAAAAGATCACGAATATCAAGGGAATCGGTGAAAAAAATGTGAAGGAAGGTGACCTATCAGTACCGGATCTCCACCTATATTACAAAGTAGTAATCATCAAAACAAATTACTGGCTAAGAAATAAGAGTTGTGGATCAGCGGAATAGAACGGGTACATAATACAAAGCAATAAATGACCACAGTAATCTAGCGTTTTATAAATGCAAAAATCTAAGTTTTGGGGACAAGAAGTCACTGTTTGATAAAAATTGCTGGGAAAACTGGAAAGCAGTTTGGCAGAAACTAGGTATAGACCAACATCTCGCACCATATACTAAGATAAGGTCAAGATGGGTACATGATTTAGACATAAAGGGTGATACCACAAATAAATTAGGGGAGCATGGAAGACTTTACCTGTCAGATCTATCAATAAAGGATTTGTGACCAAATAAGAGGCAGCAAGCATAATGGGATGTAAAATGGATAATTTAGATTACATTAAATTAAATTTTTTTTTGCACAAACAAAACCAATGCAGTCAATATTAAAAGGAAAACAGAAAAAAAAAGCCCTGGGAAACAATGTTTACAGCAAGTTTCTCTAATAAAGACCTAATTTCTAAAATATATAGAGAACTGAGTCAAATTTATAAGAATAAAGTCATTCCTCAATTGAAAAATGGTCAAAAGATATGAACAAGCAGTTTTCAGAAGAAGAAATCAAAGCTATCTACAGTCATATGAAAAATGCTCAAAGTCACTATTGATTAGAGAAATGAAAATTAAAATAACTCTGATGAACCACCTCATACCTATCAGATTGGCTAACATGACAGAGAAAGAAAATGACAAATATTGGAGGGGATGTGGGAAACAAACAATGCTCTCCAGCTTCCCCAGTTACAATGCAGTGAAATGGGATTATCTGCTTGCTTCCATTCATTTTAGCATGATGTTTTCAGCGACATTGTTGGAACAAGGACAAAACTGTATTGAGGCCAGCTACTACACGGATGGTAAATTATTTAACTTGAAAAGGCTAAGACTAAAGTGGAGGGAGAGTTAGTGTACAACTCTTTGTTCTCAGATGATTGTGCACTCAACACAACCTCTGAGGCTGAGATGCATAAGAGTATGGATCAGTTCTCTGCTTCTTGTGCTAATTTTGGCCTGACAACGAACACTAAGAAAACAGGGTCTCCACTGACCAATACTGCACCATCCATATGGGGAGCCACCAATTATAGCAAATGGAGAAATTCTGAACGCTGTGGATAAGTTTACTTACCTTGGTAGTATATGTTTCAGGGACATCTATATAGATGGTGAGGTTGGTGCACGCGTTGCCAGAGCTAGCTTAGTGTTTGGGAGGTTGTGAAGGAAAGTATGGCAGAGAAGAGGCAGTAGTCTGCCTACTAAATGGAAAGTCTACAGCGCCGTTGTGTTGGCCTCATTGTTGGATGCCTGTGAAGCCTGGACAGTACGCCAACATCATGCCACAAAACCGAATTGCTTCCATTTGAATTGTCTTAGGAAGATTCTGAAGATTGCCTGGCAAGATAAGGTGCTGAGGTCATTTCTTGAGCTGAACTGGCAAGCATTCAAACTCTACAAAGAAAATATAGTTCTGATGGGGCAACCAAGTTGTTCAAATACCCTTTTATAGAGAACTCACACAAGGCAAGTGCTCACAGAAGGAGTGATACCTTGAAACTTTCAAGGTCTCTCTGAAGAACTTTGAAATCCGTTGTAAGAGATGGTAGACAATGGCGGAGGACCGTCCAGCATGGTGTACCCACATGAAAGAAGGCACCGTGCTCTACGAGCAAAGCCGAATTGCAGTAGCTCAAAAGAAACACGAAGTGTGCAAATTTAGAGACATCTTCAATCCAAATGCTTATATGGACTAATTGTGCCCAACCTGTGGTAGTGCCTTCCAGGCTTGTTATTGGTCTGATCAGCCACAGTCAAACGCACTTACCTTGACCCTAATATATTGATGTCATTTTGGTCCTCTTTAAGTATGAAGGACAACCGTCAATCAGCCAACCAGTCACTGTTCTAGTGCCTGCAGATACAAAACAAAAATGCTCTCAAGAAACTTACATTCTATTTGGGAAAAAACACACACATACAAGCAAATACAAATATACACAGGGTAAATACAAGATAGCGTCAAGGTAGAAGCACTAACAGTTAAGTGGGTCAGGAACAACATCCTGCAGCAGGTGGTATTTGTGTTTTAAAATGCCAGTTTCTGAAACACCAGAATTTTGGATCAATCAAATTACAATGGGGAAGTAGCTGTGGACAGGCTGAAACAGAAGAGCAACAAAGAATTATGCAAGAGGAGTAACATAAAGGAAGCCATCACAGAGATTTATGACCAAAAAAGAAGACAGAACATTCATGTGGAGAGAACAAGGGACAGCCATTGGTAGTCTATGAATACATCCATTCAGTGTCAAGGGAACCAGAAGAAGGGTCATAGAATATTCACAGGAACAACTGTGGAAGACTTAGAGGAGGACATGGAAGAGGCTCGCAGGATAACAGGGTGTGGATGGGTTTCCATCTGTATTGTTAGTAGGAATACCCACAGATCCTGCGAGGTATAGAAGGATAACCATTGGGATATGGGGCCTAAATCCACTCATCCGCTTAACTTCCCTATTTCTGTTGAGGACACCACCATCCTTCCAGTAATGCATGTTTGCAATGTTGACCTCTGCTCCTCCATCAGTCACACCTTCCATAGCCAATTAGTGACCATTAACCGTACCTTTCAATATGTCTTGTATCTGTTCCATTCTTTCTAGTCACGGTCACCACCACCTTAATCAGGCTCTCGTCACCTCTCACCTGGATTATTGCAACCGTCTCCTCATTGGACTCCCTGCTTCTAGTCTCTCTCCTCCAACCATTTTCTTTTCTTTTCTTTTCCATTTTTTTTGTTTATTGAGACTAAAGTGTGATAAGAACAATCATAATACAAAGTAGCATTTAGAGCTCCCTCCAACCATCAGAGGCCAAAATACTCTTCCTAAAGCACAAGTCTGACTATGTCACTCCCCTCCTTAGGAACTTTTAGTGGCTCTCTATTGGCTTTAGAATAAAATACCAACTCCTCAGTTTGGCCTTTAAAGCTTTCACAGTTTGACCCCATTCTACTTTCTTGGCTTATTGAACATTACTCCCATGCACTTCACATTCCTGCCAAACTGGTTTACTCATTACCCTCTGAACTTGGTACTTCATCTTCCACCTCTGCCGTTACATTTGCCCTCCATGCTAGAAATACTCTCTCCTCATCTCAGCTTCTTAGAATATCCCTAGCTGCCTTCAAAGCTTAATCCTCATGTCATTTCTAATGACATTTAGTAATTAGCGATCTCTTCTTCCTTCCTTCCCTCCTGTTATATTGCCTCTACATATCTGTTTATCTATTGCATTCCACCACAGAGAGTAAATTCTTAGAGGGAAGAGACTGTTCTTCATTTTGTGTTTATATCTTTAATGTCTAGTAGATAGCAGGTATTTAAGAAGTACTCATGGGATTGGATTGTATTAGATTGGAAAACAAAGATACACTCTATGTGAAGGAAGGAAGGAAACATGTATTTATTAAATGCCTGTTATGTGCTTTGTAAGTGCTTTACAAATATTATCTCCTTTGATCCTCACAACGACCCTAGGAGATAGGTGCTATTATCACCCTCATTTTACAGTTGACAGAACTGAGGCAGATAGAGGTTAAGTTACTTGTCCAGGGTCACACATCTAGTAAGTGTCTAAGGTTGGATTTGAACTCAGGACTTCTTGACACCACAACCAGCCCTCTCTTCATTTTGTTTGGAATGGATAGACTAGAATGGAGTATAGCATCATTTAGTTTAGTTTAATGTAGTTATTTTCAGTCATGTCTGACTCTTTGTGACACCATTTGGAATTTTCTTGGCAAGGATACTGCAGTGGTTTGCCATTTCCTTCTCCAGCTCATTTTACAGATGTGGAACTGAGGCAAACAGGGTTAAGTGACTTGTCCAGGGTCACACAGCTAGTAAGTGTCTAAGACTGGATTTGAACTCAGGAAGGTGAGTCTTCTTGATTCCAAGCCCAGTGCTCTAACTACTCACTGTACCACCTAGCTGCCCTATATCATCATATGACATGAAATAGAAAGTGATGCATTGTGGAATATCTGTGAGTACAAGTTTTATACTCAGATAATAAGAATATGAGAAGGAAGATCCTATAATCTGTATGACCAGGATGATGAGAATGAGCTGTAAAGGTAAATGAATCTGCAGAAATTATAAAGTCAACTCAAGTAGCAATAATGTTTGTAGATGAATTATAATTATTAAAACTCAAATTTTCAGACTATATTAGCAAATGCTAGAATAAGAATGACAATTTTTAATAGGACAAATGACTTGATTGCTACTCTTTGTTCTCAAAGAGGACCAAAATGACATCACTATGTTGGGGTCAAGGTACAGTGTGTCTGACTGTGGCTGATCAGACTAATCAAGAGCTTGGAAAGTTCTACCACAGGCTGGGCAGAAATAGTCCATATGAACATTTGGAATGGAGATGTATCTAAATTTGCACATCTTAAATTTATTTTGAGCTACTGCAATTCTGCTTTGCTCATAGAGCACAGTGCATCCTTTGATGTGGGCATGCCACGCTGGATGGTCTTGTGCCAATGTCTACCATGTCTTACAACAGATTCCAAAATTCTTCAAAGAGATCTTTGAGAATGGCCTTGTAGTCACTTCTTTTGACCTCCACGTGAGTGCTTTACTACCCCCTAGAACAAGTATTTCTAGATAGACATCATATAATTCTGAGAGCACTGGATCTGGAGTTACAGAATCATAGAATTATAGAATTTGTGAACTGGAAGGAACCTGAGTGACCATCTCTAGGGGTGGGGAACCTGCAGCCTCGAGGACACAAATGGCCTTCTAGGTCCTTGGGTGTGGCTTTTTAACTGAGTCCAAATTTTATAGAATAAATACTTTTATTAGGAGGATTTGCTCTGTGAAGAGAGCCCAGGAGAGAATCTTGCGGAATACCTTTGGTTAGAGGGCATGATCTGGGTGAAGAATCAGCAAAGAAGCCCGAGGAGTGGTTGGATAGGTAGGAAGAAAACTAGGAGAAGGCAATATCCTGAAAACCTAGAGAGGAGAAAGCATCGAGAACAGGGTGATCAACAGTGTCAAAGGCTACAGAGAGGTCAATTCGAATTAAGGATTGAGAAGAGGCCATTGGATTTGGCATTTAAGAGATCACTGGTAAGGTTGGAAGCCCTATTATAAAGGGTTAAAAAGAGAGTGAGTGGAGAGAAAGTGGAGGTACCTGTTGTAAACAATCTTTTTGAATTGTTTATCCACAGAAGGTAGAAGAGATGTCAGATGATAATGGGTATGGAAGGATCAATCGACAGTTTTTTGAGGATGAAGAAGACCTGGGCATGTTTGTAGGTAGTAGGGAAGGAGCCAGTAGAGAAAAGAGATTGAAGATAAATAACAGAGTGGGGGTGACAGAGGAGGAAATCTGTTGGAAGAAATGGGATGGAATGGGATCACTTGTGCAGGCAGAGGGGTTAGCCTTGGTAAGGAGTAAGGCCACCTGCAATGTTGATGCTAAATCATTAACAACCACTCTGAGCCTGGATATTTAAGCACTTCTTTGTGTTATTGTCTTTGCTATATACATTCATCTCCATAAGAATAGTATGAAATAATTTATCAAAGCTTTATTAAAGTTCAGGTAAACCATACTATATACAGCATTTCCCTCAGTTAGTAGTTCAGCAACCCTGTTAAAAATGAAATAAAGTTATTTTGGCATGAACTTTCTTTATTTTTTTAATAGTTGCAATCCATTTATTAAAAAGAGATGATTGATTAAGCATCTCCAATGGTGACTTCAACTTCTAGACCTGTTTCTGTGCTTTCAGAAGTGATCTGTTTAACAATTTCAGAAGGACTGTGCAAATCAATAAGGTGTTTATGGATTCTCATCTGGAACCGATCCCAAATCTTTGAACTTTCCCAGCGAGGAATTTTTCTAGCTGTGATTCGAAGCGTCTTAGTGGGCATTTGAACAGATCTCTTCACTTTCAAGTTCTTTTCTTTGGCTCCTCTAATTAGGTCAGCACATACCTTCTCCTGTGATTTCACATTATGGCTGATGAGGGTGATCTGGGCTCCTCGAGAGTCTTACTGGCATCTTTGAATGCCACAGCATCAGAGTGGCTTCCTGACCAGCTTCATCTTCAGTAAGAGCAAAAATCGATGAGTCAGGAGGTGGGAAGGCCAGGACTACTGGCTGCTCAAGGCTGCCACTATGGTGCCTTCCCCAAAGAGCATGAACTTCTTTACTGAAGCCACGTGGGCTCTTTTTTCCTTTCTAGATGTTCCCCAGCCACTTCTTTACTGATCTGTTCTATAATTGTTTTTTTTCTTCTTCAAGAATTGAAGTTAAGTCGACAGGATAATAGTTTGCCGACTGTTTTCTCTGCCCCTGCCTCCTTTAAAAAAAAAAAACTGAGGCAACATTTACTCATCTTCAGCCTCATGATTATTTCAGTAGGCTGCTGGTGGGTCTGCCTGCCTCAAGTCTCTCCTCACTCCAATCTATCCTCCATTCAGTCACTAGAACGATTTTCCATTTTTCCCCCTTACTCAATAAACTCTAGTGGCTTTTTATGGCCTCTAGGAGCAAACATAAAATGCTATCTTTAGCATTCAAAGCCCTTCATAACTAAGCCTCCTCCCATCTTTCCAGTCTTCTTACTTCCCAACATGATCCTTTTGATCAAGTGACACTGGTCTGCTCTCTGTGCTATGAATAAGACTCTCCATCTCTCAGCTCTAGGCAGTCTCCCATGCCTGGAGCACTCATCCTCCTCCACTCTGACTACTGACCTCCCTGGCTTCCTTTAAATCCCAACTAAAACCCCACCTTCTACAGGAAGCCCTCCTCTTAATTCCAGTGCTTTCTGTCTGTTAATTATTTCCTATTTATCATATATATATACGTATATATATGTTGTTTATATATTTGTTTGCATGTTGTCTCCCCTATTACATTGTAAGCTCCTTGAGGGCAAGGATTGTCTTTTACTCCCTTTTTTTTTTACACTTAGCACAGTGTCTGGCACATAGTAGATGCTTAATAAATGTTTATTTATTGATTGATTGTGATACCTCTTCCATATTCCAAAATCTTTGAAATATCACTGGTCTCAATTGCTTCTTTTTGCCCTCTTCTCTCCATTCTTCATTCCTGGGTGCCTGGTCAGTGACGAATAGCAGTTGTCTTCTGGAGGCCAGAGGAAAACTCCAAACCCAGATATATCTTCTCTTTTTCTCTGTGTCTGGGTTTTTCTCTGTCTCTGTTTCCCCTAAACTTCTGGCTCTCTCTCTTTTTTTCTAAGACTTCAAAAATTGATATGGGTCAAGATGACCCACTTGAATCCAGGAGAATAATCTGATCCCATCCTATTTTGGGGATTGTTTGTATCTTTAGGATTACAGTTAAGAATGATAGTCTCAATTTATAGAATCAATTTTGTTTTATGTGTTTGCTAATAAGCCAGAAATTTCCCTGACAGAATATGTACCTCATTAAATATACCCCTGCTGCACTTCTCAAGGGAAGTTTTTCAGCAGGGTTCAGCGCACTAAAATATATTGTTAATTTTTTAAAATTAAATTTATTTTTTCAATGAATAAAAATCTATTTTCTTTCCATCCCACCTTTCTCCCTTACCTCTCCCCATCCCCAAAAGAAAAAGAAAATCCTAATAACAACTATGCATGGTTAAACAAAACAAATTCCCACATTCAGAAAAAATATTTTTAATTCTGCACCCTGAGTTCAACCCCCCACTGTCAGAAGGTAGCATGCTTTATCATTGGTTATCTGGAATTGTGGCTGTTCATTGCATTGAGCAGAGTTCTTAAGTTTTTCAAAATTGTTTGTCTTTATGATGTTGTTATTATTTTCCATCCTCATTTTATTTATTCATAAAAATAATTTTTTTCAGTTATTGAGCATTTATTTTACTCCCTCCCACTTCCTCTCTCCCCATTGAAAAAAGGAGAAACCCAGAACTCTTTAAACAAATATGCAGTCAAACAAAACAAATCCCGATTGTCTATGTCCAAAAAAATAGTGTCTTATTCTGCATCTTGAGCCCATCACTTCTTCGTCAGGAGATGGGTGCATTCTTCAGCATCAGTCCTCTGGGATCATGGTTGATCATTACTTTTTATCAGAGTTCTTAAATCTTTCAAAATTGTTCATTTTTACAATATTGTTATTATCATACAAATTATCCTCTTGGTCCAGTTCATTTCACTCTGAATACAAATCTTTCCAGCTTTCTATAAAACCATCTCTTTCATAATTTCCAATAGCACATTACATTCATATATTATAATTTATTCAACCATTATCCAATTGATGGGTATCCCCTTAGTTTCTAGTTCTTTGCCATTAAAAAAGAGATGCTAGAGATATTTTTGTCCATATAGGCCCTTTCCTTCTTTCTTTGATCTCTTGGAGGTATTGACCTAGTAATGGTATTGCTGGGTCAAAGGACATGAAAAGTAGTGTAACTTTCTGGATATAACTCCAAATTCCTCTCAAGAATATCTAGAGCCCTACCAACAACATGTTCTTGTGCCTGATTTTCTTTAGCCCCTCCAAAATCTGTCCTTTTCCTTTTTGTTGTTGTTGCTTACCTTGTTCATCTGATGAGGATGACCTGGAATCTCAGAGCTGCTTTAATTTTAATTTCTTGAATTGTTAAATATTTGGAGCATTTTTTATTTTTCATTTGGTTGTTGGGCAAGTGAGCACCCTATTAGTTCACATTTGAGGTCAGGATGAAAGGCATTCATGGGTCATTGAATATGGTTTATTGTGCTAGAGTTTAGAAGAGATATTTAAAAAGAACATGGTAGCCCTTAGCTTAGGTTCACACAGGGGTGTCCTGGAGTCAACTCAATGCGAGTGAGAGCTGATTGTAAAACTTTCAGTGTGAGAATTTACACCTTAGAAATCAGAAAATGCTACAAATTAGGGCTCGATTTATTGTTTTTTTTTTATTCTCTTGACTTAAGAAAGTGATTGAGAAAAATGTTAATAATGAAGATTAAGCTTAAAGATGCATCATGTATATATATCTATATCAATATCTCTATATGTTAACATCATTGGTTGTTACATATTTGCCAGCACACCTCTTTATACAAATGTATCCTGTCATCAGGGTAGGGTGTGGTGATTTATATAGTTTGGGGACATCCACCAAATCTGAAGGGCCTGGACTCCATGTGGGTGGGCCTTTTTATGCCCTTATGTGATCAATAAGCCATGTCAATACGGCCAGAGGCTACCAGGAAACTACATTTAGGGAGAGGCTGAGGCCAACCAGGTCCAAGGAGCATCTTTGTCATTATTTGAGGAAAAATAGTTTACCTCATGTCGTGGGGAGATGGGAGAACCCTGGTAGATGTTGATTCTATAGCAGTTGTTGTTGGCATGGATGTCTTCCTTTAAGAACTGTCTGTTTATATCTTTTGATCATTTATCAATTGAGGAATGACTCTTAACTTATAAACTTGAATCAGTTCCTTAAATGGCTTGGACATTGTATCTTTATTAGAGAAACTTACTGCAAAGATTTTTCCTCTCAGTCAATTGGTTTTCTTTTAATTTTAACCACATTGTTTTTGTTTGTGCAAAAACTTTTTAATTTTATGGAATCAAAGTTGTCCATTTTTATCTCCTAGACCTTCTCTATTCCTTGTTTGGCCATCAACTCTTCTGCTCCCCAGAGATCTGAAAGGCAATTTCTTCCTTGTTCCTCTAATTCTCATCTTTTATGTCTAAGTCATGTACCAATTTGGAACTTATTTTGGCATATGGTGTGAAATTTTTGGATTATACCTAATTTCTGCTATATTACATTCCAATTTTCTAGCAGTTTTTGTCACATAATAAGTTCTTACTCCAGTAGCTGGGGTACTTGGGGTTATCAATTAGGCTATTCAGTGTTTGCTCAATTGTGTTGCATTCCTAATTTGCCCCAATTATCAACTTATTTCTTAATCAATACCAAATAGTTTTGATAATTACTCTTTTACTCTTTTATAGTATATTTGGTAGTAGTAGCGCCTCTTCATTCCTACATTTTTTCATTATTTCCACTGAGATTATTAACCTTTTGTTCTTCAAGGTGAATTTTGTTGTTATATTTTTCTAGCTCTATAAAACAATCCTTGGATAGTTTGATTAGTAGGACACTGAATATATAAGTTGACTTAGGTAGCATTGTTATTATTATGATATTAGCCCAGGCTACCCATGAGCAGTGAACATTTCTCTAATTATTTAGATCTTTGTTTCCATAAAGAGCATTTTGTAGTTGTATTCTATAGCTTTTGTATGTGTCTTGGTAGGTAGACTCCTAGTATTTTATATATTCTGTAGTTATTTTAAATGGAATTTCTCTTTCTATCCCTTCCTGCTGGGCTTATCCTATTATTCATTTCCTTAAAACACTGCCTTTCAACCTGAGGTCTTTGAAATAGTTAAAAAAAATTGTGATAATTGCTTAAGTATAACTGGTTTCCTTTGTAATCCTATGAATTTTATTTCGTGCATTTAAAAACAGTATTCTGAGAGGAGGTTCTTAAGTTTTGCCAGAGGGGATCCTAACATATGAAAAAGGTTAAGAATGTTTGCTAAAAGGTTCTGAGGTAATAAAAGTGCTGGCCTTAACAGACTTGGTTGAGGATATAAAGAAAAGAAAAGAAAAGAAAGAAGAAGGGTTTAGGAGAAGTGAAGAAACTGGAAAGTGTTTTTACAAACCCTTCCCCTGGACAATAATGTTTCTGAGGTACCTTCTTATTTAGCTGAATAATTAATTATAATGCCAGAAGAGAAAGTGAGTATGGTACCCAAAGGACTTCAGCTGGTTTGATGATGGTATCCACAGTCCTGAGTCCAGGCAGCTGAGAGCTCCCTGACATAGGCAGGCTTTCTACAGTCATCAGTACTGGGTATATCTATATATAGATACATCTATGCTTTCAGTGTGGAGCCCAGGCCAGGATGAGAAAGGGGAGCCTGTGAAGAGGCTGAGAGTGAGGAAACAGCCACTAGAGGTCAGCCAGAGACCTTCATTCCACAGCAAACAGCTTTCCTAGGTCCTCTGGTGCCCATGTTTCTAATGTGGGGGCCTGAAGTACTAGCCTGCTGGTGTAGGCTAGTAGTATCAAACTCAAATAGAAATGAGAATCACTAACCTTGTAATCCCTATTGTAAGCCACCTATTGACTTAGTTTTAAAAATGTAACATTAGCAATATTTTATTGTATTATTATTTATTTTGTTAAATATTTCTCAATTATATTTCATTTGGTTCACGTCTCACTAGGGAGCACTGCAGGTCACATGCAGCCTGTTGGCGTCACTGTAGACAATATTACTCCTTTCTCAGTGGGTGATCTGGGCAATGTGTCTCCCAGTTTGGAGGGGTGTCTGTCTCTTTCCATGAATCTACCAGCATAATGTGAGCTTGAGTCCAAACTCTCCAGATAGCCTTTAGATCTAGGTCAGAACAAAATGCAAATTCTTTTGTTTGGCATTTAAAGTCCTTCACAAGACAATTGTGCTCATTCCTTTGCAGAGATGGGAGGCTCCATAGGTGTGGAACATTGCATACATTGTCAGAGTTTTTTTTTATGTATTACTTCTTTTTGCTTTTTTTTTTCTTTTTTCCTCTTTTTTCTTAAAAAAAATCTTTGTTATATGTGATGACTTTCTAGGAATGGAGTGAGAAGAGAATGGGGGAGAAATTTAAGCAATGTAAAAAACAAAAGATATCAATAAAAGTTTATTTTTAAAAACCCCACAATCTGGCTCCAGCCTACCTTTCCTGGCTTATATATTACTTCCCTTCGTATACTCTATGCACCAATCCAACTGGCCTACTTACAGTTTGTTCCCTGCTGTTCTAGGGCATTTTATTTTCCTGGTTCTGTGCCTATGAATAGGGTGTCCCCTCTATCTGGAATGTCTTTTTACTTCCTAGAATCCCCAGCTTCCTTCAAAGCCCACTGCCACCTCTAACAGGAAGTCTATCTTCATCTTTCCATCTGCTCGTTCCTACCCTAAAGGAAGTTATTTGGTATCCACTTTGTATATGCATTTATAGTGACCTTTCTGTGCATATTTTTCTCCAATAGAATCTAAGCATCTTGAGGGCAAGTCCTGTTTTGTTTTTTATCTTCGTAGCCCCTTTAATTGGCTCAATGTCTGGCATGTCACAGGAGCTTAGTCCCTACTTTTTAAATGTTGATTGAAGGTTAGGTTCAGGGTGCGAAAGAGCTGAGCCACATCCCTGTGGCCCTAAGGAGCCAGGGTGAGAAAGAAACTCCGGTGGACAAGACTCTTAAATTCAGAACTGCACCTTGGGTCAAATGACCTTGACCAGATGGAAGAATGAAGAAGATAATTAGGGAAGCCCTTAGTACTGTTTAACCCTGTGAGAGAAGGTCAGAAGAGCTAAAGGATAGGAGAATCACAGATTTACGTCTGGAAGGGATGTCAGAGGACACTTATTTTATAGATGAAGAAACTGAAGCCCAGGGAAGTTAGGTGACCCATTCAAGGTCACACAGGTTGTGACAGAGACAGAACTTGAACTCGGATCCTCTGACTCCAAAGCCAGCTCTTTTACCCCTGTACCCTTCTTTTTCTTAGAGAGACTGTGGACAAAGAAAGTGGTAAAAATGCTGGATAAGACTTAGGTTCAATTTCTAGCTCTGACTGCTTGTTATCAAACCTGAGCAAACACTGAACAGCTTAATTTGTTAATTTGTAAAGTTTCTATTTTGGGAAAGCATGAGTTAGTAGGTAGTGACAGAGATGCAAAAAAAGAGCAGCAATAAATCATTAAAACACACAGAATGAAGCAAAGTGAACTTCAGAAAAGAACCCAGATACATACTACTACATTAAATTTAATATACTTAAAGTCACAAAATATATGGTTTTATATACAATCCTTTTTTATTTTTCTGAACATTGAAATGTTCCATTTCACTGGTGATTAAGTTCTTAATAAAAAAACCTTTTAAATAATCTATGTACACACTGAGGAACTCTTTGACGAGGATATTAGAAGGGGAGAGGTAAGCTTTCACAAACGATATTAAAGAGTAGATTATATCTCCACTATTTCACAAATGACTGCAAGGTAGAGAAAATGCAAGATCTATTGGGCTTATTGCTTGTTGAATAAAAAAAATCGATGTCAAAATTATATGAAATTCTTTGAAAGAGATACCATAAATATAAACCTGCCCCTGCCCCGGATTTTTTTTCAAAACATCCTTTGGATTATTAATATCTAGCAAGACCTAAAACAGAGAGATGCACACCTGCCAAAAGTGTTCACCATGGTCCTAGATAGTGTCCAGCACAGAATCAAAGTCAATCGGGAGACTTCTTTGTAGATGGTGAGGGGCTCCAGATATTCTGGCTTGTGGATGACTTTGTGCTGATCATATCAAAGCCAGGAACACTGCAGAGCCTTCTATATGAAATCCATATTCACCTAAAAAAAAATTTGGCATAACTATCAAAAAAAGAAAAAAAAACCAGCAAATGAAGAATTATAATATGCATTTGAATGGAAAACCTATTTAGCTCATCTATGAGTGTATACACACATGTATCCTGTAAATACAAGCTGTCCCAAAAGTCTTACTATAGTTGTAAGTTTTAGTAGCAAATGACAATGTCCAAACAAGATATATACAAGATCAATTGGAGATGAAATTTGAGAGATGACACTAGCATTAAAGGTCAAATACTTGTAGAAGGCAGGATTTTAGCTAAGACTTGAAGGAATCCAGGGCAGCCAGAAGGCTGAGATGATGACAGAGAAATATGGGGGTACAGCCAGTGAAAGTTTGTGGGGGGGAGGAAGAGATGGAGCCAATATGGTATAGCAGAAGGAAGCAATACAGCTGAACTCCTGTCCACAACTCCTCCAAGATGATTCAGAAAATTCACCAGACCGAATCTTGATAAAGAAATCCAGAAAAAGTTAGAGTGAATTCTTTGTCTAGCCCAGGTTACCATAGGGAGACAAAGAGGTCTCTGGACACTGGAGACAGGGCTAAGCTGGGAGAATACTGCATGTGGAACACTCCAGTGCCCAAAAAGACACTGTGCACCAGTGCAAAAGGAAGTTCTAGACCCATACAGGTCACCCCAAGACTCATACTGGGTATTGCAACAGGGGTAGAAGTGAATTGTCAACTTTGCTGCTCATTGCCCAGTTCTGGGTCCCAGATCCAGGATAGAGTGAGAAAGAGGTGGTGGTATTCCCTTTCCTGGATAGAGAGGCTATGATCAGTGTATCTAGGAAGGAAGAAGTTCAAAAGGCAGTAGCATCGACAGTGTGAATCAGGCAATAAGCTCAAAATAGGACCTCACTTCCAGCATCTAGCCCAGCCTGTAAAGGAATTACCAAAGCAGAAATCCCAGACCAGGCAGGAGCTTACAATTCTTTCTGTTTGAACTAACAGAACTTTCCAACTATCTGATAGGGGCAGAGTCCAACAGCAGTCTTCTCTTAACACAGACCCAACCCCAGGTCAAGAACTTGCAGAGATCATGGGGGTTGGGGCAGCACCAGACTTTGCCCTGGATCAGGCCACTTTGCAAGCTCTAAAAGCCTTCAGATCTCCAGCCCATACCTAAGATACTGGAATAACACAGTACTTAATACCCCGAGAAAATAGCAGCATGACTAGCCCAGACCTTCCCTCCAGAAGTGTGGAAGAGGCCAGCCCTAACATCAAGTCCAAAGTCTTCCTGACTAAGACAGAAGAATGGACAAACAAAAAAAGAATTACACTATAATGAGCTATTTGCACCTAAGACACAAATGCAGAAGAGAATGACTACAAACCATCTTCAACCAGTGCCTCAGAGAAAAAAAAAAAGCACCAACACAAATTCAATTATTATTCCTGGAAGAGATGAAATGTGAGTTTAAAAAAGAGTTTAATATATTTTTTTAATAAATAGAATGAAAGTGCTAAAAGGAAAAAAAATTGAAAAAAAAATGAGAGCTATGGAAAAAAGAACTGGAAAGGCAATTAACAGCTTGACCTAAGAGGTAAAAATATTGCTCAGGTAACAAACTCCCTGAAAATTAAAATGGACCGAACAGATGAATGACTTCATCAGGCAATAAGAAATATTAAGATTCAGTAAAAAAAAAAAACAAACTGGAAAAAATAGAAGAAAATGTAAAGTATCTCATAACAAAACAATTGATCTGGAAAACAGATTAAGGAGAAAAATTTTAAGAATCACTGGACCATCTGAACACTATAACCCAAAAAAGAGCCTAGATATCCTATTTCAAGGGATCTTAAAAGAAAACTGCCCAGATTTCTTAAAATCAGAGAAGAAAGTGAAAATGGAAAGAATCCACTGATTATCTACTGAAAGAAACTTCAAAATGAAAACTCTGAGGAACATCATAACCAAAATCTAGGGTTTTTAGATTAAAGAAAAAACAATGCTAGCAACTAGAAAGAAAGAATTCAAGTGCCAAGGACTGACAGTAAGGATCACACACAACTTAGAAGCCACCACTATAAATAAGCAGAAAACTTAGAATATGATATTACATAAGGCAAAGGATATGGGCTTGCAGCCAAGAATAACTTACCCAGTAAAATTGAATATAATACCAAGGGGGGAAAAAGTGAATCTTCAATCAAATAAAAGATTTCCAAGTATTCCTAATGAAAAGACCGAGCTGCAGAAACTTTGAAGTTCAAACATAGGTGTGAAGAGAAACATAAAAATGTAACAATGAATGAACTAAGGGATGATAAGGGACTAAATAAGGGACTAAACCAGGATAAATATTCAAAAACATTCAAATGTGGGGAGATGATGTATGTGTCCACTCTGAACCTTTTCATCATCAGGGTTCATAAAGGGAGTCTAATTAGACAAGGCTGCAGGGTGGCTCTGTTATGTCTTGATAATCTTGAGAGTGGAAAGAGGAGAAGAGGAATATGCTAGGGGGGAAGGCAAAAGAAAGTAAGGGAAAATTATGTTACATGATTGTATAATTAGGGTATACCAGTAGAAGGTGGGCAAAGTGGCTGAAATTTGAACCTCACTCTCATTTCACCTGGTCAAGAGAAGGAAAGAATATACACATATACAGTTGGATATAGAAATACATTTCACTCACAGGGAAATAGGAGGAAAAAGGGAGAAAGAAGGAAGGGGAATTCTTGGGAAGGTAGGTTAAGGGAAGGATTAGTCCTAAGCAAAACAAATTCTAAGGATGTACAAAAATATTTATTTATAACTCTTTTTGAGGTAGCAAAGAATAGGAATCTGAGGCATACCCATAAACTGGAAAATGGGTGAATAAGTTATATTCACATGTATATATATATAATATATATTACATGTATATGGCATATACATGTGATAGAATACTATTGTGATGAACTCTTATCAACATAATGAACAACTAGGATTCCAGAGAACTAGTTATGAAACATGCTACCCAACTCCTGATAGAGAGGTGGAAAAACTCAGAGGGTAGGTAGAATGAGACAAATATTTTTTTTTTATATGGTCAATGTGGAAATTTATTTTGACTAACTTTACATGTTTATAATGGGTTTTCTTTTTCTTGCACTCTCAAATGGTGGGCAAAGTGGGATGGAAGATTGAGAAGGCAGATCTTTGATGGTTAAAATAAATAAGATATCTATCTATATCTACACATACATATTTTTTAAAGAAAATGTATGAAGTGGGAGTTGAAAAAAGTATCCTACATAAAGAACAGCAAGACAGCCAATGTCACTGGATTGTTGGGTACATTGAGAGGAATAAAGAAAGAAGACTAGAAAGGCAGGAAGGGATCGGGTTATGAATGAATTTAAAAGACAAAAAAAGATTTTGTATTTGATCCTGGAGGTAATAGAAAGCCACTGGAGTTATTGAATGGTTAGACCTGCTGCTTCAGCTGAGTGGAAGACGGACTGCAATAGAGAGAGACCTGAGGCAGGAAGACCCACCAATAAGCTATTGCAATGGTTCAGATGTGAGCTTATGAGAGCCTACACCAGGGTAGTAGCAATATCAGAGGGAGGGAGGCATATATGAGCAATGTTATGAAGGGAGAAGCCATAGTATTTGGCAATAGATTGATATGGAGTGTGAGAGAGAGTGAGGAGTTGAGAGTGACACCTAGGTTATTAACCTGCATGATTAGAAGAATGGTAGTACCCTCAGCAGTAATAGGAAAGTTAGGAAGAAGGGAGGGTTTTCGAGAAAGACAGTGAATTCAGTTTTGGGCATGATGAGTTTAAAGATGTTTGTGGAATGTCAAGTCGGAGATGTCCAATAGGTAGTTAGAGGTCATATCTGAATGTCAGGAGAGAGGTTGGGACAAATAGATTTTAGAATCGTTAGCAGAGAGGTGACATTTGACCTAATAAAATTACCAAACAAAATAGAATAGAGGGTGAAAAGAAGAGAACCCAGGTCAGTCCCTTGAGGGATCCAATCAGAAAGGTTTCATGATTTTCTCCAGCAGTATCTGAATAGGAAGAAATGTGGTTGTTGGTAGGAGTAATCTAAGGTTGAGTCTTGGCAGGAAAAAATCACGATAGGGTAAGGGGGCAAAAGACTTGAGAGAAGAGACTGGTTCACCAAGGGGAAGGGAAGATGGGGAAGGCAAAAGACTATAGCCAGTATATGGGGTGATGGCCTCAGAAAGAACTGAGAGATGGAGAGGCTGGAAGTCATGAATATGTTGAGGAGCTTGGAAGTTGAGGGGCTTAGGGCAGTATTAATATTCATGGTGAGGTCCCCTTCAATGAAAACAGGAATTGGGAAGGAAAGAAAGACTGTGAACTAGACACTGAACTTACTAAAGAAGGTAGAGTATCCTGGAGGTTGACATATAACAGCTACCAGAATCTTGATTGGTTTATAAATATAAATTTAATGAACCTCAAAGAAGAAGAGGTTACCAGATGATGACTGGAGAAGGAGAGTTTGAAATGGCAATGGGGAACAAGGATTCTTCTCCACTGATTCTGCTGTGTGTTTGGGACCAATTCTGGGGAGGCTGTATTATCAGGAGACAGCCACATCTCAGTGAATGAAAAAAAAATAGAAGTGAGAAACGAAAAGGTTTAAGATGAAAGCAAGTATGCTACCTATGGAGCCGACATTTCAAAGAGAGCAGTGGAAGGGGTGGATAGATCTTGACTGGGACAGTGGAGGAATCTGGTTGAGTGGGGTGGAAACAAGGCATTAGGCAGTAGGGGTCAGGGAATAGATTTGTGCAAAGATAGCCAGAGTTCAGAATCACTGGGACAGGGAGGGTGTAATAGGGTGTGTTAATTATCAAGGAATGGATTCAGACCAATTGTTATCATCCGAAGGCAAATGGTATGGATGTGCCCATGTAAAGACTCTCCTTGTGAGAAGTGGTATAAATGGTATGTACCATCAGAGAGATGTATAATAGAAAAAAATGGCCTGACCATGTGATGAGAATGAGAAGAAAACTGAACAGCCAATGTGTTTTAATGGTATCCTTTGGATGTCAAAAGAATTCATGGTTGATCTTGGGTATTTCGTGTGGACTTATAGTGAACTTATAAGTGCATGGACAAGAGTCACACAAAATGAGCTGGGGTGGGTCAGTTGCCATCTGTATCTTAAAAAGGAAAACCCATGTTGATGAGATCATAAATCCACTGGTTCTTTTATGCTACTTATTGCAAAGAAGCCATAATTGGTAATATGCTTTAGCCTACTTACAATCACCGTGAATTTCTCTCTATTGTCATTTTGGGTCACTTTGATTTTGTTTCTTTGGAGAGTAACTGTTGTATTAGTTAAAGGCATCCAGTATGACTAGAAAGAACCATTGGTGTTAATAATGCTGCATGTGTATCAATATGTATTTATTAAGAACTTACTATTTGCCAAACATCTTGTTAAAAACTGGTGATATAAAGGCTAAAACATACTGCTTCCCCTCCTAGGAACTCACTTTCTAATGGAGGAGACAACATGCAAACAACTATGTGTACACAAGATATATTCAGTGTAAATGGGAGGAAACCTCAGAGGGAATGTACCGGTAGTGGGGAATACTAGGAAAATACTCATACAGAAAGCTGAATTTGAGCTAATTTAGGGAGTCCAGGGAAGCTAATAGATGGAGATGAGGAGGGAGAGCATGGCCAGCATGCAGGACAAGTGAAAAGGGAGAATCTGGAAATGGAGTGTGTTGCTTGAGGAAGGGCAAGGAGGTGGGTATCACTGGTTTGTATAGTACTTAGAGGGGAGCAAAATATAAGAAAGCTGGGGAGGTAGGAATGGGCCAGATTGTGAAGGATTTTAAAGCTAAACAGAGGATTTTGTATTTAATCCTGGAGATAATAGGGAGCTACTGGAATTTATTGAGTGGAGGAGGGGATGGTAGTGACATGGTCAGACCTGTACTTTAGATAGATCATTTTGATAGCTAAGTGGAGCATGGACTGGAGAGGTGGGAAACTTGAGTCAGGGAAGGGTACCAAAAGTCTATTATAATTGTCCAAGGGAGGTTTTTTGGGGGGAAGATGCTTCTGGTTCTCAATATGTTGCATTTGAGATGCCTAAGGGACATACATTTTGGGAAGTTCAAGATGCAGTTGGTGATTTGAGACTGGAACTCAGGAGAAAGGTTAGATCCCAAGCCAAAGATCCATGATTTCTATTCACTGATGCAGATCTCTTCTGTGGTTTGATAGATGGCCTTTAAGAGGGACTATGGGTAGAAAATTCATCACCAGTCTCAGATATCCGTATTTGAAGCTTTTCCACCTTGGTAGAACTTTGGTTGGTCTTTCACCTCCACAGCAGCTGCTAGCAACATTGTTGTTACAAAATGGCATAGTCTGTAGGATCTGCAAACTAAAGATGTAATGTTAAGAAGGGTGGAACTTTTTTTTTTTTACTGTTCTCTCTTTTGGAATGCTAAGACAATCAAATGCCTTTAATGAGTCTTGCCTTTGTTGAATCGAGCGGGTAAAGCGGGACCTTTTGTTTTTTGTTTTGGACTGCTCCTCAGCACTGAGGTAATCAAATACCTTTTTTGAGTGTTGCCTTTCAAATGTAATGGAAAAACCAAAGTGTTTTGGAGTGCTTCTCAACTCTGAGGCATTTGGGTGTCTTTTAGTCTTTGTTTGAATCAAGAGTCATTGATTAGAAACAATGTATATGATGTGGTGCTAGTGATTAAAGAACTTTCTCACATCCGTTTTTGCTAAGTAGGCACTGAGCCCTCAGGGCCTTGAGCAGGGTATATAAACTCTGAGGTTGGTGTTTTGCTTTTGGGGGCACACTCATTGAAAGAGTGTTGGTGTGGAAGCTCTGTGTAGCAATCAAGGAGGTCCTCCCCCCGCCCCCAGCTTTGAAAACCCAGATCTTGGTGCTACTCTTTCTGGTAACTATATATGTGATATCTTGATCAGACAAAAACCTGTCTGTTGATCTGTTTATATTTTCTGTTTGTATTTACTCTGAAGTTCAGGGTGCTGACTTTTTCCCTTGAACTAAGTGAATGACATATGTATGTTTAATTAAAGTAAGATTGTTAACCACTTAAAGCTGCTTTCTTTAGAAAAAGCAGATCAAAGAACCTGTGCCAGCAGCCCTCCTGTGTGTTCTTGTTGTTGGTCTTGTTGTTGGTGTTTCACCTCCATAGCAGCTGCTAGCAACATTGTTGTTACAGTTGACAGTATAGCAAGTTATCATATAATAATTCTATGGTGGTTTAAAATGTTTCTTTCAATTCAAATAAAGCTGTTAGATTCATTTTTATAATCACTGGACTTTTTGTTTTCATCATGTTCACTGTCATTCTCTTCTTTCCACATTCTCTTCTTTCCGCACAAGTTATCTTTATTACTGATGATTGCATTTGTAGGGGAATTGACCTGTGTCCAACCCCTCAGCCTAGGAAGCCTAGGATGTAATTGCAAGGTATTAAACCACCTACAAAGACTGATCATTTTATGAGGTATAAACTACTTCCTCTTACAAAATTAAAGGAAACAATTTTATTGGCTGAGTAGACAAACTAGTCACACCTCTGGATGCTTTAAATAACTGAGCCCTGGGGAATTGGAGCCATTGTAAGCCTTGCACTACCTTTGTAGATCGTTGAGGGGGGGAGGAGGGAATTTGTCACTTACCTCCTTTCATTGGGCATCTAAGTTGGAAGGGAAATCTTCTTGACCAGTAAGAGAAATTGAATCTGGTGGGGAGCAGTCATATATACACACACTCACTCCAGAGAGACATGAATAAAGAGATAATCACTTTAGAGAGGAAGCAGCTCCAGGGCCTGTGACCACTGGCAAAAGAGAAAAATTAAACAATCCCCATCTTCAAGTACCTTATTGTCTATCAAAAATACTAGGTATTGAAGGCATTAAAGGCTCATTCCCAAACTTCAAGGATGATATAAAATAAGAAAAGCCACATTATATTTTATGCAACATTCCAAGGTGGCGCTTCTGTCAGAGAAATAATACTGGGTTGTATAGACATTTTATGTGTTGCCTCAGAATTCATTGGTGGTGTTGCTGTGGGTCAGAGGTCATCAAGGATGTCAGCAAATGGTGATAACCAAATCAAGAGATTTTCCTGTCTCTCTTGCGGCCTCCCGTGGTGGCTCACTTCTGTCAGCCAACCTCTCATCTGAGGACCTCAACACCTGCTTAGCCAAAACCATTGAAGGCGTTCTGAGAACTCCCTCTTCTCTTCTTCTCCTAATCTCACATCCCTCAGATACCTTCCCCCACAATCTCCTCCTTTATACAAGTATCAGATGAACAGGTGGCTCTTTCTCGTTACGAGGTCAGTCCCATTACATGAACACAAGTCCATTCCTTATTATCTTCCCAGTTGGGGTGTTCAAGGATGACTGGTACCTCTGGTCATTTTGACTTTTGTCTTGCCGCTGGACTTCAGTGACTCTGGAAAAGAGAGTGAGGCTGACAATTTTGTGCAACTCTGCCTCACTTAAATCCAATTCATGAGCAAGTCAGGATATCACTCATGATGTCATTGGTCCTCTATGAAAACAAAGGACAAACAAGAACAGCAACAATCTTCTCTAGTAGATTGCCCTCAGGATCATCCTCGTTCTCTCTTATCTTTAGTCTCTTCCTATTGACTGGCTCCTTTCCTGCTACCTATAAATGTATTTATTTCCTACTTTTAAAAGTCTTCTTTCTTGATCCTACCATGCCCATTAGTCATTGTCCCATATCTCTACTTTAAAAAAGTAATTTAATACACAATACCTCTACTTGTCTTCTCACTGTTTTTTAAACTCTGTGATCTGAATTTAGCCTCATTATCCAACTGAAACTACTCCCTTCCTAGTTACAAATTATGTCTCTATTGCTGTAGTAGGAAGGCCGAATTTATGATCTCAAATATGATCATATACGTATTTGAATGGTTCGAAATCGCAAGGTATGAGGGATTCTCTAAGTAGAAAGCATCAGAACATTTATTTAGGCCCCAGAGCAACAGATTCATGAACCAGCCTCCCTATTCCAACATCTTGAGCAAAAAACCCCAGGCCCAATAGGCCCGCCTCACAAGAGTAACCAGGAGGCCACAAGACAGTATTTAGCTAAATCATATTTACTGGCCTCAAGTCCTTGCTCCAACTCCTGGGTTCACACAGGTCTCCTGCTTCGGCTTTTTTTCAGCTTCAGCTGTAGTCTCCCTTAGCTCGCCTCTCCTCGAAGCCGAGCCTCTGGTGTTCTTAAGCCCCGCCTCAATGACCAGAGACCTTTGGTTCCCCAGTTGGCCCCTCTTAAGTCATTAATCTAGGCCCACACAGGTTTCACACCTGATAGGGCTTTGGGCCTGGGCTTAGCACTTAACAGCTGAAAGTACTTTCACTCAAAGTAAGCAAAGTAAACAAAAGCCAAACTCCTCAAGTGCTAAGGAGCTCACTCTGTCTTATGGTCGCGATTGCCAGATCCAAAGGGCTTTTCTCAATCCTCATCCTTCTAGAACTCCTTGCAGGATTTGACACTATTCATCACATTTTCCTCCTAGGTTCTTTTTCTTCTCTAGGTTTTTTCTTTTTGCGTGTGGCACCATTCTCTCTTGGGTCTCCTCCTACTTTTCTGATAGTTCCTTCTCTGTCTCCTTTGTTGAATTTTTATCCACATCACTTGCACTACCAATATCTCCAGGCTCTATCCTAGGCCCTTTTCTTTTTTCTTTCTATACTATCTGACTTGGTGATCTTATCAGCTCTCTATACAGGTGATACTCATATCTCTATATCCATCCCTAGTCTTTCTCGTAAATTCCAGCCCTTGACTACCAACTGCCCAGTGGACATCTTCACCTGGTTATCCCTTGGGCATTTCAACCTCAACATGTCCAAGGTAAAGGTCATTACCAAACTCTCCCTCTTCTGACCATTCCTATCCTTCTTAAGGGCACCACTAGGAATCCTCCCAGTCTACCAGGTTCATAACCTTGCTATCATCCTTAGTCCTCACTCTCACTCCACCTCTGTTGCCAAATTTTACCATTTCTCTCTTTACAACATCTCTCCTATTCACCATCTTCTCTCCACCAACCTAATTGAGTTCCTCACCACCTCTAGCCTGGACCATTTCAGTTGCCTTCCAGTTGAACTCTGCCTCAACCATATCCTCCATTCAGCAGCCAAAGTGATTTTCCTAAAGCATAGGTCTGCCTGTGTCATCCCCCACTCAGTAAACTCCAGTAGTTCCCTATTATCTCTAGGACAAAATATAAAATTCTGTTAGGCATCTAGAGCTCTTTATAACCTGGCCGCTTCCTACCTTTATGATCTTCTTACACTGTGCATACTCCCTTCCATGCACTCTGTGCTACACTGGCCTAATTGTGGTTTCTTGTACTTCTCCTGTCTCTATGCCTTTGTCCTGGTTGCAAGAGAACTTTTCCAGGCCTCCAAGATGCTACAGCCTTTCCCTCTAAGACTATCTCCCATTAATTATTTACATATCTTGTATGTACCTAGTTATTTACATGCTGTCTTATCCATTTGAATGTGAGGTCCTTAAGGCCAGGGATTGCTTTTGCCTTCCCTTGTATAACCAGCACTTACTTAATTCCATTGCCTGGAACATAGTAAATAATTAATAAGTGATTATTGACTGGCTGATAGACTGATTGAGAAGGTGCCCCAAGTCTGGGAGAATTGTGTTTTCTGGCAGACTGTAGAACTACCTTCTGCAGAGGCAGTAGATAAGGGGCTAAGACAAAGAAAGATTTGTTCTACCAGAGGTCTGGATTGTCCCCAAGAGAGATGCTAGAAAATCAGCTTCCAGCTCAAATCTTGTGATTCTGATTCGGTTGCTAGGAACTGCAAGAGGATCCTTGAGAAGGAATTTAGTTTGCCTGTCATCACCAGGACTGCTAAGGAAATACAGAAAGTGCTTAACTGTGACTACCAAAGAAACAATGAGGACAACTCCTTTTCTGTTTCACCTTCCCATTTGATTAAACCATCTAGTCACCCACCCAGGTCTTTACTGTACCTGCTCTGGCACAGTGTCAATCATGATTTTTGAAATATATCATTTGATGTCATAGTTGTAATGATAGGACCACAATATAGAGTCACTTAGGTTAAGTGATCCTAATGCTTATAAATATATAGGAAATGACAGACAATTTCTACTTTTCCACTAGCCTGACCCATTCTAACCCTGTCAAGCAGTTAATGATCACAGCTTCCTATTAGGATAAGACTCCTTGCTGAGAGCTTGTGGTTTGTCCTTCGTTCTCAAAGAGGACAATGACATCAGATGATGACATGACTTGCAGTTAACTTTGATTTGAGTGAGGGAGGACTATGCAAAGTCACCAACCTCACTTTTTCCTCCAGAGCCATCTGGGTCCAGTGGCCAGATATAGATCAGGACAACTGGAGATGGCCCAGGATACAGCTAAGGTCTATTCAGTGAATAGGCCCCTTGAAGAAATGAGTCGAAGAATTGCCCCTGTCATAAAAAAAGTAAAAACAAACAAACAAAAAGAGGATGGAGACCCTCAGGCTTGCAGACCAAAAGAGAAACAATTACTATTTACATTTACTCTGAGCCAGGAGGGCCCAAAAAGTAACTATTAAGTGGTGCTTGGGCAGGGACCTATTGTTGTCAGATCAATGAGATCCACAGTGAGTTGGATTTAAGGCTTGGTCTTTGAGACAGAAATCTAGCCAGTAAACCCCAACATAACTAGGTAGGTTTTAGCTATCAAAATTTGTCTTCCTTTGGGCAGAACACTTTCAGGTAAGGGTATGATACCCCATTTCAGAAGCAGAGAGGAGAAGAGAGGAAATGAGAGAAGAAGACAGGAGAGGAGAGGAGAGGAGAGGAGAGGATGAGCTGAGTTGCCCAACTGTAACTGACCACCTGGGTCCCCATTCAGGCAGCTCAGACTACTTGCAGGTTGTGGTTTGTCCTTTGCTCTTGAAAAGGACCATGACATCAGGGGGATGATGACATGATTTGCAATGAATTAGATTTGAGTGAGGGAGGGCTGTGCAAAGTCACCAACGTCACTTTCTCCTCCAGAGCCATCTGGGTCCAGTGGCCAGATATAGATCTGGACCACTGGAGATAGCCCAGCTTGCTGAAAGCAGCTATTCATGAGCTACTGCTTTCTTAGTGCTTCACATAGTCAACTCAAACCTTTGCTCAGTTTCTGGTCCTGATAAAGAAACTCCCTCCAACTGAGCCTGGTATTGATAAGTGTCATCCCTCTCCCCACATCCCCACCTCGATTTCCCTACCACATCTGGGTCTGATTAGGAATGGCCCCTTCCACATCTGTTATCAATGACCTATTCTCAGCTAAGCCATTTTTAGGGCTTAAAACTTTCTTGTTCATACCCCTTCTCTGAGCATGTACTTCCCCAGGGATGTTTGTCACTGTACATGACACTCATGTCCTTGAGCTGGGTGAGTTTCTTTGTATCTATGAGGTTGAACTTCTATTTGTATTGCCCGGGTGGGGGGTATAGGGTTTTTTTGGTTTCGTTTTGTTTGCCTGCTTGCTGCCATGCATAATAAATATCATGTTTCCATTTGTCTGCCGAGGACCAATTTCTTAACCTAAATCCCCAAACCCGAGTCTTTGTTTTAACTTGAGACATGAGGCCAAATTAAGCAAGTGCCCTCTGCCCTGGAACTGGACCTCTAGAGTCCATGTGCCCACTCCCTGAGGAAGCTAATCCATTCATGTTTGGAACTTCCACCTTAGGACCCAGGCCAGTCTATGGGTGACTGACTGAGTTCCAATCAGCTCACTTTGCCCAGTATATCTATTAGCTTGTATCTGGCATCAGACCGTGCTTTATCTTCACATGCCATTCATTCATCCACTTCTTAGACAATGCTGTCATGTATCTGCACCAGCAGCCATTCTCTTTCCTCCCACCCTACTTTCCATCTTTGTTCTGGGCATTGTAATGAAATCTTGAGTTTTGACATGCCTCCTGGAAAGGGCATGTCAATTGACTATACACCAATCAACCATCTCCATTACTCCCTAGACCTGAGCTTCTTTTCTTAACTATTGCTCCCCTATATATATTGTTTTAACCTATTAGACTATAAGCTCCTTGAGGGCAGGCACCATCTTTTGTTTTATGTTTGTGTCCTCAGAGCCTTAGCATAGTTCTCAACACATGCCAAGCCTTTAATAAAATACTTTTCATTCATTTATTTGTGCAAGAGAAATAATTGATTGCAAATTTATGACATTCTTATGGACATCTGTCAAACCTTGACACTAGTGTTCTTATTTTCATGATACTCTGATTCATAAAGAATAGAGTCACAATTCATGTCATACTCTGTGGGGGATTTTGAAACCATTTCCTGCAGAATGTCAGCTATAGAGGAAACACAGATCTGGAATAATCTGCACCTGAATAGAGCTCGATTTACTGAAGCCTGCCAACAAGTTGATAATCCAGAGTTCTTAATCATGGTTAGGGTTCAGGGATGGGGAATCTGTGGCCTCGAGGTCACATGTGGCCTTCAAAGTCCTTGAGTGTAGCCTTTTGACTGAGTCCAAACTCTACAGAACAAATCCTTTCATTCAGGGGATTTGTCTTGTGAAGTTTGGATTCCATCGAAAGGCTACACTTGAGGACTAGAGGGACACAAGTGGCCTTGAGGCCGCAGGTTCCCCACCCCTGGGTCACATCAAGAGGAGTGTTCTTCCTGTCATTGAGCTTTGTCATGTCAGATTCATCCTTTCCGCCTCTTTTTATGTTATCCTCCATACCCACTCAGTTGTCAGTTTGAATTTCACAATGCCTCATGCATCCAATCCTTTCTTTCCACTCCTGTAGCCTGAACTGGGCCTCTCTCTTGTGCAATAGCTTTCTCATTGGTCTGCCTCAAATCTCTCTTTCTCTATTTTCTCATAGCTTCTAAAGTGATTGCTAAAGCACAGGTCCTACCATGTCACTACTCTGGCCCGATAAGCCCCAGTGGGTCTCTTTTGAGTTCAAATATAAGCTCCTCTGTTTGTCATTTAAAATCCTTCCCATTCTGGCATCAAAAGACCTTGCCAGGCTTATTATTTATCTGGCATTGATGGGACCATAGTCAACAATAAGAGCTAACATTTATACAGCACTTACTATGCACCAGGCACTGTGCTAACGGCTTTACAATTATTATTCGTTTGCTTCTCACAGCAATCCTGGGAAGCAGAATACTATCATTATCCTCATTTTATGGACAAGTAAACTGAGGTAAACAGAATTGAGTGACTTGCCTGGGGTGTCTAGGAAGTGTCTGAGGCTGAATTTGAACTCAGGTCCCCCCGACCCCAGGACCAACTTTCTATCCACTGTGCCACCTAGCTGACTATTGTCAAGATAGATTATGGAAGACAAGCTAAGAAGCTGTTAGAATGAATGAAAAGAGAGCATTCCCCTTTATTCACTTTACAATTTACATAAACTGGCCCTCTTTCTGTTTCTTACACACAGCAATAAATCTCTTATCTATGGGTCATTGCAGTTTATCCCCCACAGCTGGAATGCAGAATCCCTTCCTTCCTTTAAAACTCAGCTTAAAGTCTAATGCCTACACAATCCCTTTGTGTGATCCTTTCTACTCCCTACGTGATCCTTGATCCCTCAGCTACCAGTGCTCTCCCTCGAAATTACCTTCTTTTTACTCAGTATATGTTTATTTGATCTATCTGCCTGTCTGTTTATCTCTATGCATTTCTCTAGCCATCTATTCATCCATCTTTATCTTCCATTCATCTCATTCACCCATCCATCCATCCATCCATCCATCCATCCATCCATCCATCCATTCATCCATCCATCCATCCACCCATCCACCCATCCATCTATCCATCCTTCCATCCATCCATCCACCCATCCATTTCTCTATCTATCCATCTGTCTAGTCATCTACTTATCTCTACCTATAGATAAATCTATGGATCTGTGTATCTATTTACATCTATCTCTCCGTCCATCTCTCCATCTATCTATTGATCTATCTCTATGTGGCTACCTATCCATCCATCCATCCATCCATGTACCCATCCACCTCTCTCTGTCTCTGTCAGTCTCTCTCAATAATCTGTAAATCTATTGGTTCCTCTGACAGGCTGTAAGCTCCTGGAAGGCAGGGACTGTTTCATTTTTGTCTTCGTACCTCCAGTGACTGTAGTCCCTGACTACTATGGTAGGAACTTAGGAAATAGCTGTTGATTAATGGATTAATAGATACAAATGGATTTTTGTCAGGCGTTGGGAATGTAAAATAAATGTGAGCTTGGGATCTAGCTGGAAGTTTCTTGGCACTTGTACTGGAATAGTAAATGTAACTCTAAATCATAATTTTTTGCTATCAAGAGCAAAGTTGGATATAACACAGCTCCTGGCCTGAGGCCAGTCTCTGAGGGTGGATTTCGTGACTCATTTTGTGTCTCCCCTCTGTGTTTCAGCCCTTCCTTGGTTAAACGAAGATACTCACACCTGCTCTCCCTTCTCCTCCCAGGGGTTGTGAGGGAATAACTTTGTAATTTCATAGAAGATTACTTGTAAATATGAAAAAGTCCAGCATAGCACCGCGTACAGTTGGGCATAATAAAAATAATGCATCATCAAAATTCTTCTTGAAGATGCTAACTTCCTCGGGCACTGGGAACATCAACTCTGGAGGTCCAGGGTACAGTTAGGAGGTGGAGTGGATAAAGCGCCGGACTTGGAGGTAGAGTTCAAATCCAGTTTCGGACATTTACTTAGCTGTGTGACAAGTCATTTAACTTCTCTCAGTCTCAGTTTCCTCATCTATAAAATGGGGATAACTATAGCATCTGTCTCCCAGAGGTGTTGTGAGGCTCAAATGTGATAATGTATATAAAGCGCTTTGCAGATCTTAAAGTACTGTGGAAATGCCATATTGTCGTCATTATTCTCAGCTCTCTGGGAGAAATGGGCTGTATCTCGTATACGATTGTGTATGTATTGTATGTGATGTGAGCTTGAACGTTAGCACCATAGACTACCACGTAGTGCCGTTAATATCATAACAGCTATGCCTTTAGCAAATGGCGATGCAGCCAGGGTGTTAAAACAAAGATAGGAAAGGGCTATGCTGTAGGTTTTACATAAAATCTGCTCATGTTATTCTTTTGGTCGTTGGCCATGAACCTTAGTACCTACCTCCCTGGGTTGTTGTGAGTGTTAAATAAGATAACATTTGTAAAAGTGCTTAGCACAGTTCCTGGCACACTTCGCTGTCTATTTATTTGTTTTAGTCCTGTCAGACTCTCTGCGACCCAATTTGGAGTTTTCTTGGCACGGATACTGAAATAGTTTGCCATTGCCTTCTCCAGCTCATTTTACAGATAAGGAAACCGAGGCAAATAGGGCTAAGTGACTTGTCCGGGGTCACGCAGCTAATAAGTGTTTGAAGCCAGATTTGAACTCAGGTCCTCCTGACTCCAGGGCCAACACTTTATCCATTGGGCCTCCCAGTTGTCTGTAGCTTAATCAATGCTTGTTGACTTAACGTGACCTGAGAGGCCAAAGAGCAATTTGAGGTCCCTGGGTATTTTGTGGCAAGGAAAATGAAGCCAAGGAAGTCTCCCAAATGGGGTGGAGAACACAAAAAGAGAAAATGGGGCAGACAATAAAGACCTAGCTGGCTGGCACATAATAGGTGCTTAATAAATGCTTATTTCCTTTGGGCTGCTATATGCCAGCCATGGTACTAATGTGCTAGGGATAAACAAACAGCCCTACAAAAGTAGTCCCTTCTCTCAAGGAGCTCAGTGTTTGCTATGCCCATCTAGACTTGATTTTCCTAGCAAGGCCCTGTGTTCTGAACCTTTGCTCTAATAAAAAATGATCATCCTTTGTTTCCTCTCAGAACCTTGCTTTGTTCCATCTGCCAGACTCTCCAAGGAGGCTGTCTGATATAAATAGAATGAGCGCTAGACTAAGAGTAAGGAAGCCTGGATTTTTGTCCCAGGCCATTGTCTAAGTACTCATTCGATTCTGGCAAGTCATTTAACCTTCCAAGGGCTGTTTTGTTATCCATAAAGTGAGAGGTAAGCATCCATGGTCTTTTAGATGCATCCCAGCAATGAAAATGCTATGATTTAAATGACTTTTGACTGAAGGCTGGAATGCTGCCCTTTCCAGGTAAGATATGTACATTTTCACAATGGCTTCCGGTAACTCTCTTGGTCAAAGCCGCATGAGTGGATCACAAAGAAGCATGTCTGACTCCATGAACTCATGGCTCCTGGACTTAGGAAATTTCACCGTACATTGGTTTAGTTTACTTACCTGTCCATTTCTGTAGCCCCAGCCCTGAAAAAGGGAACAGGTCAAACGCCCCAAGGGCTAACACTTGGGATTTCCTCTGACTCTCACAAATCTAAGGCCTAATAAATAATGGAGGAGAAGGCAGTGAAAGGAATTGGTTGAAAGGAAGAGGTTGGGGGTGGGGAGAACTGACAGCAACAACAACTACCATTTAGATAGGGCTTGCTATGTGCCAGGCACAGTGCTAAGTACTTTACCATTGTCTCATCTGATCCTCAAAACAACCCTGAGAGGTAGGCGCTATTACTATCCCCATTTTACAGATGAGGAAACTGAGGTAGAGATTAGGTAAAAATGGTAACGACTGACATTTATATATACCAGGCACCGTGCAATTATTATTATATAATTATTAATTAATTAATTACTACATAATTGCCATTATTATTACATGCGATCCTCACAACAACCCTGGGAGGCAGGTGCCTATTATTAGTCCCATTTCATAGATGAGGAAATCGAGGTAGAAGTTAGGTGATTTTACAATAAAAATGGTAACCACTAACATTAATCTATACCAGGCACTGCGCTAAGCACTTTGCAATTATTATTACATTTGATCCTCACAACAACCCTAGGAGGTAGGTGCATCATTATCTCCATTTTACAAAAGAAGAAAACGAGGCAAACAGTGACTTACCCAGAATCATGCAGCTAGTAAATATCTGAGGTCAAATCTGAACTCAGGTCTTCCTGACCTCAGGCCCAGTACTCTATCTACACAGAGGAAGCAGTGCTTGAGCTGGACCTTGAAGACCCAGTAGGGTTCTGGTTGTTGAAGAGAGAGGGCATGGCCATGACCCCCATTTCTTTCTCCTTCCTTTCTCCTTTGAATCGTACAGTGCTTCTGCTTCTCCTATTGCATCCACAAATCAAGCACCACTGCAGACTGGAAGGTGGCCCAGTACTTGGTGTCTAATAGACACACTCCCTACAGAGATTGTGTAAGTCAAGTTCTCTGTAAACCTTAAAGTGCTATGTAAATGTGGATTATTATTAACCTAAAGGAATCAATCAAAATTTCAGGTCCAGCGGAAAGATGACAGGAAAGATATTTGATGCCTGGCTCGTTCCCATTTATGGTGCATTGGAAAGCCTCCGAGTTGGAGGCTTTAAACCCTCTGATGCTTATGATATGGAAGACCTTGGGCAAGTCTCTTAACTTCTGTAGGCCTCAGTTTCCTCATTTGTAAAATAAAGTGGCTGGATTAGATGGCTTCTGAGATCCCTTCTCGCCCTAGATCTATGATCTAGCTCCCAACCCCACCTCCCTTATTTTCCGCTAATCTTCTACAGAAGGCAGAGGTGCCAGTCAAACTTGACTCTTTTCTCTTCCTTGACTATGTCCTGTGCTTTCTTATCTCAGCACTTTCGCTCGTGCTATTCCTTCTACTTGGAAAAACCCTCTTCCCCAGGCCTTTCCCAGTCTTCAATTGCCAAAAGCCTATCAGGTTTTCAAACTCGGATCAATCAATCAGTCAATCAACCTTTATTAAGCATTTGGAGAAGGAAGTGGAAACCACTACAGTATCTTTGCCAAGAAAACCCCACATGGGGTCATGAAGAGTTGGACACGACTGAAATGACTGAATAACAACCACAAGCACTACAATGTGCCAGGCACTGACCGAGGATGTGAAATGAGGCAAAAGACAGACACTCACCTCAAGGAACTTAGAATCCAATGGGGGAGGCAACGGTGTCACTCTTTCTATGAAGACTTCCTCTATTCTCCTCACCCCCAACCTCAGCTGAAAGTGACCTCTCCTTTTGCCACCCACGTTCTTAATTCTCTTACAATGCTTATAATATTCTGCTTTGGATTACAGTTATTTGTATGCAACTCTCACCTCCTCTGTAGACTATAAACTCCTTGAGAGCAAGGAGGATGCTTTATTTGTCTTCCTATTTCCTAGAGCACCTGGAACAGTGCTTGCCATGTAATAGGCATTGAATAAATGTTTCCTGAATGGATAAATGTAGGGCAGGCCCTAGAAGGTTGTACTTTATAGTAACATAAATTGACACAGCCTACACCCAGTTTTGTCTTCCCTGTAGAAAACCTAATTGGTGTTGAGGAATGAACACTGTTCCCTTGTGTGAACCTATTAGCTCTGTCATTTTGATTGCACAGGAATATCAAGCAATCATTTCTAGGAAAAACTCCCACCAAACCACAGGTACCTGAAATACCTTGTTTAAAAAAATAAAAATGTAATGGGATTCTGGTGCCTGTGCAAAACCAGACTCCATCAATGTTTGCTAAGGGAGTGTTGTGCACGTAAAGATGCTAGGAAACTGCTTACAGAAGAATTTTGAGAATTAGAGCATGTGTGGATATCCGTAACCAGTTCTGGTTGGCCTTCCCCTGGTTTGGAGGAGCCTTTTTCCATTGGCTCCGTAGGTAAAATTGTTGATGTCTTCAACAGGCCAGCTGGGCCAGCCAGACCAGCTCCAGCTGTCTCTTTGCTACATTCTCATCTTGGGGAGTGAGGTGACTCCTTTGATCCTAACAGGAGACCATATAGTAAGAGAAAAGGGCCTTAGGATCTCCTTCTTCACCCCCGAAGTCATATGACGCCAAGAAACGGGTCTTTTTGTTCATTCTTTTTTGTTCTAGATATAGGGAGATGAGTCTCTGGTCTAGGCTGGAAGCACAAGCCACTGGGATCCAGGAGTCCAGCCAGTGCAGCACCATTGCCTTGAGAAACAGGGATGCAACTTTGGACATAAACTTAGTGGCGCCACTGCTATGAGGGGAATGAGCAAAGTTGTGTGCCTAATCGCCTCCATCCTTTTCTCTGGTCTCCTCCTACCCCCACCATGGTTTAGGGGGCTGGAGCTAATATCAGAGAAAAGAAATAACTCACAAACCCCTTATCCTGCTCTTTAAAAGGGCTGGCCCTGAGGAAATGGGGCCAGAAAATACCATGTTACAAACATAAAATAAAATAAAAGTTACACAGCAATCCTAGAATCATAGGAGGATGGGGCAGGTAGAAGAAACCACAAAAATAGTTTTAGCAGTGACTGGGAAATTGCATGCTGGAGAAACCACACAGAAGTTTCAGAACTATTTGAGCCTGTCATCTTCATGTGTGGTGGTATTTTCAACAAAAGATTAGATAAACCACAGATTCAGGGTCCACAGAAAAGGGAGCATCCATTATCCGTGGAGTGAGGGATGCTGGGAATACTCCTTTCAAAGCGTGGGACAGAGGGGAAGCCTTAATAGTGCTCTTAGCAACCCCCTCTTTCATCTATTTCACTCATAGGTGAGTGACCTGGAAAGTGGAGAAAGCCGATCAAAGAGCATGCAGGCACCTAGGAGTGAGCTTGGAGGTCGTAGGAGACTGCTGTTGTGCCACCCCTGGAAATGCCTTAGCTGACAGCTAGCTGGAGCCGTCACTATGGTAACAGAACTGCACACAGCAGAAGAGGCGGTCCATGTGCTGGGGACCAGCAGGGGAATGTCAGAATGCTCCATCTGAGGGTTCCCTGCCCCCTCCCTTTAGCTAGGCTTCCTGGCAGTGGCTCCTCCCATTTGGGAGGGCAATTGCTGCCACAGTGACTATAAGAACAAGGACTGAAATTTTTCTTAGCATTTTATTCTAAAAACCTGACCCTGCAGAGCCATGTCTCTGAGAGAGAAAGCAGTAGGAGAGCTCACATTTGGAATTATTTTTCATGGACCGAGAACTCTACCCTATAGCATCTGGTGCCTAGCCCCCTTTCCTTCTGTGTTGTAAGCCTGGATGATTCTTCCTGGGCCAGCCTCTTGGGGTTCATATCCAAGGAGGATGGGGCAAATCAAGTCAAGAAATATTTATTGAGTGACTATTATGTGCTGGGCATTGTCTGTGGGGGTGGGGGTAGGGATATGAAATTTATATGACATAGCCCCTATCCATAAGGAGCTTGTTGATGGAGAAAGATAAGACACAAATGAAAGTGACTTTTCATGTCTGCGGGACCACAGACCTCCTTTGCTTGTCTTTGCTTATCTATGTGTGGGTTCAGTGGGCACCAGAAGGAAGCAAATTGAGTCTTGATCCTATCAATTGACCAGGAGCTGCTGGTCACTGATAATTGACCTTAGACCAGTCCATAGACTAGGGCTTGACAGTTTGTTTTGAGTACCTCTGCTTAACAGCAAGAGGAGTGATCTGGGAAGACATCTTTCTTGACCCACCCACAGGGTGGGTCCTAAATCACAGTTTTGCTATTGTTCGAACACAGGTGCACAAAGAGAATGATCCACAGAACAAAGAATTTTTGTTGGAGGAGGTTGTTTGGGAGGATGAGCTCAGTCAGAAGTTTTGAACAGCCTGGGGAGCATAGAGAGGGCACGGAGATAAAGGTTAAAAGGAAGCGGGGAGTCAGTAAAAGAGATGAAGGATAATTCTGGAGTCAAATTCTGCCTACTCTATGGTTTTGTGTAGGGCTAGATGTGCTGTCAGATCCCAACCTAGGGTATGAATTGGGATCATTAGGGCCTGTGGATGAATTTCTTTAACATGCTCTCAGTTAGACCTTTTTGTATATAACACAAAAACGTATAAATCACTTTTAGGATTTATGCAAAATAACATGGAAGGGCATTTCCTCTGATTTGCTACAAAAAGCATGGCAGGCTTCGTCTAGATTTATGCTAAAACCAATAGAGAGAGTTACAAAGTAATTCTGTTAATGGCCTCTGATGTTCCCACTTACCTTAAATGTGACATTATTGTGTTGTTGGGGTTTTATGGAGGCGGGCAGTAGATAGGTTAAGAGAGATTAATTTTTAATTCTGCAAGTGATTCTTTTTCATTACCTCTGTATGCATTTAGGATAACAGCCATTGATATGCCTGGAATCTAAAGCTAAAAGATCCTGTGGATAGGGTTGGGCTTACACCTAGTGGAGTAGACTGATAAGATTTTAATAGGGCTCTAGAAAGGTCTCTCCATCTCAAAATAATCTCCTCTACGCTGTCTACAATTCTTCACTTCCTCTCATCATCTGAAATTCTGACAGTTGGAGATTCGGTTGGGTTAATAAGCATCCTCTCTAAAAATGTGAATACCTCTGAGAAGATTAAGTGTAGGGGTACGGTTGGAAGCAGGACGGGGGATCCTCAGGACTCAGTCATTCCTGCCTTCGTATGAATTAATTCAATCAATTCAATTGAATGAGGTTGTTGTTGAGTTGTTTTAGTCTTTCCAACTCTCCTGAGACTCCATTTGGGGTTTTCTTGGCAAACACACTGGAGTGGTTTGCCATTCCTTCTCTAGCTCATTTTACAGATGAGGAAACCGAGGCAAACAGGGTTAAGTGACTTGCCCACGAACACACAGCTAGTAAGTGTCTGAGGCCAGATTTGAACTCAGGAAGATGAGTCTTCCTGACTCTAGGCCCTTTATTCTACCCACTTTGCCACCTACCTGTCCCAAAGTACTGTGTATACTGTGTATATTGTGTATACAAAGGTGAAATGAGACCGCTCTTATCCTTCCCAACACGTTCCATACCTCGAGGGAATGGGAATTTTGAAGCAAGAAGGAGGGAGAAACAATTTTGAACTGTGCTTATGGAGAACAGCTTGACTGGGGTGATTCAGTGGGTTGGCATAGGCAGAAGTATGACATAAGGGTAGAGGAGGTACAGGATATGGACTTTGGAGGCCACCAAAACTAATTCTCCCAATCTGAAATTTTGTCTAGGGCTAGCTCTAATTGCATAAGCTTTTCCTCTTGAGATCTTTAAAAATAGAATATTCACCTGCCTGGGATGATTTAGGAAGGGTCATGTCTGGAGGGAGGGGGATGGACTTCTCAAGGTTCCTTTCTTCCTTATGAATCTGTTCAATTAACCTAACCTTTGGCTAAGAAACTATTGGGTAGATTTGTAATTTTTCTTACCAGTGATCTCTTAACATCATGTCTAGTGGCATTTTCTCATTCCTTGTACTCTGATCTCTCTACTACATTTGACACTATTGACCACCATTTCCTCCTGGATACTCTCCCCTTCCTGGGTTTTTGAGACATAATCCCTCTTGATTTTCCTATTACCTGTCTGACTTTTTCTCTATTTGCTTTGGTGGTTCATCATACGAACTATACCCACTAAACTCTGGATATCTCCCAAGGTTGTATCCTGGACCCTCTTCTCTTTTCTCTCTTACTTTCTCTTTTTTTGGTAACCTCATTGGCTTCCATGGATTAAACTATCACTTCTCTGTTTATGACTCCCAGATTTCCATATCCAGACCTAGTCTCTCCTGAACTCTAATCCCACATCAACAACATATTTGACATTTCAAACTGGATACTAGGAGGCATCTGAAATCCATCATGACTAAATCCGAAATTCTTGCCTTTCTAGTCTTCTTATACTTTACTCCCCTCTTTACACTCTGCATTGTAGCTATTCTGGCCTACTCAATGTTCCACATACAAAATACTCCCTCTGCCCTATCAACAACTTTGCATGTCTCCATACAGACTCAACTAAAGCCCCACCTTCCCCGTGAAACCTCTCCTGATGCACTTTTTCCCATCACTCCTCTCTCCCTACTCTCTTTCCAAGCTTTCCTGTATTCATTTTGAATATATTCTTTATATACTGACATAGGTAGGAGCTCTCTTTTCCATTAGAATGTAAGCTCCTTAAGGGGAGGAACTGTTTAACTTTTGTCTTTGTATTTCCAGTGCATAGAACAGTTCTTGGCATCTAATGAGCCCTCAATAAATGCTTATGGATTGATTTACTTTTTTTTTGGAAAGAGCAGAGAGGCTGCTCCCACTCTCTTGGCAATTTGTCAGATCTGTGTAGTACCCACCTTTCATTTTCCTCCCATCAAAACCATTTTTAGAAAGCCCTTAGGTTTTAATGAAAACTTATGTTGTTCATTATCACTAGGCCAAAATAAACCAGTTAGGTGACAATAGGAGACCCTTTCTTTGGATTCTCCTTTTCTCTCTAAGATGTCTAGATCCAGGCCCTTTTATTAAAGAGGTTTGTTTTGTGAAGTTTGGATTCAGTCAAAGGGCTGAACTTGAGGACCTAGAGGGCCACATGTGGCCATGAAGCCCCAGGTTCCCCACCCCTAACCTAAGCTGATGATGAATGTTAGGCAAGCAGAATGATATGGTTTATAGTATTAGATGCTGTCTGAAAATTTAAAACAGATACACACAAAAGGGTCCTATTGTTATTTTTCATTTAAAGTTTATTGAATTCCAGTAATTTGTTCCATGCTGGCTTCTGTTTATCAATGCTCACAATGCAAACACATTAAAAGTTCTACTTTTCTTAAATGAATTTCATCCCTAATTGGGACAATCTTGTGTAGGTAACCAGTGAAGGCAGGATCAAGTTGTGAAAACCAGGCATAGCTTCTAATGGCTTTGGGGGAGGAATTGTGGGTTTTCTTCACGAGCTCTGCAGAGTGCCTTTTCTCACTTGCTTTCCAGAGTTTCCTTTTAAAAATACACAAACTCAATGAAACAAACTGTTTGTAGTCCTTGGTTTTCTATATTTAGTGCATTTAAGATAGACTGTGGTCCTCTTATTGGGGAGGTAGAGGAAGAAGCACCGATTTCACTGATTGGCAAAACAGGATTCCCATAAAAGTGATTTGTTTTGACCATAAAGTTTTTCTTGCAGGGTGAATTACATACTAATTCCAGAAAAGGCTGTGGAGGAGTTGAGGGGTAGTGGATGAAGGGTTATGTGTATATATGTATATATGTGGGGAAAGGTTGAAAAGAAGTAGAGGATGGTATAATTTTATTTTAAAAATGGAAATAGTTTGCTTCAAATAAAAAAATAAAACTTCTCAAAATTTATTTTAAAAAGCAGTTGCAGAAACATCCTTGGTCTGACTGGACCTAGTGGGAGAAAATAAAACAGAATAAAGTAAGTCATTTTAGAAGGGAAAAAAAGTCAGAATAGAGGAACAAGAAATTTTTTTTTTTAAAAGATTGTGTTCTCTTAGTTGATTCTAATGCAGAGGCAGTGAGCAGCAGGGGCCTGGGCTATGGGATACATAATTGGCCCAGGAATAATAAAGCCAAAATTGGATATTAACAGCAATTAGTTTCTGCAGTGACACTGGGGGAAAAGACTGCAGAAAACCCCATTGGGGCTTAAGCTGAAGCAATCTGAAATGAAACCAGTGTCTCAATTAAATGGGAATAAATATTGCCTCATAAATCTGTGCATGTGTGGGTGGGGGAGAAGGGCAGCTCTGGTGGGAACCAGGTGTGGGAGCAAAAAAAAAAATTCATTTGCCGCAGAAGCTTTTAGTCTTCCTGTACAGGACCCTATAGATGTCTCAGCCTGAGGTGAGTACTCCAGAGGTATTGCAAGTTCTTGTTCCCTTAGGCACCTTACCTGGAGTTCAGAGATTGTGAAAGTTATTTCAGAGAAGTAACCTGTTTATCTAAAGGGTCCCATCCTGGTCTCTTGTGAAGCAGAAAAGAGGGAAGATACAGACTCCAGGTGGTATAGAGGAGAGAATGTTAGACCAGGTGAGGAGAACTGAGCTGTAGCCTAGAGTAGACCTTGAGTAAAAACATTACTAAACTTAATTGCCCCATCACTTTTGAAGGGACTGAACTAGGTAACCGCTTAGGTTCCTTCCAGCTACAACATTGTGGCAGAGCCTTTTGACTCAGGAGTGGAGTCAATCTAGGGGAAGAAGGCTGGATCTGGGCAGATTTAACCCTAAATGTAACTGCCAGAAAGGAAGAAGAGTAATACTTAAAGGCTCCACTGGAAAACATCCTTGGGAAGAAAGGGAAAGGAGCCGATTCTTCCTCCTGCAGGCTCAGTCAAGCTGATTTACAAGCTTCCCTTTCCTCTCTCTCAAGACCATCTGGGATAAGCTCTGATGAAGAAACATCTGATGAAGAAACATGTTGTTAGGGACTTTTCAGTTTTTAATTTTTTTCTTTTTGGTGAGGGGGCGGAGAGGAAGGCAGGTGGTTGAGGATTGCGGGGCGGTGGCACGGAGTGTGGGTTGAAGATTGCCTGGGATTGGGAAAGAGTTGACCCCAGGCTTTGTAACAGCCACTGATCCCCAGGGATTGGTGTTTGGGGGTGGGCGGGTGTCACGCATAAGCACGGATGATGGATTGAGGTAAAAAAGAAAGCCGGGGTGGGGGTGGGGGGAGGAGAAGGTCACTTTGATGCCCTGGCCACTAAGACAGGAAGGTGAAGGGACGTCAGAAGTAGTATCGGTTCTAGTCTACTTCCTCTGACACTTTCATATTTCCCTGTGCTCTTTTGCATTATTTTATTCAATAAACTCGGTGCGGGATGGGGTATAGAGAAAGAGGAGCTGGCAATTTCAAAAGGCCAGGGAGCCTAATGAGACGTGGGGACTACGGAGAGGTTAAGGCCGAGGCATCCCAGGAAAGGTCCGGGACAATGACCGAGGCTTTAAGGAACAAGCTGGAGGAACCGCAGGCTGGTGGCCACCCGGGAAAGTCCTGGGATCCAGGCAGGAGGGGTGGCAGGAGGGCTGTGCGAATTACATAGTGGCCGTGGCGGGTGAAAGGGTTATTTTTATACCGCAAACCTCCTTCCTTCTCTGTGTCCCAATCTGGGAAGTCAAACGGATGCCTTGTCTCTGCTCTCCCCCTCCCCCCACTCTCGCCCGCCCCCCGGACTCATTTTCCGCGCTGACTGTCAAGTGTCCATCTGGCGCCTCGGCGAAAATGGGGCTAAGCAGGTGCATCGAAAAAGCAAAACTATTACCCCGTTCGGCAGTCACTGGCTACCGCCGGCCTCGCCTTTCAGCCATTTGCCTCCCCCCCCCCCCCCGCCCCGGCCCCTTTTTTAAGGCACGTAGTTAACTCCTTTTTGTGGCTGAGCTTGAGTTTCCGAACATGATCGGGAAAAATATTTTAAAAGAAAAAAAAAGACCCCAAATTCTTGGGCTTTCGTTCTGCCCATTCAGGACGAGCCCAAGATGGGGAGGCTGCAGCCGCTTCAGTCTGAGGGGACCAAGGACCAGGGAAGGAAGGCATCAAAGTCCCCCTTTAACCCCCTTCCATTCCTCCTATCCAGCCACAGTTCGTTCGAATTAAGAAAAGGAAAGATCCTATACAGCATCTTCTCAAACAACAAGCACCATGCCCTGCACACAGAAAGCACTTAATTAACGAACGAATAGATGGATGTAGTTGAAAAATGAACCTCGAGAAGGTCACCTCCCGCACCTCCTCTCCCCTAAATGACCTCTATTCAAAAAGAATCAGGAATGCTTTTGAAAAACGAAACAAAATTAAGCAAATAAACAAGACACCCCTGGCATTTCATTTTGGAAACCACACACCTTGAGGGGTCATTGAGAGTAAGCTCACTTCAGCCCGCAAGAGAGAAAGTCCAAGAGGCCTCCCAGGCTGTGAACTTTGAGCTTGTGCAGACTCCATCAACAGGACTAGGCCTTGGGAGCAAGCCCTCGGCCGGAGGCCTGAACTATTTGTAGGCTGCACAAGCGGAGAGTCATCGGAGGAGAACCGCTGGCTTTGCCGCGAAAATGTTCAGCCCGGGGCCTCGGCTAAATGTGTCACAGTAGATCACAAACAAAAAGAAAACAGCCCTGCCCTAAGAAGCGTTCCTCAAATACACTCTTTCTCTCTTTTGGCTTTCATACTGATAAAAATACGTTCATGAATTACATATATTCACATACATGTATTATATATAATATGAATACCCAACAAGACAAGTCTATCATGTTTGTCTCCAAAAATATATGCATATACATAATTGAACCAGATGAAGTCAGGTAAACAGTTATCACATTTTAATTTAAAATAAAAATGTTCCATCTCTTTGTTTTAGGAGAGGGGAAAAAAGCCAACACTTGTAATCCCTCTGACATAAAATGTAAGAGACATATGTGTCTCTGAGGTCCCTGGACCCTCTTCCTGATTTCTTGGTACATCATGGCTTTAAAAAAAAATGTAAAGAAAAGGATAGAAAAAGAAAAGGTTGGTTTATTGTCAATCTTTTACTACTGCACTCCTAGACAGAATTATTGGGGGAAAAAACAAAACTCATCGCTGAGTTTTCTCTGCCAACCATGTTCGTGTGTTCTATCCAAATCCATATCCCGCTTCTGCCAAAAGCAGATTGTGAGGTGTTAAAAAACAACCTCTATTTAAACTTACTTCCTTTCTTCTATATTTACTTTTGAAATACAATTTTAAATAATAGTAATAATGATAATGAACAAATAAATTAATTTTGTGTTAAAAAACTTCAGTGTACTTGAGAAGAGAAAAAAAATCTTTATTAAGTATAATCATTTTTCTTATCACCATCAACATATTTTTTCATCAATCTACCAAGCCATACTTGCTATTACATCATCTCCAGAAAGCTTCTGCATTCCTAAGCCTTATAAAATATAGGCAAATAAAGAGAGCCTTTGAATTAGGCTAAAGACCAGGTATTTTCAGAAAGACAATTCTGCTGGTGGCTCAAGAGAGAAAGCTATATGTAAATGTCATAGAGGGAATAGGAAAATTTTTCTTCGGAGAAAGGTACAAATAGATTTTTCTTTGGGTGTGTGACTATAGTGAAGGATAGATGTCCTTACATGTGTGAAAAGTATGCTGACTTTTTTGATACATGTATGTATAGGCCTATAAGTATAAACCACAGGGTGGTGGCTATGGGGAAGATTCCTCTGTTAGGGACCTTCTTATTTCAGTAATAGCCCCTCCCTTCCAGACCTTCATTGTCAGTTCAGGTAATAGTTACCTCTGGGCTGTTTCCTCTGCTTCGGTTAAAGATCAATTTCCTTTTCCTTTATACAGGAAACTGGCCTACCTTTAATGAAAAAAAAGGGAAAAATAGAGAATAAATATACTACTAAGATTAATTTCATAGTGTTGAGTATCATAGATTTAGAGCTGGAAAGTACTTAGAGGTCATTGACTCTAATCCTGTCATTCTGAATGTTTTCTTTCAAAGTACTAAGTGAAAAGTAGGAGCTTAATAAATGCTTGCTGAAATTGAATATGGCATGCCCAATAGGAGCTCATGAAAATGATAATGACCACCATAATAGTGGAACATGTGAATGGATGGGGGGGGGGTATGTAACATCCTAAAAATAATATACCTCCAACATGACCTGACCTTAATTTTTGTTATAAAATGCAATCTGACAGATTTAAGTTGGTGGGGCGGTGTAGAGAAAAGAGAAGATAGTTTTTGTAGATAAGGGAGAAGCAGACAACCTTCAGGCATTCTGCATACGTGCAGTTGCCTTGAACAGGCAGATGGAGAAAGAGGGAGGGTAGGTATTTACCTTTGTAATGGTCCTTTATTTGGTAAGAACTGAAAAAGGACCTGGTAATGGTGAAAGAGGAATAGTGGTCCATTAACCTCCTCCCTTCCCCGCCCCCCCCACCCCGCCATTTTCTTTTTGCCATTAAAGCAACACATGAGTGCGTACTCTTTTGAGCCACAACTGAAAGCATGAACTCAAGCACACAAATACACACAAGCACATACTTATGCACATGCACATTAATAAGCACAGGACACACTCTGACCACACACAGGCCCCGTACCCCCATGATGTCAGACCTGAGAAGGAAGCGTGTATGTGTGTGTGTGTGTGTGTCTGTGTGTGTGTGTGATAGGGGTCTGGGGGGTTCAATAATTCTGCTATTCCACTCAGAGGCTCTGTGGGAGGGTGGATCATAATCGGAAGAGAATAATTATGGGGAAGAGGCTCACTTATGTAGAAAATTCTAAGATGGTGTGACCCTGATAACCATTGGCTCAAATCATGTCTTTTATCTGACTTATTGGTAACTTCTCCCATGCCAAAGACAATGTTTTCTATTCTTTTTCTTAATAAGCCTTGTGGAAATGTATGCTTCAAGGAGGGATTATTTCAAAGGAACTGTGCAGTTGACATCCTCCCTTGTTCCAAATGCTGCGGAGAGCAGACAGCTCTTCTTTAGCTTCCTCTCAAATGCTTTCTGCAGAATAAGGTGCATGGAGTTCTTATGGTGGTTTTCTTTTCTTGCCTCATGTGCATTGCAGTTCTATCCCAGCAAAAGCAGGTGGCTTGTGTCACATCTCTGCAGGCCCAGAGAGGCTTCTGGGAGAATGACATTGGGCTATGGTCAATATCTGTGTCTTGAGAGTCCTCAAACACAGGACTAGGAACTTAACTGGTGCCCAATACCTATTTGTTAAATTGAATTGAAACTGGGGAGGAGAGTGGTGTTGTTACAGCATAACTTTTATTACCAATTCATTTGATAGAAACAGGAGAGTATTTGAAAGCGGAAGAGGATAAGTAACCTTTTGAGGTTCTTGGCTACACGAGTTAGAATATATAGTATTAGTAATAATAGCTAGCATTTAGATAGATTTGCCAAGCATTCTAATTCTCTTCTTTGATCCTCACAACACCTATTGGGTAGATGTTATTCTTATATTCCCAAGAATACACAAGAAAACATGCAGATCAACAGACAAATTCTGAGCTCCTTTCACCAGACTACAGAACCTTGCACAGCACATTGATGGACATTCTTTCTGCTTTTGGCTGTTGAAAAGATAGGCATCACTGGTGGGCAAGAGGTAAAGAACCCAGAAGGTCCCTGCTTCAGCTCCTGATTCATGGCTTCAGCTCCTGATTCATGGCTTCTGATGCTCACTGATGCTCCAAAATTCCTAAGCTCTTTCTTTGCGCCCCCTCCATCTTCTCTTCCCCTCCTCTCCTCTCCTCCCCTTCCTACACTTTTCCCCTCCCCCACCCCCAATCCCCTCTTCCGAGAAAAAAATGAGTTCAGGTCTTGACACCCACCTTCTGGTCCTTACTATGCCCTGCAGCTCTGGACTGTGCTAGCGTAATGCGGAGCTGGAGGGGGAGGGGGTAATGTTCTCTAGGTCCCTTCTGAAGAATGGAGTAGGATGCTGTGAAGCAGGAGTGGAAAATGCAGGGCGCAGCTGCTGCTCTAGATCTGGGGGCCTGGGGGTGGGGAGGCAAGGCACGATTAGAGAGCCAGATCCTGCAGTTGGGAGGGCAGGTTTAATCCTTTCAGGTCTCTCTCTGCTTCTTTTATGACATTCTCTAATCAAACCCCAGACATCTGCCCTATACGTCACATTTTCTTTCTGTTCAGGTTTAAAAAGGCACCATACTTCCTTCCTCAGACCCCCTAGTTTACTGCATTTTGCACTCATGTCGCCTCCATCTCAACAGATTTCTGAGTGGTCCTCTGAAACAATAGTAGTCACAAGCAATAATTAAGTTGGGAAGCCCCTTTTGGCTTTGGGCTAGGGGTATGGGAGGTGTCAGGCTCCCTCCTCTCTCTGGCGGTCCCTAAAGGACCTTGGAAAACCTCTCTCCTTCACTTCTTCCCATACCCCAATTTCCTACTGTCGCTGCTGTCCATCTACATCCATCCCTGCAGCACTGTGACCCTGACTTCTAATCAGATGCCCCCAGAACACTCACAACACCCCACCTGTCCTCCAGGCATTGAGAATTTGTCTTTTCAAGGGCACAACCAGATCCAATGTCTAAAACAAAAACGCAGACGGGGCAAGCTTATGGGCCCTATACAACAATGCACTGGACACACACACACACACGCCGAAAAAATGTACATATTGGCATCTGCAGTACACGCAAAAGCACACACACAGGTCAACGTGAACATACACGAAGAGGTCTACACACAAACACACCTGTCTTGCAGAGACCACACACACACACACACACACACACATACACATACACATACACACACACACACACACACACAACCCCGCGCGCGCGCGCGCGCGCACACATAGGCACACACACACCCCTCCTCACCCGGCAGGCCCCGGCGCGGGGCTAGCCCTGCCCGCAGTCGGTGCAAGTCCCCTCCCAGCCTCGGAGATGCTGCGGATTCCCGAGTTGCTGCTGCAGATTCCCGAGTTGCTGCTGCAGTGCTGCGCTATGCGGAACCTCCGCTCCGCTCTGAGCGATCGACGACGCTGCTCAGCCCCATTCTTGGCATTCACCGCGTGCCTTAATTGTATGGACATTTAAATCAAGGTCCGCTGTGAACACGGAGAGAGAGGCCTTTCTCCTGAGGGAGGGAGGGAGGGTGGGAGAAAGACAGGGGGGAGAGAGAGAGAGAGAGAGAGAGAGAGAGAGAGGAAAATAAAGAAAAAGAGGGGTGTGTATATGTGTGCTGATGGTGGGGTGAGGGACTTGAAGGGGGGTGTCAAGAGAAAAGGACAGTAGCATCCTCCCTACCCCAGCTCTCTCCTCCCCCCCCCCCCCACAGACAATGAGATAGCAGCGATGTCTTCCAATGGCTCTTTGTTCTACCCCGATCCTTTTTTCATCCAGGCTCTTCCTGCAAAGCGAAGGGGGTGGGGTGGGGGGTGGAGGTGGAAGTGGGGAGAGAGGCATTCCTTCCCCATTTTAATTACTCCTTCTTTTACTTCTTTCTCTCGTCGCACCTCTCCCTCCTTGAGCTCCAGACAATAGGGGGGAGAACAGCAACGAAACCCACCTCGTCCTAGAGAAGCAAAACCAACACCTACCCTCTCCAGCTCTCTTTTCCCCATCTCTGCCCAGGAAGAAAAGGGAGGGGTGGGGTGGGGGTGGGGTGGGGGTGGGGTGGAGGGAGAAGGATGGGGAAAGAAAGACAAGGAAGGAGGAAAGAGGCTTGCCGCTGCTGACAGGGCGGCTGCCTCCTCTACCTCTGGTCTCAGAGTCACTGCATACACACAGCCTCCTCCAGTTTTCCGCAAAAATGGTCTGCTGCAATAAAGGGGCCTGGATCGCAGCAATAAACCGTCCCGGGCTCGCCTGCTGCAGTCAAGTCCTTTCGTTTAGGTCCCAAGTGGTGATGGGGGGATGGGGGTTGGGGGGGGGGAAGAAAAGAAAAAGAGGAAAAAAAAACCCATAAGAGCGGGGCCCATCTGGCTTCTCATCAGCTTTGTCAAGTCTTGCATACGCTAAAATGCTAATGACCTAGATAGCTCATGCAAAATGCAGCAGAGAGGGAGAGAGGGAGGGAGGGAGGAAGGGAGGGGGGGGGAAGGAAGGGAAAAGGGGGGAGGAAGAGAGGGAGAGAGAAAGAAAAAGAGAGAAGGGGGAGGGAAAGAGAGAAAGAATATGTCTTAGAGACATCCCTACAAATATTCTCCCTCCCTACATCCAGCCAATGTACCTTACCAGGTAAAAGGAGGGCTTTGATTTAAAAGGTCACCCGAGTATAATGAAGATACATCTGGGGTACAGGATGTTGAAACAGGAGAGAGAGATCCCTAAATCATACAGACCATAAGTGACAAGGAATCAAAGAGATCATTTAAAGTCCCCTTTCCCTCATCTTCCTGTTTACAAACCAGAGGCCATTCACCTTTATACGTACACACACATACACACACACACATTTTACCTTCTAAGGCTTCTACGGGACATTGATGGACATAGTCTTATCCCCATCAATACTCAACCTGTAAAGGGGAATCAAAATATACCTTTCTCTTCATCTATCCTTCCCCCACTAAATACACCTTATCCATCCCCAGTACATTTTAAGATTCTCATTCTTGAAATACCACATTTGTCCCTCACCCCACCCTATCTCATTATCTCCTAAGACCACACAAGAAATATCTCTCTTCAGTCTTCCCTTTTTCTAAACAGATCCCTGAGCTTCCACCATAACCCCAATATACCCCACAACACTCCAATTCTATGCTAGAAGACATTAATGAGAAGGTGGGATGGAGAGGAATAGGAGTAAGCTAGAAAGCGAAGTTACTCCGTCCACAGATTCTTAAAAAAAAAGTATTCAATGAATCTTTATCATCCCCACCCTCAACCATCCAAAACGGGAGGGGTAAGAGGGCAAAGAAAGCAGAAAGAGTCAAATAATTGTAGTAGTAATAATAATAAAGTACCTTGTGAGGACAAAAAATGTCAAACCCTAAATTCCCTCTAGGAAGCTCAAACACCCTGGCTGGTGCCCTTCTGTCGCAGAGGAAAGCTGTGCGAAATTTAGAGAATGCTCCTCCGACACCCTTCTCTCTTTCTCAGGTCCCATCCCTCCAAACGGATGATGCAGCAGCGGCCGCAGAGAAGGCGAGTCGAAGGTGCTGGGGCTGGGTGTCAATCCAAGGTTTTTTTGTTTTTTTTTTAAGGGGGCTGGTCACTGACAGCAGCATCCCAACCCATGCCCACGAAAGCCAGGCAACATCTACCGGGAATAAAAACCGAAAATGTAAAGAGACAGAGACAAAACTAGAGATAGGCAGAGATAGAGGGAGAAGAGTGGAAGGAGAAAAGGAGGAAGGGAAAGAGAGGGAGACAGGGAGAGAGAGACAGAGAGAGAACGAGAGAGAGAGAAAAGGAGGAGGAGGAAGAGGGGGAGGAGGAGGAGGAAGAGAAAGAGGAGGAGGAGGAGGAGGAGGAGGAGAAAAGGTAACCAAAGGCTGCTAGCTGAATAATACAGATAAACAGCAATCAAAGAATAGATTGGTGGCAAGGTCGAATCCTTTCCCAGAGAGTCCAGGGAAAAGCAAGCGGACAGGAAGCAGTCGATGGTGGTCTCTCTACCTTGCAGGAGAAAATAATAACCATGATAAGGAACATCATCATCATCATCATAATGATAAAAAATTCAGGATCTCCCTTTGGTGAACCAGAGCATGCGTGCAGAAGGAGAACTGCTGCTGCTGCTGGTGGTGGGCAACGTTAGCGGATCAAAAGGCATCCGTATAATATTAATCATGAGAACGTGCAGAGAGCAAGATGTCTTTTGCATTGGAAAGCCCGTAGCGCCAATTAACTTATATGAAATGAGTTTTGTAAAGGATAGAGAGAGAGCTGAAAACGGGGAAGGGAGGAGAGGGAGAGAGGGAGAGAGGGAGAGAGAGAGAGAGACAGAGAGACAGAGACAGAGAGACAGAGACAGAGACAGAGAGACGGAGAGAGAGACAGAGAGAGAGAGCGCGCAAATGCTGGCGGCTTTCCAATCTATCATTAACAAGCCCGAATCTCGCTTCCGATCCTCTTTTGGTGAGGATGAACTTTATTCTTATTATTGTTATATCTTTAAAGGATTATTGATCTCAAAGAAGTCACATCTGCTTACTGTTTCCCGAAAACAAGTAGATTAGAATGCTCGCAACCAAGCCTGAGCCCTCTCTGCTTCCCCATTCCCCCCCATCTTTAAACATTAGCACGTCATATTCCTTACCCCCAGTTACCTCCCTTCCTCTTTTTGCTCAGCTCAGGATAGCTGCTGTCATAGGAAATGAGGAATTTTGGGGAAGTGAGAAGCGGAGGATCATGGAAAAGCGGGAAAGGAAGAGCTGGAGGAGGTTCGACCTGCATCCTTTCCCCCTCCCCTGTCCCTGTCTCCCTCCCTAACTTCGGTCTATCAGTTTCCATCCCCAGGGCGTTTCCTCCTTACAAATCAATTTGAGATCTGCTGCTGTTTGTGTCTTCAACCCCTTAGACGCGCCTGTGAGCGCTCTCTCCTCCCCATCCCTCCCCCAGATCCCGGGCACTGCAACAGACTCCATCCACTCCTTGCAAATTTCTCCCAGTGGCATGTGCTGCAGCTGAAGCTGAAACCCAGGCTGAAACCCAGAGCTAGCCCCCGCCCCCCGCACTCCCACCTCCCATTCCCCACCCCCACCTCCGGCTGGAGTGGCTCCTCGCCAGGCATCCATTCATTTATTTACTTTCTTATTTATCATATAGCCATCCGACTTTGCAAAGCGAGGTGGTGGTATTTGGGCGGGGGGAGTAGAAAATGGGGGATCCAGACTTCTGAGTTCTTCCCTTCGGTGCAAAGCCTGCGGAGGTTGGGGTAGGTTTATTGGGATTTTGCCAGCTAGAGATGCTCAGCTTTGGGGGCGGGGACCGGCTGGCTTTTGCAGCTGACATCACTGCAGAGAGAGGATGAGCTAGCTACTTGGGCTACTGCAGGGTTTGGGGAGATTTTGCAGCTTTTCCTCTGACAATCTCCAGGGGAAGGAGAGTTGGATAGATAGCCAAACGGGCTGACAGGTAGGTAGATAGATCAATAGATATATATACTGACAGACTTATCTGCCCACCCTACTAGATTCAAGGTGAATGTGAAGGAGAGATGGACAAGCGCGTGCAAGCACACTTGCTCGAGCTCCACACCGCAAGTCCAGAGGCACACAAGAGATAGGCAGAGTGCGCGTGCACGAACATCTGTCCCGTTTAAATTTAGAAGCATTTAGGTGATGCCCCTTCATTCTTCCGGTGTGCATGGTGGCAATTCTGCATACAGCAAGGACGCAGATTAAGCTGCATTGTAAAGGAAAAATTCAAAACAAAACAAAACAAAACAAACAGAAAGACAGCCAGGCTCAGAATGCGTAAGAAAATCTTTCTATCATTCCAGTGAGAGAAGTTTTTAGGAGTCCATACTTCCTGCCTGGGTTTTACGTAGTCCTTTTACATAAACCCTGGACCCTTCTGCCTCCTTGTCCTTCACACTTCACTCAAAGAGTTTGCTTTGATGATGACTACAAAAATCTACTTGGAGATGTTGCTGCTGTTGAATATTAGCTCCCTCTAACTAAAAACAGCTAGCCCCAAATAAAACCCCACACAATTGGTTAAATAAAAAGAATCCAGTGAGATTTCCGTAGATTCATAAAGATGTATGCGCAGAGACACACGTATAGGAATGGCTATTATTTCCATCCGCGCAGATGACCCCAGGCACTTTCCTACCTTCCAAATGTCCAGTGCATTTTTTGGTAGGTTATTGGAAATTTACCTCCTAGCAGTTAGAATTTCAAGAAAAGAAACAAGCCCCTAACCCTGCCCCTCCACCCTCTTTTATTTTGAGGAGGGAGGAAGAATGCTTTAATGGAAGAAAATAATCAGGTTCCCAAAGCAGGTTAATGTGTTTGTAAGGAGAAGGTTTTGGTCTAAATGTAAAAAAGAAAGACAACCTAGTAACATGAAAAGCAGCAGCAGCAGCAGCGTAAAAAACAAAAACTGTTAGTATAGGAGTGCTTAATGTAAGATTCAGACTGCAGTTTTATCTGCAAAGAAGCCATCATCTCAGGTATTTCACTAGAGAAGACTACTATTCTGATCCTCCCCGTTGTTTTTCTTCCCCCTCAAACCCCAAAAAAGTGGTCCAGAAGGAAGAGACTATGCTAGTATGTTTCAGAACTTAAACTGCAGAGGATTTTGGATCCTGGAACTTTGCTGTTGTCGGCTATAGACTATAGATTCTTGAAAGAGGAGGCAAAGGTTATAAGGATATTACTCCTCTCCATTTTTTTTAAAAGCAAACAATTCATTACAACTTGTCTTTGTTCAGATGACAACTGTTTCCTTTCATCTCTTATGGTGTTGTAGGGTCTTTGCTCTCCCCTCTTGGTGGTGGGAAAAGAGGGAGAGGAGAAAGCTCTGTTGTTTAAGTGCAATGCAGCTCTGCAGGTCTGGTTGGAATGCTTCAAATGATGATTCCTGGGTTAAAAAAGGAGCTGATGCTGAATTAATAGTTAAAATGTACCCCTGGGACCTTCTTTAGCTAGAGGGAGCAGGAATCCTATCCTACTTCACATAACTCACACATTTCTTAGATATTTATTACCATTCTGATAATATGCTGGGCCATTCTTGATGGTCGCTTTAAAACCTAAAACCCCGGTCTTAAGTGATGATGTCTGCCCTTGATCAGGTGCCACCAAAAATATTAACACATTAAGAAATGATATTGTGAAAGTGCCCCAAATCCGATTGCCTGGGATGCTCCAGGCCCATATGGCTCAGCAGCTGTGCTGACTCCACTTGAAAAGACACCATTGCCCCTCGGATGGCCTCAACCAGGGGGGTTCCCCAGAGAGCTCAAACATGACCTAAGTATTAACTTAGCCTGGGGTGTGAATGAGTTAAATCTCTCCCATATCACAATGCTATTTTTTTTAAAGCACAAAAACAAAAACATAAAAAAGACCCCAACAACAAAATAGGTGGGGTTTTAAAGTCATTGGTACTGCCTCCATTACTGTCTGCTTTCTTGCTTAAGGAGAACTACAGACATAACCACACATCAGCTTACCTCAGGTATTAGCTAAACAGACTGAAGGCAAAGGAGATCAGGGAGGTAGGTTGGGGGGGGGGTGGAAAGGAACATATATTATTTGCCAAGAGCACCATGTGTCAGTGAAATTTGTGGTTCTGTGCTCAGGGAAGCTGGGGTTCTGACTTCAGCCAATGCCCCAGCCTTAACTATAAAAGTATGGCTTCACAGTTTGATGGCCTTAGCTGAAAGATGAAACACTGCTTGAAAAAAGAAAGCCCATTATAAACTGCAGCCAGATTTAATTTTTAATATGATGGCGTATCCTCTAACGCATTCCTCACTGGTGTTTGCGTTCAGAATGAATGATTCACTTGCTCTGTGGCAGGCATCAGAATAACGCTAAGCCTGCCTGAGTGAGATTGCTATTGTAACATAACCTAGTTTAAAAAGATGTCAGCAAATAGAATATTCTATAGCCTTCCAGTTGCAGTGGCTGAGGAAATTAAGTTCAAGTTTGCTCATCTTGCTTTCTGTAAAGCTCAGTTAGGTGACACCAAAAAAAAAAGCCTCTTTTTCCAGTGAAATTTCTGAGAGTATGAGATTAGAGCCAAAGAAATGAAAAGGTTCAATATATGGATAGATGTATACAGTCCTCAGCTTGTTGTGTAGACTCCCTGTAGAGTGTTTATCTCATATGTATGGACACACACACACACACACACACACACACACACACATATATACTCATATTTTTTGAAAAAGTTAGCTTTTCAATGTTTAACAGACACAACCAATACTATACAGAAAAAACTTTCATAGATAAAACTAGAAAAATAAAATTTAAAAAGTTGTTTGGAAATATAAGCTCTAGGCTCCTTGTCTAATGACTGGAATTAAACTGCAGCATCTTTAAAAGTGGCCTATACAAAATGCTTTACCTGTTTTACAACTTAATTTTGAAATTTCAAATGAACCTAATAGATCCAAAAGTGTTTCTTCTCCCATCTTTGGAAATGGGTAGAGACACTTTGGCCTTTGCTATACTTATCTATCCATCTATCTATCTATCTATCTATCTATCTATCTATCTATCTATCTATCTATCTATCTATCTATCTTTCCATCCATCCATCCATCCATCCATCCATCCATCCATCCATCCATCCATCCATCCATCCATCCATATATATATATCTTTTACTTATCTTTATTACAATGCTGGAGGTCAGCTTTCTGCTGTTTCCTTCTTATATTTTAACTTCCAGAACTTGAATGACATAGGTCATTCAAGGTCATAGAACCATAGAGCTGGAAGAGACCTTAAAGGTCATTTATCTCAACTCTTTCGCTTTATAGTTGAGGAAACTGATTCCTATTAAGAGTTTGAAACCTGCCTAAACTTGCTGTCTAGGATCCTTTTCAAAAGACCATACCTCATTGTCTGCCATGATGATTTTCTGGCTGAACTTTCAAGTTACCTGCAATTTGGGATGAGAGTATATAATAAACAGAAAGTCCTTAACTTGTTCATTTTACATATCTAGAAATTTGTTCTAAAATTCTTCCAATTTCCTTGAACTCTAGCTAGTTTTCACATTCCCAGAGAACATTTTTAATAGAGAAAATGGTTTTTATTAGGTTTTGAGAATAGGGGAGAGACAAAAATCATAGTGCTGTTAAGTACATCATATGCTGTTCTGTGTTTAGTAAGTGAACAGGTTAAAAGTGGTTTTCGGGGAGGGAAGCAGGCAGCTTTTGGGCAGCACATAGAAGCAACTTATAGATTGTTTTAAAGGGAAAAGCAAGCATTTCCTCCATCTTTCTTCTCAGCTAACTCAAAGTTCTTTAGATTTTTAAAAAATAGATGTAATAGTCATTGGGTCAAGATACAAGCATGTAGGGCTTGGTAACAAAACCATTTTTATTTTATTAAGAGTAGGAGGCAGACTTGTATAAGGGAAAGACCACTAGACTACCAATCAGGACACCTGGCTTGTCTTCTTAGTTTTGTCCCTGCTTTGTCCCTACTATGAACCTGGGGCACATAATGTTACCTTTGTGGGCCTCAGTTTTCTCATCCATAAAATAAATGGGTATGGCTAAATGGTGTCCAAGGTTCCTGTCTGGTGTTAAGGTTTCATAATCTTACTGCAGAGGAAATAAAATGACACCAAAAAAATATGAAGGTAACATGCTTCTGAATCTTGGAAATATTCTCTTCATTTAAAAATTTACCTGGCTAAGCCCATATAGGGCCTAGAGGATTGAAAACTTGAAGGAAGGCATTTTATTTTTTGCGTGCTTACATGTGCTCTAGCTCCTGTGTTTAAATGGCATTTGTCTGAAAGTATAACCTTTGTTATTCTGATTACACTTTGGGTCAAAAAAGGTCCCAGTGTCAGGTAAAAGCATTTTCCTATTCCCCTTTGTGCTATCCAGCACAATATAGATGTCTGCCTAGTGTTTGTTCACATAAGCAGATTTAAAAGCTCTCCTACTTAGCCCTAAATCCTGACCTAGATTTCAGGACCAAGTCTAATGATTCATTTGCAATGCTTATGATGGACAGCTCCTTCAGTCTTTTTTTTTTTTTTTTAAACATCTTTTCTTCTCTCCTTATTCAGGAGGAAACCTTTATACCATTACCAACTGCTATTGCTATAAGTAAATATTTTGGTTCTATTGCTATGCACTCAGTAGGAGGCGATTTTCTCATGAATTATCTATCCCGGAGAGAAGGACTATGTCTCTCTCACCAGAGCTGAAGACAATTTTTAGCATATGTTTATATCTAAGATTTGTGGCTTTTTGGGGGTTTTGGTGGTGGAGCCTGGATGAGACAGTGGACATGGGGAAGGTGTAGACAAACTCTTTTTTTTTCTTTATGGTTTTAATGTAGATCTACCCATTTGAACATGCCTTTAAATATAAAGATGATTGTTAGTTTTTATTGAACTGACATTGGCATGAGCATGAAGTCTTTCCTTGGCTAGAGAATGAGTGAGAGGCTAAAATGTTAGTAAGCCAACAAGAGCTATTAGAGCTGGTATGCTCTTGTCTGTACTCCAGGCGAAGGTAGCAGAACATGTATTAGTCATTATGGACTCATTATTTTTAAAAGAAAAAAGTCCTGACAGATAATGAGGTACCAATTGATCTGTTCTTTGAATATACAAACCAAAGACAGAATTAGAGTGAATCAAAATCCTACCACTCACCAAAGAGAGGACATCCAGAAATGCTTGGGAATAACCACATTTGTCTCATATCCTGGCACATTATGGTTTTGGTTCTGAAGATGATTTAAGTAAATTTGGATTACTCTTAGGTGCCAAGCTGGAAATGAGAAATGTAGCCATTTGGAGCAAAAATAAATCTGTAAAGAGAGGAAGATATAAAGGAGGTGGGGGAGCAGTTTGGTAGGGAGAAGAGGTAGAAAGAGAAAGGACGGAGCAGTTTTGTGAAGGAGGTAGAAGGGCAGAACGGTATAGTATAGAAAGAGTCAGTATAGACAGGCTTCGGATTCTGAGGTCCTGGGTTGAATGGATGCCATTTACTACTGTCTGTGTCGATTTGGACAAGTCACCTAGTGTGAAATGAGGGCTTTGGACTGAATGACCTCAGCAGTCTCTTCCAGTTCGAAATCTATGAACCAAAGATGAAAGGGTACTTTGGTGGGGAAGAAGGAAGGAGGAGTTAGTGGATAATTCAAAGGGAAGGAGGAAGGAGTAGCTTGGTGGGTGAGTACTTTCAAGATGAATGAATGACATCTGGATTATTTCCCATCGCTAACATCGAGAAGACATCTTACCGTTTTTCATAAAATGTAGTCACTGTCTGCATTGTGTTGAACAGTATCAAGCAAATTTTCTCTATGTATGTCTCCTGTGATATTTAAGTATGGCACAGAAAAAAGCCTCTATACCCTTGTGAACTTGCTAGCAACAGAAATGGGTGTTTTTCTCCTTTCCATCTTTAATTTAAAGAGTGGAGTTTATACAGACTTAGATAACCTTTGTATATAAAACAAATGAGACTTCTTAGCAGATTTTCCATAAAGAATAAGACAATTATTATGTTATAATGTAAAGCCTGGATGAAAAAGTTTCCTTAGCATTTGTCACCCAAAGCTTCATGTACCATGTGGAAGCAAATAGTGAGACTGACAGAGCTGATGAAAAACACCACTTAAGATAATTTTTTCTGCTAAACTCTGTTGTACACTATGCAAATATGATTGCCAAAGTGGGACATTATCAACACTTTAATGCTAGTTATCTTTCAAAGATGATACTTAGAGTAATCAACATAAACTTAGTATACAGTATCTTAAATAATAAAAATGTTGGCTTGCATCACTCTGACATCTCCATATGACCTAGAAAGACTGGATGTATTGATGTAGGTGATCTATAGTTATAATAACACTATGCATTTAAATAGGAGTACTTGTAACTTTACTGGGAGGGGGCAGAAATGGGGGGTGGCTGGCAATTGAAAATGTTTTAGAGTGCTGGGCCTGGAGTCAAGAAAACCTGAGTTCAGACATTTACTAGCTATATGACCTAAATTCAGACATTTACTGTATGACCCTGGGCAAGTCATGTAATGTAATCTCTGTCTGCCTCAGTTTACTCAATTGTAAAATGGGGATAATAAGAACACCTTCTTCCCAAGTGTTGTTGTGATGCTCAAAATGGGATAATATTTGTAAATCACTTTGTGTAGTGCCTGGCACAGAGTAGGTACTTAATAAATGCTTATTTCTTTCCTCTCTTCTCTTCTTTTAGGGTAGGCAAACCTAGACATGGGAGGGAAAATTGAACTCTGCTACTTTCCTGTTAAGAGGTATTGCTTCCAACACCATGAAGGGCTAATTATGTGACAGAAGTTTTGGATCATATATGCTGCACTGACATCCTTGTAATGTCAAGAGGACTAATGGAAGGAATATTGGGTAGACTCCCCATACAGCATTTACAGGAGGACATGGAAAGAATTATGTAAAGTGAGCAGATTTGCGATCTGCATCATTGGATAGAAGACCCACAAGAAGGAGATCTAGCTGAGTATCAAACTACCCAGCAGCACAGTGAAAGGGTTTAGTAAGAATCACCTCTGAGGGGATTGTGATGGAATATTTTTAATATTAAGAAGCCCCAGAAATAGTTATGGAACACATCAAAATGCAAGCAAGTGATATGGAGCCCCCCTAGCAAGGGCCACATCCCTTCATATCTATCTTTGCAAGAAATGTACAGTGGGTAGAGAGCATTGACCTCAGAGTCAGAAGACCTCAGTTACAGCTATATGACCTTGAAGCCAATTATTTCATCTTTCTAAGCCTTTGTTGGTTCATCTATGAAATAACAGAGCTGAACCATTTGATCTTTAAGGTCCCTTCCAGTTGGTCTGTGAGCTCTCTAAGACTAAGAGAGATTGAAATGAAATGGGTGATGGAAGAAGGAGCAGGTGAAGAAAAATGTTGTCTTCCCTCTGTTTTTTCAGGAATAGCATTTATTAGCTTTCTGTGCTCTACCCTTCCCATCTACCCTACCGTATTACCTACACAATAACATGTGACTTATCACCAAACAAAGACTTATGTGCAATGGAATCCTTTGGCAATGCAAACGTGTTTTTTATAAGAAGGAGTATTAAAAGTCTTTGTTGTTATGCTCTTCTGCTTATGTCCCAGACAATTGTTTACTCTGCACAACCCTAGTTTTGACTCGGTATTTGAATTTGCCAATCTTGCATGTTTAATTTGTTAAACAAACAAAGCAGGGAAAGATGGTATACCTTGCAATAGGCCTGGAGAATATCTAGCACACTTTGTGGGCATAGTAGTAAGCATTCCTTAATCAGCAGTGACCATAATACCCCTACTGATAACAATGACAATGAATCAAATCCTGCGAACCCTGCCTCATAGTAGAGACACATTTGGACATGCCAGACCCTTGCTTCTTTGCTTTAGGTGATCAAAGACACAAACTACTGGATCTGGAAGGGCCCTTAGGGGACATTTAGTACTGGGGTTCTTCATCTGGGGTCCATGAACTTCAAAAAATCATGATAATTATATTTAATAATGGTCTTCCTTTATAATCTCATATATTTTATTTTATGCATTTAAAACATTATTCTGAAAAGTGGTCCTTAGTCTTCATCAGAGTGCTAATGGGGTCCACAACACAAAAAGATTAAAAATCCCCACTTAGTAGAAACCTCTCATTACAAAGGAGGAAACAGATGGAGGGAAATGAAGTGACTTGTCAAAGGTGTCTTGAGATTAGTAACTCAGTTACATAGAAAAGGTCTTGTCTATTGTTTTTCATGAATCACAGCCCAAGTTTTCTCTCTTAGCAAACCATAGTTTCCTTTTCTTTCTTCTCTCCTTTCAGTTAAATGATCACCTATTTCTGTTTCCCTGGGACTTGATCAATTCTGGGACAACATTCTGGGCAGAAAGAAAACATTTCCCAGGACATGAGGACAATAGGCTGAATGTTTCAACTTTTTATTTATATAAGTTCTACCAGCTCCCATGTAATAGTGTTTAATCCTTTATTAAGGCAAAATTTTGAGGTAGGAAGACTTCAAGGTTATTAGCTTCCTATTGATTCATGTTATTTGCTACTCGCTCCATTTAGTGACGGAACATCTCCGTGTTCTTTTTTCCCTTCCTCTCAAAAACCTGCTGTCAGAAAACTATCTGATATCAATTATGCACGCTTAAATGTAAATTTGGGTTCATGTATCACCTCACAGGAAGTATACATACTTTTTGCTTTCTTGCTAATTGTAGAACTAAGGATTCTGTCCCTTGGGAAAGGATTTTCAGGGATCATTTCAGAAGAGGGTTCTTAGAGCAAAAAGGACTTTCCCCAGCCCTCTTGAAGTGTTAGTCCCAAGTTTTTATTTTTATCACAAAAGCCAGCCCAGTGTGACCTAAAGCCCTTCTGAATCACGAGGAAAGACTCCAAGTAGAACTTTGAAATTCCATCCATTTTTCCTGCTCCTACCATCTCTTTCTCTAACTAGGGCGAGAATCTAGAACTCCATCCACTGCTGTCTAAAAAGCTTCTCTAGACTCTGCCTTGTCCCCAACCTGATCTCTATCAGGAGTAGCTTCTGTATGAAGTTTGATAATCCTGAGATTTTTCAGGACCTTCCACTCAGTGGGGAGGAAGAGCTAGAGTCAGATAGGAAGATGGGTTTACACTGTTGACTCATTCCCTGTTTGGCTCCTTTCTCAGAGGCGCCATTTTGTTGAAAGGTTTCTGCGTGGCAGAAAAGCAAGGGTAACCCCAATTTTTATAAAACTATGGAAGAAACTAGAACTAGAGAAACTAGCACTATACATGGGGTACTTCTATAGGATTTTGGATCAGGAAATTTTCTAGTTGAATGGAAGCTGTAATGATGTTGATTTAATAATAACAGATATTCATATAGTACACCAAAGTTTACAAAACATTTACACACATTATTATATTTGAGTCTCATAACCACCCTGTGGCAATAGGTACTACAGGTATTATTGCCCCCATTTGGAAGATGGGGAAAATGAGGTTCAGAGAATTTAAGTGACTTGCCCATCATCACACAGCTAGTGTCAGCTGACATCTATAGCAATGCTTGTCAAATGACAAAGCACTTAAGGACCTTGTCTAGTGAATGTCAGAAACACCTGATGGCTTAGGACGTGGGTAGATCGTACGTAGACGTAGAGTTGGAAGACACTTTTGAAATTTACTCCAGTGCCTTTGTTCTGTAGGTGAGACAGCTGAGTCCCAGAGAAGGTAACTTGTCCAAAGTAGAAGTGGGTAAGCTCCTGGAGGGCAGGGACTATTTCACTGTTGTCTTTGCATCCCCAGCACAGGTACTTATTAAATCTTTGCTGAATTGAACTCAGAATGGCCATTTAACATATCTGAAAATATGGCCAGAGAAGTGAAATGATTTGCCCAATGTCCCACAGTAAGTGGCGGAATTGGGACTTGAGCTCCATACAATGTTCTTCTGATTCTACCACAATGTCCTGAGCTGAAATTCCTTCACTTTAAAAAATGAGGATGATAATAAATGCTTATTGATTGATTGATGGTTCCTGCCTTGTCCCATCTCACAAGGATGTTGTGAGAATCAGATGAGAAAATGGATGGAAAAGCGTTTCATAAATTATAAAGGCTCATACAATATGGTTGTTGTTGTTCAATTGTGTCTGACTCTTCATCTTTGCAAAGATGCTGGAGTGGTTTGCCATTTCCTTCTCCAGCTCATTTTACAGATAAGGAAACTGAGGCAAACAAGGTTAAGTGACTTGCCCAGGGTCACTAGTAAATGTCTAAGCCAAAGCTAGTAAATGTTGGAGACTGAATTTGAACTCAGGTCTTCCTGACTCCAGGTGCAGCTCTTTATCCTCTGTATGACCTAGCTGTTCCATATGCAATATTAGTATTATTATTAATAATAATAATACAACAATTAGCTAATAAAATTGAAAGGGTTTTGTAGATTGCAAAGGCTATGAAATGGAAGGTGGTATCATGATAATTGATGATGATGAAAATTATAATACCAAATCATTATGTCTCTTATAATTCAGCCCCTTTTAAAATGTAAATACTCCTCAGAGAAATAAGTCACTATCAGACTTTAACTTTTATAGGACATTGAGATGAATATCACATCTTTCTGTTAGTAAAGCCCCAAAAGAATGATGAATTTTGATGAGCCAGGTTCAAGGAGAAAAGGTACCTGGAACATTGAACATATAGGTGTGGCTGCTCCAGCAAATGAAAGGGATCTTGAAAGTGAAGGCTTGTGAGCTTTGATTATATGTTCTTATCCAATCTACTAGCTCTGCTTGAGTTGTTAGAAGCCTGCTTTAACAACCAGCTTCTTGGGGGGGGTATGCTTGATACACTTTTAAGTTTAATCTATGTTATTGACATTTCATCATCACTTTTTCAAGTCTAAAGAATCAACAAAACAATAAACCAAGCCCTGATTTGTAGTATTTGCTGATGTCTGAGCTTTAAATTCTCACACTGAAAATTTAATAATCAGCTCTCCCAAACAGTTAGGGGGTGAGCTCTAGCACACCATTGTCTAAACTGGTTTCATGAAGAAAAATGCAGCTGAGGAGCTAACTTTCTTTTCCCCCAAACTTATCTTTGTTTTCATCATTTTGAAGATAAATGAGGTGAAATAAGAATGAAAGAATACTCTTGTCCACAGTGTGGAGCTACTGTAGCTGAGTAGATGGTCAAGTGTTTAATAGTGGAGATACTGGAAATGCATGGGAAAAGAGAAACCTGAGAGAGTTCCTGATTTCAGTGTGGGTGGGAGAGCATGTGTAAAAATAGAGGAGTGAACCGAAGGTTGAAGCTCTCTCGTTAAGAGTTAACTTGAAAAAATAAAAATCAGTCATCAGACTGTCTCATGTAGTCAAGACAATAAACCATAGCCCATGCTGAGAGACTAAAAGAAATCTGGGTAGGCTCACTGTGCTTCCTAATTGTCTTTTCTTCCCTTTTGTTTGGTTTTCACAGGGCTTCAGCATTTATCCAGAGTGGAACCTTCTCGTATTATTAAATGAGACATGATATGTACAGCGCTTTGAAAACCTTAAAGCACTATATAAATGCTTTTATTATTATTAATAGCAGTGGAAGTAGGAGTATTATATAGGACATTCTAAAAGTCTTAAGCTATAATAGCTTAAAACTGCACTAAGACTTATGGGACACCCTGTATTTTGGATAAAGAAAATGAAGACAGAAAGATGAAGGAAGTTGGCTCATCTCAGGCCCTGGCACTCTTGATTCCTAGTCTAATGTTTTTTTCTACTCCACTTCACTGTCTCCCACTTCAAATGCCCCTCATAGGAATCTGTATAGGTGACAGAGTGCTGCTGCTATCTATTATAAGTGGTCACTTAAGGACTCAAGTGTATGAATATTAGAAGCACTGCTGAGATATTCCAAGTGTAATTTTAGTAGCCTCAGTAATCATAGTCCAATATTCCTGGTAGTGTCATCAGCAAAGTACCAGTCACTGTTATTGTATAATCATGGAAGTAGGCAGTGCCTGATTGGTTTGCTTAAAGTAGTGGTATAGCAGTTTGGTTGGGGAATGTGTAGACACAGCCTTAAAGTGTGTTGATATGGGCTACAATGGAGGCTGTGGTCAAAACTCTAAAGGTGAAGAGATGATAATGGTAAATGACCATGGGGCCAATGAGAATTTTGCAGATCAGAGACAGTTGACTTTCAGTTCATATGTATGAGAAGAGTAATGGACAATTCTAAATAGAGGCCAATATAAATGAATTTCTATTTAGTTTTGAAATGAAATATTGAGGTCATAGGATCCAGAGCTGGACGGGACCTTAGAGATTACCTAGTCCAAACCCTTCACTTTACAGATAAAATAACTGATGATCATGGAGATTAAATGACTTACCAAAAGCCACAGGGTCAAGTTAGTTGACAGAGTTGAGATTAAAAACCAGGACACCTCGATTTCCAGTCTAATGCCCTTTCCACTACAGCTCATCTTAGAAAGGATGGATTCAAAGACCATAGAAAATGAATAGCTCCTTTTAGAGACAACAATAGAAAAAATAAACCTAGAAATTTTTATCATGAAAGGACTCCAAGTACTCATTATTTTTTCTCACCAAAAACTGGTCTTGACCCCCTCCTTCCCCATCCACTAACCACCCTTTAACCCTGCTAAGATAATTTCTTGGTACATAATGGTTTCCAGTAACCCAAAGAACAGTGCATAAAAAGGTGGCTCAGGGCTAGAGCTGCTGAGAGAAAATGAGTAAAGCTATTCCTTTGCTGTTCTCCAGACTGCAGCTGGTCAGAAATGAGTTCTTATGTTTACAGGAAGCATCAAGATGTGGCTTATAGATAGTTATGCTGCAGCTGTAAGGAAGTAAATAACTTTGTGAAGAGGCACCTTGCATCTATTTATTCTACCTACAGCTCTGGTGGTACAACTGCTTCTCTTACACACACACACACACACACACACACACACACACACACGCGTGCGCCCCTAGAATCAGGATTTTGCTATTATCCAAACCTGGCACCCTAGTACCCTGCTGCAGTACTCACCACCCTTGGAGTGAGACACACCCCAGCTTGTTCTGGACTAGGGATCCATCCTTCTTCCTTGTGACCTGATGCAATTATGGCTCACAAATGAGTTAGAAATAGCACAATCTGATTGTTCCCCTCCCCCCTCCCCAGCTGCTCCTGCTGCAGCCACTGTGTGGCCACTGCAGCGCTTGCGGTTCCTACCATACTGCTGCTGCATTAGCACAAAAGTGCTGAGGCCAGCAGATTATCCCTCTCAGGAATGGTGGGGATTTGTGTGCTAGGGATTGGAATGGGAAGGGTTACCAGCTTTCTGAGATCCATAGCTATACATAGGACAATTTATGTCATGGGAGGGAGTTCAGCTTGAAAAAAAAAGGGAAAAATCCCCAAAGGATGAATTTAAAGACATGTACATGGCTTTGGTCAATAGATTGGGGCCCTAATTGTATAGCAGTCAGGGATATCAGCTGGAGAAGAGCAGCAGAGCTTACAGGGTGACCTATAGGTAGTGAGCCTGCATCTGCTTTATTAATGATGACAAGGATTCAGTCTTTAAGACACTTAGGGACCAATGCTTTGATTTTTTCTTGAAGGAGAATTTTTTTTCCTCTGATAGTTTATGGGTTCCAGAAAGATATAAATCTATATTAGATAAAAAGGCAAAGTGTCAGAACCACAGGGCGAGTTGTGCTCAATTAGCTGGAATGAGCAATTGGGGCAAAATAGGACAGAACCATAAAACGTGATAGCAATAGTTCCTCTAGTGTTTAGCATGATTCCAAGTCCGATCTTGGCACTGGTGCAGTAAGAGGGCCTTTGCCTGCCTTTCTCTACTTTCCCCCATACACTTCAAAGGTTGGTGCTTGCTATGGTATCTTTATTTCAGTTCAGTTCAACTCGGTTCAATTTAGTTCACGTCAAAAAATATACTAGTTTGCATGTTGCTTTCCCCACTAGACTGTGAGTGTTCCTTGAGAGCAGGGACTGTTTTTTGTTTTGCCTTGTTTTTTTGCATCCGAATCACTTAGCACAACGTCTGGTACATAGTAAGTGTTTAATAAATGCTAGTTGACTTAACATTTATTAAGCAGATACTGTAATACATGGTGATAGTAATAGAGATAGGGACAAGATCTGTGATTTCACTGATAAAGAGAACTTCTCGGTGAAGAAACTCCTTCAAACAATGTAGGTCAGTGCCTTCTCTTCGACTTATAGTCTTAGAGAGTTGCTGAGGACACTGAGAGATTAAGTGATTTGCCCGAGGTCACATAGCCAGTATATGTCACAGACAGTCCTAGAACCCAGGCCTTCCTGTCTTTGAGGCCAACTTTCTATCCATTATGTCATACTGCTGGGAGTAGAAAGACAAAAATATAGCTCTGCCATTTATGACCTGTGTGGCCTTAGGAAAGTCACATAGCTTCTTTGTGCTCAGCTTCCCCATTTGCAAAATGAGGGAGTTGGATAACCTCTGAGGTCTCAATTTTAATTCTAGGATCATGATCCTAGACCAGCCTCTGCCTTCACTGTAGCAGCAAGGATATAGCATATCCAGGATGGCCTTCTGGCACAAGTTCTTTGATCTGCTTTTAAAGGGATCAACAATCTTACTTTTAATTACATTCACTAGATCAGGGGAAAGGTCAGCACCCTGAACTCAGAGAAAATACAAGAAGAGAAACTACAGAGAAAATACAAGCAGAGAAATTAGACCAATAGACAGGGCTCTGAATTCCTGAATCAAAGCAATATTCCTATACACTTTACATACACCACTTGATCTAGAGAGCCTTTACTTTTGAGCAGTTGGGGAGGTCTGAACATATGACTACTCAAGAGTCTTGACCAGGGAATCACAAGGTCCTTCTCATAAGTGAGCCCCCAAAGCAAAATACCAACTCAGAGTATATATAATATACACATACGCACTTCTCAGAGCCAGAAGGCATCACAACTCTTGTGACTCAGTGCCTAAATCAACTTAGTACCCAAAGGTATAAAAGCCTTCCTACAAGCAAGCCTCCCTCATCAAGCTTCCTTCCTCCAGTGGACTCTATGTGACTCAGGATGTATCATAGCTGTGAGCTGGACCAGAGCTCAAAGCAGATTACATAGACCTATCAATGGACAAGGAAGATCTTCCTATTCCATTAGAGTTACATTCATGGAGTTTACATTCTACTGGACACTCTTAAGGACATCGTGGCCATAATAAAATTAGTATTTTGATTTTACAGGTAGGATACATGTTCAAAAAATCTTCAAGTGTTATCACATGAATGGCATCATTTGTTCTTACAGTAGGAATAACAATAATGCTAGCTTGCATTTACATAGCACTTTGAGGTATAGATATTCCTGTTGTTGAGAGAGGAATAGAAAATTTAGGAATCTTCCTTGGATTCACTTAGGGAATCTATGGTAATTGGACTATGCATAGGCTCCAGAGTAGGAATGGACCTGAGAAATCATCTAATCCAACCACATAATTTTATAAATGATCAAAAAGGCCCAGACAGGTTAGGTGACTTGCCCAGTGGTATGCAGAGAGGAAGCAGTAGAGGCAGAATTTATCTGTGATTCCAAAATCAATGCTCTTTTCACTATATTATGCTGCCTCTACCCTATGTTTTGCTGCCTTCCTAGAATTCGAGTAATGGCTCTACCTTACTTACATCTTGATTCTTTCTATTTAGCCCAGTGTTTTGTTTGTTTATTTTTTTATATGTTTCATATATTACTCTTAAGGTCATCATCATCAATCCCGATTCTTTACTCTCTGTGTAGCTATAGAATATTAGAACTGGAAGGGACCTTAGTGATCACCCGGCTCAACCACCTCATTTTACAGAGGAGGAAACTGAGACCCATAAATGTGAAGTCACTTGCTCAATGTCATGCAGCCTTTAACGATAAAGCCAGGACCAGCATTCAAAGTGCCTGACTAAGGAGCTTTCTGCTATACCACAGCTGCCTACAAGCCTGGGCTGGAGTAAACTTATCTCCAGGAGAGACCAGATCAGATGAGAGGAGAAGATATACACATCTTATCTAAGGCCAGAGGGAAGGGATGGGTGAGACACCAATTTAAGGAAAGAGATAACATTTTACCCAGCAAGAAGTATCCTATTTAAGAACTTCCTCCCCCAAGATTACTGCGCCCTTTATAAATAGCTGCCCTTCAGATATAGCCAGGCAAAGATGTAGAAAACAGTGCCTTGATCATCATCCTTAAAAAATATGTTGTGAGTCTCAGTTCCCCTTTGTTTCCCTTCATTCTTTGTGATCTGTTCTCCATGCTTCTTCAACTTTATGTGCCAAAGACTGGATTCCTTACACACCAGAATTTTTTTTCTAGCCCCGATTTCGTTGTGGTTCTGTAGCTAGCCTTCCTTTTTCCATGTATGTCTCCTTTCTTCCAAACAGTATAGGGGCTGCTTGGAAAGAACCTGCCACTAGGGACAGATTTGCTCAATTTCCTCTATAAGGCCTTTTACGAATCAGAGTGCTTTTTGATTATTCCTATATAAACAAGTTACTAAGCTAGGCATTATCTAATTATATATATATATATATATATATATATATATATGTATATGTGTGTGCGTGTGTATATGCACAATACACACCTATGTATTAGGAATCTCCCCCTCATCATGAAAAAAGAAACATCTTTCAAAGCTATCTCACTTTTTGAAATAGGATCCACTTTTTTGAAATAAAGAAATGTTTATCTAAATGTCTATCTTGAGATAGTGGAAAGAACATTGAATTGGAATCAGGAACTCTGGGTACTAATCCTGGCTTTGGTACTTATGAGCTATTTGACGTTGAAAAGTCACTTCACCCCCTCATGGCCTCAGTTTCAATGTCTGTTAAATGAAGGAGTTGGAATCTGTGATCTCTAATATTCTTCTTGGCTCTATGAAGCCTGAAATCTCTTGGATTAAATGGCTTTTCATTCCACAACTAGATGAACATTTTATTATGCAAACACATTTCCCTGGGGCTTAAATTCACAAAATAGTGAAAAGTATTAATATAAATTCTTTAGTTTAGAGCAGTTTTTATATGGGTCATGGTGTTTGGCATAGTGGATAGAGCCCCAGCCTTTTGGTGAGAAAGATCTGACTTCGATTCTTGCCAGACACTTATTCAATCTATGTCATTTAACCTTTCAGAGCTTCAGTTCTTCATCTGCAAAATTGGAATAATACTAGCGCCTATCTCACAGGGCTGTTGTGAAGATAAAATAACACATGTAAAGAGCTTTGCAAATCTTAAAGTGCTATAGAAATGCTAGTTACTATTTTTTAATGGGAGAAGAGAATGTCAGAGAGGGAAGAAAAATAAGAAAAATGAGGAAGTTGGTGACAAATTAAAACTTTAGCAACTTCACAGTTTTTTTCCCTAGGCCTTCATCTGAGACTATCACTCACACAATTTCAAGTTTTAAGGCCCCTTTGTTGTTCCTGAACTCATTACTACCAGCCTTAAAAGAGCAAGACTCTTAGAAGTGTGGTGGTGATGGTGGTGGTGTTGTTGTAGAGAGAAATATCTAGGACACATTGTCCCTATTTCACAGTAAAGGATACTAAAGTCCAAAGATAAGGATTCACCTTTAAAGCAAATTAGTGACAGTGTCGTGAATATTATTCTAGTTTTCTTGCTGCTAGCCATGGGCTTGGGCCACTAGGCTGTGCTACTTCAGCACCTAAGACAGCGCCTTGGTGAGCAGCACAGGCAGAACTGGGCATGGTAGCTGTCACAGTATGCTGCTGTTTACAGAAGGTGAATTCTCTGTATGTGATTTAGTCACAGACATAATGAAGGAAAAAGCATTTATGAAGCACTTGGTTCTAAGTACTGAGGACACAAACCCAAAAAGCAAAGAAAGGATTGGAGTGTGTTTCAAAATAAATATAGTGCTGGGGACTAGAATTTCTGGTTTTGCCATTGTTTAGGGATTTTCTTTTTTAAAGGTGTTTTTCCAGCTTTAATAGCATCTCAAAAGGTCGTGGATACCTTTCCCACAGTATCTTCCAAAGGCACACTATCTGACCCCTTTTATTTTTCTCTGTTTCCTATGAAGTTCTTTTTACTCCCAGCTGATTTAATTTGTGCTCATCTTCTATGGTTTCTTTCTCTTCTCCTGCTTTTCCCCTTCCTGTTTCCTACCCTTCCCCCTTCCTCTTTTCTACTTTGCCCACTTCTGTCTTACAAATGACTGCTAGTTGGTGTGCTCATGGGTGAATGCTATTTCCACCCCCACCCCACAATTCCCTCCTGTGTAATAGCTATACATTTTTGTATGGGCCCTCTATAGACACAAGAGGAATAACTCCCATGATGGAAATTTCAGAGCCCTAGTGGGTCAGATGAGAAAATGAGGGGGTGGCGCAAGGCAGAACCTTGTGAAATACCACAAATTACATCATTTAGGCAATCTCTTGCCCTCATTATATGTAGGGTCACCCCAAACACAATTCCACACAGTCTACAATGGACAGGATCTAACAATAGTCATCCCTTGATCTGTGCAAATTAACATGTACAACCACTTCAGGAAGAAATTTTCAACTCTGGTTTACTACTGGGGGAAGAGCTCTGGATTTAGTCAAAAGACTTGGGTTTGCTTCCTTGATGAGCCATTCTTAAGCTATTTGATTTTAAATAAGTGACAACTCTTTTAAGATTCAGTTTTATTATCTATAAAGTAGGGACAATAATGGAGACAGCTAGGTGGCAACAGGCCTGGAGCCAGGAAGACCTGAGTTCGAATCTGGTCTTAGACACTTACTAGCTGTGTGACCCTGGGCCAGTCATTTAACCTTGTTTGCTTCAGTTTCATCATCTGTAAAATGAACTGGAGAAGGAAATGGCAAACGATTCCAGTATCTTTACCAAGAAGACCCTAAACAGGGTCACAAAGAGTCAGACATGACTCATATCACTGAATAACAAAAACAAAGGGACAATATCATGTAATACCCACCTCACAGGACAGACAGGAGAATCAAATCAGACAGCATATGTAAAATGCCTTGTGAGAGGGCAGCATGACATCATTTGGTTAAGGTCACTCAGCTCATTAGTGGTGGATTCAAGAGACTAGTGACCAATTCCTGCTCATTGTGGACTGTGCAGACTTGTATGTAGATGGCTCTATGTATAGGAAGGAGACAAGCATTTATTAAGCACCTACTATGTGCCAGGTACTGTATACTAAGTACTTTACAATTATTATCTAATTTGATCTCACTATAACCCTGGGAGGTAGGTGCTATTATTATCTACAATTTATAGTTAAGGAAATTGAGGCAGACAGAGATTAGATGGCTTGCCCAGAGTCACACAGCTAGTAAGTGTCTAAGCCTGGATATGAACTCAGATCTTCCTGACTCCCAGCTAGTGCACTATTCAAAGAAACCTTCTGACACTCAGTTTAATGATCTCTAAAATGGGAATGATTATATCTGTAGCACTTAATTTGCAAGGCTGTTGTAAGGCTCAATGAGATAATATATGAAAAATAAATAACACTTAAAGTATCATATAAGCAACAAATTTTGGCAAATGTAAATATGAGTTATCTTTCTAATTATTTATTAATTATTTCTAGTTATTAGTGGTTGTGTATGGGGGAGGAGTTCTTGTATTAGAATCACATCAAGGCTGCTTATGCAATCCTTCATGGTTTATTAGGCAGTCATAGTACTATTGGCAACAGCCAGCAACAGGTCCCCCAGGCAACCAGAAACCTTCCGACCCTGTGAAGTCTCTAATCCCATAAATTCATAGAGTTATTGCATATGAGAGCTGGAGGGGATGTTAGAGGCCATCTATCCAACTCCATCTTTTGACAGATGAAGAAAATGAAGTCCAGAGAGTGATTTGCCCAAGGTGAAAGAGTTGATAGAGCTGGGATTAGAATTCAGCTCTCCAGAGTGTCAGCTTATATTTTCCTGGCAGCCCACCTATACATAGGGTTTCCTTAGAAAAGATCAGCTTCCTCCTAGTCATTCTACGGCTGTTTATGCTGCTTATTTTCTCACTTCTTCCAGATTATTTCCCTCCTTTTAAAAAAATTGATGCCTTTGATTTTTATGTCACATTCATTTCTGTATCTGTCTGTCCCACCACAACCCAATGAACCCTCCCTGGTAGCAAAGATTTTAAAAGAAAGAATAAAGCAATTCAGCAAAATCGAACAATATATCAACTTCATCTTAAAGTATGTATAGTTTTTTTTTGAGGGGAAAGGCAGGGCAATTGGGGTTAAGTGACTTGCCCAAGGTAACACAACTAGTAAGTGTGTCAAATGTCTGCAGCCGGATTTGAACTCAGGTCCTCCTGACTCCAGGGTCGGTGCTCTATTCACTGTGCCAGCTAGCTGCCCCTGAAAGTATGTACAACATTTTTCCACCTAGTCCCCCATATTTTTTAGTCTTGTTTTGGTGAATGTGACTATAAGAGTAACTGCTTTGCTTTTTAGTAATTGCAGCAAAGTGTGGACAGAGTGCCAGGCCTGAAATTAGGAAGACCTGAGTTCAAATGTGACACTTGCTAGCTGTATGACCTTGGCCAAGTCACTTAATCTTTGCCTCAGTTTCTTTATCTATAAAATGGGGATAATAATATCTACTCCCCTAGAGTTGTTGTGAGGGTCAAATGAGATAATAATTGCAAAATACTTAGCGTAGTGCCATTGTAAGTACTATATAAATGTTAGCTATCGTCCTCATCATCCTTATTCTCTGAGGTAGCACGATGTAGTGGTGTCATATTCAAATAGAAATGGGAGCCACTAGTTAATGCATAAGGATTCCAGTAGACTGCGTATTGACTTAGTTTTAAAATGTGATATTATCTATGTTTTATTGTATTTTTATTTATTTTGTTAAATATTTCTCAATTGCATTTTAATCTGGTTGGGGCTCAATTCAGGAGTATTATGGGCCACATGTCTGATACCTCTGGCCCAGTGCTGGGGCACTGAGCCTGGAGTCAGGAAGACTTGAGTTCTGATCTAGCCTCAGGCACTCACTAACTGTGTGACCATAGGCAAATCATTTAACCTGTCTGCCCCAGTTTCCTCAAGTGTAAAATGAGAATTGTAATAGCACCTATCTCCTAGGTTGTTGTGAGGATCACATGAAACAATTTTTGTAAAGTATTTAGCCTAGTGCCTGGCACATAATAGGTGCTTAATAAATGCTTGTTCTCCTCCTCTTTGAATCCTAGCTCTGGTATTTACTACATGTATGACCTTGACCAAATCTTCCTATTTTGGTGGGGGCAGGGGAGCCTCAGTTTCCTCACTTATAAAATGAAAGAGTTGAGATAACCTCTAAAACCACTTTCAGTTATAAAGGCTGGGATAGTAAACGCAGGTAGTATACATGTTTTATCACTCTCTAGACATCTCAATTTTAAATAGCAGTTTAGGATGAAAGAGAAGATGACAGGACCACAAAATCCCAGAGGGGATGTCACATAAACCTGTGCATAATTAGTTACTAAATAAATTGTGCTATACCCAAGCCTTGTTGATTCTGCCTCTGTAGCACCTGTCTTCCTTCCCTCTAGTCACTGGCTGCCATCTTAGTTTAAGACCTCAGCACCTCTTGCCAGTAATGTCACAATAGCTTACTAACTATTCTCATTTCTCCATTTTTCAATAATCCATTCTTCCACAGATATGACCAACTGATAGTCTCAAAACATAGGTCTGGCCATGCCACTCCCATATTCAAGAAGCTTCAATGCCTTCCTATTATCTTTAGGACAAAATACAAGTTCCTCTATCTGAAGTCAAGTCCTAGAGGACTGAACTCCTTCATACCTGGGGTCCTGACATCCTGACTGGTGTTACCTTAGCCACCAATTACATCTAGACCTGGGCTCTAGCAACAATTCACTTGCCTTGTGGAACTTCTCCTCCCTTGGTCTGGAAAACAAGTCCTGGAGGACTTCATCCTTTTATGCTCAGAACTATCCCCTCATTCCAGTTCTGGAACAATGATCAAATCGATTCTGTTGTTGCTCCTAGAAAGGGTGTGTTAATCTACTCCCTTATGGCTCTACTGACCTTCTCCATAACTTTCTAAATCAAAATGTTCTCCCCTGTTGATGATTCTCCTGTATGTATTGGTCTTTTTATTAGAATATAAGTTCCTTGAGGGTGAGAACTGTCTTTGGTGTTTTATTTGTTTTCACAGGACTTGCCACAGTGTTTGGCACATATCGAGGGCTTAATAAATGATTTTTCATAAATGCCTTTTTATTCATTCATAATATTCCTCAGAGAGATAGGGTAGTATAGTGACTAGAGAGTCAACCTTGGAGCCAGAAAGACTTGGGTTCAAACACTGTTTCTGATATATGTTAAGTATGTGATTCTGGGCAAGTCACTTAACCTGTCCTAAGCAACTCTTAAGACTATATATAAGCTGCAGAGAAAATGCTAGCCACCAATGAAATCACAGGTTCTGTCCCTTTCCATTTCTTTGCGCATGTATTTCCCTTAGGTAGAATGTAAACTTCTTTAAGAAAGGGATGTTTTCATTTTTTCCTCTGTATTTCCAGTATACCTACCTCAGTAGTCAGGTATTTTCACACAGTTTGGTGCTTAGTAAATGTTTACTGAATTAGATCATAGACTATAAGTATTATAAAACTATGAATATTATAAACTATGAACTATAAATAGAATAAATATAAATTATAACATTATGAATATTATAAATATTTAGAGGTAGGAAAAATCACTTGAGTCGATGATTGGCCCAGATTCACCGGGCCCCTGTTTTCTGGGCCAGGTCCATGGCCATACCTCCTGCCTCAGATTCAGCTCTTCAGATCCAGTGTGGGGGCTTTGAGTTCTAACTAAGAAGACTTCTTCATAACTCGTCTGATCTAGACCCACCATGCTGTTGCTCTCCAAGCATCTTCATGATTTGCACTCCTGTACCCTTTCTCTGTCTCTCCCCTTCCTCCCTACCCCCTAGGCCCTTTCTACCTCTTGCTCTGGAAACAATAATCAAAGTAAGCCTACCATTTCTAGGAGGACACGTCAATCAATTGCTCTAGGTCTCCACTCACCATTCCTTTGACATCCCAGACTAAATGGCACTCAATAATTTATATTCTGGCTGGGCCCTGGGGTACTAGGGCTGCTTTCCTAGCAGGATCAGCTCCCTCCCATTCATGCCCCTGCCATTCCTATGCTACTCAGAACTGGCAATTCTGATAAATTTCAGAATAGAAATTACCTGGCAGTTTGAGTTTAGAAGCTAAGAGTTAAGATTTACAAGATTGTGCACAAATGTTTCTCCTAAAATTTTCCTAAACTAGAATGTAGTTAACAGGCACTATACTTTATTTTTGTTTTTTAAAATGTACTTATTTTTAAAATTTTCAACTTAACAATCACCAAATAAAACAACCATTTCCATAGGCATGGAAGAATTTGAAAAAGAGGTGTATACATGAAACTGTGAATTTCTGTGGTGTACAGCTTGTTTTTCTTTTAAAATGTATACTAAATTCAAGATGTAACTTTCAAAGCTATTTGTGATTCTTTCTGGATTTCCCTGTTTTTGTCTGTGAGTTAAAATGCTTCAATGGCTTCTTTTTCTTTATTTTCTTTTTTCCTTCTTTTTTGGACTTCCTTATCTTTAACTCCCTCTCCCTTTGATTTGTCTTTCATTGGAAAGAAAAAGAAAAAGAAAAAGAAAACTCTCCATCATCAGGCCGCTGGATGGTTGGGCATTGCATTGATCAGAGTTCTTAAACCTTTCATTTTTTAAAATTAGTAAGATTAATTTCTTACTGCCACCCCTCCTTCACATTAAAAAAAAAGGCCAAGTCCAGGTAACAAATATGCATAGTCAAGCAAAACAAATTCACACATTGGCCATGTCCAAAAATGTATGTCTCATTTCGTGCCCAGTTTATTGACATCATCACTCCACTAGGGGTTTGGTTGGACATTTCATCAATCAGAGTTCTTAAATCTTTCTTTTAAAAAATTAAGTTAAAATTTTAAAGAGCATTTATTTTCTCTCTCTCTCTCTCATCTCCCCCACATCCCTCTCACTTAAAAATACCCTGGTAACAAATATTCATTGTCAAGCATATTAAATTCCCACATTTGCCGTGTCCAAAACTATATGTCTCATTCTGCATATTTAGTTCATCATTTCTCTGCCTGGAAGTGGGTGCCATCCTTCATCATCAGTCCTCTGGAATGATGGCTGATCATTAAATATTTCAAAGTTGTTTTTGCATTGGACAGAATAATGGAAACTCATAGTTGCAAGTGACCTTACAGATCATCTCATTCAACTTTCTACACAGTACGGTAACTTTTCCCACAAAATCCCTAATGTATGATCATCTCACCTCTGTATGAACACGTCCATTAACAAGGAGGTTATAAATTTATTCCAGGTGGCTTTGAGTCCTTGGGAATCACATCCCTGTATTGCCCATACTTCCTGGATGTGAACTCCTCCTGAACATTAGATTTGTTTGTATGCCAGCAAAAACAACAGGAGAGATTCCGAAGAGGAAGGAGAATCTCATTTAAAAATTGTGGAATATAACGATATAAAGCTAGCTCCAGTCCCACTCTCTCCACATCTCCTGTAGCTCCCAAAAGTGTATTTGGAGAATGAAGTCAGAAATATTGTATCGAGAATCGAGGTCCTGGTAGCTCTAGAAGCCAGCCTTGTGGGGATGCAGTGGAGGGATTGGATATTGTCCCCTTGCCTCCTTCAAGGTGTCCCTCACGAAGCACTCTGAGGTCACTATCTCCGTGTGTTCTTCTCAATTCCACTTTTTGTTTGAGGTTTTTCCGCAGCTCATGTTGCCATGGTATCTGGGCCCCTTGTTGCCATTCAAAAACCTACAGATGAAAAAGAAGAGGATGTGGTTCTTTGAGAATAGACCCAGTTTTGTTTTTTAAACTAGATCTGATCCTTGAAGCCGGGCTAGAAGTTGAAGTTACAAAGATAATGTTCGCTGCCCGTCCTGGATTTATTTAACCTCTTGCTCCAAGGGGTAGAAGTCACTTTTCAGGCATCATCTCATTGAGCTTCACAGTGTTCTTAAGGGGTGGAGAAAGGACGGGGATCATTTTCTTGGTTATTCAGACGATGTGGGAAGTCCATAGGTCCCCATAGCCGTGTTCCTTATTTCTTGACTTGTTCTCTCTACTTTATTCTCCCAGTTGGCATAAAAGAGGGGGATGGGTCATAGCTATTCACACAATGCGAAAAATTCACGAATTTCTATAGATGGGGGTCGGCCACCATGCAAGGGGACGCTGATGACTGTGCATAACAGGGAGAGATCTAGAAAAAGGATCACAAACCAGATAAAGAATCCAGCATTGCATCCAGTATAGAACTTAATGGACTTTAGGGATTGGACTTTAGGGACTTTAGGGACCTATTTGGTCATAGGATGATAAGATTATAGAACCCTAGATATATAGCTATAAAGAATAATATCTAACATTTGTAGAATGTTTTAAGGTTTGAAAAGCACTTTCCAGTTGTTATTTCACTTGATTCTCACAACAATCCTGTTAAGTAGGTGCTATTATTACCCCTTTTTTACAGATGATGAAACTGAGGCAAAATCAAAGGGGAGATAAGTGACTTAACCCACCCGGGGTCACACAGCTGCTGAGTGTCTGCTGCAGTATTTGAGCTCAGGTCTTGTTGTCTTCAAGTCCAAGTAAGCCACTTCATCACCTTGTTGCCTCTATTAAGAAGAGATTTTATAGATGGTACAACTTGACACTGCTTCCATAGCTTTGTAGATGAGGAAACTGAAGCCAGAAAGGGGGAGGGATTCATAGATAAACAATAAACAGGTCACAAGAATCACATCATAGAGTTTTTGTAGACATAGTCTAGTTGATTATGTTCCCTTTGAGTCCCATTCATTTTATGGTAGCACCCCTTTCACTGCATTTGCCCCTTCCCACCTTGCTTATCAGAGAATGGGGATTTGGCTGGAGAACGTTTATAGCAAGTGAAAATAGCTGTAGCTTCAATGAAGAGGCACCACATTCAAGGCGAAGGAGGCAGGAGAGTCACTGGGCATTTCTACCCTGCTCCATGAATGATGATCTTGGTGCAACTAGAGGAGGTTGGAGGTCATGTCCAGGGAAACAATAGCCTAAAATGAGGAGATCTTCTGTCTTCTCTTGAGTCCACTGAGATCCAAAGTCCATTCCTCAGGCCGTGAATCCCAGGTCAAAAGTTTGTGCCTTGACGATTTGCCCTGGTGGATGCCCAAGTCCAGCACCGAGTTTGAACTGTTCTGGGTTGTTTACACTCCTTAGTCCACTCTAGAACATTTGGGTTTGAAGTCATTTTTAAGTCTGTAACTTCTTGTACTTGGAGAGCCACAGGTTTGCAGCTGGTAGGTAGAAGTCTTTTTATTATGTATTGTTTTATTATTTTTATGGACCAGTTATCAACTTTATACCAAGCAAAAGAATCACAAGCGGCATGTTTGTTTGCTTCTTTTGAAAGCCAGCTAGGTTATGTGACCAAGGATTACTGAAATAAATGTAGTTCAAGAAGAAGGCATGGTTTGTCCAGTAGGTGGGGGTTCAAGGGGTAAATACACAAATTCATACATCCCTCAACAAGATGTCAACATTGCATAAGATACCCAAGGACACAGATCCTCTGTCTCCCATCTTCTTCTTTTCTTGCCCAGTTCCTCCTTGCCCCTAATAGGGGGCCCCTATGTCGTACTCTCTCACTCAGCCATACTTATCATTTGGATAGTCAAGTTTCTTCCTCTTCCCCTAAATCCCCTCCCCCTAACCCTAACCATCTTTTAATGAAAAATAAATCTAACATTTTCTGTCATTGGGCACAATCTTCATTATTAAGAGGGAAAGCCTCGTGAGTTCTTCCTTTAAATCTTGTTGCTTTTGCAGAGAGTCTTTACCTTTTTTGTATCATGGACCCTTTGGCAATCTGGCAAAGCCTTCGCACCCCTGCTAAGAATGTATATTTTTAGATAATTGAATGAAATGCTAAATATCAGTTTATATGGATTTATATAGTTTATGTAGATGCAATTTTTTTTTCCCTGTCAAAGTTCACAGACCCCAGGTTAAGACCTGCCCAGTGGCTTCTGGCCCTGTAAGCTTGTCCAGGAGCAGTCTCCATCATTTTCCAGAATCTGAAGAGACCATGTCACTAACACCAAATTTACATGTGGTTATTATAAACCCTGACATCATATGCTAAGGGGAACACTTTCCACTTCTTTTTTTAAAAAGCAACTTTTATTTTATTTTCAATTTACAAGCATTTCCCCCATTTCTATTCTATCTCCCTCTTCAATAGAGAAGAGAAAAGCAAAATCTCTGTAACAAATATGCATAATCAAGCAAAATGAATACCTGCATGGGTATTAGGGGAAGCTAGTTGGTGCAGTGGATAGAGTGCTGGGCCTGGAATCAGGAAGACTTATCTTCCTGAGTTCAAATCCGGCCTCAGACACTTACTAGCTTTGCCACCCTCAGTTTCCTCATTTGTAAAATGAGCTGGAGAAGGAAATAGTAAATCACTCTAGTATCTCTGCCAAGAAAACCCCAAATGGAGTCATGAAGATTCAGACATGATTAAAATAACTGAATAACAAGTATTGGCCATGTCCAAAAACGTAGGCTTCATTTTTTATCTTAAGTCCATCACCATTCTTTCAAGGGATGGGACGCATCATTGGTTTTAGTTGTTGGTCACTGCATTGATCAGAGTTCTTAGAGTCTGCAATATCTCCAATTGCCTTCCCTCCCATTTGTTTTCTTAAGCAACCAGGAGTGATTAGTCAAATTATTCAAGGCTGTCGACTATCTTTGCTTGAGATTTCCTCCAAGAAAATAAGAGTGGGAAAAAGGCTGTGTTCTCCTGGCTCTTGAAGAGTCACTTGTCATGGGAAAAGGAACGAGAGGATCTTTCACTTCCAATACCCACTGTTGGCTATGGATCGTGTCATTTCCTCTTGTTCTGCTCTCAGCATTGGTTGATAAGCCCTAGCATCACTGAAAGCCCTGATTTTTTTCACTTAAAGATCTTTAAAGAGGAAGATGACCTTTTGCTTTGGGGAACATCGAGGGCTGAGTGAAATTCCTTTGGATCCTCACCTCTCTCTCCCTCCCCTATCCCCAGCCAATCTTGGGTCCTGTTAGTAAAAGTTGCAGCATGTGAAGATTATGGTTGAGACAGCTGAAAAATTTCAGGATTCCAGGAAGTCCAGAGGTGAAAGGAATGAATTTTTTTTATTGCTTTATCTTCAATAGACCTCTTTAAATGTCATGATTAAAAGAGCCACCCTTCCCTTCCCAATGTCTGAGAGAACTGGAGGGAAGGAGATTCCACTATCTCAGAAGCATCTATGTCCAGTTCACTTTCAATCTTCCTTTGCTCTTTCAGGCTCCTCAAGATATCATTTGCTTTCTGAAAGCAGGTGAAGCTATTTGGAACCCAAGGATTGCCTTTCTCTCTTCCCTTAACCTCTATTTTGTATCTAAGTAAAAGCTGTATAGAAGACCTGGTATAATTAAGAGAAGATCTCAGTAGGATTCCAGTCTTTAAGAGGTTTTAATATCCCAATATTTGTGGGTTTTTATATGTTGATTTATTATTTGGTCTTGGTTGTTCAGTTTATTGTTATTAATATTCTACATCTCAAATTTAGTTTTATTTCTGTGGTTTAAAAATGATAGTTTTTATCATTAAGGGGGTATTAATTTGGTTATTCTGTAATAAGGCAATTTTGGTTTTTTTAAACTTTCTGCTTCATTCAGGAATGGGGAAACAGATGAATAAAAAACGAAGCACAAAATTTCTCTGACACTAGGCTCAAATCCAATATATAAAAGAAACTGACTCAAATATATAAGAACAAGAGCCATTCCCCCAAAGATAAATGGTGAAAAGATATCAACAGGCAGTTTTCAAAGGAAGAAATCCAAACTATTAACAACTATGAGAAAATTTTCTCTATATCACCAATAGAAATGCAAATTAAAGCAACTGAATTTCCATATCACACACAAAAGATTGTCAAATGTGAAAAAAAAAAGCCAAATGGCAATTGTTGGAGGGACTATGAGAGCACAGGGACACTAATGCATTGTTGGTGGAGCTATGAACTGGTCCAGCTATTTAAAGCAAACTTTGCACATCTGTGTCGGTAAGCAAAATGGGCTCTTAGCACTTAGTTCAACCAAGTGCCCTTGAAGAGTTTGGCTTTTGTTTCCTTTGAGTAATTCAGTGTATTCCATTGAGTCTTACTAAGTGCTAAGCCTCAGGCTCTAACCCCTATTAGGTGTTAACCTAACTTATGTGGATGTGAACCTCCGAGGGTCCTAAGGGGAGGGGCTAACTCAAAAGCCAATCATAGGAGCCTAAGTACTGGTCATTCAGATGATGTTTGATGATGTCTGAAATCCTATAAGAAGAGAAGACAGAGCCATTTGCACAGGGCTCTCCCTCTTGGTGGTGT
>CM053625.1:235044288-235095910 GCA_028646595.1 Phalanger gymnotis
TTTTTTTTTTTAGTTCTCTCTTCTGGCCTGTATACCTTCATCTTTTTCCTTCCTTCAGATTGAGCTTTTCTCCTTTATCTCAACTTCTTTAGTTTATACTCAAGTTTTCTTCGATTTTCCATATTTTTCTTTTCCCAAATTTCATCTTACCTTCCTTAATACTCCCAAACCTGCAAAATCACCTTCGTCTCTTCTCTTGCTCCTTCTACAAACTTGTCTCACAGAATTCAGAGGTAGAATCTGGACATGAAGATTGTTCTGCTTCAGCATTAGCCTCAATTTCTCTGAAACTTCTCCAAATATATTTGGTTTAGGGCCAGTCACCTTCTGTCCTCTTGGATGGTTTAAGAAGGCCTCACTAGTTCTTGACCACTTTATAGACTAGATGTGGCTGCCACTGACAATCAAAATGGGGTGGCTACTATTTGGCCCTACACCCTCTGGTTCTCTGTCTCCTGTCTCTTGGTGGTTCACTACAGGCTCAGCCCTTCTTCAGTCTGTCGTCTTCTCTTTGCATGGTCCCCAACTGGGAGATGACTCCATCTCCTGCTTTTGCCTTGATGGGCCCCAGTGAATTGCTAGAGATCATGCTCTCCCAGGCCTTCTACACAGAAGAGGCCTGATGCTGATGCACAGATGATGAATTGGCTCTCTCTTGTTGTATTTCCCAGTACTCTGTGCTGTGTACAATTGGGTACTGTCTCCCTGTACAATGATTTTGGGGGGATAGTTCTGTCCCTTGCTTCTGTTCTGACAAGTCAGAGTCAAGATCTGGCTTCAGGTTCCCAATTAATAGAGCTCGTATTGGCTTGGGATAATGTTTCCTTGGTATCGCTCTTTTTCCTGATGTTACCAGTTTTTGTCTTTATACAAACTTTGTTTTCCCTGGCATCACTGTCATTCTTTGCTTGCTTTAAATGGTTATCTTTTTGTGCAGTTATGGACTAGATGTGGAATTTAACTTTTATTTCTTTTTGGTATTATTGATCATTAGTCTTTCTGGGGTGACATTTCAGGTATTTTTGAGGTTTATGTGGGACATCTGGGTCTGTCTATGAACTTTCACCTTACCATCTTAATTGGAACTCCCTAAAGCTGTGTTTTGTTCAACCAATTAAAATGCTTTTACAATGCCAAATAATAAACACTAAAAATATTCCATTATATATATGTACATATATATATCTTGTATGTACATAATTATTTGCATGTTATCTCTTTCATTAGAATATGATTCCTTTGAGGGGAGGGACTATGTTTTTTCCTTTGCATCTTCTCACTTAGCACAGGATCTGGCACATAGTAAGTGTATAATAAATGACACAGTAGAATCTTACATACCTTTCAGTTAATGATGTGATTGTGAAGATGTGGCTTGCTTTTAAATGCTTTTAACAATACTAGCCATCTGCGATCCTTTGCTTCCAGGTGGTGGTAGTAATGGGTGCAACTCCTTAGTATGAGTATATTTTGCATATCCCTTCCTGAGAACAGGCTCGCATAGAGAAGGGTTATCCTATTTTGGATGGGATCTATCTTAGTCTCTGGAAATTGTCTGGTCACCCAGCTCATAAATGCAAGTCACTTCAGGTTATCAAGTTTTGAACCCCAAATCCTAAATCTAGTCAAGTTCACAAGTATTTATTAAACCTTTACTTTGTGTATTGGTCAAAGTTCTGAAAAATAAAAACACAAGCAGAAAGACAGTCTTTGTGCTCAATTTGTCTATATCCTAACAGGGGAAGACAACACTTAAAAGGGAGAGGAAATGGACAAGGAGGAGGGAGAAGGTATGGTGGGGGAGTCAGTCTGGAGATTGAAGAATGGAGCCTGGAGAGCAATGAAGGAAGATGTGGCTCTCTTGGGTACTTCCTTTAAAATGGAGGTTCTGGGATGAACCAACTGATTATCAGAGGAAGGAGCTGCAGGACCAGAGTATAATTCCAGTGTGAGGAGACTAGGCAGAGTTTACACTTCCAGGATATGAAGGTTGTTTATATTTTGTAGTTGAAGAGCAACATTTTTAGATTTCCCTGTGGCTCTTTCACTGCTTGAGGCAGCAATAGTTGACATCAGGCTAGCTATAGTACTATTCTATTCACCTCTGTTTTAATGAACCCTTGGAGCTTTCATAGCCTATATTATTATAGGTTAATATTAACCTGTTTATTGTGCCTACAGTGTGCCTTATAGTTTGAAAAAAGTCCAGGGAGAAGAAAAGGACCCATATGTACAAAAATATATTTATAGAAGCTCTATTTGTAGTGGAAAGAATTGGAAACTAAGGAGGTACCCCTCAATCGGGAAGTGGCTAAGCAATAAATGGAATACTATTGTGCCCTAAAAAAAAAAAGGACAAAAGGAATGGTTTCAGAGAAATTTGGAAAGGTTTGCATGAACTGATGCATAGTGAAATGAGCAAAACTAGAACACTTTACATAATAATAACAACATTATAAATACAAAAAAAATGTAAGCCTGAAGAACTCTGGTCAGTGAAATGACCTACCACAATTCTTGAGGACTATGCTAACCACTTCTTAACAGAGAGGTGATGGACTTAAGATGCAGACATACATTTCAGGTCACCACTGATAGGGGAATTAATTTGCTAGAATGAGTAAAGGGTAACTCTACTATTTGCCATGTCTAATATCTTTCGATATATATATATACATATATATAATATATATATACATATATGTAATATATATACATATATATGCTTTCTTTTTCCTTTTCTAGTCTCTTCTAATTATAAATTATTAATAAATCAACAATGCTATTTAATTTCATTATTAACAAGAACCTGTCTTGTAGCATTCTCTAGAATATATATGTGTGTGTGTATATATATCTATATCTATATATATCTATATCTATATCTATATCTATCTATCTATCTATCTATCTATCTATCTATCTATCTATCTATCTATCTATCTATCTATCTATCTATCTGAAAGCCATGTATGGAACTGCCTTCCCAACCCCACCAAGCTGATTTGACACAGACTTAGGAGTTTGTGACATCCTCCTATATTCAGTCTTCCTGAGACCTAGGATGATTGTAAAGAACATCCTTCAATTAATCTTATTTGCTTTCTTTCTTTGTCCTTTCCTACTCCTGTTGTATCCTTTACTTATAAGAATTTTCTTTTTCCTTCTCTTTTTTTTTCAGTAGGGGAAAGGGAGGTGGCAGGGAGTGAAAATAACTGCTTGTTAATTGGAAAGAAAATAAAATAAATTTTTAAAAAGCTTAGAAAACTTAAGAATTGTTGGAAATGTAAGCAATAAACAAACTTTGGTTCCTTTGATCTTTATTTTGCCATGGAGCCCTTATAAGGTCATGGCTATTTGTGTAGAACAATCCTGAGCTCTGGGAAAGTTTCTTAGAGTTCAGCCAGTGCCATGAGAGTGGCCCTGATGGGAAGAGGCCCAACTAAGTCAGCTATGGGATGTTAGGTTCTTTTCCTCTTTATTTCTCTCCTTTCTTGACTATTTTAGCTAATTTTAATGCTAAAACAACTCAAAGCATAAATTTGGGATTAGGGTATCCCCAAAATTTCTTTGTTTCTTTATCAGTCACTACGTTAGAACTCATGGGAAGTCAGGAAAACTGGTGAACATCCCTGATGCATGTCAGAGATAGGACCTTTTCCACAAAAAAAGGAAATTCTTGCTTCCTTACCAACCCCAGTGAATTGATCTGACCAAACTTGAGAATTTGTGATATCTCCCTACCTCTGGTCCTCCTGAGACCTAGGCTGATTATAAAGTATATCCTTCAATTAATCTTATTTGCTTTCTTTCTTTTTCCTTTTCTAGTCTTGATGCTGATTTACTACAAAATCGCTACTTTGGAGAGGCATTTGCTGTCAAATGTAGGACTTGAAATGGGTAGAAAAATGATCAGTTTCTCTTTTGAAGAAAAAGTCTTATGAACCCAGAAAAATAGCACTGAATCATAGGGGCAGGAAGAGAACATGAGGGGCCTGAGTGCTGGAGACGGGGTAGGGAGGATGGTATCTGGGGATGGAGAAAAGAACAGAAGAACAGTGAGTCTTGGCCCTCTTCATCGTCCCCCCCATCCTTATGTTTACCACAATTTTGTAGAGTTCTGTTGCCCACATGCAAGAAAAGGATTGTGTGTAAGGGTGAAGAAAGACTTACTTAAGTAGAGATGGGGTGCTTCCTCCACCTCTTCCCTCCAAGCAAGGGTGCTTCCCAGGGATCGAGGGTACCTAGGATGCTTCTGGGAACTGCAAAGTAGTAGCTCTCTTTCCTAGCCCCTCCACTCCTGGGAGCTCTCAGCTTGGAAAGCAAAATGTGTTTACTATTGTCCCTCTTTTGGCAGCAGGACAGTGGGAAGAAATATGGGTCTGGTTGGAAGAAAGAATTCTATATGGATGGAGATGGTGAGTAGATGGAAACTATTCCCAGCCATGTCTAATAGCCCTTAGTATAAAAGGAAAACACAGAACATTATTTACAATATAAAATCTATTTTGATATCCATAAAATGCCTTTTAATGATATTTATTAGACACAATTATTTATTATAAATTATTAATAAATTAACAATAGTATTTAATTTCATTATTAACAAGGACCCATCCTGTAGCCTTCTCTAGATTTTATTTCCCTTCTGCTTCATAAATTTGTCTCTCTTTTTCTCTTTTGGCTCTTCATCAAGTCTTCTATCTTTCTGCCCAGTGGGGTTTTCCCCTTTAGCCCTTTCTGATTTTTCTTCCCTTTTCCTTTCTTTGGGTCATTGTCACTTCCCCCTACATCTCCTTCCCATTTGCCTTCCTCTGCGGCTTGCTCACTCCATCACATCTGTTCCCTAGTGAGTTTCCCCCTCCTCTGCCCCCCTCTTTCTCCATGCTCTGCTCCAGTTCAGAAGAGTGCTTGTCAGTTTCGGTCTGCTGCTGGCAATGGAGTAGAACTGCCAAACCCAAGAAGGGGGAAAAATGGAGTCCTAAGATGGTGCTGGTGCCCTCACGCTAGTTTCACCCTTTTGGGCTTCTGCTCTGGCTCCCTCTTTTTTCTCAGGGAAGCAACATTCTACTTGGCACTACATACAAAGGCTGAAAGGGATGAGTCTACTGATCAAGTCATTGGGTATTTTTGACTTCAAGAGCAAACTGGGTAAACTACTAATCAGACCTTTTATTGAGAGTTTGAATGGAACTAGTGACTAGCTAAGGGGAAAACAAGAGAGCTGAGCCTGAAGCTCTTCCTTCTGACTTTCTGGATGACTTTGGAGGGAGGTTTCCCCCTCAGTCTTTGTTTTTACATCTATATTGTTTGGATTTTTATCTTTGTACTCCCAGCACCTAGGAGAGTGCCTGGCAGGTAGCAGGTGCTAAATAAATACTTGGTGATTTAATAATAATAATAATAATAATAATAATAATAATAACGATGAACTTTCCTTTGTGGAGGTACTTTGTGTGGCACTTTATGTGGTACTTTAAAGGTTAACAAGTAATTTCTCCACAAAACCCCATGAAGTACGTAGTAAATGTATTATTATTTCCATTTCACAGAAGAGAAAACTGATTCTCAAAGAGACTATAGATTAAGAGCTGAAAATGACCTCTCCTTCCACCCCCTGCCCCCAGCCAGGATCATTTACTCCAATTTCTTTATTTGATAGATTCAATTCCATTGAATTCAGCATGCATTTGTTGAGTCCCTACTATGTGTCAAACGCTAGTTCCTGGCACATAGTAAGCACTTAATTAATGCTTGTTGACTTGACTCATTGGCTAGGGGGAAAAGTCTCATATAGGTCCTCATAAACTCTCATCTGGATTATTGCAATAAATTCCTAATTGATCTCCATGCCTCTGGCGTAGGGTTCTTGACCTTTGTTTGTGTGTCTCATAGAACCCCTTGGCAGTCTGGTGAAGCATATGGGCTCCTTTGAATTTTTTTAAAAATTTATAATTGAAGGAAATGCTAAATTTCAGGTAGAGTTTAGTAAAATAAAGAGGTATTTTTTTTTCTATCTAAGTTCATGGAAAACTATTCCTGGATCTCCAGGTTAACCCTACTCTGGTCTTTCCTTTCTGTAATTCATCTTCTGTAATTCATCACACAACTATCACACTGATGTTCCTAAAACATAGGTCTGACCATGTCACTCCACTGTCCAAGAAGCTTCAGTGACTCCCTACTGGCTCTAGGATAAAAATGTGAATTCTTCTTTCTGGTATTTAGAATTTCATAATTTGGATCCGAATTATCTTTTCAGATGGATAACATAGTATTCTCCTCACATTTTCTATGTTGAGCCAAATGGGCTTATTTGCTGTCTCCTCTACACAAATTACACCTCTCCCCTCCATACCCTTACCTAGTCTGTTCTCCATGTCTGGAATGTTCTGCCTCTTCATCTCTGCTTCTTAGGATTCACAACTAGCCCTGTGAGATAAATCAAAGATGTCTCAATTTCCCTATCAGGGATTACTACAAACGAAGCCAGAAGCACACAAATAAGATTTTGCTACATGGAAGAATTGTTCACAGATTCTCCTTGGAGAGGCAAATAAAGGAGTTGGCAGAGTTAGCTCTATCATGTACATAAAAGCAATCATCTTGCCCATTAATCATCATTGGCAATGTGCTACAGTTTACTTATGCCCACCATATGCTTCTCCATTGCACTTTGGGTCAACCACAATTTTAATTGTACTCCGATTATGGTGCCGTATGATTCACAGCCATGTGGCATTGCCAGAAGAATATTGGTGTTGGTATTAAAAAGATGTTGGGGGTTTCAATGCACGTGTATCAAGGATCAGTTTAGGATTCTTAGAAGTGCCATTTTGTTGTTCAGCCATATCTGAATCTTTACAATCCCATCCCATTTAGGGTTTTCTTGGCAAAGATACCGGAGTGGTTTGTCATTTCCTTCTCTAACTAATTTTACATATGAGGAAACTGAGGCAAATGGAGTTAGGTGACTTGTTCAGGGCCATATAGCTAGTAGGTGTCTAAGACCAGGTTTGAGCTCAATAAGATGAGTCTTCTTGACTCTAGGTCTGGCACTCTATCCACTGTACCACTTAGCTGTCCCAGACGTGTTTTACAATTTTCCAAAAGCAATCCAGAGCACTCTCACCTTTCTAATCGATTCTGGGCCTCGCTCATTGTCCGTTCGTTTGCAGTTTTTGCCCCAGATTTTCCGTAGTGGAGATGTTTATCTAACTGTATATTATAATTTGGGCAATAGGCAGTCTTCACTCATTTAGCTTTTCCTATGTGGATTGTTAGTCTAAATTATTTGGAACAGTCATGGACCTTATGGAAAAGGTTCTGGGGCAACTATGATTATTGCCGGGTTTGGTACAGTTAGCAAAATGTTACCCACAAAGAGGCGCATCTGGAGGATCTCATCACTTTTGGGAAATCCTAGGGCCGTTTGGGCTGTGCATTGGCAAACAGTCCCTATGTTCTACCTCTCTTGGTACTGAAGATCAGAGGTCATCACACGAAGTTATCTCTGCGAATACATCTATCAAGGAATCTTATAATCTCAAGTTATGAATGAGAATAACTTTAAAGTTGTAATTTGTCCTGTTGAGTGAAATGCTTTCTTCTACTTAAAAAAACCCAACAAACCACAAACAACCAAGTGTCATCTGTATTCTCTATGCTTTTCAGTCAATTGTGTGACCGAAGGTGTGTTCTACTGCAGAAAATTACTTGCAAAAGCCTGCTTTTTCCTTTCTGATCTTTGTACTAAATACCTTCAGTGTGTGTTTAGATCATTCTCATAAAGATTTATAAAGATGGGGGTGGGGGAAAGGATATGGATCCATAGTTATTGATGTTTTCTAGACAAACTTTTCCATGAATAATAGGCAGTATGGTGTATGGGGTAGAGAGCTGATCCCAGAGTCAGGCTCAAGTCCTTCATCTAACACATATTGACTAACACAGGCTAAGTCACTTAACCCCTCAGTGTTCCCAGGCAGCTGCCTGAGACACTGTTCTTAAATGTTTCTGAAAGACAACATGGAGGGGAGAGCCCCTGGACTTTATAAAATCAGACAATATAGGCTCCAGTCCCCACTCTTCCATGTATGAGCTGCCTAACTTTGTCATTTAAACCTTTCTGAGACTCAGGCAACTTTGTTATAAATAAGGCTAATTAATAAACCCTGCCAAATGTGAGATTAACGTGAGGATCAAGTGAGAAAATAGATGTGAAATATTTAGTGACTATAATGTAACTTATACATGTAAGATGACGAAGATGACGATGATGAATCCATTGGTCCCTGATCTTTTGGGGTGGGCAGGTTGTTTTTATATAGATAGTTTAGAAGCCTGGACACGAGAGAAAAGAAGAAAATCAACTCTTCAACTTGACTTTGCCACTGACAACCCGTATAATCTTGAGAATTATTTTACCTCTCTGGGCCTGTTTCTTCTTCCATAAAATGAAAGGGTTAGACTAGAAGGCCTATAAGGGTCATTCCAGCTTCAGCTCTATGGTCTTATTCTCCTACCAGCTGCCCTTCTCCAGAAAAGTCCAGTGCGTTGATATCTTTACTAAAATGGGGTATCTGAGGCTGGACACAATGCTCGGAATAGTGTCTGACTGTCTAATCTATCCTTCTGGGTCAGGAAGCTTTTTAGTGCCCCATTCTTCACTCTCTCTCGCCCCCCTCATCCCCTAAACTGGCATTTTCCAGGTCCATTCTCAACGTCACCAGTGATGGATCACTTCCCACGGGGCTATGGCTTCCTTAATGCATGCATTTTCACTGAGAGTGGGGCGTAGTAGGCAGAGATCCTGCCTCGATGTTGAGCCTAAATGAGCCTCTGCTAACTTCCTGGATGACTCTGCATTGATTATGGCACCCACAGACTTCCCACTAGGAATTCCCAGACTATTTGGCCACTAATTTCCTTCATTTCCGAAAATTACTTTTCCTCCCATGGGCAGAAGAGGAAGTGGTCTAAATTGTATTGAGAAACACCAAGGACTAGGGAGGAGGCTGAGACATTTCATCGAAGAGAGCATGAGGAAAGGGAATGAGCAGGATTTTAGAAATGCCATTGTTATGGGCCTTCTGGCAGACTAAGAATTCTCTAGGTAAGGCTCTCAGGAAGGGGGTGGGGAGGCCTGCATTAATGTGCCCAACATCTTTGTTATAAATGAGTGCTCCACTTCCTCGGATTTCTATTACTAAAAGGCAGGGTAGGGAGAGAGTCCTATAATGAAAAGGCCTTGGTTTTCTCCTCACTTTAAAGGTCCAAAGACCAATTTGGTCCACAGGTACAGGTTGACCCCTGACTACATTAGTATAGAATATAGTATTGAAATTTTCCTGGGCAAACAATGTGAGCCAATAAGAGACCAATTCTGTCATAAATTTATTGTTCGGTTGTTTCAGTTGTATCCAACTTTTCATGACCCCATTTGGGGTTTTCTTGGCAAAGATACTAGAGATCTGCCATTTCCTTCTCTAGTTCATTTTACGGATGAGGAAACCGAGGAAAATAGGGTTAAATGACTTGCTCAGTCTAGTAAGTGCCTGAGACCAGATTTGAACTCAAGAAGATGAGTCTTCCTGACTCCAGGCCTGGCACTCTATTCACTGCACCACATAGCCACCCAATATTAAGTAGACACTTAATAAATGCTACTCAACTGTTATTTAATACTTGGGTGATCTTAGGTGGGTCACTTGACATTTTTTTGACGCTCAGTTTCTCATATGTAAAATGAAAGGGTCAGAGTAGATGACCCCCAAGGTTCCTTCTGGCTCTAAATCTATGACAATATGTATGTGTAGGGTGCCCAGAATAGGTGGAGTTAACCAGAGAGAGATGAATTGTATTGACTGATTAGTTGTTATTGCAATTCTTTATGTGTTTTCTTCATTTTCTGTGGCTTGAAGTAAAGGCTACCTTATACCTGATCTATGCATTGTCACCAGGAGAGTTTATATCAGAGCTGGGGAAGCCTTCCAGCAGTATATTGGTAAATATCTAAGAAGTGACTCTCTGAACAAAAACACTTTTAAATTTAATATGAATTACTAATATTTTCTCCATCACTCTTTTAAGTTTATACAATCAACAAAATAATAAATCAAGGCTTGATTTGTATCATTTTCCAATTTCTGAGGTGTAAATGCTCATTCTCAAAATTTAACTATTGGCTGTCATGATCTGGTTTGAGCTGGTTCCAATACCCCAGTGGGAATCTAGACATGAGCTAAACTCAAGGTACATTCAGAGATTTCCCAGAGTCAACTAAGAATTGAGGAAAACCGAGCCAAAGAGTTATATATTTTTTAAAAGGACTATGCCTAAGATGAAATCAACTGGTCCTTAGGGTCTAGGGTCCTGGGCCATGGGTTAAGTTTTTATCTGAGGGAACCAAGTCTCAGAGAGATCAAGTATGGCTTGTCCATGCTTTCGTGGATAGTGTTAAAGGCAGGATTCAAATCCTGATTCCAAATTCAATCCCATTTTTAGGTATACCATACCAACTTTTCAGGAAACCTTCTTTGATTCCCCATGTTGATACCGACATTCTCTCCTAAGCTTATAGGGGCAGCTGGGTGGCACAGTAGATAGAGTGTTGCGTCTAGAGTCAGGAAGACTCATCTTTGTGAGTTCAAATTTCCTCTCAGACACTTACTAGCTGCATGACCCTGGGAAAGTCACTTGACCCTGTTTGCCTCAGTTTCCTCATCTGTAAAATGAGCTGCAGAAGAAAATGGCAAGCCACTCCAGTGTCTTTGCCAAGAAAACCCCAAATGGGGCCACGAAGAGTCAGACATGACTGAACAACAACAGCCTCGACTCATAGCATTGTGTCTGTACTTCTCTTATTACAATTATAATGTATTATTTCATATTACATGTAGAGGCTATGTCTGTGGATTCTTACAATGCTTAGGGCTGAGAGACCCTCATTCTTTTCATTTTTAACTTTGCAAACTGCTATTGTCTAAATGTAAAATTATTATGAACTTTTCAAGCAAATTGAGAAAAGAGCACAAACTCTAATAAATAATAATAATATCCTCCAATGTCTCGGGATAAATACCTAAAGACGTGGTAATCTATTTTACCTTATTCATCTCCATGGTAGCCATGAAATGGAAGGAGCAACTTTTCTTATTGGCCGACTGAAAAACTTTAGCCTGGAGAGTTTCTATGGATTTGCTCATTAATCATATAGCACCTGAATTAGGTTGAGATTACTTCAGGGTAAGAGGCCTACTTTGTTTAAAGTAAATTGAAATATTGGGGTGGATCGTTTTACGTGATCTCTTATGATATGTAGATTGTTTCTGCTTCCAGAATACTTTCAAGGATGAATCATTCCAACTCCTTGAGGGCCTGAACCATGTTTTTCCCTTTATTTATGTTTCGACCTCCACCACCACCTGTAGTGCCTGGCACATAAGTCTTCAATAAATGCTTGTTGGTTGATTGATTGAATATTCTTCCTTTAGGCCAGGAATTCTTAAGTGTGTGTGTGTGTGTGTGTGTGTGTGTGCGTGCACATGAGATAGACCCCTTTGACAGGCTGGTGAAACCTACAGGCCTTTCTTATAAATAATGTTTTTAAATGAATAAAATAAAACACACTAAACATAATAATCAAAATATTACAGAAACAAGTTAACAGATCCCTGCTTTAGGGGATTATATCAGATTACCTTTGACTTACCTTCTAACTCTAGGATTCCCAAATTCTATAATTGTATAGGACAAGGGTGGGGAACCTGCGGCCTTGAGACCTCATGTGGCTCTCTAGGTCCTCAAGTGTGGTCTTTTGACTGAGTCCAGACTTCACAGTGTGAAATTTTTTTGAGTGAATTGGATTTGAGTGAGGCAGAGCCACACAAAGTCATCAGCCTTGCCCTCTCCTCCAGAGTAATCAGAGTCCAGTGGCGAGACATAGGTCAAGATGACTGGGACGGCCCAGCATATGGTTCAGTAGCAAATGTGGAAAAAAAGTGATAAAGGCTCAAACATTAAGAAAGAACTTGCCATAAGGTTGGATTTAGCAGTCTGTGGATAGGAGCAGAGGTTAGATGATGGGAGTAAACTAAGACTAAAGTTTGGCAAGAGATGATAGGTGGGGGCAGCTAGGTGGCACAGTGGATAGAGCACTGGCCCTGGAGTCAGGACGACCTGAGTTCAAGTCTGGCTTCAGACACTTGTCATTTACTAGCTGTGTGACCCTGGGCAAGTCACTCAACTCTGACTGCCTCACCAGAGGGGGGGGGAGAGAGAGAGAGAGAGAGAGAGAGAGAGAGAGAGAAAGAGAGAGAGAGAGAATAGGTGACAGGTAAGAAAGGGGTTGAGAGATTTGACAGCAGATGTCAACACAGAGTTGAAATGACTAATAATTGAGAGATCAAAAAAGTGTGAAAGTGAAGTCAGAGGTAAAAGTCTGAAAAAGTGCTAAAGGATGAGGGATTTCAGGTCCCTATGGGGCAAGGTATAGGTTTAGGAGGCATAAGGATACATGTAACGACAGGAGAGTGTGGTCAGCCAGGGGAATGTCAGTTTCTCTAAGTAAGGAAGTGGATAATGGTGAGTAATGGTGGGTAATGGTGAGACCCCACCCCCCCCCTCACCCTGTGTGAACATCTTGATGTGTGGCTGAGGCAAAGCTCATGGGATTTAAGAAGGCTACAGAATTAGGAGGTTACAAAGTTAGAAGGAGCCTCGGTATGAATGTGTGTGACCAGGCAGTGTGAGGCCAGGCATTGGGGAGGAGACGATGCTGAGATTAGCTTTCTCTTAGAAGAAAGCATTATTACCTAAGACAATCTAGTTCCAGAGGCTAGGAAGGTTTGATTTTTCCACTAATTTGGTATTTGACCTTATCTTCAATTTCCCCAGCTGATGAAGGTATATTAATAATTCAAGAAGCATTAATTGTGGAAGACACTGTGCTTGGTGTTGGGAATACAAAAACAAAAATAAGTCCCAGCCCCTTGTGATATCTATATCTATTCAGGCAGGAGAATTCAATTCAGTGAGCATTTCTTTTTTTCAAATTTTTTTTGAGGGGGGAAGGCAGGGCAATTGGGGTTAAGTGACTTGCCCAAGGTCACACAGCTAGTAAGTTCAGTTCAAATTTCTTAAGGATCCATCTCTTCTTCTGGATCTTCCTCTAGTTATTAGGTGCCTCCTAAGGGTTTGTTTGGCACCACTTCTTTTCTTCCATTATAGTATCTCATTTGGTGATCTCATCAGCAAAAAATGGGTTCAAGGATCAACTCTATAAACTCTCTTCTGACCTCCAGGTTTTCCAGACAAGTGTCCATCTATCCCCTCTTTGCAAACCTCCAGTGATGGGGAACCCATCTTGTTACTTCCTGTGGCAGCTCATTTCACTTTTGATCAGCTCCCATTATTAGGAAGTGTTTTTTGTTTGTTTGTTTGTTTGTTTGTTTGTTTGTTTTCCTTGTATTGGAATCTGTCTCCTGATGTAAATCACAGAGAATTCTGTTTCAGCTCAATAGTTCTTCCCTCTGGGGCCAGGCAGAACAAATCTATTTCCTCTGTTCCTTGAGAGTCCTGCACATACTTGAAGAAAGCTAACTTTCCTTCAGGCTAAACATCCCCAATTCTTTTCATTTATTCCTTATATGGCCTAGCTTTTGGTACCCTCAGGTATTTCAGCACAAGTGAATGAATGGGGGAGAAAAGCATTAAGCATCAAGTTTGTACCAGGAATCGTGCTAGGCACTGGAGATGGTCCCTGCTCTCCAGTAGATTATTTTCTAATAGTGGAGGTAAAATATAAAGTAAGCAGCCAAGGAAGGGAGTCTTGGTCTGGGTAGTTACAGGGATGGTGAGTGGAATCATAAGGCAATCCAACTGTCACAATTTTTTCCCCCAGAAGCAACAACAGTGTTAATGTGATTGCTGTTCCCAGAGCAAGAAGTGGGAAATGGGGGGTAGTAGGGGTGCAAGTTGGTGGTGGAGGTTATACTTTACCAGCTACACCTGGGTATATAACAAGGCACCCAGGATAGATGGTCATATGAGATGTGAAATATGGTTTGGCACTAGTTCAATACAGTGAGGTAGGTGAGTTTAAAGTCATTTACTTGCCAATCAAGACAACTCAGCCATTTCCAAAATGGAGTTCAAAGGTAAGAGCTAGAGATGAATGGCCTCTGAAGGTCTAGTGTGTGGAGGGTATTGCTCCAGGTGGGTGGAAGGGGACAGTGCCAGGGCAGATGGCATGATGCTGGTGGTGAGTGGCTAGATGTTATATGAAGAATGGTCCGTAAACGTCCCTCTTAAAATATGGTGCCCAGAGCTACACCCAATCCTTCTGATATGGTCTGACTGAGGTGGAGTATGATTGGGTCATCACTTCCCTCATTCTGAATACTATGCTTTGAATAATGCAAGCAAAGGGGATGTTAGTTTTTGTTGTTGATGTTATAGTTGGCTCATATTAAACTTGGAATCAATGAAAAGCCTCAGGTCTTTTCCATGAGAATTGTCTTTTCATCCTATCCCCTCCCCCATCTTATGTATACTTGGGCAGTTGATTTTTTTTAAACCACAAATGTAGGACTTTACATTTATTGCTATTAAATCTCATCAGGCTAAAACAATAGGCTAAATCAATAAGAAAAAAATTTTACTTTGATACTTAGCATTAATGCTTACTTGGGGCACTCCATTAGAAACCCCCTTCCCAGTTGACATTGATCCATTAATGACTACTCTTTGGGTTCAGTCATTCAACCAGGTCTGAATGCACTTAACTATACAAGGCCACATCTCTCCAGCTCATCCACTGAGTTAGCAAGGAGGACTTTGTCTGAGGCTGTGTTGAAATCTATGTATTCTATTTCTATATTTTCTGTTTTACCAATATAGGAATCCCATCAAAAAGGGAAGTGAGATTAGACTAGTATAGCCTGTTCTTAATAAAGTCAGGGTGGTTCTTAGTGGTCACCACAACCCTTTCTAAATGTTCCCTTAAATAAAACAGTTGAGATCAGAGGAGTCAAGCACTATACTTGCCCTCCAAGCTCCACTGAACCAAATTCAGATATGATTGGGAAATATTTAACAAAGTAAGAAATATAATAGAAAACAGAAAATATTAATAATATGTGGTTTTCTAAATCAATATGTGACCTACAAGGGGAGCAGTTTAGTGGCCCCTATTTTTATTTGTGTTTGACACCACTGCTTTAGAGTCTCTCAGGCACTGAAGTCAGTTTTGTTGGCCTTATAGTTTGGAGACTATACCCTTTTCCTTTTTTGCATAAGTGGGAAAACGTTAGTCCATCTCCAGGCTTATAGTACTTCTGTTCTTTAGGCATTTTCAAAGATGACCAAAACAACCATGCCTTAACCATTATGCTTACTCAAATGCCAAAGTGGTCTTCCTAAGTTTCAGTCTGACCATGTCAACCCCCCAATCAATAAACTCCGGTGGCTCTCTATTATCTTCAAGTATAAAATCTTGTATAAAATGTACCTACTTTGCATTTCGCCCCTTCCTAATCTGGCACCTTCCCTACCTTTCCAGTCTTCTTCTCCTTTATTCCCTTCTGAGAATTCTATAACCCAGAAACAATCATCTTCTTGCTGTTCTCATATATGACATTCTGTCTTTTTATTGGCTGTCCTCCATGCCTAGAATGCTCTCCCTCCTCATCTCTACCTCTTGGCTTCCCTGGGTTCCTGTGAGTCTCAGCACAAATTTGAGCTTTGGCAAGAAGCCTTTTTCAGTCTCCCTCAATGCTGAAGCCTTCTCTAGGAAATGACCTTCATTTAACCCTGAATGTACCTTTACATACATAGTTGTTTGTGTTCTGTCTCCCTCATCAGAATGTGAGCCCCCTGAGGGCAGGGACTGGTTTTACCTTTCTTTACATTCCTAGTACTTAAAAGAGTATGTGGCACATAGTAAGCACTTAACAAATACTTGCCGACTTGGCTTGCTAGTTCTTTTTATATCCTGGGATATAGTTCATCTGGGTCTAGTGATTTGAAGTTAGCACTTGAAGGTGTTGACTTACTTTGGAAGCAACTAGGTAAACAGTGGGGCAGCTGGGTGGTACAGTGTATAGAGCTCTGGGCCTGGACTACAGCCTCAGACATTTACTGGATGTGTAACCCTGGTAAGTCACTTAACCTTGTTTGCCTCAGTTTCCTGGAGCTGGAGAAGAAAAAAAGGCAAACTATTCCAGCATTTTTGCCAAGAAAACTCCAAGTGGGATTGTGAAGAGTCAGACACAACTGAAAGTAACATGTGCAAGGAACAGGAAGAAGACCAGTTGTTACTGACTTGTAGAGTGTGTGGAGGAGAGTATGGTGTAAGAATACTGAAACTGTAGTAAGGAGCCAGGTTAAGAAAGGCTTTCAATGACAAACAGAGGTATTTAATATTTTCTTCTGGAGGTAATAGGGAGACGCTGGAATTTATTCAGTAAGGGAGGGGTCTGTGGCATTCTTAAACTTGTGCTTTAAGAAGATAATTTTGGTAACTGAATGGAAGATGGGCTAGAATGGGGAGAAAACTGAGGCAAAGAGACCCCTCAGCTGGCTATGGAAATAATCCAGGTGTGAGGTGGTAAGAGCTTGACTAAGGAGATATGAGTGGAGAGAAAGGTAGGTATAGGAGAGATGTTGTAAAGGGAGAAATTACAAGACTTAGCAACAGGTTGGATATGATGCAGTAATAAAAACAGTTTGGAAGAGTAGATTTGGGGCACTTGAGGCACTATTTAGAGAGGCACAATAATACAAGTGACTAACTTTTTATAAATTATCAATTTTCATTATCTGTTAGGGGGCACATTGTTTATCTTTGGCAAGTCTTGACTCTTACTGGTGAGTGAGAGATAATTCTTGTGAAGACTTCACAGAGAAAGAAAATATAAGAATTATTTCTGGAATAAGCAGGGGCAATGAGAGGATGGAATAGACCTTGGGATTTAACCTTGTAGGAATGTGATCACCTAACTCTCAGGAATTCAGGGCCTGGGGCAATAAGTGCTTCCCTCCCTCTACCCTTGCTTGCACAGATTCCAGGAAGACTCCCCATCCCTTCCCTCATTCCTCCTCTTTACCTTAGATTGGCTGTGCTTGATTTCCTGGTTCTTTGTCCAGCTTTTTGAGCCTAGTTTGTAAACCCGCCTCCCAGTCAATGGAGAAGAGGGATAGTGGTGGGCGGGAATCTTTTTGTGTTAGGATATAAATTTGTCTCTTGCCTTTTGTAATTCACCTCCTTCCACTAGTCTGTCCTAGTGGAGGTGATGCCCAAATCACGAGAGATTTGTCAAATGAAGATTAATTCCTTTTCTGTCCCTACCTGAGAAGCCTCTGTGAATTATTGGGGTACTCAGGTGGTCTCACCACCCCACACACTGGCAAATTTAAATAGTATGTATAAATTCTTGATTGTCTTTTATCACTTTTACTTTTCCTTCCTATCTATATCCCTTGGATTCTGCCCTTAGGGGAATGGGGACAAGCAAGGTCAGGCCAGCTAGTGAGACAACCAGGAATGAAACTTCTCTTGTCCTCTACTAAGACCTCACTATCCTGCAAAAATTGAAGACTTTTCTTTGAAGTTCAAAGTCAAATGGTTTAAACTCAAAATAGATTTCAGTTTGGGGGTGTTGGTAAAAGAATCCCTGTGGTGCCATACATAGGAATTTTGCTCTACTGAACTCCCAAGAAATAGTTTTGGGATACCTAAAAATGTCACTAACTGAAGCCGAGAGAGATGGGGTGGATGATAGGAGCTCACAAGACTTCCAACGTGGGCCTTGGCATTAACATGAAGGGCAATGTGCCCAAAAGCTCCCATGTGGTTAATGGGTGCTCTGACCCCCTATTCCTAACCCTGGGTAGGGGCTGTGAAGGACTGTGACAGAGTGGGTTCCATAGTGATAATTGAATCTCTTTGGTTTGGGGAGGAGGGAGGGAGCTTTGCAGCTGTGACAATTAAAAAGGTTGGAGAGACATCGTTTCTGGGTAATTTAATCATTTTATTAATAAGGCCAGCACATTACTAATAAAAAGATAGTCATTTGGCCTTCTCCCTTAGACCAAAGACCTCTAATGGTGGTGGGGTAACAGTTTATAAGCTCTTCAAAGAGTAGGTGTTCCTGAGGGGTGGCAACCAACTCTGATTGGTTAACACAGTGGGAGGTGGATTATAGTTAAGTGATGGGCTGAAGGTGACGTCATGTCACCCTTGGACAGAGAGAGTAATCTCCATACCCTAGCCTTGGGCCATCTAGTCAAAGAATGTATGCCCCAACCAAGCCTGAGCAGAACAAGATGGCTGCCTGGCCAGAGTGGGGTCCTAATCCAATCTCATCATTAACAGTGTCCTCCAAGAGAATAAACTTTTAAATCAGGACTTTAGAGAAAAAAGGGGTGGGGGGACTCTGAATCTCCTCAAATCTTCGGTTGTTAATAATTACTTCTTTCACAGCCAAGAAATCTCTGTGCAGAATTGAAGAGCAAAGATAAGAGGGATACAGTGAAATAATTCAGAGGGCAGACACTGTGTCTAAATGAGGATGGGCATCAAATTCAAGAATCACATCCAGATGTGGGAGGGGTCTAAGACCTGGGGTTCAAATAATAATTGTGTGGTATAAAAAGTAACAGTGTATTGAGCAAAGCGAAGAGTTCATGTGAATTGCTGCATGCATTCTGTCTATGGCACCACATGATTTTATGTGGAGACATTCCATGCACAGACAGCCAGAACCTTAACTGCTGATTCTGGTTTTTGGAGCCAGGATACGTGTGTGAAGGGTTGGGGGAGGACACCTAGATGAGAGACCTCTTTCGGACATAAGGAGTGGGGAGACTCTGGGATATCTCCTTATGGGGAAAGACACAGAGCTCCCTGGATGCTCCAAGATTGTTTTTGGGGAGGTGTCTGCCAGGAGAGGGAAGAGGGTGGGCCCAGGCCAAAGAAAAGGTCACCTGGAAGGTCCAGGAAGGCTTTAGGATCCTACTTCTACTAGTCTAAGGAACTGGCGTTTGCCTTCATTATAGTTAAAACACATAGATCAGTCATTCCTAGTTGGGGATAGTCATACCAGAGAAGGGTCAGTCTGAACCCCTAATAATCTGGCTCATGCTCCTTTACTCCTCAACCCTGTGGAAGAAGAGAAAAGATGAGATAGTGTAGAGGAGAGGGGCATAGTAATGCAGGAAGGCCCAATGGATCACTTCTCTCTATTCTGGAATGTAGGACCATTCCTGGGATGTAATGGTAATGAAAATTATTAGGGGTGGCATATCAGGGTCAGGAAAGGCAATTGAGGCATGAATCCAGAAAACCATGACATGGGTCTGGGAGAGGACTACAAAACATGGAAAGGAAACCCCCATGTTGGGTGCCCTGGACATAGCCCTAGTCACCCCATCTTAGTTATGGCTCTGTGTCTAATTTGGATTTCTTGTTTCTTCTAAAGTCCTTTAGTTAGAGAGTTCTCTCCAGCCACCTCTCTCATCATGCTCCATAGAAGTATAGCTAGCAAGCTAGGTAGTTGAGTGGAAAGACTTGAAGTTAGAAAGATGTGAGTTTGAATCCAGTCTTGGACATTTACTAGCTGTGGAATCCTGGGCAAGTCATTTAACTTCTGTCTGCTGCAATTTTCTTACCTGTAAAATAGGCATAATAATAGCACCTACCTCTCACGGTCACTGTGAGATCAAGTGAGATAATACTTGTATTTACAAACCTTAAAGTACTATGTAAATTATATCATCAACATCATTATTATTATTTGCGGCAGCAGCAATAGTAGTAGTAGTCGATTATGTACCTGAATCCAATGTTGCCAGGATGCCGTGATCCTGTAAAATGGTAAGGAAGCCTCCCTCATGTTAATAAGTGATGCTTTGAATGCATACTCAGTCTTTTCAGTGATTAGTGAGCCATGAATTATTGGCTTTTGCCCTGACCCTTGTGGCTAGTTTAAATTCCTCTTTGTCTCCACTTTCAGACTCACCCCAGCCCTCTAAGACCTATAAGCCTCAGAAGCACCTTCTTCTCATGGGTAAATGCACATTTCACCACCATCCCTTACAAGGAGCCAAGTGGTCTCACCTGTTTATTGAAGTGCCCCCATATTATCCACATCAGCATTAGTGTCTAAATCACACACAAGCAAAAAGCTCTCAGAATATATCAAGGAGTTCCTCAGGACCCTCTATCACAGTAAATTGAACTCTCATACATTTTCTCAAGTGTAATATCTCTTTCAGCCTAAATGTTAGTACCACATCAATTTGTAAAACTGTGGGTATCAATTCACTGATACTCATGTTACCTCCTTCCTGTAAGGATGAGAATTCTAGGGTTGTTAGGAGTCCAGAATGAGACTTAGGGAAGATTCGTAGAGTCTCTGAGTAGTTGGAAGCATTAGAGGTCACTTAGTTTGGCCTCCATTAAACGCAGGACTGCCTTCTACCTTTTCATCCTCGACAGATCTAGCCTTTGACTGAATGTTTCCTGTGATAGGGAGCTTCAAGTTCCATGAGGGAGCTCACAATTATTGGGCAGAACTGATTTTTAAAAAATATTTTATTTTTCTAATTACATATAAAGACAATTTTTTTACATTCATATATTAAAATTTTGAGTTTCAAATTCTCTCCCTCCCCTGTCTCATTGAGAAGGCAAGAAATTTGATATATCTCATACATATGCAGTCATGCAAAACATTTCTATATTAGTCATGTTGTGAAAGAAAACACAGACCCCCCCCCCCAAAAAAAAACCCCATAAAAGTAAAGTGAGAAATAGTATACTTTGATCTGTATTCAGATTCCATCAGTTTTTTCTCTGGAGGTGGAACTGTCCTTCAGAACTGTCCTGGACATTGTATTGCTAAGAACAGCTAAGTCATTCACAGTGTATCATTGCATAATATTGCTGTTACTGTATACATTGTTTCCTGGTTCTGCTCATTTCACTTTGCGTCCATTCATGTAAGTCTTTCCAGGTTTTTTTGAAAGCATGTTGCAGCAGATTAGATTGTTTGAAAGTTCTTCCTGATACTGAACCCTATTATTCTAGTTCTGACATATTTCTAATCAAAAGAAACATTAAGAGGGCAGCTCCAATCTCAGCTCTTATCTTGATTTTCTGTGTGACCTTCAGTAGGCCTTTGCTCTTTTTATTGCCAATCAGATGTCTGCAAAGTCTGGTACCAAAATGGTGAGCTCCTGGGAGTTGGGATCCATCAGGCTGCCAAAGGAGGGGTGAACCAGTCCAGATTAGAAATAGAGCAGATTACTTAGTGGGACTGGGCCTGTGAATAATCACTGTACTTCCAGCCCAGGTGAGATAGAGACACTGTCTTTAAAAGAAAAAAGACATAACCTCTCTGACTCAGTTTCCTCATCTGCGGAATGGGGATAATAACAGCATCTTCCTCAAAGGATCACTGTGAGCATGAAATGAGAAAACATAAGTGCTCTACAAACCTGAAAGTGCTATATACATGCTATATACTATTATTCACAATGCCTAGTTAGGGCAATTCTCTGCATGTGGTTGGCAGTCAGTTGATTAAAGACTGGTGGTAGTATTTCAGTTTTCAGATTTAATCCATTTCCCCTGAAAGTCAACTGATTTTTCTTCATCAGTATCCTGAGAAATCCCAACTGCAGATGAGGTTCTCCAAACTCAATGATCCCATAACAGCCTTAGATGCATCAGCATAGGTAAATGAAAAAAATGCGCATTGACCTCATTTTGTCCTTTGCCTGCACTATACAGCATGTGGGCTAAACAGTTACTAGAACTCGCCAGCAAGGGGTGGTTCTATAGAAGGAGATATTATAGTTTGAAATCCGAAGCTCAGTTGTGGGAACTTTCCCATTTATATTGAATTCAATCTAATTCAATGAACTTTTATTGTATGCTTACTTTGTGCAAGGTACTGGAGATACAAAATGAAAATGATAAAATGGAAAGAGAAAGTCTACATTGCCATAGGAATCAGGGGTGGATTCAAGTGCCTGGAATCCTTGTACTCTTTTTCTGACTTTGTTGTGAATTTTCAGTATGATTTAGAAAGTCTAATTGTCTTTCAAGGCCAAATGTTTTTCAGAGACCCAAAAGAATATACAACATTTACTAGAATCAAGATTGAATGCAGATAGGATTTCCTAAGTTCACTGGGATAAAGAGCTGGTCTTGTAAACCACCCCTCCCTTTTTTTTTTTTTTTACTATTCAAACCATTAGATCTCAAAAGGGAATAAGCATCTGTTCCTGTCTATATGATGCTAAAATGTGTCAATTCAATCAAACAATTGAATGATTCAGTGAGAAAAAAATCCAGTGGGTTCTCTATGTGAACTGTCATGCTTATTCAGACAAAAATGGTTTGTTCAAGTGCTCTTTTGTTGATAATAGCCAGATGTCTTTCCAGAGGCCCTAAGAAATGAGTTTTCAGAGTCATTAGGGGTAGGGAGGTGGCATGGTAGATGGAGTGCTAGACCTGGAGGTGGGAAGACTTGAGTTCAAATGCAGTCTCGGATAATTACTAGCTGTGTGACCCTGGGCAAGTCACTTAACTTCTGTCTGCCTCATTTTCTCACCTATAGAATGGGGACAATAATATCACCCACCTATTAGACTTGTGAGGCTCAAATGAGATAATATCTATAAAGCACTTAAAGTGTTTTATGAATGCTTTCTCCTGCCCCGCCCCTCCCATTGACTCTGGTGCTCTCTAAGGAGAAGGAAATGGTATAGAAGGTATTCTCCAATTCACACTATCTATAAAAGCTTTTGATCAAATATTCTCATGGGGATAAACTCCTCTAGGGCTCACTACAATATGTCCTGAGCTTTACCAGATGTAGCTCGGAACTCCCGGAAGCCCAAGACTTTCACATTCCCAGCCCGAGTCTCCTTAGTAGAAATTTGCTGACTGTTCATCCTGGCTTGGTGTTGGAAATGTCATAGCAGTTTTATCTATGGATGCGCTGAGCCACTGCTGCTCCTGGGGGAGTAAAGAAAGGAGGAAGATGGGGGAAAGGGGGAAGGGGAAGGATTCCCAAGGCCCAGGGAATGGGTCTGGAAGCCTGACTTTCTGGGAACTTTTCTTTGTTGCCAACTACAATGTTGAGAACGCTGAAATTCCTTATGGCAAAGAATGTTGTACTGAAAGCAAACAAAATGTGAGTCCCATTGGATGAGATTACATCCCATAATCCTACGGCCCCATGATTCTGTTTCTCTATGCTTATTGACACCACCAAAATAAGACATATCAATAAGATTCCTTCCCAGATTTGTGCCTGTAATTGGTCTGCAAAATATTAATAAGCTTCCACTGGTTATCCCAAGTTACTGGCCCATATATTGTTGGTAGGTGTCCAAAAGAATGAATCTGTAAGAAAACCTTCACCTTTAAAAAAATTTTTAACCTCCTCTCTTCTTTCTATACCAGCAAATACTGTGAGCCAGGTAGATGGAATTTTTCCAGGAAAATTGTAAACCACAACCTAAAAATGACTGAGTAGTGTTTTTTTGAGAAGAATAAGTAGGCGACTGAAACAAATGGCTAATGTGACTATCATGGAGAGGTTAAGTAGAGAGCAAAAGTAAAAGAAAAAAAAACACAAGAAGAGATATACACCAGTCACTAATGGATCGTTCCTTTAGAAGAATAAACAGGCAATTGAAATAAAAAGTTAGAAAATGAGAATAGCAGGGAGAGGGAAATGAGGAATAAAAATAAATAAAAGGAAATTTAAAGTTAAAAAGTAAAATAAAATTAAAAAATTATAAAACATCATGAAAATAATAAAAATAATAAAAATTAAAAAGTTTAAAAAATAAGTAATAGTCACACACTAAGATTGAGTGATAACTAAGAATTCCTTTACTCCAATGGTATCTACAAAATACCAAAAGATCTTAGGGACCCCCCAGAGTAGTCCCTCTGAGGATGATTATAGGAAGATATGTATGAGAGTCTCACAGGATAGGCAAGCATGGATGGTGTCATAAGAGCAATATTTACTTCATTAATTCCAGGTCCATTTTTCCTTGAGAGATACTGAAAGTTCCCCCAATACTTACTTGTTCCTGGGGGCTAAGAATCAAACCATGACTTTAGCTTCCTTGTGGCCTAAATACCAAAACCAGCATAAGAGTAATGAGAGGATTTTCCTTCACACAAGCCCAGTGTAACCTTTTACTTACTGTAATCTGGAATTAATAAGACCCCTTTATATTGCTGGCAGTATAGTATCCAGTAGTCGTCAGACAATTCTTTCTTAGGAAAGATTTCTAGAATCAAAGGATACAGTTGTTGGGAGGTGTCTTGCTTTCTGGCAACCTGGAAAGGTGAAACTATCTAACCTCTGTTGAAGAAGGTGATACCTTAGTAGAGGCCCCCAAAAGGACAAAGATTTAGTATTTTCTTCATCTTGGGGCTCTCAGGAAAGTGGAATCCTGGTGTGTGGGCTGGTGAATACTGAATGAGTGGCAATAGAGGGTGATTCTTGATAGTGGCTGTGCCACTGCATGAAAGAGGGCGATGACTTCATAACTAGTTTGCTACAGTTGGCCCTGATTCATGAAGAGTATTGATGACTGTAACTGAAGCATCATTGTGTGTTTTGTGATCATAATCACATCTGTGCTTGTTCATCATTACCTCTTTAAATGGAGAGACAAACTGGACAGCAAAGATTGGCATCATTTCCCATATGGACAAAATGGTTAAGATTTAGAGCTTAGTCCTTCCAGGCAAAGCCTGAACTTTCTTGCCTTCATTCTCCTCTATATTTGGTCACTCCTTCCGGGGTTATATCGCTTATCTTTTTTTTTTTTTACTTTATTTCTGTTACTTTTTATTTTCTCCCTCCAGGGCTGCCTATGCTAGGTTTCTTATAACTTTTAGGTTAGAGTCGTTCAGGAACAATCTGAAGGCCATTTAATGGGTAGAATGCCTGCTATAAGACATTTGGGACCTTGCCACCAAGGGGTAGTATGTTGTAGAAACAACACTTACCCCATACAGATGAGAGTATCCTTAATAAAAGGATTTGTTCTGTGAAGTTTGGATTCAGTCAAAGGGCTGCACTTGAGGACCTGGAGGGCCACATGTGGTTTCCAGGCGGCATGTTCCTCACCCCTGGGCTAGACTTAATTTTCCTTAAAAGGTCATTAAACCAGGGGCAGCTAGGTGGCATATTGGATAGAGCACTGGCCCTGGAGTCAGGAGGACCTGAGTTCAAATGTGGCCTCAGACACTTGACACTTAGTAGCTATGTGACCCTGGACAAGTCACTTAACCCTGATTGCCTTGCCAAAAAAAAAAATAATAAGATAAACCATCATCAAACTTAATTGGCCTAGGAGACTAAGGTTTTAACTACTGATATTGCTTCCTAGTGACCTAAGTATAAAAGCCAGCTCACAAGGAGTGAGGGGCTCATCATTCAGACTCAATACATGCTTCTGACTGGTATGGGCATGGTTAACACAGAGGCAAGGAATTTATAACCAAATATATCAATGTTCTATTTTTTATGAATATTGTTTCCATGCTATGACTAAGTAAACTTCCTTTTGTTAACTTTTAAATAGTCTATGAACATCTCATTTCATTCTAGTCCTGAACCTGAAGTCCCAGATTGGATTTATCACTACCTGGACTACAGTAGATGGTTTGCGATATGCATTATTGAAGAGTGTGCCTCCATTGATAAAATGACAACTCTACTGAGGAAATATTAAAGAGTCAGCTAAGGAAAAAGTCAACAAGAAGACATATACAAAACAAGAAATATTTGGAAGCTGCATGTAACTGTGAATCATACCTGATTGTATAAGAAGGAGAGTTTAGGTCAATGGGCAAGTGGTAGGGAAGTGGTATTTTCCCTGAGGAAGTAAAGAGTGAACAAAGGGAATTAAAGTATTTTTAACCCAAGGCTTTGGAGCAATTCTTTCTTTCTCAAGAAGACCCTGATCCTTTGACCATCATTATTAGGAGGCCATGCAGGTCTCTGTTCCCAGGGAACTCTTCCAAGAGAACATAAAAACTAGCTCATTATAAGACAGACAAGTTACATTTCCATGTTGTGGGATTAAGTTCTGTATTTGATGAGAATTGTCCTTACTGCCTTGTATTCTCACTGTTTTCAAGTCCTTGTACAGAGAAGAAGAAGTTGGTATTTTCCCAGGCAGTCTTTGTGAATTCCGATAAGAAGGATAACAATCAAAGTTCTGACATTTACAGAATATTGTAAGCTAGAAAATGTAAATGTGCGTATCAGGTACACATTCAAACCACTCCCTCTCTTTACACCCCATGCTGCCAATTCCAAACTTAAATACTGATGTGCTTGACGGTGTGAAACTGACAGCCTCTGTGATGGAGGCAGAAAAGATGGCAAAAAACTGCTTTTCACACTCTCAGCTATTGCCAAATTAAAAAAAAAAAGGAATAGTGGAGTGGGCAATCATGTAACTGGCATGTTTACAAATCAGTAAAAATCAAGGACTGGAAGCCCTAATTTATCATGTGTTCAATGCAAGGCTAGACAAAGACAATTTAATATAATGGAGTGTTTATAAGTAGAGGAGAGTTGAAGTTATTAATGGATCACAAATGGATGAAAATTCATTTCATCAGCAAAGGGGAAGGCAATCATTGCATGAGAATAAATAAAAAAGGACAAAAATGGCTTCTAAGTCACCTCCAAAAAAAAAAAAAAATACTGCCCTGAAGGGGCGAAATTTTTGGTAATGTTAAATTAGGAAAGATGGACCCAGAAAAACAGTGCTAACCGTCATAATAGCTCATATTCATTTCATAATTCCAAGTTACAAAATACCTCAACCCTATGAAGTGTGATCAATTTCCTGTCGTTTCCCTTTATTGATGAGGAGTCAAAGACCTGGAGGAATAAACAGACTTCCTAACTCACAAAGCTCATTAGTAGCAGCGGCAGCAGCAACATAAGACTAAGTAGTAGCAGCAGCCTAAGACACGTAACTCAAGTCTTTTGCATTTTTGCATAGTAACTTTCCCTCTAAACCAGGGGTGGAGAACCTGTGGCCCTGAGGCCACGGGTAGCCCTCTAGGTCCTCAAGTGTGGCCGTTTGACTGAATCCACACTTCACAGAACAAATCCCCTCCATAAAAGGATTTGTTCTATAAAACTTGGACTCAGTCAAAAGGCCGCACCCAAGGACCAAGAAGGCCACAGTGGCCTCGAGGCCGCAGGCTTCCCACCCCTGCAGGCAAAACCATGCCATTGATGAGTAACAGTTCTTTCTGTGAAGGAAAGAAGAAGCTTAGCAGTCATACAGTAGACTTGGAAGAGAGGAATTATAGAAGAAGAGGAAGGGGGTGCACATTTGAGTGGGTAATCTAGGATACTGGGGACTATTATTTTTGTAAATACTTGGGGGCAACATTGTTCTCTTGAGAAGATGGTAGAGGGAAGATGACAATAAAACCTTCTCTGTGTTGATCAGGGTGTAGTTCCTGATCTCAAATGAATGTCTCTTTAGGGAAACCAAGGGAGACTATGTGTATAAAGTCAGGATGGTTCAGTGAAAAGAGCATTGTACATCACCTCAGAATGGCTGGATTCGGTCGGGTTCTTGGATAAATCACTTAACTAAGTTGAGCCTCAGTTTCTTTGTTTTTAAGATGTCAGTAATAATACTTTTCACACCTTCCTCATAGGATTGTTATGAAGATCAAATAAGATAATTCATAGAAAAGCACATTGTAGTGATAATGTTCCATATGTTTATATTTTGTGTATAAAAACAGAGGCAGTGTAGCTTAGTGTATAGAGAACCAGGAAGGCTTGGCTTCAAATCCCATCTCTGGCACACACTAAAAAAAATCTGACTTCTCTATTTGGTCTTGGAATTTAGGTTCTTATTGTATACAGTAACAGCAATATTGTTTTAAGAACGACTTTGGATGAATAAGTTATTTTGACTATTATAAATACCTAAATTAACTATAAAGGACATATGAAGGAAGATATTATCTGCATCCAAAGGAAGAACAGATAAATAGAAGTATGTATAGAATAGTTTTACATAATATATGTGTATACCTATAGATGTGTACATACCCATGTGTATTTATATATACCTGTGTATGTGTATGTGTGTATATATGTATATTATATGCGTATGTGTATATATCTATATATTTACATACCTATTTATCTCTAATGTTGGCCTTCTCTAGGGCACGGGAGGGGGAGGGAAGAAAAAAAAGAAATTTACACAATAACTTTTTTGTATATTTAAAAGGAATAGCAAATTATGCATAGTAGATCTGCAGTTTCATGTATGACTATCTTTTTATTATGATATGTTATAGAAATGCTTTTGTTACATAAATTAAAAATGAAATAAACTTTTTAAAAAAAATTTAGGCTCTTGTCCTGTTGATATTTATTTTTTAAATAATTTTCTGGGCCAGGCAACTGTCTACGTTGCAGAGTAGGTTCTGGTCTATATCTGTAGACAGATTTCTCTCACCCCCATGTATAAAATACATGCTTTATATCCCAATATATTGTATTTTAATTATATTTTCATATTCACAGATTTTATGTCACATATATATTTATTTTATAAGCTTTTATACTATTAATGAGGAAACATGGACTCATAGAGTGCTAGACTTGAATTCAGGAACAGCCGGGCTCAAATCTTACCTCCTCCACCTCCATAACTGTATGACCACGAACAAGGCCTTTCAACTCATTGACTCAATTTTCTCATTTGTAAGATGGGGCTAATAAGGCCTGGAGTGCCTACCTCACAGGGCTGTTGTGAGGTTCAAATAAGATCACACAGGTGAAGCATTTTCCAAACTTCCAATCACCACGGAAATAATGACTATGATTATCATTGTTCGGTTGGGTCCAGGTTTCTAGATGTGACACTTCTGAGGATCCTGTTGCTTCTAGATTCAGTATTTAAGTTGTTTAGGACAGCTTAAAAAGCAACTGTTTGCAGTCTCATTTTGACTGACTAACTCAAACTTCAGCCTGTCACCTTACCGGCTAAGTTCCAGCATTCAGCCTCAGGAGGGCTGTTTGAGGCACCCAGCATGACAGGCCGAGGACTTAAGAAAAAAAAATCAACTTAGGGCAGGTAGGAATTTTAATAGGAATGGAAAATATGACCAATTCTGAACTGCTTTATTTTACTATGCCCCCTCCATGCTATTGGGGGAAATATCATGAGGGCCTAGGTAAGTCTGGAAAATAATTTGGGAAAATACTCAGAGAATCATAATAATCATAGTAATAGACACTTATGAGAAGAGGCATTTGATTCAGGAGAGCAAAACATCACTTTATAGGCTCATTTCCAACAAAGGACCTCCCATCTCTACATTAAAATCATTTGAGAGTCTTTGAAATATACAGGGTGTCCCAAAAGTCTTAGTGCCATTTAAGATTTTTTTTTTTTTTGGGCAGGGGAGGGGGGAGATACCCTGTTTCACAACAGAAAACAGCCCTGATTGATGATTGTCTGGTTGAAATTACCAGGTGTGGTATAAAACAGGAAGATACACTCTTCTGTTGCTGTTCTGCTTGGCTTCAACTCCATACAACAAGATGCCTCTCTGAGATTAAGCCCATCACCTCTAAACTCACCACCATGCATCTAGTAAGCCTTGACTGACACTACCTGGCTCAGTCCCTCCCCCCCCCTCTTACTAGAGGGAGTATCAGGTTTTTTTCCAATGTCTTTCTTTAATACAGAAACTGGACTTTTGGGCTCACTCCATTCTGTATTTACTATTCTGTCTGGTATCAACTCTGTGAGGAAAAAAATGACCCTGTGCTGGGTTCTTCCTGGTGTTCTTCTCCTGGCCAGCCCCCGCCCCGTTTCCTGCCTCTTTTTGTGTGTGGTCTCCCCCATTCTCCATTGGAATAAAAACTCCTTGAGAGCAAGGCCTGTTTTTCTTTTTGTTAACATCAATAGTCAATAAATGTTTATTGGATTAGATAGAAGTATATTCACCAAAGGAATTCACTACTGTGATGGAGGAGATTCAGCACAATGTCTAACCTGAGGAGTAATTCTCTGTGGATGGTGAGGTCTTCTACATACTTCTGTTTGCATATGACAGTGGACCGATTGCATAAAGCTCTAGAACCCTACATCTTGGACAAGATCTATAATTGTTCAAAGAACTTTGATCTGACTATAGACACAGGAAAGATGATGCGGATGAAAATTGTCTATTGCCCATATTATAACGTGCATCTGGATTAATAACTTGTAGAACTTGGCTATTAGGATTTATATCTGGGACAATCAGTAGAGACAGACAATGAATTGGGTGCAGAATGGGAAGAAGAGAGTGGATTAGATTTCTTTGGGAAATTGCAAAGTTTCTTTAAAGACTTTCAGCGTCCCAGGAAAACAAAGACCCCTATCTTAAATATTAACATTCTGGTGTTTTTGTCTGGCAATAAATTATGGAATACAATAGCTTCTAAAAAGTTAAAAATGAATACTGTATGGTGGTTAGTAGAAAGTGACATGGTGGGTGTAAGCACACTGCAATACAAAATCAATAGGGAACTTCAAAGAAGAACAACTAAAAACTCTGTCTTTAAGGAATTGCATGATAGTAAGAGGTGACAGGTTGGCCATGAGGCAAAGGCGAAGGATGACAGGTGGGCATCCAGAGTATCGCACTCATGCCCTCAAAATATCATGAGCACAGTGGCTGGATCCCCCTATGGTGAACTTTATGAGAGGGCAGGAAAAAAGTTGAGCTGGACAGGCAGGCACAATGGATTGGAATCTGTTTCACTAAAGGGAAATGCCAAGTTGATGAGATCACAGGTCCATTTGAATATCTAAGGCTCTAAGGTTTTCAATTCCTGTTATATACCTGTCTGGTCTTGCTTGATCCTCACAGCTCATCCTCATTTCACAAACAAGGAAAGAGATTAAGAGAGATCAAGCTTCTTCCTCCGGGTCACCCAACTAGTAAATGTATAAGACTGAATTTGAACTTAGGTTTGTTTGACTTCAAATACAGAACTCGATTGTTAGAAGTGGAAGGGGCCTCAGAGATTATAGAATTCTTCCAATTAACACATGAAGAAACTCAGGCCTATAGAAATGAAGTGAACTGCTGAAGATCACACAGTGACTATGAGTGAGGGCTGGAACCCAAGTCTCCTGACTACTCATCTTGGACTCTTTTCATTATTTCAGGCTGCACCTGTACTATATCCACTGCATGTGCATACACATGTACACGAATGGGGAATATAGCTATTAATCTGTAACATAACTTAGAGGAGGGTTTTTTTTTTTGCATTACATTCTACATAAAAAGCATCAGTTGAGTGAAAAGGAGCAAGTGAGAAATATTTACAGAAGTGGAAGGAATATTAAAAGGTCATCTGGACCAGCTCTCCGCCCCTAGGTAATCACTATGTAAATTCGTCATGACAGATGGTTGTCTATCATATTTTCTGATATCTCTAGGGATGGAGCCTGTTGCAATGTTTAATCACCTTTGCAGTTGAGAAATTTTTACTCATCATATTTACTTGCATAAAACAGGAGGTATGGTGGGATGATGGAGAATTATGCAAACATCTGGGTCCTGGTCCCTGGCTACTGTTGGCTAAGAGCAAAAAGACTTTAATTGAGGAATTATAATGGAGAGTCTCCATGTAAAAAATTGTTGATGTATTTTTATGTCACTGTGCTTGAGAAATAGCAGTAGGGAAAGGAAGCAGATGAAGGCAAAATGGTTGAAAAGCACATTTTGGAACACCAGCATTCCCTTTTCTTTCAAGTTTCAGGTTTGGTTCAGGGGAAAGACTAGGAATCTGCTCTGCCATAAATCTTCATTCCAGTGTTTGTTTCCCTGGATGTGCTAAGAGGCAGTAACATCTCAAATAAATAAACGCTCTAGTTGATCAAGTTAAGAACTGACAGTCTAGGAGAGATAGGAGAAAGCCAGAGATAGGAAAGGGATAAGGGGGAATCCCTGTGAGCACAAATCAGTAAGTACTGACTTCCTTTCTTCTGCCCTCTTATGCCAGTTAGTGACAAGGTTCTGTGTTCACTCTCCTAACACACACACACACACACACACACACACACACACACACACACACGTCAGGTCCTTGGAACTTGGCTTCCTCTTCCCCTCAGGGTTTGAGGAGTATTCTTGAGGGACAATAGAGTGATTGTTCTAAGCTATTAGCTCAAATCCCCTTTCTCCCAAAATTAACTGCATCAATATAGTCTAACAAATTAACATCAATTAGCTACTTACAAAGGAATGTTTACTAAAAAGACAGGGCAAGAAGTAATTATAGGATGCTTGTGCCCTCATTGCAGAAATGACTTCATATGGATTTTTAATTTAATTTTCTTTGTACATATTGTTCACCACCCCCACAATAGAATGTAAGCTTTTTGAAATCAGGAACTATTTCATTCCTTTCTTTGAATTTCTGGTGCCTAAGGCAGTGCCAAGCACATAACAGTACATTAGACTTACCTTCTTGAGAGCAGGGGCTGGTTTTTTTTTTTTTTTTTGCCTCTCTGTATTCCTAATACTAAGTATTCCTAATACTTAGCACAGTGCCAGATACATAGTAGTTGCTTAATAAATACTACTTGACTGACTATTAAATAAAAGCTTGTTGAATTGAATACATATTAACATACCTGCCAACCCCAAAGACCCTTTAGTGCAACCTCTTCAAGCAAAATATTCCACTGAACCTAGCACCAATTTGGAGAAATTCAGCTGGTCCTGATCAGAAATTTATAGGAGCTTTGCTCTCTAAACTACATGATGCAACTCAATGGAACAGTTATAACGGTGATGTCAACTATGTGAGCAGTAAAGGGAACAGGATAAACTAGAATACCAGCTGCCTGCTCCCACCCAGATAAGCTGCTTAGATTAAGATAATTCAAAGATGGAGGTACTGATGGGGTGTTTGGGTGCTTGTGCTTGGACCCTAATTCTAACATTTCTCTTTAACCTCTGCTTCAGTGCCTATGCCTGGACCTCAATTCCAAAACCATATCCAGTCCTAAAATCGCATCTCTCCCTAGACTCAAAGTATTGTCTCAGGCAATTCCTCTATAGTTCAAGGGCAGCATATTCTAGCAAAATATTTATCTCTCCTCCTGATACTGTGGCCAGCTGCACCTGTAGAATTTATTAGTTCAGACTCCCTGTGTATGTGCTGAACTGGCCATGTACTGGGTTATAAAGATATTCACTACTCACTGACCTATCATGTGCATGCTAGACCCAGACATATGTATACTCCCTTACATTCATCTTGTCTAACAAGACATTTGATGGAAGCAACCTGGATATTTCCAGTCAGTCCAGCCCATTAGTTGACTTAGTGACCAAGACAAAAACCACACTTCCATGTCACACACACACACACACACACACACACACACACACACACACACACAACTGGGCTATTTCCCAGTGAACTCTGGGTAAGATACCTGCACAGTAGATGCAAAAAGTATATGTTCCTTTAAGAACTGACCACCCCTTAACCACTCCCTAATCCCACCTGAAAACACCTAATTGACATGTTTCACCCCAAAATTTCCTATAAAAACTTTTCCTGCACCCCTGTAAGGTTACAGGCTCCTTAAGAACTCTTGCCTGCTGAAAAGTGTAATAAATCTTTGCCACCTTGACTTAAAGAGTGCTTGAAATCGTGAATTCATTCCAGACAACCCTGACTCTCTCCAGTACTTGGGTCCTTGAGGGGCACTCCCCCCTCAACGACCCTGTCTAGGAACTCCAGTCTTAGGGTTCCTGGACCTCAGCTCTCCCAACCCTCAGCATTTCCATCAGAATCTTCACAACTGGGTTTATCTCAAACTTCTCTAAATTATTACATCCAAGTGTTAACTGGGTCTAACCCTGGGAAGCCAAATAATAAAGAACTGGTAATAGTCTGGAGGATCTGAGCTAGACCTGATGGGAAATCAGCAAGAATATTAACAAGGAAAGAATCTCCAACTGTTTGTTCACTGGTCATCTGATTTTCTGAGTTATATCACTTCCTATACAGAGTACTATTCATGGTCTGAATCCATCAGACCTAACTGCTGCTGTCCAGGTAAGGGATACAAAGCAATGTAATAGCCTTGGAAGCTGCATATAATTAGCCATGAATACTGCCTCCCTGTTCTGGTAAGCTCCTACAGCTGGTTAGGGAGACCCAGCAAGCACCATATATATCACTGATTATTTACATTACTTGCTTTCCCAAGCTGCTGGGAAAGTTTCTCAGTGTAGGGGTTCTAAATGTTGAAGCTGTGAGTAAATGTTCACCGTGATTGTGGTGACCCAGCTAGGTGGTGCAGTGGATAGAATGCTGGGTCTGGAGTAAGGAATACCCGAGTTCAAATCCAAACTTACTAGCTGTGTGACTCTGGGCAAGTCACCTAACCCTGTTTGCCTCAGTTTCCTCATCTTTAAAATGAGCTGGAAAACAAAATGGCAAACCACCCCAGTATCTTTGCCAAGAAAATCCCAAATGGGGTCGCAAAGAGTGGGACATGACTAAAATGACTGAACAGCAACATGATTCTGGTAAAGCCTATCTACCCTCTCCCTTCATCCAACTGGAAATTTTGATTCTCATGTGTGAGTCTCTTTGTTATACTCTGCAAGAATTCATGTGTCTTATGTTTATGTTGAAAGACTCCTCATAGTTCAGTTTATCCGGCTTCACTATGTAGGATTTGACGTATCCAGAAGTGGCTCCTTAATGAGTCAATTTCCCAGCTCATGGCTTGAAATATTAACTGGTTTCATGTTAGGTAATCCCCAGGCTTTTGTATGAAATTTGAGCTTCCAAGGTCCTACGCATACCAACCAACAGGAAGCAATGTCTGGGGCAATCAGAAGGGGCAAGAAGAAGAAGAATAAAAGTAGGTGGGAGAGGGAGAAGCAAAATGCTCCATAGGTAAACCCGACTTGTAAAAGAATCTATACAGCTGGTAGCAAAGTGGTCATTCATTTGTTTATTCCCTGAGCTAATATTTATTGAGCACTTGATATACACTAGGAATTGTACTTGGCATTGCGGGAGACACAAGGATAAACAGTAAATGCCCAATGACTGGGAAATAACTGAGCAAAGGGTAGCATATGAATGTAATGGAATATTAATGTACTATAAGAAATAATGACCATAATGACTACAGAAAATCATGGAAAGACTTAGAACTAATGGTAAGTGAAGCAAGCAGATCTAGGCAAACACTATACATAATGACTATTGCTTGAGGGGTTTGGAGACTTTTATTGGGCTGATCAAAAAACCGTGAGACAAAGGGCAATGATTAGGACCACTTGCTTTAGACCGCTCTGGGTTCATGCCTGAATCTCATGGTTCTATGAACCCTACCTGTATCTACTTCTAGAGGGAGCAAGTATGTGGGAGAAAGCAGAATTTGATACATCTTGGGCCTTCAACAGAGTCATATATTTCTTTTTGAATATTTTGATGAGTATAACTTTCAAGCTCAACTGAATCATACAGGGTCAGACAAAACTCCTAATAACAAGGTTCTAAAATGTTACCATTTTACTCATCGAGACAAAACCTCGTTAGGTTGACTCTATGCAATGAGTAGAAGATTACAGGATCTTTTAAAAAAATTTTGTGTGATGAGATGATGTAGGTGATCATTTACTATTAAGTAATGTCAGTGTTACAGTATTACCATAATAATATAATGCTTCCCCATTAGATTGTGAGTTCCTTGAGGGCAGGGACTTGATTTTGGCTTCCTTTTTATCCCTAGTACTTAGCACAGTGTCTGGCCCAAGTGGGCACTCAAGAAATGTTTATTGACTGACTACTATGAGTCACACACTGTGCCAGTAAATTGGCAGATACTGAAAATAAAGAGGGGAAAAGAAATTTTTTGAAAAAGAATACTCTCAAGCTAGTGAGGGGAAGCCATGGCTGGGTACATAATTTTATTGGTCCTGCAGCAAGTATTGCCTCTGAGGAGATATTGTTTTTGCAAAGAACTGCAGCCTAGAACAGGCCACCTCCTGTTGGGCTACTCTGACTATTCCATTCAGAGTAAAATCTCTAAATGTTTGATAAGATTGATTGAGGAGCTAGGAATAATGGGTGACCCCATTTTGTTCTCATTATTCCATGAATTAAAGGCATTTTCACATTGTTTTTCCCTAGGTAATTACTGGGTACATGAGGTTTTCTAAAAAAAAAGTTGTTTCAAAAAAGGAAAAAAAAAGAAAGAAAACTCCAGCATTTAGGCATTAAACTAAAAAAGCAATGGCAGAGCTCCTCCTTTGAGGAAGAGATAGCACTATAGGTGAAGCTAGAAAATGGGTGCAGAGGAAAGGTCTGCAGACTCTTAACCAGTAGAACTACACTTGGCAATTACCAACAGGATGGGCAGAGCAGCCATACAAGACCAGCAGGGAGCAAAGACAGGCCAAGTCAATACCCCTGAGAGAGACTGCATGACATGTGGCCAGCAGGGAGCAGACACAGCCAGAGTAGTATCATGATGAAATCCCCAGAAAACTTGGTGGCTCTGCAGCACTAAGACACGAATTGCTCCTTCACTTGGGTGCCCTGGCCACATTTATATTCTGAGTATGTGCCATTCCATTTATTGACATTGGACACTTCTTTTTATATGCACCCTCCAAAACATGTACCCTGCCTACTTATGTTCCCTATTCAACTTTTTTTCTGTGGATGATATGAATAATTTGTGAGACGTTTGTGGGGGAGGTGTTGTATTTCTATTTTACTTACATAATTTTACTAAATGCTTTTAGTAGAACTAATTGTGTCTTCTGACTAATTAGTAAAGGTAAATACATCAGCGGGGACTTATGAACTACACTTTTCAGTGGGTACAGGCCCAATTGGTGTAGCATTTTCTGAGGTATCCATTGGTCAAGTTGGGCATACCCCCAGATGCTAATGTTGTATCAAGCTCCTATAACATATTATCTCTATTTGAATTCTACCAGGTAAAAAAATAGATTTAATTTGGGAAAACAATCATTGAATAATGAAATAAATGCCAGTTTTAGATCTGATTTCAGTAGTTATGAAATGATAGGGGTAGGGATTGGACCTCTGATTTCTTGGAACTCTAAGATGAAAAAAATCCTTCTGCCAATGGAACTTATTGTCTTAGAGTATTGACTAGAACACTGGGAGGTTAAGTGACTTTCCTAGGGTCATACGGCCAGGATGTGTCAGAGGAGGCATTTGAACTCAGGTCTCCATGGTTTCTAAGTAATGTCTGTTCATTACTACATACCTCCTCTTAATGTGGAATGTGATAGTACAGAATCTCTCCAAGAATAATGATGTCAGTCAAACAATTTTTTTCATATCAAAAGGACTTTTCAGGAATAGACAAATTAAGCATTTATTAAACACTTACTATTAAGTAATACTGGTATTATTATTATAAAGCACTCTCCAATTATATTGTGAGCTTCTTGAAGGCTGGGACTGGCCTTTGCCTTTCTTTGTATCCCTAGTGCTTAGCACAGTATCTGGCACATAGTAACACATCATAAATGTTTACTGATTGAACTAGAACTAGAATCTCTGAGTTAGAGACCATGTGGAGGATCCCTTGCTGTAATCTATTAGTTCCCACCTGGTTTCACTCGTACCTGTATGACCATTGTTTCTTGGATCTTCATCTACATCATGCCCACTAACTATCCCCTGGCTCTGTCCTGGGCTCTCTTTCCTCTTTTTTTGCGCAACTGATCTCCTCACTTCTGGATTCAATGATCATTTTCATACAGATGATTTCCATATTTATACATCCAGCCTTACTCATTCTTCTGAGCAGCACTCATCATCACCAAGTGCTTGTTGGCCATTTAAACTTTATACGTCATGGACATCAACATGTCCAAAGTAATTTATTCTCTTCCCCCACCCCTCCAAAATTCTCTCCTTTTCTGAACTTCTCTATTGCTGTGTGGGGCACTTCCGTCGTTCCAGTCACCTAGGTTCCCAACTTTGTTGTCATTCTGGATTCTTTTTGCTTACTCCTACCACATATCCAATCATTTGCCATATCTTATTTCTCTAATTTGAACCTGAGTTTGCTCATCTTCAAAATGGAAATAATGCCTGTAGTACCTACCTTATTATGAGACTTGAAGGTTTTTATGAGACTTGAAGGAGTATGTAAAATGTTTTGCACAACTTGACACTAATACTTTTCTTCAGGCTAAACATCCCTTATCCCTTCAACTGATTCTTCTACAATCTTGATGCATATCGCCATCCCAATTGCCCTCTTAGGATAGTCTTCAGTTGGCCAATGTCTTCTCCCAAGAGTCATGCCCAGACTTAACCTAATTACACAGTTCTATGGTCTGACCATAGCAGAGTACAACAGGAGTATCTTCCAAATCTTGGACATGACATCTCTCTGAATTCCTCCTGAGCTTATGTCTTTATGATTGTCACACCACACTGTTGATTCACATTGTTTGTATTTCACTAAACCCCGTCCCCCATTTTTTCAGATGATCTACTATATTGTCCCTTCCTCCCACTTTATACTTGTGAAATTGATTGTTCCAAGACTGTCCAGTATAAGACTTTACACTTATCTTTTAAAAATGCCATCTTATTCACTTTGGCTCAATGTCCTGTAATATAACCTACAGTATCTTTTTGAATTCCAACTCTTAACTCTTGCTCTGAGCCTTGTGTCACCTTCAAATTTAATCAGCATGCTATCATCTATGCCTTTATCTAAATCATTTAAAAAACATGTTAAACAGCACAGAGCTTAAGAAAGATCCTGGAGCATTTTACTAGAGACTGCTTCCAAGCTGACATCCAACAATTAATGACTGTTCTTCTATTTCCTCCATCCATTCAGTTCTAAACTGACCTAGTCATACTGTCTCATAGCCCACATCTCTCTATCATCTCCAAAAATAGCTTGAAGAACTTTGTTAAAGGCTTTGCTAAAATCTAGGTAACGAGGAAGGTTGATGGGCAATATGTTAGTTCCCAAGTACATATTTCTTGGGCAGACACTGTAAATGGACAATAAGCTTGACCCAGGATTGAATAGGAAGAATAGATTTGGTTGGCTTTCATTTGGAAAACTGTGATATTTTTAAGAATCTTAAGCTGTTCTTTGGCATAAATACCCATGTTTTAAAACTAATATTTTTCCAATGGTGTTTTAGGGTTACAAATCATGAACCCAAAAGGCAATAGAGATTCATGGTGAGTTTAAATGGGCTCTAGCATATTATCAATGATGATCTGTGTATAAAATGTGGAATAAAATCCAGAAAAAGGTCTACTAATGACATAGAAAGATAATGGATGAACTATGTGAATGTTGCCCTGGTATCTATGAAATATTAACTTAGAGCAGTGGTTTTTCAAAGTATAGCCTGTGGTCTCCTGGGGTTTCTCAAGACCCTTTCATGAGGGCAAAACTATTTTCATAACAATACTAAGAAGTTATTTGTATTTTAAATATACTTCCTCTTTCTAACTACATATCTATGTGAGGACAATTTTTTTTATATTCTTTAACCAAAACATTAAATCTCAACATAGAGTATAGAAGCAAATGTGAGAATCTAGTTGTTTTCTATTAAGACAGATATTAGATTTACAAAAATGTGTAAAAAAAATGGTGCTTTTCTCACTAAACGTTTATTATTTTGGAAAATACAGATATTTTCATAAAAATATTTTATATGTAACCCATTACATGTTAACATGCAATGGGTTTATTATTGTTAATTTTAGTGAATTCACATATTTTAACAATTTATTTGTTTCAATTTTTAATATGGTAAATATTAATAGATTTAGCGTATATAAACAATAACTCTTTGGGGTTCTCAATCAAATGAGATAATATCTGAAAAGCACTTAGCATAATGCCTGGCACATTGTAGACACTTAATAAATGTTTATTACTTTCCTTTCCTTCCTCCTCAATAATATTTAAGAGAATGAAGGTGTCTTCAATTATTTTTAGGGTGTAAAGAAGTCCTAAGACCTAGAGGAAGCTTCCAGATCTGCTTCTGGATTCTAGATATGGACAAGAAACCTATAGGATTAGGAAAACATATATGGGTTATGATTCGCATGGAAGAAGGGAATTGATTGATCTATATTGATGAATCCAATTAAAATATAACTATAATAATGATACACAGATGTGTATCATGATATGATCATCTGTATGAAGAATAACTCTTTGTACCAGCCTGAGGAATATCTGGTTAGCTTGCAGATGGAATGCTGGCTTAGATGCACTTTTCATGTTGTGCTTTCTAAACTTTCCCAACATTTTCTATATTGTTTTGTTTAATTGGGATTTTTTACAAGCTGAATAAACGTAGGTTGCATAAATTTCAAATAATAATAATGGTATAGAATTGCTTAGGGTAAGATGAAAAAAAAAAGAGAAGAAAAATGTCAGTGTTACCTGAAACAACTGATGTGATTGAAATGGTACTTTCTCAATCCTATGCAAATCCTGGGCAGCTCCAATTATTTCCACTTATAGATAATACCATGGGAAGGAGAATTACCCATGCATCTGAAGACCTTTATGATCAGCTAATTGAAAGATTAAAATTTTCTATTTTTTTTCATTGTAAATGGATGAAGTAAGAGATGCTCATTTAATTATATGCATACTCTATGACATGCTGTTAAAAGTAATGTTAGGAATTTGTTTCTTTGCAAACCTATTGATGGCTATGCCATGTCAAGAGAAAATTTCAACATAATTGGTGGCTTTTAAATGAAAATGATACAGTATGGGAGGATTGTACTGGACCCTGTATTGATAAAACTTGACTGATGTTGTTAGGACAAAATGCAGGTCAATAAGCACTAGGGAAAAATGTGTGCGCTCATAGAATTTGGACATATTGCATGTTACATAATCGGTGGTATCAAGAAATATGATTTCTTTCTGTGTAAAATTTTCAAATTATTACAAGACTAATTAACTTTAAAAAAAAGTCCACTAAAAGGAAGAATCTTTGTAAAACTGGGTGGCTACATGGGAGCAGAGTATACAGAATTTCTGTATTATTGAGAGACATTCTGGTTTCCTTGTGCCTAAGTATTTCTAATGACATTGAAACTAAAAGATGAGGCTGCTGGTTTTCTTAGTGATAATAATAGATTAAAAAAACATTTTAAACAAAAATTTCCTGTTGAAATGTATATTTGCTGGACATTTTTGTAAAAAAACCTAAACACTTTAATTATGGCCAGCTTCACAAATTCATATTCTGATCCAGAAAAATGAAGTGATTACATTTATACAAAATAGCTATGGATAATACACTTATGAAATACTATTTTGATATGTTTCCTAAATTCAAAAATCTGTCCTACAGGAAATAAAAGAAAATGAAGACTTATTTACTAATCACTTGGCTAGCATACAAAAGCAATTCTTAATTTATTTTAAAGACCTAGATATTGCTAAATAGGAATGAGGAATTCATTTTCCATGAAGCAGTAAAAACATTTTTTTGTGCTCCATATGAACAATAATGGTCAACAGACTTGTCTTATGATGGTACTTTGAAGTAAATGTTTGAACTTGAAAATGTCATACTTTGACTATAGGTGATGCAAGAAAGTGTTCTACAGTTTATCAAACAAATTGGCATAAACTTTACTATTGTTCAAAATAACTTATTTGTGCGAAATGCTGTAGCTGTTAGAAAAAATATCAATATAGATTCTTGAAAAAGAATAGTAACAATATCAGTGACACTATGCTTTGGAAAATTTTGTGCTGAAAACCATTGTCATTCATCACACTGATAATGTGATTATTTTATGTTATAAATGTCAAAATAGTAAATTATCTTTATTTAAAAATCTATTACATATTTTGTTGCATGTTTAATATTTATATAACAAAATTACAATCAATTCTTAATTTCATTTGAATAATGAGCTACATTATTTAATGAAAAAAATCACCAACATTTAATAAAAGGTATAGGGAAGCAGGACAATTTTTTAATCCACAAAGGGGGCATTGCTACATAAAGTTTGGAAATCAATATAGTTTAAATGTCAGAAGATGAAGAGAAAAATTCTGATGGTTGCCAATTCCTTCCTAAGGAGACTGATCACTTTAGAGCTCTTGAACTTAGATCTCTCAAAATCAGAAAAACCCACGAGGTGCAGTGCTCACAGGGCATAGAAACATTCATTCTTGGAAACTGCAGTCTCTGACTTATGATTAGGAAAGAAAATAGAAAGGCAGAAGGCATGAGGCAGCTAGGAAATCGAAGTCCATGAACTTGCCACACAGGCCACCCAGAAAAGCACAAACATATCCCCAAGTTTTCTTCTGCCAGTATATTTTTTCACTAAGAGAAATCTCCCTCTCCTCATCTTTAACCCTTGTAGCGCTGTTCTGAAAGTCCAAAGAAGAGAAAGCAAGGTCAAGAAAGAAGAAAGCTGAGCTCTCACAATCTGCATTTATTGACCATCAGGAAAAGGGGCTCTTCTGACAAGAGTATGTTCCCCTCTTTCCCTGCCACCTCTTTATTTCCATTTCCCATCAGCTTGAGGCAGCCACAGTTACTGAGAAACAATTAGAGGAGTCATCAATGCCTTTCCAGCGAAGGTGTTAGACAGTATGTTTATAGTATCACCATGGGAAGTATTCTTCTGACAAAGGTCCGAGTCTTTAATCTACTCAAGTGGATTGAGAGACTACCCAAATTGATCAAGGACTTCCTCATCACCCATCCTTTAAAATGATCAGGACAAAGTGAGCAGTTAAATAAAACCAAGCCATGGTTTTGGAAATGAAAACAACTTCCATTTACTGTTTATCTTTATGTCCTTTCCCTATCCAACCCTATTCACTTTTCTGAGTCTCTCTTTAGGGAGTTGGGCTAGATCATTTGCAAAGCCCTTATTGGCTGTAACTTTCCATGAACCTCATCTCGGAAGTTCAGAGGACCAATGCAATATTTCCAGAACCCAATTCCATTTAACCCACTTTGCTGAAAACAAAAACCCTATGAATATCTGACGTGTTTTTCCAAAGCAAGATACAAATGGAAGTGCTTTAGTGTTTCCTCTCTGCTCATGTTGATAGCATAATGTTGTGAACTGGGAGCAGCTTATGCTGTGAGCCAGCCACGGATGTCTGCTGCTGTGGGATGCAGGTTTGTAACTGGCTCTTGAGATGTACGACCTTTAAAACTTATTAAAGCAATTAGTCTTTAGACTTGTTTAAATTGTCGCTGTGTTTACTTGGTGATAGTCTCTGCTTCAGAGGAGTCACTTTATTGAAATGAACTGGGACTTCACAGGGGCTGCGTGGGTGATGGCTCGGGTCCCAATCCTTCATGCCTTGAAGCAATACTGCCTCTAGAATCTCTGTGTAGGCTGCTGTGTCGAGCAATCTCTATCTTCTTCCTCTCCTCCCCTTCTCCTCTCCCTTCTTTTTCCTTATTCTTGCCCCGCTCCCTCTCCTTTTTTCCCTCTTTCCTCATATTCTCTGGAAATGGGATAGGGAGAAGGCTTATCTGTTTATCACCTGCTTTATTTATCTTAGCTAATATATCCAGAATGAAATACAACAGCTGCGTGGTCTTAGTGTGGTGCTGGTACTCTTCAGTACCAAATTAAAAAATTAAAATTAAAAAAATTAAAAGTTCTAGAAGCCACCTTGCATATCCTTTACAGGAAGACACAGAGAAGACTCACACAAAGAAAATGGGGATGAGTTCAGACTTTGAGGGAGCGCTCACATTCACAAGAACACAGATGCTCATCTACTCTGCTTGCTTGATCTCTAGTGTCAGGTGAGAGAGGAGTGAGGACTCCTTCTGACCAAGAACCTTACATCTCCTGAGGTAGATGTCTCCTAAGGGAAGGTGGCTAGAACCCGGTGGAGTGACTTCCATTTGTGCCAACGTGAGGCAACTTCTACCTCCTGCTGCCAGCTTGATTTCTCTGATGTGGAGGACTTCTGGTGCAAAGAGGAGCAACCTTCTCTTTGACTACAGCCCTTCCATCTCCCACTGTACCTGTACCTTGAGAAAAGGGGAAGACGAAAGTCAGTGGGGAATGGGACTTGGATCGCCAGCTGCACCATTTTCTTCCTGATTTCCAAACTTCTGAGAAAAGAGGAGTAGTGAAATGGGGTCTCCCTTTTGTCTGAGTGTACCTTCCAGCTCATGATGCACTTATCTCCAGACTGATTTTCAGTCTCCTCTGGGAAGATGAGTGGTGCCTTACACTCAATAATGAACATTCTCAAACCTGCTCACACTCTATACATTCCAGTAATTCTAAACCCCCATAGGTCCCCATCACAATCACATTCCTCATCCCCCACCATCTGATTCTTATTTCTATTCCCTTCAACTCTTCTACCCCAACGTTCCAAGTAAATGTTCCCCAGCCCTTCTATTGCGCCCTCTGAAATGCCTGTCTCCAGACTTCCACTTCTTTTTGCCCTATTAAGGTAAAAACTCCCCTTCGTCCTAAATATTTTCCTCTCCCACTCCTTTCATCTTCTGTCTATCACTAAAACTTGGCTCTCCTTTGATGAAACAGCCTCTTTCTCCACCCTTCCAGTACTGGCAGCACCTTCCCCCACTCCCCTCTCCTGCTTGAGGTGAGAGTTGGTATACTTCTTGCTCTCCATCACCACTTCTATGTTCTCCCAAGCTACTTCTCTTCTCCTTTGAGATTCTTGCATGTCATTTCTACCACTCAATCCAAATCCTGGAAGCTCTTGTCTACAGACCTCACAGATCATTCCCTTTTCTTTCCTAAATGAGTTCAGTACCCAATTCAGTTTTTCTTTCCTCCCCAACTCCTGTGCTTATATTAGGGGACTTCAGCATACATATTGACTTTCTATACCCTAATACTTGGTTCCTCAACCTACTCACTTTCCATGACCTACTCCCTACCTCAGACACAGGCAAGGGTTTCATCATCATTGATCTTGCCACACCTACAAAGACACCATTTCCATGTTCAGAAAATTCTGGTTATCTAACCGTAATCCATTGGTTTTAGATCTCTCCCTCAGCCTTCCTTTACCAAACTCTTCTCTCCATTCACACTGTGGCCTCTAATCCCTTGAATTCTCAGTTCTCTACCAAATCATTTCCCCAGATTGCTCTCATTGATTGGTCAACAACAGGTCCCAGCCTAAGCCCCACTTACCCCAAATGTTGTCTGGGCCTGGATAGCTCAGAGTGAATATAAATAGCATTCTGTTTTGCCCAGGCACCCTGAGGTCTTTCTCTCCCAGATAGATTTTTTTTTTGACTAGGTAAAAGAGGCTATTCTCTGCCTCATCTCTTACTTAGCCTTAATCACTGAATGGGTGTTGCCTCAGTCAAACTGAGACCTGGGAAAGACCTTAGTTTAAAAAGGCCAAGGTCTCTCACTGCATCCAGGGCCATCTCCAGTAGTCCTGATCTGTATCTTGTCACTGGACCCAGATGGCTCAGGAGGAGAAAGTGAGGCTGGTGACTTTGTGCAGCCCTCCCTCGCTCAAATCCTATTTAGTTGCAAGTCATAGAATCACCTTCCTGATGTCATGGTCTTCTTTGAGAAGAAAGGACAAACAATAACAAAGATTTGTCGATTGCATCTTTGTAATATCTGTTGTACCTCCTCTCCTGTAACTCTGCCAACACTTTGGTTCCAGTCCTCATCTCCTCATACCTGGACTATTGCAATAGCCTACTATGAGTCTGCCTGCCTTAAGTCTATTCCCATTCCAGTCTATCCTCCTTTAAGCTATCAAAATGATTTTCCTAAGACACAGAACTGATTAGTCACTCCCCGCTTTCCATTCCCCACCCCTCACCCCCACCTCTTACACACCTACACACTCTCTATATAAACTCCCTATAGCTTCCAGGATCAAATATTAAATCCTCTGTTTGGCATTCAAAGCCCTTCATAAATGGTTCCCTCTTTCCTTGCCTATCTTAAATCTTATTCCTTACCACATATTCTTTGATTCATTGACACTGTGGCCTCCTTGCTGTTTCATGATGAAGACACTCTGTCTCTTGGCTCTGGGCATTTTCTCAAGCTGTTTCCCATGCCTGAAATGCTATCTCTCCTCATCTTCACCTACTGACTTCTCTGGCTTCCTTTAAGTCCCAACTAAGATCCCATCTTAAATAGGAAGCCTTTCCCAACCTCTCTTAAGTCTAATGCCTTCTCTCTCTTATTTCCTATTTAGGCTGTACATTGCTTGTTTGTTCATATTTCTTTGCTTTTTGTCTCTTGCATTAGATTGTGAACTTCTTGAAGGCAGGGACTGTCTTCTGCCTCTTTTTGTATCCCTAGTGCTCAGTATAGCTCCTGGTGCATAGCAGGCACTTAATAAATGCTTATTGAGTGACTGACACAGATACAGTTAAAACATGGAAGTAGTGTTTATGGGCACTGGCTTTTGGAGGGCAACATGGGTTCAGTGGATTACTGATTCCTGGACTAGAACTGTAAAATTATCCATAACTCTTTGGGTAGCCCCAGATATAGGCCCTCCAAGTGCCTCAGTTTCTCCTGCCTCTCCAGACTTTCCACCATTTTACAAGCAGTCTTCTCACCATGGAGATTTCTTTACTCTCTGGCCCTCTCCTTTTATTGGTGAATTCTTGATCTGTACCATCATTTCAAAAGGTACCAAGGCCAACCATGCTCACATCACTCCTACCTGCACTCTTGACTCTACAGACTTTGCCAACTTTGCAGGTATCCTCCTCTGTTTTCCAGCTCCCTTTTATGCATTGTCTTTTCCCTGTCATAGGCAGCTAGGTGGCATAGGGGATGCCTGTGGATACTGACTCTGGAACCAGGAGGATAAGAGTTCAAATCTGACCTTAGATCTTACCAGCTGTGTAAAATGGCAAACCACTTCAATATCTTTGCCAAGAAAACCTCAAGTTGAATCATGAAGTGTGGGGCATGACTAATCCCCAACAACTTTTCCTTCTCCCTTAGAATGTAAACCTCTTGAAAGTAGGGACTTTTTTCTTGTATTGTTTTGTATTCCCTGGGCTTAGCACAGTGCCTGGAAAGTAACCATTTAAAGCATTTAGTAAATGTTCCCTCAATTCCTTTCTCTCTCTCTCTCTCTCTCTCTCTCTCTCTCTGTCTATATATCACAGATCTCTGAAGAATTGAAGACAGAGTACAGCTAGAAGAAACCTTAGTGATCTCTTCTAGTGTCTTTATTTTATGAATGAGAAACTGAAGCCAATAGAGGTGAAAAGATTTGTCTAAGATCAAAAGGATAGTTCATAGAAGGGCCAGGACCAGAACCCATATTGTTCTACCTCCTTATTCAGCATACATTTTATTAATAATGTGACTTTGCCCCATAAGAATTTGTTTTTTTTTCTGTACTTTCATTCTGAAATCCTAGAACTTCAGACCATCACTCAAAGTGACTCTGTATACCACAGTTACAACTAACAATCTTTGTGTCTGAGGCAAGTAGGGCAAGGGCCATGAATTCAAATCCTGGTTGCTATGCAGGCATAGGATAGGAAAGTGGTGGGCTGCTGGGAAAATGAAGTTTGCTGTGTGAAATAACTATTGAGGGGCATGTTGGAACTAGCTTGAACCAGTTCACAAAAGCCAATGGTTAAATTTTCATTGTAAGAACTTACATCTCAGAAATCAGCAAACACTGCAAATAGGGCTTGATTTATTGTTTTGTTGACTCTCTAGACTTAAGAAAGTAATGGAGAAAATGTGAATAATGCAGACCCAACTTAAAAATATATCCCCTGCATACTACAGAGGATTGTTGTTGCTTTTTGAGAGCCATTCTTTAAACATTTACTGACATATCCCTGGGTAGCTTCCTATTTAAATGAATTATTCTTGCTAACTAGATGCTAAGCATGGTTGTTTCTTTACTGCTGAGGGGCTGTATTATCAGTACTCTCTGAATTTCTACATATTGAATCAATGCCCCAGTCACCCTGCCCTTGTCACAGTTCTGCTGTGTACATTGCAACATGATGGTATGTTTTTCCAGATTCAGACAGTAACAAGTGGAGGTAAATATTTTAATGTAGCAATTTTTTTCCCCTTCTTGACGGACTGTTAGCCTTATTCAGTTCAAGTCTGTAATCCATTTTGAAAACTAGGGGGAATGGAATTTTTTTTTAAATTCAGTGACAATTTAATTCCTCACATTAAGGAGAACATTCCATCTCTCCCAATTTGTACCCGCTCGGCTCCAGGTCCAGCTATTTGAAGGTTGTAGCATCAGAGAGGAAGAGGAAATATTTATAGAAGTTTGTTAGGAATCACTGATTATGAATCAATACCTGCAAAGTACTTAGAAACTCTAAAGAGATGGTGTGCTAGGATGAGAGGGCAGTGGGATAGGAGAAAGGTTACTGCTTTAGGATCGAAGCTTCCTGGTTGTGTCTGTGTCAACACGGAGCAGTCGGAAGAAATCTAGTCTGAGAGTTTTGCTTCTGTTGTGAACCTTGAGGTTCATGCTTCCCTTCTCACTCAGCCTTGCGAAGTAGGTGTTATAATCATTATTCTGCTCATTTTACACATGAGGAAATTGTGTCACGCTGTCCTGTAAACAAGGCTAGATGAATTTACGTTCTGTGTAAAACTGGAGATGAGGCCAGTCTATAACTGCTATAAAACAGTTTCAGTTCCATAATAATAACAAGAACCAATTTTAAATAATGATAATAATAATAATAATTTTTTGTCACTCTCCTTACATTATGTTATTTGAGACTCACAATAACCTTGAGAGGTAGGTGCCATAGTTCTAATTCTTTCCATCTGACAGGGATAAACTGAGGTACAATGACTTGTTCAAGGTCACAAAACTAGTACTAGAGGTGAGATTTGGGCCCAGGTCCCCGACTCTGTTCACTATGTCACGCTGGGTTCTCTTGGGTGATGATGAATACACCCAGACACTCTGAACTAGGGACATTTGGATCATGTATGGGTCCGTAAAATTGGTGCCATTTTAATCTCATAGATTTGTGTGAACATAGCTTTAATGATCTTGGGAATAAGATCTCTTAATAATCCCATCTTGGAAGTTGGCATATATAGATGCCTATATCCAAAGCAAGTCAGGAGAAAAACAGTTATGTAGGTGAAGCAATTTAAAATAGAACTTAGAGTCTTAGAACTACAAAGGATCCTAGAAGTCAATGAGTTCATATCCCATTTGACAGAGGACATTATTATTAGGAAGAAAGTATGAACAGGGCTGGAAGAGTTAGGCAGATGTCATTAAGTCTAGGAAGGCAAGAGACAGAATCTGAAGAAGTCAGTAGAAGAGGGAAGAAACTATCTAGTCCAGTATTCCACCTTAGAATGGTCCAGATTGATGAAGATTATGCAATAATGGTGTGTCCAGACTGATGCAGATTATACAATAAAGTGGTAGATGCTGCACATACATTTCTGTAGTTTGCAAAAAGTTATATGCCAGATACCTAGAAAAACATGATTAGGTGGTTACAATTATATACCAGAAGCTCTCTATCCTCTACAGATTCCATTTTCTTCTGGGTTTTGTCTGGAGCTTCCTTGCCATTATGATAGCTCTTTATGGGGAAGGGAAAGGAAGATTATTATTTTCCCCTCATTCTTCCAGCCTTCATTCTTCTCATTTTTCCTGACTTCAAATTTGATGTTAGGACTGGGATCTGTGGCCTTTCTGGAGGGAAGGTGTGGGTTGGTCTTGCTACTGCCTTCTTGGGGTATTTAATTTTACTGATGTTATTCCAGGTACAGACTGGGGACCTGCAAGCTTAAAGTACTCCCAAACTGGTCTGATCCAGAGCAAAGTCTTCCAGGCCCCTCCTGGAATGAGCTCAGCTCATTCCTGACCTGGGTTTGGGTCCAAACAAGAGTAGATGCTACTGGACTCTGCCCCTATCAGCCAGCTGAAAAACTGCTGCTTCAGACTGGCAGAATTATAGGTTCCCCTTCGTTCTGCCCTGGTGATTCCTCTGCAGGTAGGGCTAGATGCTAGAAATGAGACTCTGAGCCTCATGGGGTCAGAGTTATGTTGATGCTACTGCTGGCTTCTGAATTTCCTCCATCCTCAGTACACTACATAGGGCTTCCTAACCTAGGAACATCACCCCTATGCTCAGGTCCCCTTCCCAGTTCAACCTGGAGCTGTGAACCAGAACTGGGTAGTTGGTGAAAAAGTTGCCAGTTGGCACCTGTCCCTGTCCCTGTGCCCCATTATAGGTATGGTGGACCCCCTGTATATGATTAGATCTCCACTTGTCCTGGTGTACAGCCTCCCCTTGGGTGCTAGAGTGCTCTGCTCAAGGTCTGCTCCTGGCTAGACACCCTTCCCAGTGTCTGCAGACCTCCCTGGGTGTCTCCCTCTCCAAAAGACTCACTTTGACTTTTTCTGGATTTCTCTATCAGAATTCAGTCTGGTGCACTTTCTAGATCTGTTTAGAGGAGTTTCGTGGAGGGATGATTTCTATACTGCTTGTTATCATGCCATTATCTTGGCTCCACCTCATTTATGTCATATCTATCAATTATTATTAATACTTAGGTCAGTGTTTTAGTAAATAACTTCTTTTGATTAGAAAAGGCAGTGTGTTGAATGAATGCTTCTTTATAATTAATATAGAATTATAGGATCATAGATTTAGAGCTGAAATAGATCTTAAGTATCATCTAATCCAAGCCCTTTATTTTATAGATGAGGATAGAGAGATTATAACTTAACCAAAGTCATACAGATAGTAAGTAGAAGAGTTATTGGTTCTCCTGGAATTCTTATTAGGAATTCTAGATAACCCAGAAGTAATTTACAGACACTATATCCTTTTAGAATAATATTTGTTGGTGGTGGGGCCAAGATGGTGGCTGAAAAGCAGGGACTGGCATGAGCTCCCCACCAAGTCCCTCCAAACACCTATAGAAAATGGCTCTGAACCAATTCTAGAACTGCAGAACCCACAAAGTGGCAGAGGGAAGCAGGGCTCCAGCCCAGGTCAGCCTGGATGGTCTCTGGGTAAGGTTTATCCCGCACGGAGCTGGGAGCTGAGCTGAGCAGAACAGAGCCCAGCGCGGGCCAATGAGACCGGGAGCCGGGTGGAGCGTGCCTTAGTGCCCTGAATCAGTGAGCTATAGCAGTTTCCAGACCTCTCAACCCACAAACAGCAAAGACAACAGAGAAGGTTAGTGGGAAAAGCTGCAGGGACTGAGTTTGTGGTTCAGCCACCACCCCTGGGGCAGCAGAGGTGGGGCAGCTTTAGAACTACAGCTGCAGTTGCTTCCAGCCCCAGGCCCACCTGGTGGGAGGAATTAAGTGGTGGATCAGAGCAGGAGTGAAGAGCCTGCTGAAGATCTAAGCCCAGTCAGGGTAGGGGGGTCTTGGGGAAGGAGGAGTGCTGGTGAGGCAGCGTATCTGCCCAAGCGTGGAACATAGAACTCTTTAGTCAACAAGCAGTCATACCCCGCTGAAA
>CM053625.1:235096410-235205153 GCA_028646595.1 Phalanger gymnotis
CATATTCAAATCACCCTGTGCCATCTATCTATCTATCTATCTATCTATCTATCTATCTATCTATCTATCTATCTATTCCCTTCAACTACCCTAATACTGAGAAAGGTCTCATGAATTACACACCTCATCTTTCCATGTGGGAATGTAAACAAAACAGTTCAACTTTAGTAAGTCCCTTATGATTTCTCTTTCTTGTTTACCTTTCCATGCTTCTCTTGATTCTTGCATCTGAAAGTCAAATTTTCTATTCAGCTCTGGTCTTTTCACTGAGAAAGCTTGAAAGTTCTCTATTTTATTGAAAATCCATATTTTCCCTTGGAGCATGATACTCAGTTTTGCTGGGTAGGTGATTCTTGGTTTTAATCCTAGCTCCTTTGACCTCCAGAATATCATATTCTAAGCTCTTCTATCCCTTAATGTAGAAGCTGCTAGAGATGGTGTTTCCACAAAACTCAAATTTTTTCTTTCTGGCTGCTTGAAGTATTTTCTCCTTGACCTGGGAACTCTGGAATTTGGCAACAATATTCCTAGGAGTTTTCTTTTTGGGATCTTTTTCAAGAGGCGGATTTCTGTTGGCTTTGTTATTGATATGGTCAATTATGCTGATAATTTTCCTAATATTGAACCAGTCCTACAGTCCTAGTATAAATCCCACTTGGTCATAGTATATGATCTTTGTGATGTATTGTTATAACCTCCTTGCTGACATTTTATTTAAAAATTTTGCATCAATATTCATTAGGGAAATTGGTCTTTCCCTGTTTTAGGAATAAGGGCCATATTTGTGTTGTAAAAGGAATTGGATAGGACTCTAACTATTTTTCCAAAGAGCTTTTATAGTACTGGAATGAATTGTTCTTTAGATGTTTGGTAGAATTCACTTGTGAATCCATCTGGCCCTGGGGATTGTTTTTCTCAGGGAGTCCACTAATAGCTTGTTCGATTTCTTTTTCTAAAATGGGGTATTTCCTCTTCTGTTAATCTGGGCAATTTATATTTTTAAAAGAACATTCAGCATTTATACTGTGTGTGAAGTGGTCTGATGCATAACTTCCAGTTTCCAACATGTTCTCATGTATGGGCCAAGAAAGAAGAGTCTGTGGAAGCCATGACCGAAGAGAAGAACAAGACCAGATAGCAAAATGTCACACCTTCTGAAGAAGTTGATGTGTAAGAGGACTGAGAAGCACAGTGGCAAGCCACATCATAGGAACCAGTGGCTGAAGCAAAAAGAGGCCTTGAAGGCCAATAAACCAGAAGCCGAAGATGAATGTGTATCAGAAGAAACAGAAGAAGAAATAAAAGTGGAAAACTCTGCCATGAAATCTACAGTATTAGCAGCCAGTGAAGAATCAACTGCACAGCTCCCCAATTCTGCATTGAAAAAGAAAAAGAAGAGGAAAATAACAGATCATGCAGGACCTGAAAACAAAAAAGCAAAAACTGAAGACCAAGAGGAATCTGATGATGAACATGAGAAAAATCCCAAAATAAAACACTGTGGAGGATCAGAAAAAGGATGTTAAAATGCCCACCCTCCTTCATGGACTAACAAGGTCCTTTGTGGATACTTCATTCGCTTCACTTAGTAATATCGTCAATGAGAAGAATCTGTAAGCAGTAGCAGAAATGGGTTTTACTAACATGACTGAGATTCAGCATAAAAGCATCAGACCACTTCTAGAAGGCAGGGATATACTAGCAGCTACAAAAATAGGCAGTGGCAAAACCCTAGCATTCCTCATCCCTTTGATAGAACTCATTGCTAAGCGAAAGTTCATGCCTAGGAATGGAACGGGGATCCTTATCCTCTCACCTACATGGGAGCTGGCTATGCAGACCTCTGGTGCGCTTAAGGAACTAATGTCTTGCAATGTGCGTACCTATGGTTTGATCATGGGAAGCAGTTAACAGATCTGCAGAGGAACAGACATTAGCAAATAGGATCAACGTTATTATGGCAATACCTGGCCAATATCTGGACAATATGTAGAACACCCCAGGATTTATGTTTAAGAACCTGCAGCATCTTGTTATTGATGAGGCTGATTAAATTCTTGAGGTTGGGTTCGAGGAAGAAATGAAGCAGGTCATCAAACTTCTGCCAAGACGCAGACAAACAATGCTCTTTTCTGCCACACAAACTCGTAAGGTAGAAGATCTGGTAAAGATTTCCCTTAAAAAGGAACCATTGTATGTTGGTGTTGATGATGATAGAGATACTGCAACAGTAGATGGTCTAGCACAGGGATATGTTTTTGTCCATCTGAGAAAAGGTTCTTTCTTTTCCTTACATTCCTCAAGAAGAACAGGAAGAAGAAGCTGGTGGTATTTTTTTTCTTCATGTATGTCAGTAAAATACCACTATGAGTTTCTGAACTGCACTGATTTACCTGTCATGGCCATTCATGGCAAACAAAAGCAAAAAAAAAAAAAAAGCAGACGACTACATTCTTTCAAGTCTGCAATGCAGATTCTGGAATTTTGCTGTGTATAGATGTGGCTGCCATGGGGTTAGATACCCCAGAAGTAGACTGGATTGTCCAGTATGACCCACCAGATGATCCAAAGGAATATATTCATTGTGTAGGTAGAACAGCCAGAGGCATAGGAAGAGGTCATACTCTGCTTATTTTACGACCAGAAGAGTTGGGTTTTCTTCATTACCTCAAGCAAGCCAAGGTACCATTAAGTGAATTTGAATTTTCCTGGTCAAAAATTTCTAATGTTCAGTCTCAATTCTCTAATTGAGAAGAACTACTTCCTTCATGAATAGGCAGAAGAGGCATATAAATCCTACATTTGAGCATAAGAGTCCCATTCTCTGAAGCAAATATATAATGTTAACAGCTTAAATTTACCTCAAGTTGGCTTCAAAGTACATCCATTTGTTAATCTAAATCTGAACAGCAGCCAGGGGAAAAGAGTGCAAAAAAGAGGTGGTGGTGGTTGTTTTGGCTACTAGGAGCCCAACAATGTCCACAAGTCCAAAATCTTCAAGCACATTAGCAAGAAGAAATCTAATGGCAGGCAGTTCTGTCACTGAGGCAATAACTTTTCTAATCTTCAATATTTTTGTCCTCAGATAAAAGACTTGTCTTCATTGCACTAACCATGGAATATTTACAATCTTCAGCATTTGGATTATGATCTGATTTACCACACTTAAGTATAGTGGTTTCAATCAATTTTTCTTAACAAAAAGCAGTGAGATTAAAAAAATTTATCCATTTTGTTTAGATTATCAGATTTACTGGCCTACAATTAGGCAAAATAGCTCCTAATTATTGCTTTAATTGTCTCTTCATTAGTGATGAACTCATCCTTTTCATTTTTGATACTTGTAATCTTTTTTCTTTATTTTTTAAATTCAAATTAACCAATGGTTTATCTCTTTTATTATTTTTTCATAAAAAAACAGCTCCGTTTTATTTATTAGTTCAATGTTTTTCTTACTTTCAACTTTATTAATCTCTCCTTTGATTTTCAAGATTTCCAATTTGGTAAAAGCACTTTGTAAGACGATTCCATACATTCCCTATAGGTATGTTTGGGCACTGGGCATTCTGTTGATAAAGATTTGCTAAAAAAAAAAGAAGCATTTTGGAAAAAAAGTTTCACTTACATGCAAAATTCCAAACCACTATTCTTTCTAAAGGAAAAGAGTAGAAACTGAAGTCCAAAGCCAAAATTAGAGCAATAAGAAAAGAGCATGAAATGCCCAGTAGGACTAAAAAGAATGAATCTAATTCTGAAGCCCCAAATAAACAAAGGATAAAATAGGCAAATAGGGTCTTAGACAAAGAGTAAATCGAGTATTTATAAGATGTTTAATATCTAAGTGAAGACATATCGCATTCTGAGAGGAAATGCTATAATGGACAAATCTTATCTTGGCCTCTAAAATGCCTTTAAAAAATGATGTTCTTGACACATATACTATGGCCCATGTGTTGGTATACTCTTGATAGTAACCCAGGGATTATTTCCATTAAGAAAACTGATTTGAAGTAGGAGCTGGGCTTAAACAGAAATGAAAGATTACAAAAAATAAAAGTGTGGTATGAAGAACGTGAAGAAATCAAGTAACAGCATAAATTTATTGTGTAAAGTTGCAGATATAGATGCTGCATATTTTGTGTTGTTCAGTCGTTTCAGTCATGCTTAACTCTTTGTGAGTCCATTTGGGGATTTTCTTGGCAGAGACACTGGAATGGTTTGCCATTTCCTTCTTCAGCTCATTTTTACATATGAGGAAACTCAAGCAAACAGGGTTAAGTGACTTGTCCAAGGTCATACAGCTAATAAGTACCTGAAGTTGGATTTGAACTCAAGAAGATGAGTCCTCCTGACTCCAGGTCCAGCACTCTATCCACTGTGCCACCTAGCTGCCCTGGGTCATTGAGGCTGTTCTGAAATTGGCCCTTATATTGAGGCTCTAGAGGTAACAAGAAAGACAGCAAGAGAGTGAAGTTGGAGCTCACAACGGCAAAATAATGTAGATCTAGGGTGTTTGGTTACTTGGATGGCTTCCTTGTGTCTGTTTTAGGTTTTCTGTGTTATGAGCATCTTCGAAAAAGTCTTATGTAATTGATTGTGCAGCACAAATGAATAGAGTAAATCAAAGGTCTAGGTGACTACAACTCTAGGACCTAGACAGAGTGCTATTTCCACTTCAATCCATAGTACCTCTCCCTCACTTCCCTCTCTCCCTCCCTCCACCACCCCAAAGAAGAAGTTTTTGTGTTGAACTGGCTCAGGTTCCTTTTATGCTTGACTTTGAGCCTATTAACTGTCAGGCATATGGAAACATAGTCTAGTATTACTGTATTGTACTCTGATCCACAAAGGGAAACAATTCCAGTGAGAAGGAAAAAGATTTGTCTGAAAAGACCAATGTGGATAAGCAGGGAATGCACTAACCTATTTAGCTTTATAAAAAAAAGACAGCAAAAGCGAGGTCAAGCAACGGGATGAATTTAAGAATGTGGCTTGGCTCTGTAAAAACAATGTCAAAAATGCTAAAGCTCAGAATGAACTGAAGCTCCCAGGGAAAGTTCACAACAAAAATGGTGTTTTTTTAAAAGCTCTATTGCAAGAAAAAGGAGAGCCAAAGAAAGGGTTGGATGTTTGCTTGGGAGTGGATGGGATGACGGTAACTGTCAACAGACAGAAGCCAGAGCTATTCAATTCTTATGCTGCTTCTCTTTTAGATGCCAAGGAAAACGACCTTTTTCACTTGAAAGGACAAAACAAAAATGACTAACAGAGAGTTGTTATGGAAGATGACCAAGAAGACTGTAAGAGAGCAACTCATTGTCCCTGGGGAATTCAAATCACCTGGCCCAGATGAATTATTTCTTCAGCTATGGAAAGAAGTCTTCCATCTTCAAGTCTTCTACACCTCCCTTTCCTGATCCTTTTCAACTGAGGACCTCGCTTTTTACTGAGAAAATTAAAATCACTTTACCTTTCTCACTCCTTCCATCTTCTGGAACTCACTGAGATCTGACTCCCTCCCAAATACACAGCATCCACAACTACCTTTTCTACTACCAGTTGAATTTTCACCTGTACTCCTCAACTTACTGTTGTGCAGTTGAAATACTCCTTGCTCTCTGGGCCATTACCCCTGCACTGGCTACACACTCCTCCCTTCTCTATCTAGAGCCCTTGGTGAACCATTCCAACCCTACACTATCCTGTACAATTGAATCTCTTATCTCCTTATTTTGTTGCTGATCATGCCTTGCCAAACTCTGATCTTGGATTACTATCATCATCTGCTACCTTCACTCTTTTTCACATGCTGCTGAATTAAGCTGGGGAAAATAATGAAATTGTGTTGACTGGGTCCACTACAAATTTAAGTTACATAATCTTAACTGGGTCCTCACTGCAGCAAGGCAATTCTTTTATGCCTTTCTTATTAACTCACTATCCAACTCATCGCAGTGGCTTTTCCAAACATATTTATCCCTCCTCAAACATTTCATGGCATTTCCTCCTCCTCCCTCTCACCTGAACACTTCTTCATACTTCACTGAAAAAAATGAGGCTCTTGTCTGAGATCTCCCTCATCTCCCCTCTTTCGCATCTTACATCACTTGGGTGTCATCCCTACATTTTTCTCCACCTCTGTCTTAGATGAAAAGGTAGCTCTCTACGTGCCCCCCCGATGATCCCATTCTATTCTCTCTTCCCCAGCAGATTACCTCCTCTCTCTCATCCCCGCTGTCTCACTAATCTTCAGTCTCTCCCCATCTATTGGATACTTCCGTGCTGTTTACAAATGTGTCCATGTCTTGCTTATCCTTAAACAATCCTCACTTGATCTGTCCATTCCCACTGGATACAAAGCTATATTTCTCCTTCCCTTTGTGCCTAAATACCTCAAGAAAGCCATTTATAATTAGTACCGCTACTTCCTTTCTTCTCATCATCTTCTTAACTCTCTTTAGTATGGCTTCCAACCTCATCATTCGACTTAGTTTTATCTAAAGTTATTGATGATCTCTTAAATGCCTCTTACCTATCTATTATTTCTAAGTTTCCTTTGCTGGATCTTCATCCAGGGTATGCCCACTAACTGTGGGTATCCTCCAAGGCTTTGTCTTGGGTCCTCTTCTCTTCTACCTCTACTATTCTGCTTGGTGATATCATCAACTGTCTTGAAATAGATGGTCATTTCTACGCAGATGATTTTCAGATCTGTTTCTCCATCTCTAACCTCTCTCTTCACCTCCAGTGTCACATCTTCATCTGCTTATTCAGACATCTTAAACTAGTTTCTTTCCTTCCTCTTAGTTTTCTTATATTTTCCTCCTCATTATGTATGTTACAATCCAGTGGGCATTGGCCTTTTTGTTGTTCCTTGCATAGGATATTGCGTCTCCTAATTCAGTGCCTTTTCACTGTCTGTCCCTCATGCCTGGAATGTTCTTTTTTCTCATTTCATTTTGCTAGCATCCCTGGCCTCCTTTTCAGCTTAATTCCTACCTCCTATAAGAGGCATTTCCTGGTCCCTCAAATACAAGCACCTTTGCTCTGAGATTGCCTTCAATTTATCCTGTACATATCTTGTATTTACATAATTGTTTGCATGTTGACTCTTCCATTAAAATATGAGCTCCTGGAGGACAAGAACCAGGTTTTTGCCTTTCTTTGTATTCCCCCACCCTCAGTACAGAGCCTCGCTCATAGTGATGTTTAATCAGTGCTTGTCGAGTGACTGTCTAAATATCTCATACTAGCCTTGTGGGGAAGATAGAGAAGCATGGACCAGATAATAATACAATTGATGGATTGACTCTGGATGGCCAGACTCAGATTAGTTGCTAATGGTTTGATGTCAACATGGCAAGAATTCTTCGATTATGCCAAGGATTTTTCCTTAGCCCTGGGCTCTTTAACATTTTTATCTGTGACTTGGATAAAAGCATAGCTAGAATACTCATATACTTGCAGATGACACAAAGCTGGGGTGGAGAGCTGACACAATGGATGATAGAGTCAGGATTCCAAAAGAGATGAGAACATTGAGCTGAAACTAGTGAGATTAAATTCAATAAGGTTATTAGTAAAGTCTTATTCTTAAGTGCAAAAAATCACTTTCACAAGGACAATCAGGAGGAGGCACAGTTAAACAGCAGTTGTTTTGAAAAAGATCTGGGAAGCTTAACGTAACTTAACAATATGATGTAGCAGCCAAAAAAGTGAATGTGATCTTGGACTGTGTTAAGAAAGGCATAACTTATAGGTAAAGGGAGGTGATAGTGCCATGGTATTCTGCCTCTATCAAATCTTCTGAAGTACTTTGTCCACTTCTAGGTATCACAGTTTAAGAACACTGGTAAAATGAAGAGCATCCAGAGAAAGGCAACCAGGATAGTAAAAGACTTTGAGTCCGTGTCATATGAGGATTGACTGAAAAGACTGGGGCATGCACAGATCAGAGAAGAGAAGTCTCAAGGAGGCTATAAAAGCTGTCTTCAAATATTCAAAAAGCTGGGGTTCATTTTGTTCTGTTTGGTCTGAGAGCAATGGGAAGAAGTTGCAAAGTGGCAAATTTAGGCTCGATATCGGGGAAAAATTTCCTAACAATTAGAAGTGTCCAAAAGTGGAATGGGCTGCCTTGAGATATGTCCATTTCTCCATCCTTGGAGGTCTTCATGCAGTGGCTGGATAATACACTGGTGGGCATTTTACAGTAGGGATTCATTTTATGTATGGATTAGACTAGATTGCTGCTGGGGTCTCTTCCAACTATCAAATTTTGTGATTCTGTGATCCTTCTTGTTCTAAATGATCCATCCCTAACTCTGAAGTCTCACGCATAACACTTTGCAAATTTCATGCAATTTAATATATTTCTTTTTATTACACTTTGGTGTGAATATGTCTTATCAACCCAGTTATAATAGTTTATATTTATATGGTATTTTACATATATTTGATTCTCACAAAACCCTATGATGTAGGTGAGACAAGTACGATGTTCTCTCTTTTGCAGATGAAGGAGAGATTCATGGAAGGTTAAGTAAATTACACAAGGTCAATCAATTAGTAGGCTCTGATGAAGTGCCTACTATATGCCAGGCTATTCACTAAACTATTGAGTGGCAGAGCATGGAGTCAAACATGGGTCTGGTCACTCACAGCTTTTAGATTATAAATTTTACCTTGACTGTTGGTTACTCTATACATGAGAACCTTGCTTAGTGACCAACAAGTAGACATGCTGCTAGAGGAAATGAATCATATTAATCTTGACATTCCTGATCTTAAGAAAATCATTCTCCTAGGAGAAAAAAAGAAAGGAGGCGGTGAAGGGGTTTTGTTATATATGTAAAGGCAATGAGAAACATAATTTCTCTTTTCAATATTCATGATGAACATAAATAAGCAAAAAACCATCATAAAGATAACTGCGGCTTCTGTGCCAATGTAGAGAACAGGAGGAGGTAAAGAACCTCTGTGAAGAAATTAGTAAGACACTTAAAATTAAATCTGTCTGTGTGTGTATAGATATATGTATTTCAATACTTGGTGACTTTAATTAAAGTATTTATAGCAGACGATGATAAAAATATGTCTCAGGATAAAAACAATTAAAAATGCCAAAGGTCTGTGGAAGAAAACAACTATTTATTAAGTACCTATTATATGCCTAGTGCTTTACAAATATTATCTCATTTGATTCTCACAACAACCCAGAGAAGTAGGCACTATTTTTATCATCATTTTACAGATGAAGAAACTGAGGTGGATAGGGGTTAAATGACTCTTCCAGGGTCACATAGCTTAGTAAGTGTTGACTAGATCTGAACTCAAGTCTTCCTAAGTCCAAGGCCCAGAGCTCTGTCCACCAAGTCATCTAGCTGCTTGTAAGTTACATAGAAGCCTTGTGCCTATACACCAAAGAAATATCTTTTTCAAGAAGATAGTTGGGAGGTTTTGGAAATGGGAGAAAGAGAATAATACTACACAATTAAACTATGTATTAATAAACAGGAAACACCTGGTTATGGATGTTGGAGGCAGATGAGCGCAGTGGAGAGAATGCTAGTTTTCATCGAATGAATTGTGGCAAATTTCTTAACCACTCTGGGCCTCAGTTTCCCCAATGGACTAAGTCATTCTGGTTTCAGATTCAGTGCTTTCTCTACTATACCACACTGCATTTCAAACAAAAGGAATTCTTAGGCTTAGGGAGTTCTTAATGAATTAGAATTTGCAAGACACTTATATGGCCTCCAATAAACCTTGTACACAACAGACTTTCAGCAGGCTCTCTTCTTCATTCCTGCTTGGTATCCTTTCTCTACCTACCATCAGTGATCGTATAAAACTGGTTTTCCTTATCTCATATAATCTTCAATCCTATAAGGAGCAACAGAATTGAACAAATACTCACATCAAACAGAGCCACAACCATTTAATTTTTTTATATGTCAGAGAGTTGGTTGCTTACTTCACCTTTTCCCCCAAATTCCAAGGTGGTTCTAAATAGCTCGACACAGAACAATTTATTTTTTTCCTCTTACTCTCTTCCTTTCATTTTATTGACTCTGTGGAAGTTGTCCCTCAATCTCATCAATTAGTGTGGGACTATATTAAGGAGGGTTCTTCTGTCGCAGCAAGTGGCAGAAAGAGAATTATGTAGCTAATAGCAGTAGAATACATAAATTATTCACCAAAACACATAGTGCTTATTTGAATGTATTACTGCTTTCTAAGACTAACGCAGTTTGGAAACTGATGTGTTGATTTAAAGGGAAAAAGGGGCCCATTATTTCTGGTACGTTTTTGGGAGCTAAATACTTAACTTATTCTGAGGAATAGCCTGAAAAGAGAAAAAGAATGATTGACAGACTTAAAAGGAATAGATACAATTAGGCTTTGTTAACTTCAGATTTATGCTTATCAGATAACCTCCCTACTACAGTTATACCAGCCTAGAGGGAGATTTCTATTCTCTATTCTTAAATTCAGAAATATTTGCTAAATGCTTTCTATATGCAAGATTATATGCCATGTGTTGTGGCTATAAAAACAAACAAAAATAAAAGTAAATAGTCCTGCCTTCAAGGAGCTTATATTCTAGTGGGGGGTTATAACATGTACACAAGTCAGTAAATGATATCTTTTTATTGTTGAAGATTAAATTGTTCAGATCAGATTGGGATTAGGTTTGGTGACTATCATACACTTCCCTTCCAAAAATGATTTCTGGAGGATTTAATCACCACAATTTCTATGCTGTCATGAACAAGGTGAGCAGTGTTGGTCCAGACCAGCAAATCTGCAATATAACTTCGAGCAACACAATATCTGCTAATAACTCCTGGGAAGCAGAAGCAGCTAAACACAAGGCTGAAATGCTGCTTGTGTTCATTACTAAGGTATTTTTAACTTTCACATTTACTGATGAAAAATGATGTAAAGTGACACAAAATACCTCTTTCACAACAAAGTCCAAACTCTTAAGCTAGACATTGGAAGCTCTCAGGTTCCAACTTATCCGGTTTTATCTCCCATAGCTCCCTTTTGTGGAATTTCTTATCCAGTCAAACTGTACTCCTAATTCTTATCTCCAAAATGTGCTCAATTTTCTTGCCTTTCTTCATTCCATAAAACCAATAATGATAATAGCTTATGTTTATGTAATACACTGGAGTTTTCAAAGTACTGTACTTTATCTGAATTATTTCATTTGATCCTTACAACAACCCAGGTGATGCAATGGATAGAGCGCCAGGCCTGGAGTCAGTAAGACTCATCTTTGTGAATTCAAATCTGGCCTCAGATGTTTACTAGTCGGGTGATCTTGGGTAAGCCACTGAACGCCGTTTGCCTCAGTTTCCTCATCTGTCAAATAAGCTGGAGAAGGAAATGGCAAAGTACTCCAGTATCTTTGCCAAGAAAACCCCCAATGGGATCACGGAGAATTGGACCTGACTGAACGATGATAACAACAACAAACAACCATATTATCCCATTTTACAGATGAGGAAAAAGGCTTAGTTTGATTAAGAGATTGTCCTAGGGTTATAAGGTTAATTAAATACTGGGGCTGGATTTGAATGCACACATCTCTTTCTAACTGCATTTTTTTTCATTAGATCTATAACGTTCTTCTTCTGCATCACCATCTTTTGAAATTCTACCCTATCCTTTAAAGGTTTCTCCATGAAGCGTTTCCTAATCTCTCTGTCCCTAAGCTTTCCAGCTTTGTACTTCTCACAATACTTTCATATCAAGCCATACTATATACTATGCTTTGCAATGCTGTTACTCTAGATTATGCTATGTTATATTAGCTGTGCTATACTCTCTAAGTTTTTTTTTGGGGGCAAACATGACTAATCTTTCTCTTGTAAATTCCTTGAGGTCAGAGACTGTATCTTATTCATCTATTTTTTTTTTTAAGCCTCAGTATATAATAACAGGGCCTGGCACATAACAGGTGATCAGTAAATGCTTATTCAACTGAATGGAATCGAACTAACTTCATCCCTAACAACAAAAATGCTATTCCAACAATTTTTTGGCAGCTCGCAAGATGTAAGAAGTTCTTATGGGGGCCATACCATTATGCAAAAAGCACATGAATAAAACTTCTTGAATTATTTTAAAAAGCAGCAAAAGTTTTTTATCTTGTTCTGAATCTCAAATGTCACAGCTATAATTTCTTACTAATTACATAATTAGATTGTTATGTAGTATTAGTAATTGAACACTTGAAATGCTTTTTAGAAAATTCTAGTTTTAAGAAAGTAATTACTTAATTCCACTGCATTTTTCTGATATAAATTAAGTGGTGGGTAAGGTTCTGTCTTTTGCGCTCTTCTCTTCTTAGTCTATATTCTCTCCCTTGGCAATATCATCCACTCCAACAGCTTCAGTTACCCCCTCTATGAAGATGGCCTGAAATCTGTACCTCTAGCTAAGACCTATTCTGTGAACTGCAGGTCCAATGGACTATGGCTCACTGCCTATAGGACATCTCCACTTGCACACCTAAGACTCGACATGTCTAAAACCCCTTCCTCCTAAATCACACCTCCTTCTAATTCTACTGTTTCTGCTTTTTGGCACCATCATTCATTCTTTCTCCCATTTTTGAAACCCTGGTGCTATGTGATCCTTCTTTATTCCTTATTTTTCCTAGTCAATCATTTAGTGAGTTCTACTTATCCTGCCTCTGTGCCCATCCCCTCCTCTCTAGTGCTACAGGCATCATCCTAGTACAGGTTTTTAAACATTTCTCTTAGAAAGCGATAGTTTTCATTCACTAGAAGTCCTCGAGCAAAAACTAGATGATCATTTGGACACAGAGAGTTAGCTCAGAACCCTGAACCCAAAAGCCTTGGGACTGGCAGTTCCTCTAAGACCACCCATCTTAGTTCTAGCTAGTTTCCATAGCCATCATTGAGGGAGTCGACCACTGTGAAAAAGTCAGTCAACTAGAATTTATTAAGCACTGTGCTAAGTGTTAGGGATGCAAAGAAAGGCAAAGAAAGGCCTGCTCTCAAGGAAGCGCAGTCTAAAGGGAGAGATAACATATGGACGCTATGAACAAAGAAGTTATATATAGGATAGTTGGGGACAGTTTCAGAGGAAGGCATTACGATTAGGAAAGAATGGAAAAGGCTTCTTGCAGGCGGTGAGACTTTAGTTAGCTGAGACTCAAAGGAAAGCAGGGAGGCTAGGAGGCTAAGAAGAGAAGGCGGAGCATTTAAAGCATGGGAGAGAGCCCATGGAATTGTCCTAAGTTAGGAGATAGAGTGTCCTATGCAAAGAACAGCATGGAGATCGGTGTTGCTTGATTGTGGAATCTGAGAAGGAAAATAACGTATAAGAAGACTGAAAAGGTAGGAAGGGGCCAGGTTATGAAGGACTTTAAAAACCAAACCTAGGATTTCATATTTGATCCTGGAGGCAAGAGGGAACCCATTGGAGATTATAGAACAGAAGGGTAACAGGGGTGACCTGAGCTTTAGAAAGGTCAATCTGACAGCCGAGTGGAGGATGGCTTGAAGTGGGGGGAGGCTTGAGGCAGGGACATCCAACAAAAGGCCACTGCAACAGTCCAGGCATGAAGTAATAAGGCCTGCACCAGGATGCTGGCAGCATCTGAGGAGCAAAGGTGGCATATATGAGAGGTGTTATGAAGGGAGAATTAACAAGACTTGACAACTAATTGGATATGGGGGTGGGGTAGGGTGAGAAAGATTGAAGAGAGAAAATGATACCTTGGTTGCAAGCCTGAGTGACTGGGAGGAAAGTAGTAGCCTTGGCAGTAATATTAAAGTTAGGAAGAAGGGAAAGGGGAGAATTCGTGGGGGAAAGATAATGAGTTCAGTTTTGGACATGGTGAGTTTAAGATATCTATAGGACATCCAGCTTGATGTGTCTAACAGACAGTTGGAAACGTGAGACTGGAGGTTGGGAGAAAGGTTAAGTCTTGACAAGTATATCTGAGAGACATCTGCATAGAAATGAGAATTGAAACCATGGAAATGGATGAGATCACCATGCAAAATAGTACAGAGGAAGAAGAGGGCCCAGGCAGAGGCCTGGGGGACCCCATGTTTAGTGGGTATGCCATGGATGAAGCCAATCAACAAGCATTTGTTAAATTTTTCCTTTCAGGGATCCCCCAGAGCTCTGAAGAGGAGATATAGCCTGACTTGCTGGGGGGAGTAATTTCAGAATTGACTACGCAAAGAAAGGTAAAAACACCGTTCCTGCCTTCAAGAAGATCACTCTAATGGGAGACACGACGCGTAAATAACCATGTACATATCAGATTAACTACTCCATGTGGAGTAGAAGGGAGGCCATCTTGGGGGAAGGCACGAGCAATGGAGAGGAGCAAGAAAGGCCTCTTACTAAAGGTGGATCTGGGCTGAGTCTTGAATTAAGGAAGCCAGAGAAGCTAAGAGACATAGAGGAAGAAGGAGACCACTCCAGGGCAGAGACAAGGAATTGGGAGATGGGGTGTGAGGAACAGCAAGGAGGCCAGTGTAACTGGACTGCAGAATGCATGGAAGGGAGTAAAGTGCAAGCAGCCAGTGCACTCTCCATTGTACCACTCTGACTTTATAAAACTCATATGTGTGGGGAAATACCAGTGACTCTGGACCAGTGTAGCTATACTATTTTCCTGCCATAAAGATTTTAAATAACCTCCTTTCCCTCCCCCTACATTCTATCACTCTGTGATAGAATAAAGAGCTCATTTAAAGGCCAATACTAGTGATGGTTACATTGCCTTTCTTGCTTAAGTATATTGGCTGCATGCATCCCCATCATGAGTGGAAATACCACCAGGGCAATCTCATAGAACAAACAGCTGTACTCTTTTACTTTCTACCTCCATAATTCCATTCCATTGCCTTCCCTACTGTGTTAACAAAATGTATAGCCTTGGAAGCTAACTACCTTGAAGGGAAACACTCATTTGGATGTATACATTTTGGCCTGTTTTTCTTTTTTTTAAATCAATTGCTTTCTAGGCACACCTCCTATATTCTGTGCCCTGATATTGCAGGGTAATAGTATGGTAAAAGGAGATTTGTTCTTTAAATGGCTGATTGACTGGTACTCGCACAATCTTTTAATGTGAGTTTTACACTTGCAATAAGGTGCCAAATTAACAGTTCAGGAAAATACAAGGCTTATGTTCCTCTGTATAATAAACAGGGAAAAAAGAAGCAAAGTAAGCTTTATTATAGATGTGTGCTTGTAAAGTACATAATATGCACACAAAAACCTTACTTTGAGCCACTGTGTTTTTATAAGTGGGGAAAAGAATCCTGATAATCATTAAAGATTTTTTCCTTGAAACCTTCAGTTGAATTCTAAATCAATGTGTGAACTGCTGTGACATGGTAATTACAATGTATTTTTTTTTAAAAAAATAACATGACACATTTCTTCCAAAGACCTTAAAGAGTTATGGGTGAATTATCTTCATTTACCCTTTGCACATTCCTGTGATGCAGAGGCCAGGAGCTGTTTCTGACTCTCATTCTAGGAGACAGATGCAGTACAGGGGTCCTTTCTGCTCGTATCTGGTTTGACTTTTGTGTATGAAGGGAGGAGGTTATTATTAGGGGTATGCAAGGTGTCCATGCAAACTGCAATTAGGATGGGGAGAAAAATGTGCAACCCCAATCAGTTTTATCCCCCTGATTTTCCTTCCTCCACTTTTCATTTTATGTGTCACAGACAAATAAGCACTTCAGAGGTGTGGCCTAGTGTGCAAGTGTTTGGGCAATGCTTGCCCAGGGTAGTGATTATCATTTATAATTTATATAGTGCCTTAAGGAATGCAAAGTACTTTGTTATTATCATTCCCATTTTATAGAGGAGGAAACTGAGGCTGAGAGTGGTTAAGTGACTTGCTGATGGTCTCATAGCTAAGGAAGTGTCTGAGGCGGGATTTGGACGTAGGTCTTTCCGACTCTGTGTCAAACACTCATCCACTGTATCATCTAGCAGCCTGCTATAGCTGTGGGCAAGTTCCTGACCGCAGGGAAGAATGACAGCTGGGAGGCAGAGGACCAGCAGTGGCCAGAACGGCACCTACTCTGATTCTGTGGCTTTCAGGGGAGAGGAGCTACAAATACCAATAATGATAATAACCGACATTTATATAGAACGCTTTGGTTTACAAAGCACACTTTACATATGGTCCCCATATTTGAGATGGCCTGTTTGCTCTTCATTTTCTTTCTTTTGGATTCCCCTCCACTTTTCCCATCCTGGGGATGCAGAAGGGAAATAGATGTCGTTTGTAAAGCCTCCAAGGATTACCATAAATAGAGCTGCCAAGGAGGTCATGTAATGCCAGGCTGTGGTGTGCCATTTAAAACCCATGTAGTTGACTGCTTTATGGGAAGCTGTGTCAGAAGAGACTCTGAAGGGCACCCGTATATAGGAAGACCTGAGCAGCATGGGCAATGAGACTGAAGCATGGTGCACCTACAGAGTGGGTAGCGAGGTGGCACAGTGAATAGGGTACTGGGTTTAGAGTCAGAAAGACTCATCTTCCTGAGTTCAAATCTGGCCTCAGACACTTACTAGTGGTATGACCCTGGGTAAGTCACTTAACCCTGGTTGCCTCAGTTTCCTCATCTGTAAAATGAGCTGGAGATGGAAATGGCAAACCACTCCAGTATCTTTGACAAGAAATGACCCCTCAAATGGGGTCATAAAGAGCAGGATATGACTAGAAACAACTAAAAAAACAAATGTTACCTACCAGGCGGAGGCCTGGGCCTGGGCGATGTTTTGGCTGTTAAGAAAATCCTTCTTGTGTTCTCCACTCAACTCTAGCTGTCCCCTGGTGATCAGCTGGGGTGTAAAAGCTGTCTCCACGAGAGTCTAGATAGGAATCACTATTTGCCACGTGGAGAAATTGTTCCCCTTCCTCCATTGGTGACTTTTTAATTGAGTCATTGCCTGTTAGGGCTCTTCTTCAAATGGCCTCTGGCTGCATCTGTTCTGCTGGCGAAAGAAACATTGAAATCTGAATGAGGACAGCTGAAACTAGCGTGATCTTGGGATTTTGGATCCTGCCAGGAGATACGGGCTGCTTAGGAGTGAAAATTTCATACCTTCCTCTGAGCAGCTATAGTCAGACACTCAATAACATTAGTTATGTATCTTTTACTTTCATGTCCATTTAATACATGTACTCTAGCCCATAATAATAGTAATGAAAAACCAGCTACGTAGCATTTATATAGGGCTGTAAGGTTTGCAAGGCACTTTATGTGTACCATCTCAGAGTGTGAACATGTATGTAATCTTTTGGATCATGCAAAGTTTGGAAGGAGAGAGAAGAATCTTAGTGGAATGGCAGCTGAGCCATTTTGAGACAAGTTATGAACTAAGTTATCATAATGTCTAATTTTCAACCCTAGTCTAAATGAGGCAAGCTAAAACCTCATGTTTAAACCTAAGGCACCAAAATGGGTCTGGGAGCTAGAAGAACCCAGGCAGTTCTGTTTCCACACTCTCAAAGAACAAAGTACTTGGGCTAGAAGCCAACGGGGATCCAACCAGGGTCTTGTTGCACATATCTGAGAGTCTCTGTAGGTGACCTAGGAGCTGGAGCTGCATGAACTCAATCTCCACCTGTTAGATTACGCAGAGATTATATTCAGATTAGCAAGTTAAAACCCACCCACTTGCCTGTCTCTAGTACCCATGTAAGGCAATTGCTCCTGTAGAGAGGAGAAATCCCCCCCCCCACTCTCCCCCTCCCTCCTTCCAAAAATACACATAGAAACACACATATATATGCATGTACATATAATCTCATTTAATTCTCCCAACAACTATGTGAGTTAGGTACTATGAGTAACATTACCTCTTTTTACCAAACAAGAAAATTGAGACTTAGAGGGTTTAGGAGACTTGCTCATGGCCACACAGCTAGTAAATGTAAGATGTGGAATCTGAACCCTGGTCTTTCTGACCCTGGTCTAGGACCCTTTCCACCATGCCACACGGCATCTAAGAAAAACACTTGGATCTGAATCTTGGCTCTTAAACTTGTTAGCTCTGTGGACTCCACTTCTCTGGACTTTGGTTTCCTTACTCATGAACTGAGGGCATTGGACTGGGTGATTGGTAGTAGCACTAGGGTCTCTAGTAGTCCTAAACTTATCAGTACAATTTTCCCCTATTCCTACTTCACAGGGTTGTTGTGAGGAAAATGCTTCACAAAATTTTAGAAATGTAAATTATTTTTATTCAACAAGTATTTATTAAGCACCTAGCATATGCAAAGCACTGTGCTGGGTGCCAGGGAACCTGAGGCAAAAATGAAATACTCACTGCCCTTAAGGAGCTTACGTTAGGATACTAATTATTACTCTTGTTATCTCTTGTGAAGTCACTGAATGTAATCATGAATGACATCTCTCTGAAAGCCAAGAAGACAAACGCAGGGGCAGAGGGAGAGTAAAAGTAGGGGTAAGAGAGCACAATCTCTTCCATTCTTTAGGAGGGACTACTCCTAGACCAGGGAGGCTATGAGAACTTGCATTTCTATAGAGCTTTCTTTATCTCATTTGATCTTTGTAACATCTGTATGGAAGAGGTAGTACAAATATTACCCCCAATACATCGATGAGGAAACCGAGGCTCAGAAATAACTTGTTCAAGGTCACGTGGTTAGTGAAGGGGAGTACAAGGACTTAGGCCCAGGGCCTCTGACTCCACATCCAGCGTTCTTCCTATAACACACCGTGTGTGCTGCCTCTGTTTTCATTCATTCTGCTTTGCAGCTCATGTCTACGTGAAATACACCAACCTGGTGTTAGGGAAAAAGACCTCGAGTTTGATCTTTGCTCTGCCATTTGCAGCAATATAACTTTTGATATACGAAGTCGCCTCTCTGGGTGTCAGTTTCCTCACGTGTTAAAACAATGGGGTGGGACCAGATGACCTCTAAGGTATATAGCAGATGTTAACATTCTGTAACTCTTACATGATTAATGTCGCTAGGTTGTATGCTTGGCCAGCTGTGCATGACAGAAATCCTCGTGTGTATAGCTTCTATTTGTGTACAGGGCCATCTGTGGATAAAAGTGGAGTTTGAGAAGTTTGTCTTTGGTATTGCCATGTTCATCTTTCTTTAGTCACGCTTGTCCCCTCCCTTTCCCCACCTTGGTGCCTTCTTCTCTTTTAGGTGCTCATATCCTCCTGCTGTCATCTATAAAAACCAGAAAAGGTCTGATGCCAGTCATATCAACTTGACAAGAGACTTTTATACTCAAGCATGATTTTTAGGCTTCTTTGGCATTTGTCTTTTATTTCTAAACACAGAATGAAAGACCTTTTCCTTGTTAAAGGAATTTCGAATATAAGTGGGGCACTAACAAGGGGATCCTTATTGAGTCCCACCCCACCCCCCAATGCCATTGGTGAAATCAGAGGATGTAAGGGGTAGACAAGGAGATGTAAACATACTTTCCTTTCAAGTCATAAATGGTGAAATTTGCAGGTTATAAGTGTCTATTTTTATAAGACATGTATGGGCCAAAGTTTGAAATAGGCATATCCTTACATCATTTGATCATCCAGTGAGCAATTATTTATTAAGCATTTATTATGCATCACTGACTATGCCGAATGCTAGGGATATAAAAACAAAAATGAAAGTCCTTGACGGATAAAATTACATTTGAATAGGGGAGTCAACTTGTGCATATCTATTATCTGTAGATATCTCTCTATATATATACACATACATATGCATACATACAGGTCAAAACTTTCGAGGGATGAGTTGGGGCCCCAAAGCTACTATGTCCTCTCAGGACTTTAGGGGTATGCCTGACAGATTGGGAAGTCGTCTTTCTAGTACTATAGCTTCTGAGCCCCCACCAGTATCTTTTTTGCCTTGATTATAAGTTAAGGATTATTTGGGCAGTGAGGTAGCTCAGTGGGTAGAGTGCTGGGCCTGGAGTCAGAGGACTCATCTTCCTGAGTTCAAATCTGGACTTACACACTTAATAGCTCTGTGACCCTAGGCAAGTTACTTCACCCTGTTTGCCTCAGTTTCCTTAACTGTAAAATGAGCTAGAAAAGGAAATGGCAAACCATTCCAGTATCTTTGCCAAGAAAACCCTAAAATAGGGTCATGACAAGTCGAATGTGACTGGATACTGGATAGAGGTTGGAGAGGAGGAAAGTGAAGTCAGAGCAAGGGTAATGGCTTGAGAAAATATTGAGGGGTGGAAGGAATGATGGTCTTGATGAAGTATAGAAGGAGTGAAGCATATAGAGAGGTGGAATGATGGGAGGCAATGGTCAGATGTAAGGGAATGTCAGTATGTAACTAAAGGAATGGAACACTTGTGGGTAATGGTATGAAAATGTGTGACCATCTAGATTTGTGGCTGAGGTGAAAGAGTAGGGTATGGGATTTGAGGAAGTTGAGAAAGTGAGAGTTTAGGAAGTTTGAGGAGTCGTATATTATTATAGTAATTCTCTGATACTATTAGTAGTCCCTGGACCATTAAACTCTCCTGGTAAAAATACTAGTGTTGGGGAGAAGAGGAAGAGGGCAAATTAAGTCCTGACTTCATCTCAGGCAACTAGGTGTGTCAGTGGATAGTGCTGGGTCTGATCAGAAAGATCTGAGTTCAAATTTGGCTTCACACACTTATAAGCTATATGACTTTGGGCAAGTCATTTAACTTCTGTCTACAGTTTCCTTAACTATAAAATATGGTTAATAATAGCACCTGCCTCCCAGGGTTGTTGTGAAAATCAAATGAGATACTATTTGTAAAACACATAGCACAGTGCCTGGGTCAGAGTAGATGCTTAATAAATGCTTGTTTTTTTTTCTTTATAAAGGAGGGGGATGACCTTAGGGTCAGCATACCACAGCAAGGTCTCCCACTGCATCTAGGGTCATTTCCAGTCGTTCTGATCTATTATCTTGCCACTGGACCCAGATGACTCCAAGGAAGAGAGTGAGACTGGTGACTCTGCATAGCCCTCCCTCACTTAAATCCAATTCACTTGTAAGCCATGGCACCACCTTCCTGATGTCATGGTCCTCTGTAAGAACGAAGGACAAACAACTTTTCCTTTAAGAATTTGGATGCCATGCCATGTTGTGTTTCTGTGTTCAGTATGAATATTACTTCATTGTCTGAGGTACCTTTTAGCAAAATATAGTTTCTCTTTTTATTTCTTAATTAGGTCTATTTTTTGCTTTTGCTTTGTCTGAGATCATGATTACTACCCTTGCCCTTTTACTTCAGAAAAAGCATAATAGATTTTGCTCTAGCTTTTTATTTTAAATCTACATGTATCCCTGTTTCAAATGTTTCTTATAAACGATGTATCATTGGATTCTTATTTCTCATCTATTCTTCTATCTTCTTCAATTCTATGAGTGAATTTATTCTTTCTACACACATACTTAATGATTGCTGTGTATTTCCCTCTATTCTATTCCCTTTTCCTTCTTTCTCTCCTGTACCTGAAGAATCTGTTTTGCTTTTGACAACTGCCTTCCTTAACTTACTCATCCTTTAATTTCCCCTCATCTTTCTCTTATCCCCTTTCCCTCCAACTTCTGTTAGGTAAGATGAATTTTAGTACCAAACTGATTCTATTTTTATTCTTCCCTCCTCTAACCAGTTTAAATGAAAGTGAAGTTTAAGTGTCACCCTCCCGTCTTGTGTAAACCTTTTCCCTACACACATTTAGGTGAGATAATTTCCCCCACTTCCAGTGCATTCTTGTTCCTGACCTTTTCATTATTCTTTTGAAATCATCCAAACATAACAGAATCATACTCAGGCCCTTCGTCTAATTAAACTTCCGTAAGACTTCTGATTATGATACTATTCTGAGGGATTACGTGTCATCTCCCCATATAAGAACATAAATAGCTTAATCTTGTTTAGACTTTAATGATTTCTTACTCATGTTTATCTTTTTATGTTTCCCTTGAGTCCTGTGTGTCAATGTCAAATTTTCTATCCAGTTCTCTTTTTTTTAAAAAAATTATTTCATTAGGAATACTTGAAAGTCTTTTATTTCATTAAGGGTCAATTTTACCCCAGTAGGATTATATTCAGTTTTGCTGGGTAAATTATTCTTGGGTGTAATCCTAGATCTTTTGCCCTCTGCAACATTATCTTCCAAGCTCTCTATCCTTTTATAGTGGTGACTGCTAAATCTTATGTGATCCTGGCCAGCTCCTTGGCACTTGAATTCTTTCTTTCTGGATTCTTACAGTAGTTTTTCCTTAACTTGGAAGCTCTGGATTTTGGCTCTAATAGTCCTGAGTTTTCAATCTGGGGTTTCTTTCAGGAGGTTACCAGTAGATTCTTTCTACTTTGTCCTCTGGCTTTAAGGTATCTGAGCTGTTTTCTTTTACAAATTCTTGAAATTTGATATCAAGGCTCTTTTTTGCTCATGAATTTCAAATAGCCCAATCATCCTTAAATTATTTCTCTTTAATCTGTTTTCTAGGTCAGGTGTTTTTCCTGTATTTATATTTTTTTAATCTTGCATCTTTGCTTTTTTTCCCCTTGATGTCTCATAGAGTCATTAGCTTATATTTGGCCAGTTCTCATATTTAAAGAATTATTTTCTTCAATAAGGTTTTGTACCTCTTTTACAAAGCTGTTAATTCTCCTTTTGCATATTTCTTCCATAGCTATCATTTATTTTTCCATTTCCCCCTACCACTTTCATTTTTTTAAAAAATCATTTTTTATAATTTTTTGAGTCTGCAGCACATGGTACTCTTTATTCAAGTGCTCCCGGTGGCTGCAACATACACTAAGGCACATTTCTTATATAAAAATAGGCAGTTCTTTAATTTTTCTATGACAGCCACTGGGACCTGACTTTAGAGCTTTTAGGAATAATGTAGCTTTATGTATGTTATGGTTTGTGGGATTGATGATATATATATGTGTGTGTGTGTGTGTGTATAATTTAAAATTTTTTTTGCTCATAGGTAGGTAAGTCTGAGTAATGCTGCACATACTATCCAGTTAAGAGTACGGTTAAGCCCAGCAACCAGTATATGTGGTGAAGAAAATAGACTGCTCCCTAGAACTACAGTCTCAGTGGGAAGGCAGTGATAAAGATCTTTCTTTTATTCTTGAGAGAGACATGAAACTGTGCAGACTAAGGGCTTTTAAACCTGAATCAGTCAGGCGTTCAGAATGAGCATCCCTCTTCCCTTGAGGGAGGTGGGAAGGGGTGGTAGGAAGTGGTGCAGGATGGGCCTTTGGCCCTCCTCCCTCCATTGTAGCCAGGCCCTGGGGGAGGAATCCTTGAAACATTAAAGAGTTACCACGAGAAGCCACAGGGAAGCTGTGGGTCCCCTCCACTTATTCCCTGACCCTGTGGGGCCCTGCCAGATAGAAGGGGGATGGAGCCTCCTTGTTCCAGTGATCAGGTATAGGAGCATAATCATTGCACTTGAACGAGGAAGAGGGCTGACAATTTTGGCAGCTGGAGGCTGTCCATCTTTTCCCTCTTGTTTTCTCCATCCTGACTCCATCCCATGCCTCCTTCTCCTGACTGGGCAGGGGCTCAGTTTGGTCTGGGACTCCTGGGGCCAGACAGGCCTGTGAGATCACCCAATATGATTGCCAACAGCAAAAGAGGGGTAGGGTAGAGGGGTGGGGGTGCCAGGGACTTTTCTACAGCTCTCACTATGAAAACTCTAATTTTAAGAAAAACGGATGAATAAATTCCCTTCCCTCCCCCTCTCCCAACACTCAGGACTGGCCCCTGTGCTTCATGGAGAGAGCTGGCTTTCTGATTCTGCTGTGTCAAGCCTCTCCCAGGCCAGAGGCCCCAAGCCTGAGCTCTTTGGTGTGTGATTCAGGGGAGGAGGAGAGGAGCAGAGAGAAAGCTGCACCAAGGCACATGATGGGGGAGAGCAGGGCAGGGGGTCACTGTCACAGCAGGGTGAAGGAGAAGTGGGCAGAGTGGGAGGCATGACTCCAGCTCAGGTAGCCTAGGGTCCAGGAGTCAAGACTTCCATCAGCCCACTGTGCCTGCTTGCAGGCCACCTGGCACTCCATGGTCTTATTGTCCAGCTGTAGCCTCGAGCCGGGCAATTTTGGCCTTCAGGGTGGTGGTGGATGCCTTGTACTTGGACTTGACTGTGCTCTCCATCTCCCGCAGCTTCACCTTAAGCTCCTTGCTCTGCCACTCCAGGTGCTGGCACACGTTTTCCTTCTGGCCACGGTTGTGTTCCTTGTTCAGGTCAGTGTTGATCTGGTCAGTCTGGAAGCTGGCTTTCTTGGGCTGGTCACTAACCAGTTCTATGTTGCTCTGCTTCTCCTCCAGCTAAGCAATGTAGGCATCCAGGAGTTGCTTCTCCTCCAGGGGCAGGGTTTCTTTGCCATCTCATCTGCTAGTATGCCCCTCTCTTTCTGGGTCTGACACTTAACATGCTCCACAGCTGCCAGTTCCTCCTGGAGCTGAAACATCTTTGCCTCCATAGTCTTAAGCTTTTTCTGATTTTCCTTGGACTAGGCCTCTTGGGATGCCCAAGTATCCTGCTTATAATCCTTCATCTGGGCCTATAGTTTGTGCAGCTGCTTAATGATCTCATCCCAGCTCCTATTGGCTGAGTCGATGTGGGTCTCCAAGTCCTTCTATTTCCACTTGTCAGCAGCTGCTTCTTTCACTTCACTCTGCATGGCCCTGGAGATCCCATTCAAAATGGGCCTGGATCACCTTCAGGTTTACTTCAAGCCACAGCTTGGTATCCTCAGTGGCCTGGAGCTCATCTTCCAACTCCTTAAGCTGGGTCTTCATGTATTCAATACCTGCTGCTCCAGGGTCTGCTTTGACTTCTACAGCTAATGGATGCTCTTGCTAACATTATCATTGGACATGAAGGACATCAGGTCCTTCATCTCAGCATGGAACTTCTTGTTGAAGCACTCTAGTGGTCTTCTGCTTCATGACTTCCTTCCCTGGGCCAGAGACAAGGCCTTTGTATCCTTCTGCTCCTCGGCCTCAACCCAGTTGCACTCCTCAGCACAGGTGGTTTAGATGGTCTTTTCCTCTGCTAGGAGCTGGTCAAACCTCTGTTTCTTCTTCAGGCTGGAGATGATCAGGTAGACAATAAGGGTGTCCAGCTCCTGCTGCAGCCATGCCTTCATCTTCTCCAGCCTGTTGTAATCTGCAGGCTTCTCTTCATACTCTTGGCTCATTCCTCTCTAGGTCCTTCTATAACCTCTTCTTAGCTTCTTCCACTGACTCCAGGCAACCCACACTGTTGACCATATTTTTCTTGATGTCAGCCACCTGGACATGGAGGGTGGCAATCTACTTTTCCAGATTCTTTTTGGCTTTCTCCTCCTCCTCCAGCTGCTCTTTCAAGGAGCCCTTTTCATCCTCTCTCTGCTTCAGTTTGATGTTCAGGCTCAGCTTCTGGTGGGTCTCTTCCGGCAGCAGCTCCTGTATGTCATGAAGCTGAGACTCCAAAGCATAGAAGTCTCTGGCCAGTTTGCTGGATTTGCTGTCCGACTGTGATGTTGGCTAGCTCAGCCTGAAGCTTGGTGACCTTGTGAACCAGCTCCATCAGTACCAGCTTGCCTTCAGTGAGCTTTTACCTACAGCTCCTGAAGCTGGGTCTCCACTTTCTTATGCTTGTGTTCTGAGTCCCCTTTGCCCTGCAGAAGGGCCTTCCCCTTGTTGGAGAGCTTCATACATGTTCATTCTACAGTACTTGCTTGGCTTTTTCTCGTTTGATTTGCTCCAGTTGCTAGGCCAGTTCTTCCATAGCCTGGGAGTATTTCTGCCTCATCACCTGGATCTGGGCTTCATGGGTCTTTGCTTCATCATTGAAAGTCTTCTTCAGAATGTTTACTTCCAGTTCCCACTTTGATCTGAGCTCCTGCCAGGCAGTGATAGAGTCCAGGGTGTCCTCTAGCTCTGTTTTTAGAGTTTGCTTGCCTTTTTTTCCTCACAACTCTTTGCCCAGATCCTGCTTGTGTTTCTTGGGCTTGTTCTGGGAAGACTGCTTCGACTCCAGGTCCTCCTGAAGCTCAGAGATCTGGGATTACAGCTCATGGATCTTCTTCAGGGCCAGGTTCTTCTGAGCCACCTCCTCTGCCACTCTGGCCTAGAGCTCCTCTTCCTTCTTGGTAAGCTGCATCATGAGCTCTGTGATCTGCAGCTGCATCTCCGCAATCTATTCTCTGCTATTCAAGTCTGTAGAGTCTCCTTCCAGCTTCCATGGATCTTCTCCAGGTCTTGCTTCTGGTTCTCCTTTCTGCACAGGTGTTCTTCCAGGTCTGTGATCATGACCTCATACTTGTTCTTTAGCTTGGCCAGCCTCATGGACTTCTCTTCCTCTTCCATGAGGTTGTGATGAACTGATATTCTATCCTCCAACAATTTCTTCTCCTTGGTGAGTTTGCAGCTGTGGTCTTCTAGGATGATCTGATCTTTGAGCTTCTTCAACTTGGCTTCTGTGGTCACCTTCTCCAGGTGCTTCTGCCTTGTTCTTTCTTCTTCTTTTATTTCTTTTTAATAAACTTCTTTCTTTAACTCTAGTAGGAATTTTTATTGGGCTTGTGTCCAGTCTGCATTTTTCTTTGAGCTTTTGTTATTGGTGCTTTTAAGCCACTGTCTTCTGTGTTTGTTTTGATCATCTCTGTCCCCATAGCTCTTTATTGTTGGGTTCTTTTTTTTTTCTTTTCATTCTTACAACCTACTTGAATTTGGATTTTATGTTAGTGATAGGTTTTACATTTTGGGGGACAATGTTTGGCCTGACCTTCTGTCCTTTTATGTCCTGCTGGTTTTACAACTCAGTCTGGGAGCTTGCAAATTTTCAGTGTACCACAAGTAGTGTGATTTATGGAGAGGTCTGTTCATTACCCTCTTGGTCTGAGCTTTGCAAGTTTCTTACCCAGGTTTGGGTTTGTTGGCTTGTATGTTGTTGAATTTCTGCTCAACTGCTTATGGACTCATTCACTGTTAGCCCCCTGGGAGACTGCAGGTTCAGAGCGACTGAACTGCTATCTGCCCTTTGGTCTGGGACTCTTGCCCTGGTTATTCCACTGCAGGCTTATGTGCTAGGCTAAAGCTAAAACTGAGTCACTGCTTTGCTCCCGGGCTTAGAATCATACAGCTACATTTCAGGAATTTGCTTCTTGCTCAGTATATACCTGGGGCCATGCTTGCTTACAAGTGATCTTCTCTGGCCTGGATCTATGACTCAGATCTGAGGAATGGGTGACTAAGTTGACACACGGCACCTGTTCCTGCACTCAGAGCTAGTTTAGGAATCCCCATGCTTACTTTTCTGGTTTTCTGTACTCTTTCTATCCCTAGGTGCTGGAATGCTCCTTGTTGCTGCAAAACTGTGCTCCTGGCCAGCCCTCCCACCTTCCTAGTATCTGTAGTTCTCTTTGTATCTCTCTAAGCTGCCCTGGGCTAGAAAATGCCTTTTTCTTGGATTTCTTGATAAGAATTCAGGCTGGCATGTTTTCTAGGTTGCTGTAGAGGAGGTATATTAGGCAAAAATGCTTCCTTCCACTCTACCACCTTGACCCTATCTCCATAAATGGCTTTTTTTCAAGTTAGTTGAGAGAGATATAGGATATTACTTGGTGTAGATAGTAAGAGTGTGAAAGCAAAGGGAGACTTGGTTGAGTTTGTAGGTAGCAGGGAAGAAGCCAGTAGATAGAAACTGAAAATTTGTGTGAGAATGTGAATAAGTGGAGGTAATCTGCTGAATAAAATGGGAGAGAATAGGATCAAGTGTATGTGTAGAGGGGTTGGTCTTTGTGAGGAAAAAAAGGCAACCTTTTCATCAAACATTCAAGAACAAAATAATAAAGGATGAAGTCATGGGTTTAAAAGGCAAGGAAGAGAGGAAAGGCAGCTCCTAGTTGATGGTCTTTTCTTTCTCAGTAAAGTATGAAGGGACCACTAACCTGAGAGTATGGAATGCAAAGACTTATGAGCCAAAAGAAGGCCAGGAATAGGTAATTGTGGTAAATGGGATACAGTGTTAATTTGAAAGAATAAAAAAAAAAGTCCTTGCTGAAGTGAGCGCCATCCACTCCAGACTGGCTAACAAATTTACAACTTCCTTCAGTAAATTAAGAAGTTCAGAAGCACGTGAGTGAGAAATAAAGTCTAGGGTGGGGGTTTGGTGAGACAGAGCAGCGATGGAACAAGGGAGCAAGGTCATCAAGAATTTAACTGTTTTACCAAGGGGTAGAGAGGAGGAAAGGAGGAGAGCGAGGGTGATGACATGAGAAAGAACTGAGTGGTAAATAGCTGCGGATCACAGTTAGGACAAAGAATAGGTATAAGATAATGGGAAAATGGAATGATAGAGCATTTTGATCAGATAAAGGAGGTACCCAGTTCTTGGTTATGGGAGCATAACATGTGTGGATGATGGTAAGATCAAAGGAGTGACTTGCTCTATGAATGGTTAGGGAATGGAAGAATACCGCACATGGGAACTGAATAGACTGGGGAACTGGGAGGTTAGATCTTTGGAGGGAATAACCATATATATGCTGGAGTCTTATAACAGGAGGGCAGGAATTGGGGTAAAGTGCAAGACTGCTCCAGGAGGAGGGAGGAAGGAAAATGTCTTGGTGAATAAACTGCTATGAGGATCTAGACTGGGTGACAAACTTGAATATGGCAAATATCCAAGTAAGAGAGCTTTCTAAGTCATGGCAATAAAAGAAGGGTCTAGGACAGAGGTGGGGAACCTGCAGCTTCAAGGCCACGTGTGGCCTCTAGGTCCTTAAGTGAGGCCCTGTGACTGAATCCAAACTTCACAGAACAAATCTCCTTAATAAAAGAATTTGTTCTGTAAAACTTGACCTTAGTCAAAAGGCCACACCCAAGGACCTAGAAGGCCACATGTGGTCTTGAGGTTGCAGGTTCCCCTCCACCCCCCTGCCCTTTGGGTCTAGGAGTAGCAAGTATTTCAACTCTACTTCCGCTCTTCCCCAACATCTATGAGGTGTGGAGGTATGAGAAAAGATGTAATGAGAAAGAGAAAAGATGGCCAAGGCTATAGCGTCATCTGGGTGCAGCCAGGTTTCAGTGATGGAAGAGAAAGAAATAAGCACTAATATAGCACCTACTATGTACCAGGCCCTGTGCTAAGCACTTTACAGTTATTATCTCATGTGATTCTCACAACAACCCTCTGAGGTTGGCGCTATTATTATCTTCATTTTACACTTGAGGAAACTGACACAGAGGTTAAGTGACCTGCCCAGGGTCACACAGCTAAGAGTCTGAGGCTGGATTTGAATTCAAGTCTTCCTGTCTTCAGACCTGGCACTTTATCCATTGTGTCACCCACTGCTTCTAAACTCTAGTGAGTTTCAGAAGATGGAAAATGCAAGAGCAAGGAAACTAAAAACGAAGGGTAGTGTGTTGATTACAGAGCAGAAGCTCCAGATGTCAAGAGTGGAAGGGGCAGACAGTTGGTGGTCTGACATTGTAGGGCAGACCTGTGGTGGCTGGGCAGAGAGATTCTGTGTTACAGATATGGGGACTTGGCAGGACAGCATAATGTTCAAAACAAGAGGTGAGTGGAAAATGTGGAATATTTCTATAGAGGAGGAAGCACACAAAGCTTTTAATGATTTAAACATGATGTAAAGATGTTGGGCAAATCCCCTTTCAGACTCTGACCGGCTGCATCTACACGTGAAGAGGTTGAACAGGTATAGGAACGATGACTCCCAGGCTTAGCATGGAGTCTCTGACTTTTTCCTCTACCTCCCTCATCCTACATGGCATAGTAAAAGACATTTAAGGTTTAAAAACTGAGGAATCATTAACCTACCGAGATGACTGCCAATTATTGGGCAAATAACTATTGCCTGCTTTATAGCCTAGCTTTCAGAGATTGAAAATGGGAAATATACGGAATAATTATCATAAAATAGGATACTCCTTGGCCAGTGTAGCTGCGTGTAGAAGCATTCAGTTATTCTGTCCCTCACCTATTCAAGTTCTAATCTACTTTTCTTCGCTGGTTGGCGCTATGGAGCACTCTATTGATACTCAATTTGGAGAAGAGGTTTTTAACCTGCACAGAGCCACCTATCAAACACGAAGAGCAAGATAGCAATGCACATATTAGTAGAAGGTTTTAGATGATTTGGAGGAGCTGCTTTTCCCTATTCACTTAGTCACTAACACCTCAGGCTTTACAAGTCCAAGTACATTTCTTGTCAATTGGCTTAGTTGATGTCACAGAATGTTTATATAATGGAATCACTATGTTTTGCCACTTGCACCGTCACAGCCACTAAGGAAGATGCCATTGTTTTTCTAATTATACATATGATGATTCAATTTAATAATTATTTATTGAGCATTAAAAAAAAAAAAGAAAACCCTAGGGAGAGGAGCCCAAAGAAAAGATTAAATGTAAGGGATTACGTGTTTGCTGAGATGCCTGTTCTTTGTTCTAAATAATTTGGTACCTGGATTGAGAATACCTTGCAAGGGAGATGAAAGGCCTTGGTAGTTAAACTCTGAGGAAATAGAAGTTATCTGCTGCTTTTAGTGGCAAGGGTCCTTGGGCCTTAACAGAGCTAGAGAAAAAAAAAAGGAGAAAAAAGCCTGCTACAGGCTTTAAGTGAGCATAGTAGCACCTGCTCTTCCCCGGGGAGGTGGACATGTGCCCATCATAGTAGCATCCAGCAAAAGAGTGTCCTGCAGAGGCTGGTGGAGCAGAATGGACCTTATAAAACCAGTGTCAACTGGAGAATTACAATGATACCACTAAAAGACATTAGCACCTTACAGCATAAGGCATGAGTTAACCCTCTTTGTGTGTTTTGTAGTTACTTGTATTCCATATGTGTGCCCTTCCATGTATGTGTCCAGGACATGTGTGTTCTCAGCAAGTACCTCTTCATGTGTGTTCCTTATGCATATTCTTCCATCTGATGCTATGTATGTGCATTTGTGGGGAACTGTGCCCTAGGATCATGAGGGAAAGGTTTTGTTGTTGCTGTCCTTATTATGCCATTGAACTGTGTGTTTTCTTGAATTAATTGTGTCTTTCTGCTGGCTATTCAAGGTATGCACGATGGTGGGGGCTTATGAGCTACACATAACTGGTATATGATAGGAGTGGGAACAGAACCCAGGTTTTCTTTGCTATGAGATCAGTTCTCTATCCATTTATGTCATTCATGTTATGCTGCCACACCCTACTCAAAACTAAAATAAATCTCTAGTCGGTGCTGTGAAAAAATAGCCATTTCCTTGAATGCTGACATTGTTATGCATATATCACACCATCGCAAGACACAAGGTGATAACAGACCATAAGAAAACCATAAATCTTACATGTACCAAGGCACAGACCATAATTTATTCCTGGGCTCTGGTTTGATTCTGCAGTTACAGGTGAGAGCCACCAGATGGCTTAAAGAAATGAATCCATCACAAATGTAAATTCATGCAGGGAATCTGGGGTTGGGGGGAAGGAAGGGAAGTAACTAGGGATTAAAATGCTCTAGGCAGTAGAGCCTCAAACCAATCAATGAATTCTAAGGGACAACTATTAGCTGACACAAACATGGACTGAAAGATGTTTCAAAATTGCACTGTACTGTTCTTCTGAGTGCAAACAGTGAAATCTGACTATTAAAAAGAGAACCCTCAACTGAATGGAATCGATCAGTACTGTGCCTGCTTCTTTCATAAAGTGCTTCGTTAGTATAAGACACTGTAGATTAAAGTTCCAAAATAAAGCCTACAGTAGCTTATTGATCATATATACCATACTAAGATGACCAAAGACCATCTGAAGATTTATGACAGACTAGCAGAAAGTTATTTTTTATTTTCATTTATGTGAACAGACCATTACTTTTTGAAGGAGGAGTTGGTAATAACATATTTATGACTTAGTAAACTTTGGATATTTTATCTGTAGGTAGAGTAGGTAAAATTAGATGAATAATTAAAAAAAAACATTTGAAGATAATTTAAACTTAAGATATAGTAAAGCTCTGAGGCATGATCATGAAATGGAGATCAAGCCTTCTGATTACATAGTACTTGAGATAACATATTCAGATAACACAGCCTACTTATAAAACTTTCCTTAAAAAGGTCACAGACTATTTCTAGCTCTTTTGGTGGGGGAAGACAGAGGAGGCCAATATCTAGTGCCATACTAAAGAAGGAAAAAAAAATTGTCTACTGATATGAGTCTCTTTCAATCACCCTTCCATAAAACCAACTACAACATGTTTTAAGACTGTAGGGAGAAAAACAAATTATTTAATTGTTCATAGTTCACAGATTTATAGCTGGAAGGGAAAACAGAGTAAGTGGCAGAAGTGGGAATTGAATCCAGGTTCATTAACTGGATATGGTTTTGAAGAAACTAAATTGGTGGAAGTCCCTGAAACATATCATCTAGCAGAGTTCACAGAAATATTAATTTGTCTTTTAGGGCCATAATTTCTTCTAAAGGTGGTAGGAATTCAGTTTTCATCTGAACTATTCATAAATAGGAAACTCCTCCCGGTCCCCCCTCCCAAGCTATGAATAAATAGAAAGATGAAAATAGTTGTTGCTATTGAGTTGTTTCAATGATGTCCCATTCTCTGTGACCCCATTTGGGTTTTTTTTTTTTTTTTGCAAAGATACTGGTGTGGTCTGCCATTTCCTTCTCCAGCTCACTTTTTTTTTTTAACAGATAAGAAACTAAGGCAAAAAATTTAAATGACTTACCCAAGGTCACACAGCTAGTAAAGCTTCACATTTGAACTCAGGTCCTCTTGATTCCAGGGCAGGTGCTCTATCCACTGTACCACCTAGCTGCCTGAAAATAGTAGCATAACTAACTTTTGAAATATATCAGTCTGACTTGGTTGAAATAGGCTACTAAACAAAACCAAAAATCTTCCAAGGTATCATCCTATACCCACTAAACTAGCAATGATTTTTTTTTCAAAATTCAAAGTTGGTGGGGCTGTGGAGAAACGGGTACACTATTACATAGCTGGTAGAGCTGCAAACCAGTGCAACCTTTTTTAGGAAGCAATATAGTAAAAAAGAAAAAAAAGAGCTATAGTATTTTATTTATCTTTTGACCCCAGTGATCCCATTACTATGACTCTGGCCTGAGGAAATTATTGAAAGGAAAGAAAAAAAAAAACCTTGTCACTACAAAAATATATAGTCATTTTTAGTAGAAAAAAAACTGGAACCGACTCATGTGTTCAATAATTGGAGAATGGTTGAAAAAAATGATACAATCTTACGAAAAATTACTAAGCCATATAAATAAAATATGCAGATTAAAAACAAATTATTTTTAACTTATGAATATAAAATTTAGGTGTAAAAAATCCGTACCTCAAATTAATTGAGGCTTCTAATTTATGCATCCATTTTCCTTTCAATTTAACATGGATTGCCACACACAAGTTGACTTTCTGATAGTTCCGTTCAATACGTAATTGGGGATGGATGGGTGTGAGCAGAGAAAGCAATTATCTTTAGGTGTAGGGATTCTAAAGAGGCTATGGGGTTGCAGGCAACAGGTCGAAGGTAGATAAAGGAATTCTTGCTCTAGATTTCCTTCACCTCCCAACTAATGGGACTAAGATGTTTTTCTAGGAAGAGGTCAGGTACAACTATTCTAACAATAGTTAACATTTATATAGTGCCTACTATGTACCAGGTACTGTGTTAAGCACTTTACAGTTATTTCATTTGATCCTCACAACAATCCTGAGGGGGTTGGGGCCATTATTTTCTTCATTTTACATATGGGGAAACTGAGGCAAACAGAAGTGACTTGCCCATGGTCACACTAAGTGTATGTGGCTGGATTTGAACTCAGCTCCTCCTGACTCCAGGCACTCTACTTGTGCCCAATCTGAGACCTCAGTAACTCCTCTTTGGAATGTGTTTCAGTATTAGCTCCTGTTATTTAGTAGCCACATGACCTTGGACAAAACAACGGACATCCCTTAGCTTCATCTATAAACCCATGTGCCCTGCCTACCTCACAGGGTTGCTGTGATGCTTAAAGCATTAGCAGAAGTATTTTTTAAAACTTTAATGCCTTTTCCTTTCAAGTTCCGAAACTTGGATCTGGGCTGCGAAGGAAGCCAGAAGGCAGAGGTGAGGAGGGAAAGTATTTGGCATGCAGGTCGGTAAAAAGGCAAAGCTGGGAAAGCCAGTGCCACCAGATCAGAGTGTGTGGAGGAGAATAAAGTAAAAGAGCTCTGGAAAGGCAGGAAGGGGCAAGGCTGCAAGTCAACTTAAAAGCCAAAAAGATTTTGTATTTGTTCCTGGAGTTGAGAGGGAGTCACCATAGTGACCTGGTCAGGGCTTCATGAAAATGGATTTGGCAATTGTGTTGGATGCATTAGGCAGGGGAGAGACACAAAATAGGGAGGCCAATAAGGAAGCTTTTGTGATAATCCAGGCAAGAGGTGACAAAGGCCTGAACTAGGGAGGTAGCTACTTGAGTAAAGAGGAGACAGACTGGCTATGTGGGGGGAAGGAGAGTGAGGAGTCAAGGCTAACACTAGGATGGTGCTCTCAACAGAAATAGGGAAATTTGGAAGATGGATGTTTTGGGGGAAAACATTGAGCTTAGTTGTGTACATGCTGAGTTTTGGACACCCTCAAGACATCCAGTTTGAAATATCTAATAGGCAGTTGGAGATGCTTGAGAAGAACTCAGGAGAGAGACTAGGTCTGGATATAGGTAACTGAGTATTAGAGTTGTCCATCACCTGCTCACTCAAAACTAAAAAGAAAATCGGAATGACAGGGTCTGAAAGGTAAAGAAGATCCGAGTATGAATCCCTTTACTGGGTAAAAATCTGTATGACCTTAGCATACTTCCCTTCTCTGGAACTCAAGTTTCCTTATCTTTAAAAAGTGGGCCTCATTAGACGATCTTTAAGGTACCCACCAACTGTATATAGTAGGAATGAGGAGGAAGAGGAGAAGAAATCAAACCCTTGCTGTGACATATGGAGCTATCTGCTTCATGTGGTCTGTTCAGAGATATGATTACTTCTACTATTGCCTCATACAGTCAATTCTGAGACATGATTACTTCTATTGTTAAAACCTGTAAGAACTCCTTAGAATGTATAATTTATAGTTCCTTAAGTCAGTATTCAAGCCATATAACTTATGCTATCATTTCTTCTTTTACAGAACCAGAGCTGTTTTCCTATCAAAAAATAGAAAAAACAAGTCAAGAAACTCAGCTGACCAATAATCCATCAAAAAAGAACAAAATAAAAGTTTTTAAAAATCTGCTCGTCTGGATAATTGCCTCTGCTTCACTTGCCTGATGGAGATTTGGCCTTCTCAGGTCTTAAAAACCAGGGCTGCTTCCAAAGTAGGGGGAGAAGGAGCCAGTAGATGAGGCATGTAGAGGGAGGATTGGAACTAGGGCTTTGGTACTGATTCTATAAATCGGCAGGGGAAAAAAATACTACTCAACTCTGAGGTTCTCATTGGGCAGGAAAAACAACAGTGGTGAAAAACAACAAAAGTCAACTTTACGATTTCTCGCTAAAACTGTAATGATTTGCTCTCGGATACTTGTTGGGTTGTTCTCCTTGACGCCCGTCATATTGCAGACTACATTAAAACACAAGAGGTAGCAGCAATCCCTCTTGGATATAATCTAGGCCAAGACCATCTAATTTCTCTTTGACAATGATTATTAACCTAGAGGATGTGCCTCCCATTGATCTGAGAGATGAGCCACTCGTTTTGAGAAAACATTAAGCCAGAAACTTACTTCTGGGACCTCGAAGTTATTTATTTGGCTCCGTCTATAGAAGTCTTATTAGCAAGTGAGACAAAGGCCAGAGGACTGTGTTATTTGTAATAACAAAATGAAATTCCATTTGAGAAATAAAAAAAGTTCTTATATCACCATGAAATGCTATTAAGCATGCTTGTATTAGTCTGATGAACTCTGCTGATACTTTCCTGATAATAACTAATTTATAAAGTGCCTTCCTGGTGCAAAGTTGGTGTCTCTACCTTTTGCAACAGTTAAGAGGCAGATATGCAGCGGTTCCAAGTCACTGGATAGTCGCTCTATGTTTTCACTTTAGGTAATTGTTAAGCCATTAGCAGCTTATGATTAATTGGTAAGGGTAAATTGTAATGCTCCTAAAGCAGGATTCCTAAAATCCTAATGGCAATTCTCAGTACCCAAGGGGGATACAGAGTGGTTAGAGTGCTGGATTCAGCTAGGCAAGCCACTTACCTCTTGGGCCCACTTCCTTATCTGTAAAATGGGGATAATACCTACCTCATAATGTTGTTGTCCAAGAAAAATGCTAATGCTAGGCATTTTAGGCAAGTCTGCCAGAAGCGCTTTTATTAACATTCTAAACAGAAGCACTTTCTATCTTAAAGACATATCTAAACTGGTGCGCTCAGACATCTCTTTAATCCAAGACAATCTGAGGTAACATTTATAGGAATCTGGAACAAAGGAAAATAAGTTAAAATGCAGGTTTGGTATAACATTCCAGATCTGTAGTCATGATCTTCAATTACTTTGTTCTTGGACTGACTGCTCACCTTACAAATTAGAAGGATTAAAAATATTATAATTCTGAATGGGAAAAAAAAAAGGGATCTTCCCTTGGTTAGGTCACAGGCCATACCAATGAGAAGACAATGAGTTTAACAAGAGGTAATCCATACAAAATCTGGTTCTTATCCTTAATTATTTCCCTAAGAAAGGACTTTTGTTTTTGACCTAACCCCTCTTCCAAAAGGGAAAAGTCAGGGAAGGGTTTTAGGTTGTGGAAAATATTATTTCTTGATATTTTTAGTTGAAATAAAAAAAGGATTTTTAGTTAATACCACAATGGAAAGCTTACACAAGAGAATGTACTTAAAGTGCTTTGCAAACTTTAAATCACTCTATAAAAGTCATTACCATTAGTGCTTTGCAAACTTTAAAACACTCTATGAAACTCATCATCATTAGTCAATTACTACTCAATTCTGGGTTGTCTCCAACAGACATGAACTCCAAGAGGGCAGGGGCTTTTACATTTTCTTCTTCATCTAGAACAGTGTTATAGGGAGGTGTTGGGTAAAACGATGGCTCCTGTTTCTTTAGCAACCTGAGTCTTCCTTTCCCCACAATCCTGTGTGCTAGGCGGTGTTAGGTAACATTTGCCTCCTTTTACCGATGTGGTTACGGCCCTCCAGAAAGGGGGATTTGCCCCAAGTCACAGCTGGACGTTGGGGAAAGGTTTAGGAAAAAAAAAATCACACAGACCTGGAAGGGGCCTCAGATGTCATTAGTCCCAAGCGCCTCATTTTACAAATTTGCAAAGCGAGGCCCGAGTGGAATTCAGACCCAGGTGCTTGGGTTCCAAAAGAGGAATTCTTTCTACTTCACCACTTTCTCCCCCTTTCTTTATACACCTAGGTGCACCAGGAGCTTAAGCAACAGCGCACATCAAAGAATTCAGACTTCCACGGCTGAGTCTTGCGTGGCGTGGGAAGAATCTCATTTTCCTCATCAGCGAGGTAACCTGTCAGGACTTGAACCCAGGTTCCCGCTAGCCCGCCCAGCACTGCCTCCGCTGGAGCAGGCCAGATGCTTTCAGCAGCATACGCTACGAATGTTCGCTGCCTGTGACCTCCGTCCCTAAATACAGTTCGAGGCCCGGGAATCCTAAACACGCCCCAACCCGAAGGAGAAGCCCCGGACGCAGCATCAGCTCCTCCCCTCGGAAGACCGAGCGAGCCACCCCGCTGAGACTTGACACAACTCCGCTTCGGGGTGGGGGGCGGGGGCCGGGGCCGGGAAAGCTCTCCCTCAGCTCGCCTGGACTCCGCAGAGCGGCCAGCCCGGGCCCCACGCACACAAGTCTCGCGCCTGCCCGGGGCTGCACCCCGCCCCTTCCCCAGCCCCGCCCGGCCAGCTCGCCCCGCCCACCCCTCGACTCTCGACCCTCGACCCCCGACCCTGTCTATGCTGTCTCGGATCGCAGGCTCCGAGAGACTGCTCCGCGCTTTCTGGCCTCGCTTGAACTCTGGGATGATGGGAGACTCAGTCTCAAAAATCGTCAGGCGCGAGGACGCCTTACCCGGCCGCAGAGAGCCGCTCAAAGTAGCAGGTAGGGACTATCAGGGTGACGCGCGGACCGCCGCGCAAGCGCGCTGCCGCCCTCCCTCCGGCTAATCCGCTCCTGGAGGAAAAAGCGGCGCCCTGCTTCATCCCGGGCACGTAACGTGGCGTCCGGCGCAGGCGCAGAAGGGAACCGCAGCGGGCGATGGGGGCGGGGAAGTGTGGAAATGGCAGAAAGTGTGGATGGGGGGGTGTTGAGGTTTGTGCAAGAGGCCTAGTGCTGTTTCATCAGCTTCCTTCTGCTTGTTGCTCAAGTCCTTACATTTGTTTTTCTCCTAGGAGCCTAAACCATATCATAAAGGCATGTAAAAATGATACTAACAATAGTAGTAGGAGTAGCATTTAAATATTCCTTTAAGGTTTGCCAAGCCCTTTACAACTCTTACCTCTGCGTCCTCCATTCCTGGACTGCCCTCCCTCCTGATCTCCCGACTCGTGGGTTTCTTTAAACTCGACCAAAAATCCTACCTTCCATAGGAAGCCCTCCCTAACTCCTCAGTTCCAGGGCTTTCCCTCTGTTAATTACCGCCTTTATATTGGGTATTTATCTCGCTATTTTGAGATTGTAAACCCCTTGGTGGTCATTCCTCATTGAACCACATCTCTTTAACTTGTCTATAATCATAAAATGGGAGATTTTTTTTTCAAACGTGTTGCTAAAATTTAGCCAAGCGTGCTGTATCTACGTGGATTTATCAGCTTAGTGCCTATGTTAAAAATAAAATAAAGGCAGCCATATCTCCCTGAACCCAAAGTTCCCCACACCTCTCACTCGCCTGCCTAGCCGTTTACTCAAAAGTATAAAGAACTTTGCAAAAGTTCATACAGACAAGCCAAAACTTCAGCTTTAACGCTGACCGCCTTAAAGAATTCACCAGGAGGTATCTGGAACCCTTTTCACTTTCAGATTGCTTTGTGTGTACTTCACATTTATCGTTTCTCCGCAGTATACAAATACGTTTTCATCTGTGTTAGGGACCCTAGGATCGTATATGAATTTGAGGCATGGATCCTAGGGTTTGACCATCTATTAAAGCAAATGACTTTTTTCCCCCCCAAATGTATTGTTACATCTATCTTACATTAAATTTTTTTTAGGATGGAATAGGCCATTTGAATCTCTAATCTAGGAATTACTGTTTGTTGACTTGTCTTGATTTCTTAGGAGAATTCTGATTTGTTTTGGAATCGGCAGGGTGATAATGTAGAAGTGTTGTGAAGCCTATAGGGAATATTATTCATTTTCATCACTCAGAAAATTCACTGCAAACCTTGCTCTCTGTTAAAAAAAATCCCTAATAAACTCTAACACACATATTGGTTACCTTTTGCTCTGGTGCTTACCTTAGCTATTTGCTTCCACAGTGCCCTCAGACCCCTTGGATTGCCTATTCCAGGCCAAGTTTACCTTGTTACCTGTTTTGTATATATAACTGAGCTTCCAGTCCAGCTTGGGAGACATGACGCCTAATTGGTGAAAGAATGCCGAGACAACCCTTACTCCTGTGTAAAGAGTAGAGCTTTGTGGGATTCTTTGAGAGAGAGAGAGACACACACATGGAAGGACTTTTGGGGAATGGCATATATATATATAGAAGACAGCTCCTTAAAATGTCCCCATTTTCCACTTTGCCTCACTAACAACTTTGAAGACTTTCTTTTAGGTCTTACTGTGCCCTGTCTTTGATCTGAAGCTGAAATCTCATCTCACTCTGAGACAAAGAGTTCATTCATTTTGTGTATTTTCTGGTATATTCTAATGTGAAGGACTTTTCTGATTTCTGTTTGCTCAGATCAGACCTGTACAACTTGGCAGTCGCTTGAGCCAAAATTAAAATAGGTTAAACTTCTTTGGCTGCAGATAGGTTTTTAGAGGCTCACTTTCCAAGTAAAGGTAACTAGAGACAGACTGACAATGGTCGTTTGCTGAGGGTCACGTGGCAAACAGTGTGCAGTGGCAACCTACCTGCCAAGTTACATCGATGGACACAATAGTGACTAGGGGAAGGCCGGTTAAGCACTCGTTACAACTTTACTTTTACATCCTCTACATTTTTCAAGGGCAGCCCGATATCCTTTGGCTGGCTGCATGTTGTGCATTCCTGGCTTAGATGAATGAATTTGCTTGCTACTTACTATTTGTGAGGGTCTTTTGTGTAGAAAAGAGTTAAATTGGTGAGTATAAGTTAAAGGGCTACCCTTCCTTTTAGGAACAACCAGGGAAATAGTTTTTCTTGTGAACTTCTAAAAATCTTACTGAAGGACCAACAATATTTGAGAGGAGGAAGAGATAGTTGTAAATCTAGACTGATACTGTTCTTGGAGATAGCTGAGGGAAGGAACAAGTGCCCAAACAAGGTCCTTCTGCTTCTTTCAAGGTTAAAAAAAAAACTTAAAAAAACATAGTTTAGAATAGAAACTGGCCAGTGTCCAAAGATATGTTACCCATAACCTGTGCCGTTTCAGTTAGATAACCAACATAGGCACACATATCTTACACATGTGTTTCTGTATACATATATATATATCTGTCTCTGTGTGTGTATATGTGTATGGTATATGTATATATGTTTATATGTACATAGATATTTATATAGGAAAATATTGTGTGTTCTTTAGAATGTAAAAATATGTATATATACATAGATATTTATATAGAAAAATATTGTCTGTTCTTTAGAATGTAAGCACCTCCATAGCATATCTCTAGAACCTAGCATAGTGCCTGGCATGGAATAATGCTTATTTGGTTGGCTTGGCAATAATTATTTGTTTAATTTGTTTTGTCTGGTAAATCATGATGTGTAAATGCATAAGTACCTTATACTTTTTATGCCACTAATGATAGCCTCAGTTTTAGCCTCATACTTTTTTCAGTCATGAGCCTGGCACATAAACATGTAATATATGCTTATGGGTTTATTGATTGAAGGAAAACTTCTGCCATTCAATAAGCCACTGACAGTAACAAAGTCCTACTCTTCAGCCCCTCTAGGTAAGAAACCCAAACTTTAAAACTAATTTAGTATTGATCTCTCATTTCTCTTCAGGCTACCTATAATGGGCCAGATCTGACAACGTCCGTAAAAAGTCACTGGATCTTGCTAGAAATGGATTGAATCGCTCTATGTGAAAGTCTTTGGACATCTGTTGGCCCTAGCATGAATATTTGAACTTTTGGTCCTTTCCACTTTTCTGTCCTTATTTTTCTGTTATTACAGTGATTCACTTGGTCTCCTTTGTGAAGGCAGTTTAACTCTGTTCCCATTCTTGGTTTATGTAGAGGTCTAGCTTTAACACTTTGAAACAGAGGGAAGAGGAGACTTGATACTCATTCAGGTGAATGAAAGGGTTAAAGAAGCTTAAGGTAGGATGGCCTACAGTTTCTCACAACACCTGGATATTATTTTTCATTTTTAAAAAACCTCATGTATCACAGATTATGTAACTACTCTTTTTTTCTCAAATAAACTTACAGCTAATAGAAATTCTCCATTTTGACTCTTTTACATGGCTTTTTCTTTGTATTTGGGAAACATTGCTTTTCGGGTGCTTATGTTCTGGTGACATCAATCAAGGCTGCATTACATTTTTTCTTGTCTTCCTTTTAATACCCACATTCTTGCCTTTATATTCTTACACTATTTGTCTGATTTTAGCCTTTTTTCTTCCTCCTGTTCTTTCTTTTTTGAACTTAACTGCTTTGTATTTATAGTTTTTCTCCTTATATTCTTTTTATAATCAATATAAGTACTTGTATATACATATGTACAGTGGATACGTATATATCTACCGAATAGAAAGTGAGTTTTTTTGAGGAAAGACTATTTCCTTCTTTGTATTTTGTAGCCTTAGTGCCTAGGACAGTGGCTGGTACATCATAGACACTTAATAAATGTATTTTGATTGGTTTCTCTTGCTATGTTCGTCCAAGTTGAACAATATTCAAACTTTAACAAACATTTAACACCTATCATATGCAAAATATCGTTCAACTTTAAACATTATTCTTCTTTTATTGTTCTTTATTCTCTAGCCAGTTGTCCATTTTCCCATTCTTTATCATTCTTTCTCTTAGCTATTTCAAGTGTGTTTCATCTTAGGTTCTTGGTTTTTTATCATGTACATTTTTTCCCAAATTGCTTTTGTAATCAAAATCTACATTTTGACGTGATTTTGAAATCTAATTTTAGAAGTTAATCTGAGTCATTTTACATTTCATAAATATTCATTTTTGCAGTAGTATCATTAGTATAGATAGGAAATCTTTGGAGACAAATTTCTTTCACATTTATGTGAAGGATATTGTTGACATTTCTTTTATTTTGACTGATACACACACACACACACACACACACACACACACCACACTAGGAAATAGTTTTCCACTTAGGAATATTTCTCTTTCTGATTAATTTCTAGATTTCAGGACATATGGTTGATATCAATGCTGCCCCTCCTTTTCTGTCCATTCCTCTTTGATCTTGTCACTCTTTTACTTTATTATCTTCCTAAAATACTCCTTTAATCATGTGAATACTAAGGTAAAAAAACAACAACAACAAAACCCTTTAGCGAGCCCTCATTGCCTGTAAGGTAAAGACTAGATTTTAGCTTAGTGTTCTGGGCCCTCTCCCTGCAGGTCCCAGTCTGCCTTTCCTGACTTATTTCTTATTACTCTCAACAAGAACTCTACTGTAGCTAAACTGGTTTTCTCACTGTCTCTTATACACATCTTACAGTGTTTAATCTCTTCCTTTTTGCTCCTTCTGCTTCACCCTCATGGAATGTCCTCTTCTATCTTTTTCACATACATAGAGAAGCCATTTACACAGCGCTTTAAAACCTAGCTTATATCCTGCTTTCTCCTTAAACATTTCCTGCTCCTTACTCACTTCCTTAGCCAGAGGTGATATAACACCTTTCTCTGAACTCCTGTAACCTCAATTATTTTTGTTACTGGTTTGCCATACGATTATGTATTGCCTTGGGCGTCTTTTCTGTTGTTATCTTGAACTTATTTAAATATTTTTCTGTTATTTCTCCTAGCCACTCTTTAAGATTATAGATTGTGGATCTGCATTGGAAGAAAGGAATTCTTCACTAGGAATCCCCTACTTACACCAATGAATACCAAAAGGAACAAACCATCAAATGTATTGTTTTACTTTGCACATATTTATGCACTGTCTCCAATTAGTATGCAAACCATTGACCCACAAGAGCAGGAATGCTATGATATAGCTAGATTGTTTAGAGAAAGGAGGCTTTTCTCACTGTCAGGATAGCCTTTTGACAGAGGGAATATTACATTCAATGTATAACAATATTAGTTAATTTTCCTGTCAATACCAGTCATCCATGATTAAGTGAATCAGTTTCAATGAATATGTGTATATGTATGTATGTATGTATATAGTATATACACACACACATACACGTATATATACACACATTTATTTATTTAAGTCTTTTAAAGGCTTATTTTAAATGTCAAGTGAAGCTTTGGAAGATCCTGAGCTAGCTCTCCTAGCTTGCTGGTAGAGGGACAGGTTCCTTCTAGTGAGAGGGGAAGGATCACAGGAAACCTTAGATTATTAGGTGGGAAAAGAAGCAAAGGGACAGGGAACTCAGTCTGTCAGAAGCTGGGAATTTTATCTTTTTATCTAATGTGTTACTTGTTAGCCACATTTGGCCCAACCTCGATGGGCCAAAATTTAGCGATAGTGTTATAGTGAGAGTAATAAGATGTAAGCCACACATAGGATTAGAGAATATTTTTAATATTAATTGTGATTATAGATACTAAACAAATAAGATTTCAAGAAGAGAAAAATTACAGAGCTTGTTGGTATCAAAGTAATTCTCAGTACAGTGATTAGTAGAAATTTTTTTTTGCCATTCGTGCTGGCTTTCTTCTAACATAATAATTATGCCTCTCATTAAATGTGTTAGGCTAACTTTGTTGTAAGTTATATTTGATTATAGCATTAAACCCTCAGTTGTCCATTGTTTTTGGATTGTATTATCTGCTTACAATTTTGAAAAATTACAACGAATTTTTGTGTTGGCTGTTTTAAAGTTTAAAGCATTGCCAGAACTAAGCACAAGATCCACATGTCCATACATTCCCAGTTGACCTCCATGCAGTTTTTGTGTTTCATTGTGCTTTTTAGAAGTGGAGCCTTCTTATACCTGCCAGTTTTTTTCAACCAGTCTGAAAGTATATCTTATTGTACCTCCTCCACTCCCATCTCCTCCCAATATTTCAGGAGTCAGCTTAAATACCAACTTTTTATAGCAAGGCAGAGAGTGTGGTGGAGTGGAAATAGCATTAGGCTTGGGATAAAATAGCCCTGGATTGGAATTCTGCTTCTGCTATTTGGTAGTTATAGGACTGTGGGCAAGCCCCCTTAAAACAGGGACAATAATTATACTGCTCCTACTTTAACTTACAGAATTTTTGTGAAGAAAATGTTTTCTGCAGAAGTATCAGAAATTGTCATGAAGATAAAAATGATCATTCCCTAATCTAAACTTAACATTTTGCAATTCTTTTAAGCATATATAGGTTATTTTCTAGGGTTCAGGTAATAGGATCATAGATTTAGAATTGAAAGGGACCTAAGGGGTCATTGAGTCCAACCTTTTTATTATATTATAATTTGTAATTCACCAAAACAAAACAAAACACATTTACAAAATAATAAAGTTGATTCCAATTAAAAAAATAATTTGCAGTTCATTCAAGTTGAATTGTACTTACTCGACTATAAGCTTCTCGATAGCAAGGGTCATCAGTCAGTCTTTATTTTTACCTTTTTTTCATGCTTCACACAGTGCGTTCTACTAAATGTTGAACGAATGGGTGAATATGTGTGTGTGCTTGGATATGTAGAGTTTTTTTTTTAATTTGTGGAGAACAGTAATAGCCACCCTAGAGCCTGGGAGCTCAACCATTAGGTCACACATGTCTAATATGTTAAAAACTAAAATGTGTTCCATGGATTTTTTGTGGGGGAAAAATCTAGATACATATTTAATAACTTAGAAGAAAATCAGAGTTCAACAAGTTAATAGCAAATCGAAAGGCACTGTGGTGTGAAGAGTGTTAGTCGGGACACCTGGTTTCAAATCCCACTTTACACACTTCCTAGGTAAGTGTTTCCCTCTTAACAAAACTGTGAGGTTTATGGTGTAAATATTATTTTCCCCACTTTAAAAATGGGGAAGGTAATTTCTGAGAGTTTAACCCATTTGTCTTAAAATGTGGTATAAATTTATGTTTTTATTAGTATAGGCAGGTGCTAAAGGGGCATACTATTTATAACCCCACTCCCACCACTTCTGTGAAATCAATGATGAGCACGAGTGGAAAGGGGCTGGTTTCATTGAAAATTGCCATACCCACAGAGAAAATAGAATTTTAGTTGCTTGTGCCTATTATTGTCTTCAGTATTATCTGTTATTCCTGCCATTTCAAGAAATTTAATTGACTAATGGAACATATTGCTGCCAAAGGAAATTTTTTATAGCATAGGGATCACAGAACTTCTCAGTTGGAAGAGACCTTAGTTGCCATTGAGGCAACATGTGTCTGAAAAAGAAACCCTACCTCAAGATATCTGAAAAGTGGTCCATCCAGCCTTCACTTGAAGACTGCAAATAAGGGGAGACCAGAGGCAGCCAGCCCACTCTACTTCTGGACAGTTCTTATTGCTAGGAAATTTTTCCTTCTATCAAGATTAAATTTTTGCCATTTTAGTCCATTGATCTTAGTACTTCCTTCCTGCGGCTAAGTAGAGCATGCCTTTTCCTTGAGACAGCCTTCCAAATACTTAAGGACAGCTATCATGTCTCCCTGAGTCTTTTCTGCAAATTAATTATTTTTAATTCCTTTAACTCATCCTCCTATGTCATGATATTTAGGCCTTCTCCAGGCCCATCCTGGTGACTTTCCTTTGACTGCTGGCCACCCTACCAATGTTGTTCCTGAGAGAAATGATTATTAATAAGAAATTTTTAACATGCGGGGGATCCAGAGTTTTCCCTTCCTACTTCCTCATTCAAAGCCCAGTTCTTGTGAAGGATAGGGCTGACAATGAGACATTTTCCTCAATCTGGAGACCTTATTTCTAATTACAGGGTAAAGAGAATCTAATGTAGTTGTACTCTGGTCCATTGTTCTACTCAGGTAGGACTGGATGGAGTTTTGTGTAGAATGGATAGAAAAGAATAGATTCTTTCCAGGAGGCAGAATCATGGGGGGTGTGGGGGGAATGAGTCTCTTTGTTCAAGAGTGCTGACTTGATCAGAGTCAAGTCTACCACTCCTCATTACAAAAAAGCCCACCTCTCACTGTAATATTCATTCTCTTGTTAATTGTTAACCTATCAGAGTCGATTTCCACTGGTCTAGGACAACCCCTTTTCTAAAGGTATTTAAACTTTCAATTGGCCTCCATACAGACTGGGTCTTTGGTTTCTGACCTCAATTTATTGATTATCTGCTAGCCATAAGTAACAGATTATTAATTACCCAGAAACTCTGTCTCTTAGGTTTTTCTTTCATCTCATTCCTAAAATGTGGCACCCTGAATTGAACATGATAATAATGCTCACATTTCTGTAGGGCTTTAAAGTTTGCAAAGTGCTTTGCAAAAATTTTCTCCTTTTATCTTCACAGAGAGCATGGGAGATAGTTACTGTTATTATTCCTGTTTTATGGATGAGGAAAGAGAGGGAAGCAGAGATAAAGTGACTTGCCCAGGATCATACAGCTAGGATGTTTCTGAGGCAAGATCTGAATTCAGGCCTTCCTGACTCTAGACCTACCACTCAATCTACTTCTTCTACCTAACATTATATTCCAGATATGGGGCGCCTAAGGGAGAAGATGTCAAGGCTTGATATGTGGGTGGTCTCCTCTTGTTGTTTAATGAAAACTTCTTAATCCTCTTCCCTTCTTCTTAAACTTTAGGTCCAGAAGACTATCACAGCATTGCCTGGGACGGTAAAAAGACTGACTTTGAAACAAATGTACAAATAATTAAAATGAATGTTGTCTTTAAAGTACTCACCTTGGAAGACTGCTTATTGCAGTGACGATGCCCTTGATGAGACCTTTTTTGCAATTGCCTTTTAGGTCCAGTTATTGACATACTCAGGAAAATAAACATCATTTCTTTATAGCATACCTTATTTTTAATATTTTTTTAGCTTGATCAACCAATTTAATCACTAGACTTGACTCTCAATGACTTTAGACTGTTTTGCAAAATGAAATCTCCCTTTTAAGGATAATGATTTACTATTCTTGGGGATATTCAAAGAATATGCCATAGACACTGAAGGAAATTTTGTTTCCTTTTGTCATTACTAACAAAGGAAATAAAGGGATACTTTGTGAGTGGACAAATCCATCCCTACTACCGGTTAAAAAAAAGATTCAAAGCACATGCCTTTCTTATGGTGACTCATTATCATCATACTGACATGTAATTAGGAGTACATTAGTAAAATTTTGTAATTTGCATAATGATCTTAGTACCGTAGAGCTGGAAAGGAAAGTAGAGCTAGTCTAGCTCATTGATTTTGTAGATAAGACCTAGAAACATGAAGTAACTCGCCCATATTTAGTTACATAGCTTGTTAGCAGAACTGGGACTAGAACTTTCGATTCTGGGATCTTACCCTAATGTCCTACGCTGTTTTCTTAGGAAGCTGCCAGAAAACTTCTGTGACAGATCTTAACATTGACATTTGCAAAGCAACATTAACTTTAATACCTCTTCTGGGTTATTCCCTCAACTTTCCCTCAACGGGTTGGAGTTCCCTGAGAATGTCTGTTACTTCAGGTTCTACTGGTAAAACCTGTTGGTGGCTACTGCCAACACAGTATTCTGCTCATGAACCCACAGTAGTGTGCTTAACATTAACAATTAACCAGTTGGTTTAATTAGCCTCTAGAAAAGTCATTTTCTAAAGTGGTGTAGGAAAAATAGTTGATATAAACATTCCCCTTTAGACATGTGGTATACTCTGTCACAAATACCCCCATCATATGTGGGTGGTAGCAGGGTATGGGTGTATGCTATACATTTGGGAAAGGGTTACTTATAACTCCTGGTACTGGAAGGCCTTTCCCTCTTTGTAGAGTCCTCACACAACTTCCCTTGAGTGTTCCAGTCGGGTGGGAGGGACACTCAATTGGATTCCCAACGTTGACTTCTTATTGATTTGATAGATAGTATTCCAGTGTGCCATGAGAGGTCATGTACCTTGAAGCTGCCTTCTGTTTGTGTGACCGTTTGCAGTTGTCTCTCCGTGGTGTGTATGCCTCTGCTCTGCATTTTCTTCCACTGCTCCATGGTTCCTATGACATGGATAGGAAAGAAGGGAAAAAGTGTTCTCTTTTCCTCCTGCCCTTTACACAGAGGCCCAAGGAGCATGATTGATTCTCTTAGTCACAAGATGTTTCCTGGCTGGTGTCAGTTGCTTTCTTCCATTGGCCACGGCCCTTTATAGAGCTTTACAAGTTGTTTAGAGACTCCTTTACATGTTTCTAGTGGGATTGTGGGAAAACTCCATAGCATCTATTTTAATGTTTCTGATTACATTCTGAGCCCTGCTGACCACATCAGTTGAGGTGGGGAGGGAGACTCCTTCCCTTACATCTTGTAACATATCAATTTTTAAGGATGCTGTTTATTTAAGCCTAGGCAGTGTGTCGGATTTGATGCCTGTTTTTTTCCTTGTACTTCATTCTAGCAATGAATGTCATATAGCGGGAAGAACATGAGCCTAGTTCTCATGACTTGAGTTTGAGTCCTGATTCTGGTGCTTACTAACCGGGTGACCATGGACAAATCATTTAACCTCACTGAACTTCAGCTTACTCATCTATAAAACCACAATGTCAATCCTCATATATCATGTAAGTTTTAGGGTTGCTGTGAGTAAACTTTAAAAGGTCATATATGCATGGGATAGAAGGCATGGTAGATGGAGAGCTGGCTGGCACTGGGGCCAGAAAGGCCTGGGCTTAAGTCCCACTTCTGACACATATTGACTGTGTGGCCTTCAACAAATTCCTCAGCTTCCCTAAGAACTTTCTAAGACCATAAGTTGCAAAGAAGGTGCTGACCTGTATTGTTAGAGAGGGTTTGCTCATCTGAGAACTCCCTATACCAATGAAACCACAGTTCTTGTCCCTGTTCTTATGTAAATGTGAACTACTATTGTAAGAACTGTGCAATCTTAATCAATCCAAACTTCAATTAAAAGAATAGAGTTTACATAGGCGTTTTACCAGTATATTGTGTTTTCATTCAATATAGACTATTTGTGTGGAGCGGTATTCTAGTAATGGAACAGTTCAAAAAAAAATAGAGAAAAAGACAGGGAGACCCACAGGGAGGTAAGGCAGGAGAGGAAATTGTAAAGAAAAGTCTTGAATCTTGATATTCCCAAGCTTCTTTAGTTCTCGGTCTTGATGCTTGTTTTCTTTGTGTTTTTTTCTTCTTACTACTTCTTTATTGTCCTAGGAAATAATTTGACTCTAGGTTGTTTTAAAGCCAGTGACGTAAATCTTACTGACATCTGTGCTAAAGGTCCTAGCATGCATTGATTCCTTTGCCATTATAACAGTATTCTAAAAAAATTATTGAATAGTGATTGCTTCGACCTTTTCCAAAGTGAGGAACGCCACATCTTTCCCCCAGGTTCCCTGAACTAACCTTTAGGGGTTGAGGCTATCCTTTAATATGCAGTGGATAAAGCACTGAGCCTGGAGCCAGGAAGACCTGAGTTCAGATTTGGTCTCAGACACTAGCTTTATGACCCTAGACGAGTCACTTAACCCTCTGCTTGCCCCAGTTTCCTCACCTGTAAAATGGGGATAATAGTAGCATCTACCTTGCAACATTGTTGTGAGGATCAAATGAAATAATATTTCTAAAAGGTGCTTAGTGCAGGACCTGGCACATAAAAAATGCTACATAAATGCTTATTGTGCACCCCTCCCTTATAGCACTTTGTGCCTATTTTTATTCAGTCAACAACATTCAACAAATATCTTTTAATTATCCGCATGGAGCAAACGCACTATGTTTAAGTACCGGCAGAGACAGAAAGATTTTTGTGTTCTATATTGTTTCATTGTTGTTTCTGCATTGTTGTATTCTAAATTGTAGAACAACTTGGTGTTTCCGTATTGTTTCATTGTAAGTTCTGTACATGTCTTATCTGCCCTACTAGATTGTAAGCTCCTTGAGGGTAGGAACAGCTACTTTTTAATCTTTATATATCTATTGCTCACCATGGTTGTTTGCAAAAAGTACAGGTTAGTGTTTGTTGAATGAATGAACGAATGAAAACTGTTCAGAAGTGCTCAGAAGGAAATAAATGATACTCTAAGAATAAATAAGTGTAATATATCATAATCTGCATGGGGAAGATCAGGACACATCAAGTTGACTTCCTATTCAAATAGTTCTTTTATTTATCTGCCTAATTTGAAAATAATGGCTTCCTTTAGAGTGGTTAAAGAGGGAAGGAAATATCAACCTGTCAGGGGATAAAAAGATAAGAAAATTGGGTAATCATCTCTATTTTACTCAATGTTACTTATATTTTCTTCCTGTTTTTTGTTTTCAACTTTTTTGCAGTTTTTTGTAAAGAAAAGGTAGAAGAAAAGAGGTTACTATTCCTATGAAATATTGAGCCCTGGAACTTCATTCTCACTTCACTTGTCTATTTCTTGGGCCACCCCCTTCTTTGCCTTAAGTCCTGGTGCTTTTGTAATTCATGACTTAAAACGAAAAAAAAAACCAATTCTGAATTTATCACTAAATAAAGTGGGCATTTCCACATACAAAAAATAGAAGAAGAGGATGGTACACGAAACATCAAATCTTTATTAGGTACAGCTTGCTTTTTTTTAAAAAAAAAGTATATTATATATTTAACATAGCCTGATCTCCAACTTACTTTGGGAAGATGAACATTCTCACACCTGGTCACATCCTTTATGTCCCATGTAGTTCATCATCTAAACTCCATTTCCCAACCCCTACCATCTAATTGTTTATTCCCATTCCCCTTAAACCCTCCCACCACAAAGCTTTGACCAAATACTGTGCACCTCTTCAGCGGTCCTCTGTGGAATTCCTGTTCCATAGGCAACAAACTTTTCTTTATCCTAAGTCTTTTCCTCTCCCAGTGCTTCCCTTTACTAGCTCTTACTGAAACCTGATGGCACAGCCTCCCTGGCCACCCTTTCCAGTACTGTCTGCACCTTTGCTCCTTCTCATCAATGTACTGGTTGAGGCAGGGGAATTGGAATACCCTTTGTTCCCTATTGCTACTTCCAGTTTCTCCTCCTGATTTCATCACTTGGTAACCTCTTCTCTTTTGAGGTTCATGCTATTAATTTCTACCACCCCTTGACCCTCAGGTCACTCTCCTTTCCACAATGAGTTTAGTGCATGATCTTCAACTTTTCAGCTCCTGCCCTCGTTCTCAGGGGCTTCAGCATGCACACTGACTCTCAAACACCCTAACCAGTCAGTTCCACAACCGATTCATTTCCCACAAGCTACTCTTCCACCCCACCTCAGCCCCACACAGTCACGGTCATACCTTTGATCGGCCATCAGCCGCAGATGTACCACCTCTACGTTCAACAGTTCCTTATCTGACTTCAATCTGTTGGTTTTTCACCTCTTTCTCTCTGCCTTCTCTAGTTTTCATCCACACCACCACCTCTTATCCCTTGATCCCTCAATTCACTACCAGGCTCTCTCTCCTATACTAGTCCCTCTCTCCTCTTTTTATCATCTTGACCCCTTGGTGAATCAATTCCAGTGTACACTGTCCTCCTCTCTTGAATGCCTAGCCCCTTAATCATTTTGCCGGTCACACCTTGCCAAATCTCGGCTTCGGGTCACTCCCTCCATTCTCTTCCTCGGCTTCTACACACAGGTATCTGAATGAAGGTAGAGAAAGTCATGTAACTGTACTGACTGAGTTCACCACAGATTTATGCTATACAACCTCAACTGCACCCTCACTGCAGCTAGGCAATCCTTCTGTACCTGCCTTATCAACTTATTCCAGTCTCCATAGTGGCCCTGCCAAATCTTTTCAGCCATCCTCAAACTTCCCATGGCTCTCACTCCTCCCCTCTCTCAGCTGAGAACTTTCCCTCTTTTTTTTTTTTCAGAAAAATGAGACCATTCGCCATTAGCTCCTTTTTCTCTTTTCTTCCTTATCTCTTATCACTTAGGTATCTTCTTTCACTTTCTTCTCCTTTCCCACTTTCTCATCTGATTTGAGGTAGCCCTGTTCTGTACCAAGGCCAACACCTCTGCTTACTCAGCAATCCCATTTCAGTCTGTCTCCTCCAACAGCTCACCCCCTTGTCATCCCCACTCCACCACTTATTTCCTATTTTCCCCTCTCTACTAGCTCCTTCCTCACTGCTTGCAAACACACTCATCGCTCCCCATCCTGAAAAAACTCATTCCCACTATAGTGGGCAATCTGCTGGAAAAAATGGGTTCAAAGGTACAAGTAGCATCTGGTCTTGTTAAAGAGGATCATTTATTTGTTAGAGATTGGAATAGTGGAAGGATTATACCAACAGGTCAGAAGATGTGAGGGGAGTGAAGAGGGAGCTTACTGAGAAATTCAGATTCGGAGAGAAACTTAGCGGAGTGGATGAGAGGAAGGGTACTCCGAGAGGTTTGAAGAGAGAAATTCTGCAAAGCCTAGAACAGCCACCGTGAAAGAAAAACTAGGATGTTGGCCCAGACATTGAGATTAATCAGGGAAAAAAAAGAGAACTTAAATAAACTTGTGTCATTGGACCTTTTTTCACCTCTCTATAATCTCTTTTCAGGTAATCTTTTTCACTCTTGTTACTTCATTTATAACCTTCATACCGATGACTCCCAAATCTACATCTCCAAACCTAACCTCTCACTAGTGATCCAGTCCTCCATTTCCAACTGTCTGCTAACCATCTTCTTTGGAAGATGACCCATCTTAAATTCAGCATATTCAATCCATCACCTACCTTCCCATTCCCTAAATCTAGGGAGGTTTGAAGAAAGAAGAGTAGGTCCTGAATAGCCATTAAATTAAAAATGAATCTATTGGCTCAGACATTGGGATTTATCAGGGACAAGAAGAGAACTAGGGAGGAGTAAAGGGACTAAAAAAGAAGAGTCAATAAGAAAGGAATAAAAAGATTTCCTTGCTGCAGGGAGGGCTCAGGAGACTAAGATGTTGGGGAGTCTGTCTGTTCTATGTACACGCCGAGCCTGTGTGAATGCCCAGAGAGAGCTTGAGAGGGTAAGTGAAATTGGGGAACAATGAATGGTTCAGTTTGACTGAAGTTTAGAGTGCACAAAGAGGAATGATGAGTAATAAGGATGAAAAGAAAAGTTAGAGTCAAATTATGAAAGTTCTTGCCTGTTATGATAGGTTAAGGAATTTCTGTTTAATTGGGTAGGCATTTGAGAACTGAGAAATTTTTGAATAAGAAAGTTATATCATCAGACTTTTGCTTTAGATAGTTTTTGGTACAGCAAGAATAGGCATTTATGAAGCACCTAAGTGCTTTACAAATATCTCATTTGATCTTCCCAACAAATTTGTGAGGTGCCGTTATTATCCCCCTTTTTCATCTGAGGAACCTGAGGTACAGGTTAAATGAATTGCCCAGCATCACATAGGTACTAAGTGTCTGAGGCTACTTGAACCCAAGTCGGCCTGGCCTAGCACACTCTAGTCTATCCATTGGCACACCTAGGTGCCTGTGGGTGTGGAGAGGAGAAGAGAGAATCAGTGTGAACAAGCCTTATTAAGTGTACCAGGCACTATGCTAAGCACTGGGGATACAAAGAAAGGCAAAAAACAGTCATTCGCCTTTATTTATTAATCAATCAATCAATCAATCAAGACAGGGCAGTTGGGGTTAAACGATTTGCCCAAGGTCACACAGCTAGTAAGGGTGTCAGTGTCTGAGGCCAGATTTAACAGTCTTTGCCCTTAAGGGGCTCAGAGGCTAATATGGAAGGTGGTATGTACGCAGCTGTGTACCGACAATGGTATATACCAACCATTGGAGATGATTTCAGAAGGAATGCACTAAAGTTAAGGAAGACTGGGAAAAGCTTCTCGCACAAGATGGGACTTTAGCTGAGATCTGAAGGAAGCCAGGGAAGTCGGTAGCAGGAGTTCCTAAGTAGGGCAAGAGGTGATACAGTCCATAACTTCGAGGGTGGTGGGGTTGTCAAAGGAAACGGGAAAGTTATAAGGAGGGACAGATACGGGGGTGAGGGGGTTAGTGATAAATTCAATTTTGAATATATTCCCCACTTATTGGTGCTGTTGCCACCTTGTCTACTTCCCTGTATTCTTTTGTTTTGTTTTGGCAGGGCAATTGGGGTTAGGTGACTTGCCCAAGGTCTCACACACACAAGTGTGTCAAGTGTCTGAGGTCACATTTGAACTCAGGTCTTCCTGACTCCAGGGCCTTTGCTCCATTCACTGCGCCACCTAGCTGCCCCTACTTCCCTGTATTCTTAAGGTGATTGGTTATTGTTACTCTCTTTCTACAAATAGTTTGAAAGAGAGATAAGTGATTAGGGAACCCAGGTTCTCGCCCCCAATTCTGACTTTGTGAAACACTTTAAGGAGTTAAGAAAACCTTTCAGCCGCTTTCAGGAGGCCCTTTGTCGTTCTGTGGTCTAACTTCTTCAGCTGTTTCCTCCCTAAAAACTATAGAGTTCTGGGCTTCTAATGGCAGTGGTTTTGAGAATATTGTTTTTGGGAAATTTTGTAAGAAGAGAATATGAAAATGACAATTACATGAGTGACTATGAGAGAATGTGTGTAAATCTTTGTGAATCCATGTGTATAGGTAGCTAGAAATTTGGGTCTTCCAAGCAAACTTAAAAATGACCCCTTACCTTTTAGTTATTACAAGGCAAATGACCGGCTTTCCTGCAGTGCAGGAGCTATTTCCGCTGTATTTACCAATGATAGAGAAAAAGAGGATGTCGGCCTTGCCTAGGCAGAACTGAGGCATCATGAATAATTACCCTCCCAAGAGGCCGAGTAGACCATCGACAATTTTAGGACTTGATCTTCAAAAGGTAGGTTAAACTACTGAAATTTTAGAGAGTTTAGTAGAAGTGATTATTATATGTTAATGAAATATCCTGGAGGCTTAACTAATTTAAAAAAAAATTATTTGAAACGTTCTTTTCTTTTTAAATTTTGCATTCCAGAGATTTTCCCCCTCTCTCCTATCTTTTTTTCTACACTCTGAGAGGGCAAGTAATATATCAGTGATGCTTAACTTTCTGATAGCCATGGGTAAAAATTTTTATTGAATTAGTAAAAACTGAATTTCTTAGCCCAGGGCCTGTCACTAAATTGGACCTAAATAAATGCTGGTTGGATGAATGGATGCATGGGTAAGTAGGGTGTTATTATCGCTGGGCTCCTACTAGGACCTCCTGGTATGTCTTGGTTTTTAAGGATCTTTTGGGTTAAAGTGTTGCACAGGGTGCTTGAACCACAGTTATGGTTTATATGTCAATACCGTCAACAATCTAAATAATTAACCTTCAGGCATTTGATCCTCACAACCACCCTGGAAGGTAGGTGCTACTTTTGTCCTCATTTTACAGTTGAAGAAACTGAGGTAACAGAGGTTATGTGATTTGCCCAGGATCATACAGTAGTATAAGTGTCCAAGGTGGGATTTGAACCAAGGTCTCATCTTGATCTCTTTGGGCCTCAGTTTTCTCATTTGTAAAATGAAGGATTTTCCACCCCGAGAAGCTGTAATTTCTGCTGTTCCCATGATGAGGTGTTGCAACTCCCTGGTAATTATGAGTGTGTAATAGTATTTTAAAAATGATCGAAAAATGAAAGTTATTTTTTTTTTTCCTAACAAATACATTTACTGAACACTTCCAGGGTTCTACATGAAGACAGATATTGTTTCCCTCATATTTCTGTAGAGTTAAAGTTTAAAAAATATATTCCAGAAAGGGGAATTAAGGATATTTCTCAGCTGGTAGGTACCATTCTGAGCACAAGCTTGTTGAACAAGTGTATAAAATTTGCATTACAATACATCTAAAACCTCGTGCTAATCAAAGAGGAATGCAAAGTGACAATTTGCTTCAAGGCTAAAGCTCTTCTTTTTCCCAGCATATCATATAAATGTTCATAACAGTTAAAAAAAAATGAAGACAAAAAATCTGGGAACATTGAATAGCACACATGTGTAACGGACCCTGAATATTGCAACATGGTGAGACAATGATAATTAGCAGGAATGGATTTTCCCTTGCAAATTTTAAAGAATATTTTCCTTTTTTCGATTTTTGCATCTGTGGTGCTCTGAAGTAACTTTTCTTTTCCTTGGGCCGAATATACTTCAGTTTTATACAGAAATTTGTAATTAAGTGGACTATAAAATGTATAAGGAATGAAATGCATAAGGCATGAAAGTACAAAAGCAAGACATGTCTAAAATATTATTCTTTGGCCAACTGTACCCTTCATAATTTTTAACAGATGCTGCTTAGAGAAGATCATAAAAATAGAGTGCTTTATGAGAATTTCTGGTTTGCCAGCTGGAAAAAGAAAAGGACTAAAAGTCAGAAGCATGCATCTCCCATAGTTAGCAGACAAAAAGAATTCTAGTGTTTTAGTTTGCAGATCTGAGTAGCCAGCTGTCAAATGGAGTGCCTGAAAAAATCCTGCACAGCCGCAAACCTGCCCTTCCTTAGGGCGTCTTCAGCGCCAATTCTTACAGAGCTACGTCATTCCACAGTAAGCCCTCCGCAGACACTCCTCCGGCTCCGAGGTGGCCGCGGGCTGCTTAGCATTCCGCGCACACTCCGCGGTGGGCACCGGCCCAGAGCCGCACTGCACAAAGCAGTCTCCCTCTGGACTGCGGCGGGCGGGCGGGTCTGATAACGCAGCCAGCGCTCCCCCAGCTTTCTCCCTGGTAACAGAGTGCAGGTTGCTGGGAAACAGCATCATTTAGGGAGTAGAAACTTTAGCGGTTTCCTGAATGTAAAAAAAAAAATGGTTTAAGGTGCTCCATTGCAGGTAACTTAGGTGAAAAGGGGTGAGAGAGAGAGAAAGAGAGAGAATGAACATAAATGACCTTTATTTCTGAGGATTATGTACATATGCTACTCTGAGGCTGTCTTTTAATATGTGGTATAAAGAAAGGATTATTATTTTCTTGAGAAACCTAAGGTGTTAGATAAGCAAGATCCAATAGCAGCTATAACTTAGGTGTGGCACAACAGGTTTATGGATTAAATAGCATGAATTTCCGGGAATAAGATATAAACCCAGGTATCTGTGATAATATGTTATTGAATTTCACCAGAAATTAGAAAATTTAGTATCATTTTTAAGGACTGACTGGTTTAGAGTAAGGACATTCATGAGAAAGCTGGATTTCCGCTTTTATAAGAGGTCCAAATGTGGATATAGGCCCCTTCAGCTTTTGAAGTCCCTAGCCTAATAAAAAGTAGAGATACATGAAAGCAGAAGAGGGCACTGAAAAAAAAATAGGACATAGTTTAATTTTAAAAAAACTAACAATAATACAATGTAGCATAGTGGAAAGGGAACTGAGTTTGTTGTTAGAGGACCTGAATTCAAATTTTGGGTCTGTTATTTGCTCCCTCTGGGATCATGAACAAATTACTTCTATAATGTCTGTGGACCCCAATTGCCTCCTCTGTAAAATGAGGGGGTTGGGCTAGATGACCTTTAAGGTTTTCTTTTCTTTTTTCCCCCATATCAGTATCCTGTGGTGTTTTTCTAGCTGCCTTCTGAGTGCTTCTAAAAGCACTAATTATTCGTGGAAAATCCAGGTTTCATGCAGCATCACAGTTGATATATTTTAAGCTTGATGAGGCCATTCATATGCTCTTAACCCATAGCTGAACTGGAATAGTTCTGTACTAAGTAAATATGGGGTTCTCCCTGAACATTAGGTCAGGCTTGCTGCCCTTCTTTTGTTTTTTTTCTGACCATACTGTCTTACATTGCTCTAAATTGTGATCAGGTAATCTTCAGTGCTGTAGTCCAGTAGTCTGCCTTGTAGATATGCCAATGTTATAGTAACACATAAGATAGTGTGTTGAAATTGCACCATTAAAAATAAGGTTCAGATGCCCTTTCTCCGTGAAGCCTCCCTGACTCTCCAGTTCAGAATGCCGTCTCCCTCACCTGCCTTTATATTTCCCTTAAGTGCTTCAGCTTTGGTGGAAGCATCCACAGTGATCAGATCAGGGATCCATTAAAGGAAATGCTTCTTTGAAGAGATATTTACTTGTTTATGTACCTTATCAGGTTCATATTATAAATTCCATGGGGCAAGGACCATATGTTGTTTAACCTTGTAGTAGCGCATACCATTCTGTGCATTCAGTTGTAGGCATTTCTCTTCCCTTTCAACGTTATTCAACATGTGTGTTGAATAAATGAATAAAAATGAATGGAATCTATTCCACAGTTCCAACTAGGAGTCCACTGTGGGTGTTCCCGCCAAACCTGAAGATCTTAATTCATCCTTGCCTTTATACCCCGTTCAATTCTTGTCCATGTCCCCATATAAGACCTCCAATAGAGACAAATTAAAATGTAAGTGCTTAAGGGTGCAAGAAGGTGCTAGATCAAAATGAAATATAGTAGATCCAAGATGCTCTAAATTTCATAGAATGTGAGAGATGCAAGGGGCTCCAGAGAATCCCTTCATTTTACAAGTGAAAAAAACTGAGGTCCAGAGAGGTCTAATTATGTGTCCAATGTCACACAGCTGGTTAATGGCAGAGTCAGACTAAACCCAGAATTCCAAATTCCGGGGCACTTTGGAAAAGAGGGAGAGCTCAGCTGGTCAACTCGTCATCTGATCACTTGTGACTGCCTACTCAGCCTATGCTTAAGATAGTATTTGGTAGATGCTGAGGGCTGCTAGGTAATGTTTGGATAATCTGTTTTAATGTTTTTAGTGTTTGTTGGGTAATCTGTTTTAACATGAACCTCTGGGAGATAGATTGAGGTGCTACTCTAATAACTGTGGGCCTTTTGCCTCTCCTCAGGTCTTATCCTGTAGGCAGCTGCCAATTCTTCCCATGTGTAGAACTGATGTAGTAACAATAGTATTCATGATTTTATAGATTTATTGAATGTTAAAGCAAGTAGATATCTTCCTTAGTGGTTATGTAGAGGTTAAAGGATCAGAGTCACACAACTAGGTGGTTGGCATTAAATAGGCTTAAAAAATAAATTTACTATAAAATATATGGTGAGAAATGGGCTAACAATTCCCCTATTTATAAGGCAAAACATAGTGATAAATTCCAGAGAATATTTAGTGGGTGCTGAATTTTGAGCCATCAGCTACAAAAGTAGAATTTCTAGGAGAAGAGGGACAAGAGAAGCCATGCTGAAGAGATCAAATGAGATAACATATGGAAAGCACTTCACAGACTTTAAAGTGCTATATGAATGTCAGTTACATGATGTTGATGATGGTAATGGGTCAAGGAGTCTTCTTGTACCTTCAGGCCACTTTTTTCCACTGATGCTATCTTTGGATATCAACCCTGCTTCGAAGAACAGCTTTTGCAGGGATAATATCCTTATTTACGGCCACATCTGGGAAGATGGGAAAGGAGTAGAGCTGATGGATGTTTTAGGAGTCATAGACTGAATGGTCTTTTTCATATCTCTAGCAGGCAGTGTTTTATCCATTTTGGTACACAGATACTAGTACTCAGAAGTACTCATTCCTCATCCTTTGGATCATAGGCATTTATACTTAATGCACCTTATAGTTAGTTTGGGGCCCCATTAGTATAAAATTCCAACTGCAATGACTTCTTTCACCATTTTAGTCTCATACTGGAATGATCACATCCTGCATCCAGAATTCTTACTAGAAATTTTAGCACCTAAGGCAAATTCCTTTAGAGGGAGAGAAATGGTGGGGCTATCGAGGATTAAAGTTAGTCCATTTTTCTTTGTAGTTGGTTTGGACTGGAGACATAGATCATGGGAACAGAGGAGATTGGAGCCAAGATATTTTAAGATGGGGAAAGGTTGTGTTGGAGATTATAGCAACACAGATCCAGATGGACTAGAATGGACTTTATAAGAGGTTGCTGATGAATGGTGGTAGAAGGAAGGTCTGAAAATGCCAATGGGATTGTTAAAGAGAATGCCAACTTCTCTTGTGTCTGTGTATCAGGAAATATGAGAGCCAGAATAGCTTAGCCATGAAGAGGGTTCTAAGAGAAGTAATCTTTAGGGGAGAGTTAGGTTACACTGAATATCAAAAGACTGAAGGAATATGAAAGGAAGAAATTTTAGGTAAAAAGTCATAGAATTTTAGCTCAAAGTGACCATAGAGATCATCTCTAGTCCAGCTCTCTCATTTTACAGATGAAATGAGGTCATTTGTCCAAGGTCACCTAACAAAAGAATGGTAGAGCCAGGATTCAAACTCACATCTTCTGACTCTAAATGCAGTGATCTTTTCACTGCCCAATAACAAAAGAAGGGTTTTGGAAAGAGATGGTCAAACAATACTGAGGTGAGGGATAAGGTTGAGTTTAGTATGGCTGGGAGCCGGGGTGCTGACCCTTCTGGCTTATCCTGCATTGATTATGGTTGTCCAGGTGACCCGGGTTCCCAGGTCTGGTGTGGAGGGAGGGGATAGCAAATTTTGCCCCACCTGGAAGAGGCTTATAACATCCATAACAATCCATAATCTTACCCTGGAAGTGGGGCGGGGTTGAGGAGAGTGGCAGCCATTAGCTGGGCAGGGAGCTGTAGCTGGGAGGGAGTTAGGGTGGAGAACATGCTCCATGAGTTGGCTGCTGGGGAGCAGTCTTAGTTGCCACGTGCTAATTTCGGCTCTGCCTGACCTTCACCATCTCTAGCAATTAAACTACCTCCAAGAACCCAACTTTGCAGTTCTATTCTGGCCACAGTCGACTATGCTTACATTTCTCCTACTCTCTCATAGCTGTCTGCCACACAAGTTGTTATGAGGATTGGATGAGCTAATGTGTGCCATACAAATGGCATCTCTCATCATCACTCACACTAAATTTTTGCCTTGAAAGTGACCATCCCTGACTCATCCCTGTGCTTCTCTTGCACTCCTCAACTATGGTTTCACTTGCATCTGCACCCCATTCGACCCCTATAGTTAGTTACGTCAGTATTTCATTTAGCCACAGCCCCTGACCTTACACTGACTTTGTCTTTTTTGACCGACTAATTTTCATTCCTGCGTAAGCCCCATTCTCTGATTTCTCTGTTCCTGCTTAGTATCACTTGAAAAACTTACGAAATTGAACTGGTCTCACTATCAAGTTTATGGTATATTACTTCAGCTGGAACCTTGATGCTGCTTGCTGTTTCTTCCCCTGTAATGGAAAAAGCCTTGGTTCTGGAGTAAAAGGACCTGGGTTTTGATTTTACCTCTGTAGTTACTTTCCGGTGTGATTTAGGGCTCAGCATCCTTCTATATAAATTGTTGGAGTCGGACTGGGCCTCTGAGTTCCCTTCCAACTCTACATCTGTGTTCCTATGATTATCTTGCTCCACCCTTACTACTGATTTTCTCTTTCATTCCCCATAGTAAATCTTCCAGACTTTTCCTACCACCCCCATGCTTATAGCAAATGACTTAGCCTTCTGCTTTAGCAGGAAGTTTGAGACCATCAGAAGGGAGTTCCTCAGCTTCTGTTCTCTGTTCATCAAAACTGAGCCCCATCATTCACTATGCTTCTCTCCCTCTGGTCACAGGAAGGCTGCTTAGTAGATCTCAGAGGCCATCTATTCCAGTCCTCTCATTTTACAGATGAGGAAACTGAGGATCAGGGAGGTGAAGCGATTTGTCTAAGGTAATGCAGGTGGTAATCTTGAGAAGCAGGGCAAACTCGACTCCACAGGTGGTGTGGCTTCCAGTTAACCTGTCTTCACCCATTCCCTTTCATCTCCTCCAGAACGTTACTATAACAATTCTCCCCTCTTCCCCATACATCTTAGATCTGTTCCTCTCCATTGGCTTCTTCTTATCTTACCAGAAATGCTTAAGCCTCATCAATGGTAAACATGTGTTCCCTGGACTTTTCCACCTCTTCCAGCTTCTTAAACCATTCCCACTCTTCTCACTTCTGAAGTTCATGAAAAGTTGTTTTGATAATTTCATTTCCTTAACATCCACTCTTTCCTCAACCCTTCGTATTCTAACATCTGCCTGTAGTACTTTACTGAATCTGTTCTCTCAGAGGTTACCAATGACTACCTAATTACAAAATTTCATATTATTGTCCTTTATATTCCATTCTAACTACATTACTTTTAGTCCTCTGAATGCCGCCTTCATTTCCTCACAGCCTTTGCCCACCCTTACCTATATCTGGAATGTTACTCTTTTCCCTCTCCCCTCAGTTACAATTCCTTTTACTAACTCAAAACACCAAGCCTTTTTTTGGGTGGGTGAGTGGAGGGCATAATTGAAATTATTGACAAATGTTGCATATAACATTTCTGGAAGGTTTCCAGCTCTTTGATGTCTTTGCTGCTCATTATTTTTCTCTTACTGACCAGTAAGGAAGAATCGCCCATTAGTAATCATAATAATAGTTTTTATGTTTATATAGTGTTTTAGTGGTTACAAAATGCTTTCATATCCATTATTTCATTTGAGCCTCAGTGACTATGTGGGGTAGGAAGGGCAAATAGAATTATCCCAGATTTCTTTATGATGACTTTTAGGCCCAGGCTGTGGGGGGTGGGAGTTGGGGAGAGGTAGGTTGCCCAAGCTGGTTAGCATCTTCTGATACTAATCACTGTCTTCTGATCCTGTCACTACTTTTACTGTACCCACAGCCTCATCTTTGAAAAAGGCCAATGCTGTTGCTGTTCTCTGACAGGCAGAGGATGGACATGCCTGATCCCCTTTTCTTCTGTCCTGGCTGCTTTCTTATTGGTCCTAGTTCTTCCTTCCTAGTGGCTGTTAAGGGGTGTTAGTCCTTCCCTCCTTATCCTTTTTTCCTGGAGGCTTACAATCTATTTCTCTGAAAGCCCTATGGAATGAAGATAATTTCATTTTTGTAGTGATATCCCTAGTTCCTTGCACAGTGTTTTGCACGTAATAGGTGCTTGATAAATGCTTACTGAATTGAGCATAGGATAGGGTAAGATCACCTTTCAATGTTGATTACCTTGGCTGAGAAATGAGGGGAAGTCGGTTAGGAAATGGCTTCCTCCAATCTCAGTAGTTTAATTCCTTACACTTTTTTTTGAACCTCAGACTTCTGGTAGAATTAGAAGTTTCAAATAGAATCTAAAGTTTCAGGTCGAGACCATGTTTGACATTTCCATCTAGCCATCTACCGGAACACTAAAAAGTCCACTTAGCTCAGGCAGTTTGCCATTTGTGCCGTTATTAGCCTCCTTCTCCCTAACAAGAACAGCGATCGATCTTCTAGACCCAGATCCCCAGAGACCATGACCCTTCAATTTAGGGGAATAAATCCATTCTTTTTGGGGACTTCACAGAGGGGCTGAGCAGTCCTGATATGCAGATGAGTGAATGAAAATTCACTTAACCCGTTCTATCTAGTCAGCACCAAAGGATGCTTTACACCCTATTCAGTTTTTCATCTGGACACTGGGGGCTTACACAGCACAAGTCTATCTGATAATAATAATAATCCAATTGCTACTACCCCTGCTACTAGAAAGATGTGAAAACTATAGCACTATAGTTTTACCTGCTAATCCCAGCGATTGCCTAGGCCAGGGGTCAGCAAACTGTTGCCCGCAGGTCAAATCTGTCCCGCTGCCTATTTTTGTATTGCCCACAAGCCAAGAATGCCTCCTACATTCTTAACATTTCACGTTTTGGCCTAGACCAAAAGTCCACTCTGTGGCCACAGCATGGAAGCCCCAGTGTACAAACAAGATATTTATGGTATTAAAGAGATCCTGCATCTATTGTTAGAATGTTTCAGGTTCCTGGAGTTTCTCTGTCTTAGCAGTCTGGGTTTCCTGCCCTCCGGCAATAGAACACCATAGCCTTCAGGTGCCCCTGGATGCTCTCTGGCCAGAACGTTGGAAAGCCTCTTACTTGTTTAATTGCCCTCATGCTGGATGCCCTGGCAGAATCCTTTTTCCATTGCCTCTGTATCTCTTTTTGTGCAGTTTTGGGCTTGGATGAAGGAGCTTATGATTGTTTCTTGTTGAATCACTTCATCATTATTCGATCAGGTGCCTTTTTAAAATCTTTGCTGGGGTATAGGTGAGAGAGAGGGAGGTCTGCGTTTGAAATGCCCTTTCAAACCTCTGTCTTATCCAGAAGTCCAAAGGAGCCATGTGAAACAAATGATTACTATATAACTATAGACTCCACAAGGAGGGGGGAGCTAGGACTGACCCAGGAAGGACTCGAGACAAGGAGGAGGAACATGGCATCTCCATTCTCTGCCTGTCAGGGAATATCAACAACGTTAACCTTTTTTTAAAGATGAGGCTGTGGGTACAGTAAAAGTAGTGACAGGATCAGAAGACAGATAAAGCAATGATTAGTATCAGAAGATGCTGACTAGCTTGGGCAAGCCTCCCACTCTCTGGCCCTGAGAGACATCATATGGAAAACTGGAATAATTCCATTTACCCTTCCTACCCCACATAGTTATTGTGAGGTTCAAATAAAATAACAGACGTGAAAACATTCATTACCGTGGATCTCTAAGCCTGGTTTTTTTTTTCATGAGAAACAAAGGGTCCGCTGTGTTTCTGTAGTATTATGAACAAAATTGTATGAAGTCATAGCTAAAAATTCAGTTCTAAATATTTAACTCAGCACAGAAGCAGCAGGTAAATAAAAGCTTTTCATAATCTTTTGTTTTCTGACATCTGAATCTTTTTCTCCCCTCCGCTTCTAGTTATCTTTTGTTAAAACCTGCTTACCTACCTTTTCATAGCATTCATATTAACATAAATTTCTCTTTCATCATCTGTAGATTTCTTGATCTAGTTATATCAATCTTAGAGCTATTTGTTTTATATTCTTTAATTCAGTCTCCTTAGTTATCTATTGTTTTCTTCTTTTCTCTATCCTTATTGGTTGTTCTGATTTTTTTATGTCCAGAGGTTAGATTATTTGTAGCTACTTTATGGATTGTCTGTACGATTGCCATTCATCTGAGTCTAGGAGAATGACCTCAAATTGTACTTATAGCACTCAAATATTTTATATGAAGGAAAAATATTGGGGTAGTGGGAAAAAGATTTAAGGTTCATGAAGCTAAAATAGAAAATTTTGATTATCAAATCAGATGAAAATCAGTTAACTAAAGGAAAACTACCATGATTCTTCCATAGCCACATGAGTTTAGCTAGCAGAAAAATTAATTCAAGTCAATTTAAAAAGTATTGAATGTTTTCTGTTCTGAGCATTATGTTAGTCATACCCACATGAGTGGGTATATAGAGAGGTATAGAAGACATGGCCTTTCCCCTTATATTTTAGTTGGAGAGGCATATACAATATCTCTTATCACAGATGTTCAAATTATTCAAGTTATTTTAATTAAGATGAGCTTGTGTTTTTCAATACTTATTGCCCTTTGCTTTAAGGATTTCTATATTAAGATGCAGAGAACGGCATTTTTCCTGATATTATTGTATTTTTCTGATTTCTTAGTTATTATCATCCTATAAAGTACTTAGTGATTTTTCTCATTGAATTCCATGCCATAAGAGTGACATTTATTCTAATGTTTTATTAGTCCTGTTACATTCACTGTCAGCAACAGCATTTTAAATACAACTGACGGAATATAAATAATTTACTAAAATTGTACCAGGTAGCATTTTCTACAAAGGAAATTATAGAAACCAATATACAAATTAGTAATTATATTATTACAAACTTAAAAAAATCCCATTAGATTAGAAACATAATAAAAGTCATTGACGTTTTTTATAGTACACCAAAGTTTGCAAAGCACTTTGTAAATATGGTCTCATTTAAGGCTTAAAATAATGCCTTGAGGCTACAGATGAGGAAATGACGAGGACTCAGGCAGCTTAAGTGAATAGTCCAAGTTCACATAGGTAGAAAGTATAAGAGGTGGAACCTGAACCTGGTGCCCAACACTTCATTTAGTTTGCCATATTGCCCTCTTAATATGAAATAGGCCGCATACTACAACTTTCAGAGCTTTGCCTGCCTTAGTGAATCTAATGAGTCATTGCTATGCCTGGGCTGTTCATCTGTTAGTCCTCACTTCCTACATCACTGACCTGCTTTATCACATGGATCTCCCATTTACTGTCTGCATGACAAGCTCTATAACTGTGCAAAAGAATTTGACTTAACCATTAAGAGATTGAAAGAAAGAAGAAAAAATCAGGTGAATGATGAATGCCTATCGTACAAATCAAGTCAAGCCAAAAAGGATTCATTAAGGCTTAGTTTGTGCCAAATACAGTGCTAAGTAAGTACTGTTAGTACAAGTATAAGTAGCCAGTCCTTGCTGTTGAGGAACTCACATTCTGACGGGAAAAGACACTATATGAAAAGGAGCTGAAAATCATCAGGGGCTTAGGGGAAGAAGGTCCGTGGTGGGGATCGGTAAAGAATTCATGGGTGAAACTTGGAGAGGAATGAAGACATAACATAGTCTGGTTTTTTAACCTTAAAATGGAGGTTCTGGGAGAAACTAACCAACCAGAGAAAGGGACCCAAGGGGGTACTTCCACTGTGAGAAATCCAGGGGTGAGGTGAATTTCCAGGGTCAGGAGGCTTCTGTAGAAAATTAGAGAAAGTCTAGAGTGTTAGAAGTGGAGCCTAGAGAGGAAATTACAGCATATAATTGTGACATGAAGTTACATGGACAATCTATAGAGGTCATCATTGGTTTATATATGTCTTTCATAGACACTGCATTTGGACAGTGAGTTTGGCCCAGAATTAAAGAGGAGAAAAGTGGACTAGATTGTCTTTGGAAAATCATAGTTTCTTTAATGACCCTAACCTTCTCTCTGAAATAAAGGTCTGTCTTTTTAATATTAATATTCTGCCAGTGCTCTATATCTGTAAGTCATGGGATATTATTGTCTATTAAGAATTTAAAATGAGTGTCCCTGAAAGAGGAGGCAGCTAGTTGACACAGTGGGGCAGAGCACTAGACCTGGAGTCAGGAAGACCTGAGTTTAAATCTGCCTTCAGACCTTTACTTACTTTGTGACCCTGGGCAAGTCACTTAACCTCTGTTTGTCTTAATCCACTGGGGAAGGAAATGGCTAACTGCTTCAGTATCTTTGCCAAGAAAACCCCATGGACAATGTTGGTGTGCTATGGTCTATAGTGTCATGAACACAGTTGAACGAGGGAAAAACATTACTGACAGAGTAATGGACAGGTACCTCTCGGTATGAACAGGCTGTAACGTACAACAAATACGAAATTATGAGTAAGGGTGTCTTCAAAGAAGTGTATGATCTAAAAAGAAGTTGAGTTGGTCATGTGTAAAAGCAAGGTGTAACCAGATATACCTCATGTATTCTACTAGTATTTTTGTGATATCAAGGGAAAGTGAGGAAGGCTATCAGGGTGTTAGGTAAACTGCGGCAAAGTTATAGGAGGATATGAACAAGAATGGAATATCTTAGGTTGTGATCTGCATTTTTGGAGAAGAAATTCACATCAATGGAATCACTGATGCATTTGAGTATTTTGAATGATCTTGGTCAAATTTCTTTACCTTGTATAGCCCTTATCTTCATCTGTAAAATAAGGGGGTTATGGCTAGATAATCTCTCTTCTTCCTTCGAATTCTAATTCCTGTGATCTATATCTGGTTTCTGTATCCTAATGTCTACCTTTTACATTTAGATATCATGTTGACCCTGATCGATTATTTAATAGTTTCATTAGCATACTCCATGGCCCTTATCCTCTAATCGATTAACAAGAATTTATTACCACTATGTGGCCGGCACTGACAAAACTCAAACAATCTCTGCCCTCAAGGAGCTTATTATTTATTTGAATGGGAGAGACATCATGGACATATAAGCACATACAGAATATTTACAAGATGAGTACAAGATAATTTTGGGAGGAGCAGCCAGGGGAATCTAGAAAGGATCCATGTGGAAGGTGGTATTTGAACTAAATTTTGAGGGAAACCAGTGGTTCCAAAAGGCAGAGGTGAAGTGGGAGAACATACCAGGGATGAGAGACAGCCAGCATAAAGTAGAGAAAACTGGAAATGGAGTATTTATTGTGTGAGGAATAGCAAGTAGGTCAGTATTGTTGGAATGCAGAATTCATGGAAAGGATTAATGTGTAAGAAGACTGGAAATATAGGAAGGAAAGAGCCAGGTTGTAAAGAGCTTTAAATGTCAGAGGAATTTTTATTTTATTCTAGTGGTAGTAAAGAACCATTGGAGTTTACTGAGCATGGGCCTGAATTGGTGAGACCTGCCCTTTAAAAAAAATTACTTTGGCAGCCATGTAAAGGAAGGGTTGGAGTTGGTGGAGACCTGAGACAGAGAAGTCATTATTATTATTATTATTATAAATAGTATTTTATTTTTTCCTCAATTATATGTAAAAACCATTTTTAGCAATTGTGGGTTTTTTTTTAAATTTTGAGTTCCAAATTCTATCCTTCCTTCCTCTCCTCCCTCTCTGAGATGGTGAGCAATCTAATATAGGTTGTATATGTGTAATCATGTAAAACATTTCCATATTAGTCATTTCGTGGAAGAAAACTCAAACCAAAAAAGGAAGGAAGAAAGAAGGAAGGAAGGAAAGAAAGAAAAAGTGAACATTAGTATGCTTTAGTCTGTATTCAGCTGCCATCAGTTCTTTCTGTGGAGGTGGATAGCATTTTTCATCATGAGTACTTTGGGATTGCCTTGGATACAATGGATGAGTCCGTTGTATTGCTGAAAATAGCTAAGTCATTCACAGTAGCCATTAGTATTATTGTAGTGTAGGTGAGAGGTGCTTAGGACCCGAACTAGCTGGTGGTTGTATGATTGCAGAGGAGGGGACGTTCAAGAGAGGTGTTATGGAGGTAGAATGGGTAAAATCTGGATTGGATATCTTGGGCAAGAATGAAAAGTAGATGATGCTGAGTCTGTGAACCTGGGGACCGGAAGGATGACAGTGAAATTGACAGAAATAGGGAAATTTGGAAGAGGGCATGGCTTAAGGGAAAGATGGTGAATTCTGTCTTAAACATTTTGAATTTAAGAAGTCTAAGGGGACAGCAGGACATCCAGTTTGACATGTCTAATAGGCAGTTGGAGATGTGTTATTGGAAGATAGGAAAGAGACCAGGGATATACATGTATAGACCTAGGAGTCATCTGCATAGAGATGACAATGACAACAACAATGATAATAACCACAGTAATAATACTCATGGGAGTTGATTGGGTCATCAAGTGAGAAAGTATAGAGAGAAAAGAGAAGAGGGCTCAGAATAGAGAGCCTCGGGGGACACCCACAACTATTTGGTATGATAGGGCTGACCATCCCACCAATGAGATTGAGAATGAGTGGTCAGAGAGACTGGAGCAGAACCAGATTTTGGAAATTATGGTGGAATGTGAAATGGCTTTACTGAGTCTTGAGGAATATTCTGGGATATGACATTCTAAATCGTGTGGTTTTATTTTAACACCGACAGCTCAATTTGCACTGTTGTACTTCCGAGACATTTTTGTAACTTTTGCTTCGGGGATGTTCACAGCTTTAACTACATATTAGGAAATAGGTAGAAATGGGGACCCAGATTCTTGAGCCATGTGTAAATGAAATTTACCCTCATAAACCATGAAAGTTGTGTCAGCAATTTTCACATGAATAAGTGGAACCATGAACATAATCACAGTAAATGGAGAGGTTTTGCTCTAAAGTATTGGGAAAATTTTGTTGATAAATAGCATAAGAGTATTTTTGAAAGTATTTGTCTTTTAAAATCGTATCTAGCTAGGGTTATGTTCAAGTATAGAAGTCTAGGCTTCATTATATGCACTGAAGTAGTTTTACAGCTATGGGAAACTTGAGAGCTATGAATTCTATTTCTGACTTCTATTGACTTGTTATACAAATTAGTCAGTTAACCTTTTTTGTACCCCAGTTTCCTGTTCTGTGAAATAGTGAACTTTAAGATGCTTTGGCAGTCCTTTTAATAATAATGCTAATGGTCTTAATAATATACAAGATTCATATAGTGCTTTAAAATTTGCAAAACGCGCTACATATGTTATCTAGTCCTGTTATCCCTATTTTAGAGATGAGGAAACTGAGGCTGAGAGAGGTTAAGTGATTTGCCCAGGGACCACAAGTATCTGAGTCAGACAGAATTCAACCTCAGCTTTTCCTTATTTCAAGACCACAAGGAGGACCTTGGTAGAGTGTCGAGTTAAGAAGACCTGGTGTTAAATACTGCCTCTAACACATACTAGCCATGTGATCATGAGCAAGAAGTCAATCTCTGTGCCTCAGTTTCCTCATCTGTGTGTAACAGAGTGTAGTGAGCCCTATGTGTAGAAAGGAGCCCACATATAGTGAGGGCTGTCCTTGTGCGGCTTATTTGGGGTTGAAGGCTGCTCTGCTCTCCTTAAAGAGGGGTTACTGCCAGTTAATAAATGGTTAAAGAATATGAACTGGCAGTTTTCAGAAGAAGAAATCAATGCTATCTATAGTCATATGAAAAAATGCTCTAAATCACTATTGATTAGAGAAAGGTCAAGTTACAACAACTCTGAGGTACCACCTCACACTTATCAGATTGGATAATATGACAGAAAAGGAAAATGATAAATGTTGGAGGGGATGTGGAAAATTTGGAGTATTAATGCATTGTTGGTGGAGTTGTGAACTGATCTAGCTATTCTGGAGAGCAATTTGGAACTCTGCCCAAAGGGCTATAAAATCATGCATACTTTTTGACCCAGCAATACCATGACTAGGTCTGTAGCCCAAAGAGATTTTTTTAAAAAAGAGAAAAGGACCTATTTGTACAAAAATATCTATAGCCTCTCTTTTTGTAGTGGCAAAGAATTGGAAATCAAGCAGATACGCATCGGTTGGGAAATGGCTGAATAAATTGTGAGGTATGATCGTGATGGAATAATATTGTGTTACAAGAAATAAAGGGTAAGATGGTTTTAGAAGAACCTGGAAAGGCTTATATGAACTGATGCAGAGTGAATTGAGCAGAACTAGGAGAACACTGTACACAGTAAAAGCAATATTATGTGATGATCAACTGTGAATGACTTAGTCATTTTCAGCAATGAGATGATCCAAGGCAATTCTGGAGGACTCATGATAAAAAATGCTGTCCTCCTCCAGAGAAAGAACTGATGGAGTCTCAATGCAGATTGAAGCATACTTTTTTTCCTTTACTTTCTTTATTTTTTAATTTTTGGTCTGTGTTTTCTCTAGTAACATGTCAAATATGGAAATAAGTTTTGCATTACTGTACATGTATAATCTTTATCAAATTTCTTGCCCTCTCAAGGGGAGAGGAAGAGAGGAGAGAATGTGGGATTCTGAATTTTAAAAAAATGAATGTTAAAATTGTTTTTACACATAATTGGAAAAAATATTAATTTTTTTTAAAAGAGAGTGTGCCAGGCTTGATGTATATATCCATCTGCTCCTTTAAATATTGTTTGTCTAGGTGGATATGATTGGGTCCCATCTATCTTCTGATCACTGTCATTTTTGAGGGGGAAGGAGGACCCCAAACTCTATAACTAAGGGTAACTTGACCCCTTTCCTACCTAATGCCTTTTCCACAATGAACACACGTAATGAATAGCCAAAAAACTCATTTATACAAATCATAGCAAAATAGAAATCAGAGAACATATACACATGAGAATATTTGCCAAACAATACAGAGTGAAGAAGTTCTCTTATTGGGAGCAAGATAACTCATCTCAACCAAGAGAGAAGGTCTAGATTCTCACCCACAGGGAAACTCTTTGAAGACTTTACTGTAGCAGGCTGGGAATTGAGATGCAGTGGACACTGCACACTCCTGTCCTGTCTTCTCAGTCTATTCCTTCAGCAGTCCGAAGTGGGGTTGGCCTCTTCTGTCTTCTCTCTTGAAGCAGGAAGCCAGGAGCGCTCCAAGTGGCTCTCAGTTTGGAGAGTCCTGAAGAGTCTCCAGGAAAATTGGTGCTCTAATAGTCCCAAAGGGGATTGGCCCTAAAGAGCCCCAAAAGCCAAAGTCCAAAGTTCTCTGGTCTCACCAACTCTAACCCACTTCTCATGTAGGGCACCTCATGTATCTCCACCAAAACAGAGAGAGTCCCGTAGTTTGGAACAGGGGTTACATGTAAAATAGAACTAGTAACAGTACCAACGCATAGGGTTGTTGTGAGAATCAAGTCATATATAAAGCATTTGTCAGGCAGGCAACAGACAGTCAGTCAGCTTTTATTAAGTGTCTTCTAAGTGCCAGGCATTGTGCTAAATGCTAAGGATACAAATACAGGCAAAAAACAATCCTTGCTTTTAAGGATCTCACAGTCAAATGGCGAAGACAACATGCAGATAATTATGTTAGGACAAGATATATGCAGAATAAATTGGGGATAGGCTCAGGAGGAAGGTAATAAGATTAAAGAAGACTGGGAAAAGCTTCTTGTGGAAGGTGGCACTTTTAAGTGAAGGAGTCCAGGGAAGCCAGGAGATAGAGATGAGGAGGAATAGAGTTCCGTAATGGGGGACAACCAGTGAAAATGCTCAAAGTTGGTTGATTAAGTATCTTGTTCAAGAAATAGTAAAGAGAGAAAGTTCTCTGGATTGCAGAGTTTGTGGAAGGGACTAAGTTGTGAGAAGACTTCAAAGGTAGATGGGGTCCTGGAGGTAACAGGAAGTCACTGGAGTTCATTGAATGGGAGGCTGACATTGTCAGACCTGTACTTTAACATTCGATTGGGGAGTGGACTGGAGTAGGGAGAGACTCAGGGCAGGGCAGGGAGACTCAGCAGGCTCTTGAAAATAGTCCAGGTAATAAGGGCGTGGGGGAGGGGGTAGCAATGTCACAGGAGATAATGATTGTCTTAGTTAATTACTATTTCTCAGTGGCCTGGTGATACTTCAGTCTCAGCATCCAGCATTACATTCCTGTTTTACACAGGAGATCTTGTTCTTTGTGATTTCCCTAATTTTATGAATGCCACCATTATCTTCCCAGTTACCTTGGCCTGAATACTACTACCTACTGCAATTATTATTACTGAATGCTGTGGATTCTCCCTCTACATCATCTATCGCACCTGTGCCCTTCATTTCTAGTGCCGTCACCCTAAGAGAAGCCTCCAAACTTGTGTCCCTGACTACATCTGTAGAATGTGGATTATAGAATCTATAGCACTCACCTCGCAGCTTTGCTGTAAGGATCAAGTGATGCAATGTATAGGGCTTTGCGTACCTTAAAACACTTTAAATGCCAGTTATTATCACCATCATCCTCACCCTGAGCTTAGGGAACCGAAGTGGGTCATGCTGGTTTTGGGAGTTCCTCATTGTGGGTTTTTGTGATCTTCTGAAATTTAGCTGAATCAGGGAGTCATGTAATGGGCTGAGTCCTATGTTGTTTGTCCTTGGGAGAGTGAGCTCTCGAAATGTCCTCTGGTCTCGTCTGTCTGGGACTTTTAAGGCTATCAGATTGAAGACTGGGGTAGTGTTATTGTTGAGGAGGGGCTCATAATGAGTTTTCTTCCTTGAATTTTGGCTCCAAACTCAAATGCTACCTCCACTGTGAAATGTTCCCATCAGTAATAATTTGCTCTTTCACATAGGAGAATATATAAAGTAAACAGAAAGTTTTAGGGGGAAAGCACTAGTAGTTAGGAGGACTCAGAAAAGGCATCTTGCAGAAGACGGTGCTCGAGCTGAGCTTTGAAGGAATTCTAGGAGCCATCGGTGACCAGAGAGATAGTGCCTTCAAGTCACAGAGGACAGCTAGTGAAGAAAGAAAGACAAGAAAATGTCATGTGAGACACAGCAAAAGGCCAATTTGGCTGCATGTAAAAGTACGTGAAGAGTAATAATGCATACTAAGGCTGCAAAAATATGTTGGAGCCAGATTGTGGAGGGTTTTAAAGGCCAGAGGAGATTGTATTAGGTCCTGGATGCGCTACTAGAGTTGATTGAGTATGAGAATCACATGGCCACTTTGGTAATTGTGTGGAGGAAGGATTTCAGAGGTGCAAGACTTGAGGCAAAAAGACCAATTAGGAGTTATTTATTTGCAATAGTCCAGGCAAGAGGTGATGAAGTCCTTAACTGGGGTGGTTGGGCATCTAACTAAGTAGAGAAGAGGGGACCATTGCCAGAGATGTTCCACTTCTGTATTTCCACTGTCTTCTTAACTCAGGTGGCTTCTCTACTTGGCATTCAACTGAAATTACTCTCTCCTGAGTTACCAGTAATTTCTTAATTGTCCAGTCTAATGGCCTTTTCTCAGTCTTTATCTTAACTTCTCTGCAGCCTTTGAAACTGTTTATCATTTCCTTCTTCATCTCTCCTCTCTCTAGTTTTTCAGGACACTGCTCTTTCCTGGTTCTCCTCTTAAATGTCTGACCACTTTCCCGTCTTCTCTGTTGTAATTCGGCCGGGTCACCCCCACTAAATGTTTTTGTTCCATGCGGCTCTGTCCTGGGCCTTCTTCTCTTCTCTCTCTGTGCTGTTTCTCTTAGTGAGCTGATAGGTTCCCGTGGATTCAATCATCTCTATGTTGATGGTTCTCACTCCCATCTATCCAGCTCTCATTTCTCTCTTGCATCTCCAAATGTCTCCTGTACATCTTGAAATGCATGTTTCCTAGTCACCTTAAACTCAAAATGTTCAAAACTGAACTCGATATCTTCTGTCTCCCCACTTTCTTACTGTACCTTTCTTGTATTTTGACTTCTATTAGAATGCAAGTTCTTTAACGGGAGAGCTTGTCTATCTTTTGTATTCGTGTCCCAAGCACTTAGTACTGTGCTTGGCATATAGGGTATACTTAATAAATATTTTTCCATTCATTCCTTTATTCATTCATAGATCTCGAAGTCGTTTGCATAGAAATGATAATTAAACTAATGAGTGCTAATGAAGCTACCAAGTAAAAGTGTGGAAAGAGAAGAGGGTCCAGAATCAAGCCAGTCACAGTTATAGAGCATAGAGTCGACGCAAAGGAGCCCAAGACAGAGTACTCAGATAGGTAGAAGAACCAAGAGAAAATTGTGTCAGAAAACCTAGAAAGGAGGGAGAGGAGTATTCCTTGTCTAACTGTACTTCCCTCCACAAATCTTTCAGGTCAACTAGACTGGTTTACATATTTACTGCCCCAGGAACTTACGTTTACCTGCCCAAAGTGATCTCTCCTTCCTTCAAATTCATAACATATACTGTACTATTCATTTGGTACTAACTCATATACCACCTTCTAGAAACGATTGTATCATTATCTTGTATTATTTTATGTTTGTATTACTATTTAACTTTTCATGTATGTCTATTCTTTTTTCACAGCATTCATATGAGCTTTTAGAATATTAGAGTCAGAAGGGACCTTAGAAATCATAATGTACAGATGATTAAACTGAGGCCCAGGGTGGCTACATGAGTTGCTTAATAAGGTCGTATAACTAGTAAATGACTGAGCTAAAGCTAGAGTCCAGGTCTCCTGACACCTAGCTTAATGTTGTTTCCACTATGTCATCCTGCTGCTTTGTTTCAAATTGTAAGCTTTTATAGGGCATGTATTCTATGTAATATTTATACACACACTATAGTACCTAGCCAGGTGCTCTGTAATTATTTGCTGAATTAATGACTCTATTTTGTATTTAGTGTAATCCTATATCAAGAATCTACTATTAAGCAGAGATGAGATCTCTTTGTTCAGTCAGGCCCTCTTACCATATTACATACTCATTAAGTATTAATATTAATAAATTTCTCAAGAAATGTGCTATGTTTTCAGATTTACCTTCTAGGACAAGCTTTACATCATCAAATATAAGTTTGAATAGAAATGCTTATGTGAGCTTAATGGCTCCCCGTCCTAGTGAAGAGGAGTTAGGATCCTTTAGCTTCTCTATTACTATTTGTGTTTAATATTTATAGGAAAAATTACCTTCTATAAATATATGAAAACATTTGCCAGTGAAGGAAATGGCTCCCAGTGTGACAGAAGAAAATATCTTTAAAGGATCCGTAGTTATCTGCAATTTCCCAGAGGTTGTATTTACATTAAAAAAAAAAAGACATTGTTTTATGTTCTGGAATCAAGGGATGATTTTATGATTTAACAAGTTATGTGAAGAACTTTCTTAAGATTATCAGTACTGAACTAACTGCTACAGAGATCACATAGCAATATTGGTATGCAGACTTATTGAGTTGGCTTCCTTCCTTCAGTGTTATTCATATTTTTGTCTCGAGGGTACCACTTTCCTCTCCTTCTGACTTAATACAAAAATGTGGAAGCTCATTTTTGCTGCATTGTATGATACTGGGAAAAGAATGGCTGTCTGTTATCTCATCTTCTAGGATCTGTTACCATAATAGGTAGATGATTTTTAGCCTCGATGTAAGTAGATGATATTCAGAAATGTATTATTTATTGTTGAGGGTTCCATAGAAGGGTTTAGAGTGGAGGCAACACTTACCTCAGATTATCTCATGCTCAATGGTAGTAGCTGGCTGTTAAAGGAAATCGCAGTAAGAAATGGCGGCTGCAGCATAGGATAAGGAGGCAAGCAGACTCCAGATTTATTCACTCATACCAAACCCATATTTCAACTTCCTTTCTGAGTGACTTTACTTATTTTAAAGGAAGAATGGCTAGGAGCCTGAACCTGGAATTTTTTTCAACCTTGAGCATCCCCTGAGTAAGAGTATATCTTAATATCATCCTTTAGGCCATAGTATCATAGGATCCTAGATTAAAAGCTCGAATGGACCTTCCTTAGAGGTCATTATGCCCAGCCTCCTCGATTTCATGTAAGGAAACTGAAATTCGGAGAAATGAATTGTCCTTCCCAAGGTCACTTTGGTAGTAAGGGGTGGATCCAAGATTTGAACAGGGCTCTTCAGATTTCAAATCCAGTGCTCTCCCCACTTCATCATGCTCTCTCTCTTCGAGTGCTCAGATTGCTCAGAACGAGCTTTTCCTTGTGGTGGTCTCTTCAAGGTCTTTAAGCCTTAGGTTCTTCTGTATAGTTCAGGGCCCCTAGATTTGCCTACTCCTCAAATATTTTTAATGTGGCCAATTTTAATGGCCACTTTTTTATGGAGTATCATCATTTAAGAGCTTGAGAAACGTGAACTTCTCTTTTTGGGAAATATTTTCTTAAGGTCCAAGATGGGCCCTGGCTCTTTGTTAAGTCACATAGTTCAGTTGCCCACCATAAACCTTTCCTCTAAGAATAATATGAACTTGTTGAGGGCAAGGAATTATTTTGTTTGTGTCTTTGTATGACTAGCATCAAGGTGATGTCCAATAAAAAAGAACAACTCAATTTGGTTCAATTGAATTCAATCAAGAAACATATCTTCAGTATCTACTCTATGCAGGGCATTGTGTTAGGTACTAGTTGTGTAAAGGCATAAGTGAAAAACAGCCTTCACCCCCAAAGACCTGCCATCCTACTGGGCAACTTAACATATAAACAGGTATCTGGGGTGGGATGTGGGATGGAGTCTTCTCTAGGAGGAAGCCTCTGAGGTCAGTGCCTTGATGAAAGCCAAGGATGCTGAGAGGCAGAGGCAAGGACTGCGCATGTTTCTCTCAGTTCAGTCATGTCTAACTCTTTGTAACCCCATTTGGGGTTTTCTTGGCAAAGATACTGGAGTGGTTTGCCATTTCCTTATCCAGCTCATTTTACAGATGAGGACGCTGAGGCAAATAATGTCAAGTGAGCTGCCCAGGGTCACACAGCAAGTAAGTGTCTGAGGCCAGGTTTGAACTCAGAAAGATGAGTGTTCCTGACTCCAGTCCTGGTGCACCCAGTAGGCTCACTACATTTCTAGCATCTATTATCTCTAGCCCTGACTTCTCTTCTGAAATCCTGAGCTCCATCCTTCTCTGCCTGCATGTCCTCCTGGTGCCTCAAACTTACCTTGTTCAAAACCAAGCTTATTTTCTTTTTCTCTAAACTTACTCCTTTTTTCTGACTTTGCTATTTCAGCCTGTAGTACCACTATTCACTGAGATTCATGTTTTTGCTTCTCATATCCAGTTAGTCCTGTTGATTTCACCTCAGGAACACCACTCACTTTTGTTCCCTTGTCTTTATTCCTCCAGCTACCACCTTACCACAAGTCCTCATTCCTACCTTCCTGGACAATTGCAGTGACTCCCTAACAGGGCTCCCAGCCTCCACTTTCTCTCCCTGAGAAGCACTTCACATGATTTCCATAACAACCATTTTTGTGTGTGGATACTCTTTTCAAAGATCTTCATTGCTTACTTACTGTCTACTGAGTAAAGTTCAGCTTCCATCCCTGACATTTAACACCTTTCACAGTCCTTATCACAGAGAGCTTACCTTGCATAGTAAAAAGGGACCCCAGAACGGGAGACAGAGAATTTGGGTTTGAATCTTGATCTCGCCACTTAGTGCTTTTGTGATTTTGGATAAGTTATGGTAACCTCTCTGTAAAACGGGCATGAAAGCACCTTGCCTGCCTCTCAGGGTTGTTGCGATGATCAAATAAGATTATGCATTTGAAACTATTTTATAAATTGTGAAGTTCTTCAAGCACAAGGGAATATTATTGGTAGAGACTTTCAGTTTGGTCTGAGAGATGGTCTGACATTCTTTGTATTGAGTTTAGTGTTATCACATGACATTTTCAATTTCCCTGAGGGTGTCTACTATGTACTGGGCTCAGTGCTAGGTGCTATGAATCTTTTTGTTGAAGGCAAAATAAAATTATCTCTGCCCTGAGGGAGTTTATAATTTGACCTGTGTGGGTAGAGAGGAATTGGGGGAAAGAACTCTAACCTACATGAGATAGTTAAGAGAACAGACTCCTTGAGGGCAGAGACTCTGCCTTAATTATCTTTGTATCTCCCCAGTGCCTAAGATAGTGCACACACAGGGTAGGTGCTTAATAAACATTTGTTGAAGGGGCAGCTAGGTGGCACAGTGAGTAGAGGAGCGGCCCTGGAACCAGGGGGACCTGAGTTCAAATTTGGCCTCAGACACTTGACACACTTACTAGTTTGTGTGACCTTGGGCAAGTTACGACCCCAATTTCCCTGCCTTCTCCCCTCCAAAAAAATAACAAATGAACATTTGTTGAAAGAAGTACCATAAATTATGTGATATAGACTAGAGTCATAGATTTACAGCCAGAAAGGACCTAACTAGTCCAACTGGGTCATTTTACATAAGAACAAACCGGAGTCTATAGAGGTTAAGTGACTTGCCGAAGGTCATACAGCCAGTATATGTCAGCAAGAGCATGGGTGTTTCTTTCTGAGAGTATTACTTTTGAAAGATGGTTAGACAAGTCATTTCACCTCTTTGGGCCTCTGTTTCCTCATTTGTAAAATGGAAGCGGGTTTAAACTAGATGATCTCTAAGGACCCTTCCAGTTCTGCATTTTAGGCTTCATCCCAGATCCTCCGATATCAATGCTGGGCCCCCCAGGAAATTCTCTAAGATTGTAAATTGTGGAAGAGTTGTAGATCTGTTTTGGGGAGTTTATCTTGCAGGGAGTTTCTTACACAGATTAATTTTGGCCCAGACCAACAAAAAAAAAAAGAAGAAGAAAAAGAAGCTGAACGTGCTCATCACCACTTCGACTCTGTGTTGTGTTCTTGACACCACTGAAATAGTTGAACGTCCTGTGCCATTGATCACTGGTTCACTATGATTTTTTTCCTTTCTATTAATTGAATTAATTTTGTTAGTGACCTATCATTATGACCTCATCATGGGATCTATTCTGGAATAATTAGTGACGTAAAAAAATCCAAGTAATTTTTATTTTCTTGAAATATTATCATAGGAAGAAATTTCTATGCCACGAAAGAACTCACAGTTATTATAGTGACTTGTATTTTGCAATCTGGAGGTAGCTAGATGGCTCAGTGGAGAGAACACTCGGCCTGGAGTCAGGAAGACTTGAGTTCAAATATGGTCTCAGATGCTTACTAGCTATGTAGCTCTGGGCAAGTCACTCAGCCTCCGTTTGCCTTAATCCACTGGAGACGGAAATGGCAAACCACTGTGGTATCTTTGCCCAGAAAGCCCATGGACAGTAGAGTCCATGGGGTCGTAAAGGGTTGGACGTGACTGAGAAACAATTTTACACCCTGCTTTAACTCATAGCCATCTAGAGACATCTGTAGTACAAATACTAATATTCCAATTTTACAAATAAGGAAACTAAGACCTGTAGATTAAATGACTTGAGCCCAGGTTATCTGACTCAGTGCTCTTCTCACAGTGCTCCATACTTCATAGCAGAGTATACGGAGTGAGATACTGTTTTATCGTGTATATCTTGTCCTATATTTCTTAAATCTCATGGGCATTGGAAAAAATTTTATCCATATGATTCTGATTCAAATATAATTTATTCATTGTAAAGCGAAGCATTTGATGTCCAAAGGATACATTTGATGCTTTTAAAGCTTCTCTTTTTGCTAAAAGTGGTGTGTAAGGCTTCGATGTCTGAATCCCATTCACTTGGTTATATCCACATTGGTTATATTCCAACGCAGTCATTTTGGTCTTGAAAATTTTTTTTCTCTGATTACTTAGGACTGAACAAAGGAAATTTGCCAAGAGGAGACTTGTTTTTCACCTGCAACAGCTTACTTCATTTCCACCTCCTCTCTTTATTTCTTTAAACAAATCTTAAAGATTTCGATACACATTAGGGTATTCAAGACATTTCATGCTTTTCGAAACCTTGGAAACAACATTTACATAAATGGATATATTTTTAAAAATCTCTCACTTAAAATTAGTTACCAGTGCTGGATGAATATTCTAGACTTTTAAAAAGTGTAAATTGAGGCCTTTGTAGAGCAAAAAAATTCATGCTCTGAAACTTCTAGAGTCAGTTTTGAAATAAAAAAGCAAACAATTATCAATTATGACATTTAGGTGTTTAATTTAATTAACCACCTACAAGAAGCCTTGCCCAACCTCCCTTAATGCTAGTGCCTTCCTTCTGTTTCTCCTCCGTTATGTAAGTAAGCTCCTTGAAGACAGAGATGGTTTTTTTGTCTTTCTTTGTATCCCCAGTGCTTAGCACAGTGCTTGACACATATGGAGGAATTTAATAAATGCTAATTGACTTGATTAACTTTAATCTGAAAGAAGGTGATAGGTTATTTTCAAAGTTTAACAATAAACTGTATTCTGGTATCAAATGCCAAACGCTTTTTTCCCCTGTGGATCCATGATACCAGTTATGCAGATTGCTACCTATCCACGTTTTTGAATAAACCTTCCTTAGGGGATCTGTTGTGCATACTGCAAGAATCTATCAAGATAGTAAGAAAACATTTTTCCACTGCTGGCTTGGCCATACTTTACTGTGCATTATAAAGATAATTGCATAGCCTTGCTCACCCTTTAACAAGATGGGAGTGTGGTCACTTGAAACAGCACAAAAGACTCTGTGTTTGTATTTGTGTGTGTGCGTGTGTGTATGTATGTATGTATGTGTTTACTTTCTCTGGCTTATTTTCATCCCTTCCCTCATAGTATTACCCTTATATAATCTCATACAGATGAGTTTAAAATGACCGCATCCTATAAACGAACATGGGTAGATAGAAATTTTCTTTTGTTTGATAGTTGTTCTACACGTGGAGCATATTTTCTGGTATGTGTTAGTTGGGCAAAACTACCTGGCCATAGTTTTTAAAACTATCTTGCATAAAATACATTCTTCATATACAATTTAGGAAGCTGCATCTTAGATTCAAAATGGTGGCTTTTTGGCAATAAAGCCTTAACTAGATTTTGATTTTGAATCTCTTAGAAACAAATGATTCATTTTCTTGTGGTGGTTTGTAGATTTAAAATTTGTTGATAGTCATAGCCTGCTAAAAGTATCCTTCCTTTCTACTGATGGTCTCAGGTGCCTACTTTGAGTTGATGAGACAGATATTGTAGGATTGCCTAGCAGCAGTGAAGTTCCAATTTTGGTTGTGAACATAAATTTGTAGTGGACTCAGTCAGAATAGTTACATGATTTTCTTCACCTTTGTTCAGCACGTGTGTAGGAGCCATGGGAATGATCCAAGGCTTAGGCTTAGCTGGGCATAATTGGTGGTATGGTAAGAAGGGTAGAAATTCTGGGGGGTGGACAGTATAGAGTTGAATTGGCCTACCAAGGGGTCAAGATAAGGAGAAAAATGACTGATTAGTCACTTTTAGTGACTATTATAATTCTTATAATATTATAATTACTCAATTATTTGAATATTTTAAGAAAACATTTTGTGGGTCTGATTCAACTTTACTAGTCCCATTGCTAGTCCTGCCATTTTTACCTTCATAATAATACAATGAGAAAACATGGCATAATTGATTTCTCAGTCAGAGAAAAGAGAGCGGCTAGTGAAAGGGAGAATAGTGAAGGTATGGGAGAGAATTGAGAGGTCAAGAGATTGGAGGTCATGGTGTGAATGAAGAGTAGGATTTTGTAAGGAAGGTAGAGAAGGCCAATAGATTATGGTCAGATAAAGGGATTTAGGAGTTCTTGAACACAGAGGCAGTACATTTGTGGGTGATGGCAAGATCAATGTTATGACCATTTTTGTGTGGGTCAGAAGTGGGTTGGACTAGTTTGTGGGGAGTGAGTAGGTTGAGGAACTGAGGGGTTAGGGTTTTTGAGAGTTAAAATGTATGTTGAAGTCCCCTAGTATGAGGACAGGCTTTGGGGAGGAGAAAAATATTGAGAGCCATGTACTGAACTCATTGAGGAAAGAAGGAGAGTCGCTTAGAGGGTCTGCAGACAACAATTACCAGAATTTCGATTGGGTGGTAGATATGAATAACATGAATCTCAAAGGAAGAGACATTATTGAGTGATGGAAGAAAAGGGAGAACATGAAAGTAGCAATGGGGAGCAAGGAATATTCCATTTCTCTTGCCTCAACCAGGAAGCCAAGTAGAATGAGTGAAGGTGCAGAAAGTACTGCAAAGCGTGGCCAGGGAGGCTGTGTCATCTTGGGGGAGTCAAGTTTCAATAAGAGGAGATGGAAGGAGTGGGGAAGGAAAAGATTTAAAATGAAGAGAAATTTGTTGCCTGTGGATCAGGCATTCCAGAGGGCACAGTGGAAGGGCTGGGGGATATTTGCTTGAAACTTTGGGGTGGATGGGTTAATGGGGATGGGTTTGAAGAATTAGGTGATTGGAGGTAGAGAAAGGGGTTTGGGTGATGATACATAGGAATTCAGAATCACTGAAATGTAAAGGGTATGACTGGGTGTGAGAATATTCATCACTGAGTGGAGGACATGACTCTTTTTCCCAATAGAGGTTGGAGACAGGCTGGTCAGATGGGAGACCTCATTTCACCACTCCTCTTCCCTACAGAGGTTGGAGATTAGGTAGGAAAAGGGCCCAGGAGGTGGAAGGTGAACCTACACAGCAGGAGAACAAAGTCCCATTCCCCACCATCTTTCTTCTTCATTTTCCCTCAAGGGATAGGAGCAGCAGGAGATGGAAGGCCTGAGGTTAAAGAGAAAGTTGTTTTCCCTTTGCACCAGAGGTTCTCTACATCCAAGATGGAGATTGAGGTTGTGATTTGTGTGGTACACTGTCATCATCTTAAAAGTAAAAATCATACATAATACAAGAATCTCTTCTAAATAAAATTGAGAAATACTTCATTGTTTCAGACATCTGTGATGTTAGAATGGTTGGTTCTTTCTCCACCGCTGAAGATTACAAAACCTTCTATGCCTGGATAAGCATACTGGAAATACTATGTTGCTTTAGAGAGTAGAACTGTGACTAATAGATAGGAATTACAGGTGGCAGATTTTATCTCAACATAAGAAAAAACTGTCTAGCAGAGCTGAATAACAAACTTTTTAAGCTAGTCAGCCCTGTGTCACTGTGGGTATTTAAGCAGAGGCTATTTGTCAGGCATATATAGAAGGAATCTCTGCCCTGAAACAAAGGCTGGATTAAATACCTCTAAGTTCCATTCCAGTTCTAAATTTTGTGATTCCGTGATTCAGAGAAATAATGATATAAAGTTTTACTTAATTACTCAACTATGTGTGGATCCAATACTAGTCTTTGCACATAGATGCTGCTCAGAGATTGGGTCTGATTTATCAATTAAATGATATTTATCTGGATAATTCAAGAAGAAACCAACTTTTGCCTCGATTATTTGAATGATTTCAGAAAGTTTTGTCGGTCTGATTCAGCTTTACTAGCACCGTTGCTAGTGCCTCCATTCTTACCTTTATAATAATATAATGAGAAAACATGACATACTTGATTTATCACAGATGCCATCCCTCTTTCAGTCACCTGGGTTTGAGACGTTGAAGTCACCTTTGTCTCTTCATCCTCTCTCATCTCAAATATCCTGAGCCTCTTGCTAGACCTTACCACTTTTAGTTCCTCGACATCTTTTGCACCCATTCTTTCTCTATACTCACAGGCCTAGTCCAGGCCTTCATTACATTTCATCTGGACTATTGCAGTAGATTTCTAATTGGTCTCCTTGCCTCAAGGCTTTTCTCTCTCCAGTCCATCCTCTATATAGTTGCCAAAGCGATTTTCCTAAGGTATAATTTGAAGGATGTCACTCTTATTTGCAAAAATCTGGTGGCTCCCAGATACAGACTTCTCTATCTGGCATTTAAATCCCTTCACTACCATGCTCCAGGCTACTTTGATAGGCTTATTACATATTAGTACCCTTAACCCACTCTGTTGTTAAGCTAAATTGGCCCCTTCCTGTTCCTCACATGTGACATTCCATCTCCAGTCTCTGCTTGTGCCTTTGTACAAGCTGACCCCCATGCTTGGAATGCACTCTCACCTACCCCCAGCTCTTAGAATCTCAAGATTCTTTCAAAACTTTCAAAGTACCACCTCCTGTACAGGACTTCATCGATTCCTTTAGGTGCTAGTCCTACCACCTTTGTGTAGATTTTGTACGTCCTTTTAGCAGTTCATCAACAAGCATTTATTCATCATCTACCGTGCGCTAGGCACAGTTCACACACCTGTCAGCGTATGTTGTCTCTCTTGATATAATGTGAACTTCTTTCGAGGAGGGACCGTTTTATTTTATTTTGTCCCCTCAACATGTAGCACAGCACCTGGCATGAAGCTCGTGCTTATCAAATAAATGTTCATTGGTTGATTGATCAATTAATAGAATTCTGTGACTTTGGACAGGAAGCGCTGGATTCAGGTCTAGACTCAGATGCTTACTAGAAATTTTTGATCACGGCTAAATCGCTTAGCCTCCCTTGAGTCTCAGCTAACCCTTTAAGACATCAGATAATTTATAATGATTTGCTTTGGTCTAGGGTGCTGACAGAAATTCACAAAACCTTGAGATATTGATGTAATACCCCAAATATTTATATGTAGCTTAATTAAAGTCTCAGATGCTGTCCCTGTAGTAATTGGACTAGATATTGCTATAACTGAGTATTGACCACTGGTAGTAGGGGTTTGCTGCATAATCTGTGGTGATCATTAAGACATCAGAAATAACTGGAATCAGCTACGTCCTACTCTGGCCATTTCATGTGAATAAATCTAGCCTTAATTTCCTAAAAATCTACCTTGTCTTTTCATTCTAATTCATTCCATGTAGCTTAACAAACACTTTACAGATTTGTGTTTTACCAGCCTACCCTCCACTCAGGAGTTTCCCAAGTACTCTTTGCCGCTCTTTAAGCACGATTTGTTACTCACCTCCAGTGATTGAACGAGTGGGTATTTTCAAGGTTGATTGAAAAAGCTACTTACTATCATTTCTACAAAAGTGTCAAAGGGTGAGCCTGGATAGTTACTTTGCTCATAGGGAAGAATGTATATTTTTCCTGATGGGGGTAGTAGCTGTTGATAATATTGGTCTACTAGCAATTGGTGGGTTGTTGTTTTTTAAACCAGGTAGGATATACGTCAGCTAAGATAAGTTGAAGGGACCCAAAAAATTAGTCTGAATTCTAACTTAGATTGCACATTTACTATAGTTACTACTTTGCCCCATAATTAGAGGTTTTCTGTTGCGTGATCACATGGTTAGTTTTATTATGGGGTATAAGTAAGCAGCCAGCTGTGAGTATAAGGTGGATAACTGGAGCTGGGGGAATAATAATCAGGTCTGGAAGGGCAGGCAGGTATCCAGGGCCATGGATTTCTGTTGGTAAGGTAGGCTGCTTCTGTCAGAGACAGTAGGATAGGCTGCTGGCCATGGTGCCTAATCACCCTAGTCCTTGGGTATTTTGATGGCTACATGCCCTAAGTGTTGCCACATAGGAAGGGCAAACAGCTCCACCTAGCATAAGAGAATTTCAGGTAAAATCTGGTTGGGCAATTAGGCTAACCTTTTGCTGGTTGTAATTTACAATCTGACATTTTCTTTTGAAATCTTGCCTGTCTTTACCTCTTCCATGAGGCCTCCCACATTTGATTCTACTTCACTCTCAGAGAGACCTGCTTTGATTCTTGGCTTCAGTGCTTATTGAGTGTAAGACTTTAGGCAAATATTTTAACCACTGAGCCTCAGTTTCCTGATTTGCAGAACAGGGATAATAATACACTAGAAAATGGTTTGTAAACCTTAAAGTGCTTTATAAATATGAGTTATAATAACAATTATTGTTATCGTAAGCATTCCTAGAAAGGACATTATAGATATGGTAATCCCACCTTCTTATCTTACAGATGATGCAGTGAAGGCCTGGAGAGTTTTGGTGACTTGCTTAAGAATTTCTAGCTAAGAAACAGATCTTGCTTCAAACCCAGGCCACCTGACTCTCCATCCAGCTCACTTTCTCTGATATCATGGTTTAGGTCCCCACAATCTAGCTGGGTTTGGGCAAGTCACCTCACTGGGTCTTTGTTTCCCTGTCTGTAAAATAAGGGGGTGATTTAGAAGGTACTTTCTAGCATCAACATTCTATGATTCTCTGATCCTATGAGTGACTCAGTAGAACTTGTTCATTCTCTAATTCCTGTCCAAGTTACAACTTCACTTATAAAATATTCTCTCTATGTAAGTTTATATTCATGATTGCCTTTGACTAAAGGATGTGTGCACAGGCAAAGAAAGCAAATTATGTATATGGATAAATTAATGTAATAAAATAAAATAAATAAAAATAAAATGTAATAATGAATAGAGGACTGGAATTTAAAAAAAACCCAAACTTTGGTTCAGATCTCACCTCTGATACTTAACAGCTTCGTGATGATGAGCAAGTCATTCAGCCTCTCTGAGGTTACATTGGGGAACCCTCTTAGTCTGGAAATTTAGATAGAGAAGTTCCAGTCTGACTTGGTAGAGAAACCATAGGTCCTTGACATATTTGAGGTAATACTCTATGTTTATGCGAATCAGTTTTTAAAAATGTCATAAAGATCTAAAAATAACTTTTCTTCGAAGTTTTTGATGGATAAAATCCATATTCAGCCAGTCTCTTGATGAATCTCTTTTTTCATAAGTAACTTAATTACTTATAGGATCATAAATAGAGCTTGAGAGGACTTAAGAATTGAGGAAAGAGGTCCACAGTGAGATAAAATGGCTTTTCTAGGTGAAAATTCTAGGAGCCTGAATTTGATTCTTGATATTTTTACCTAAATTCAGTGCTCTTTCAAATGTTTTAGCCATCTTTGAAGGTAGAATATTCTGAATATTCAAATGTCAGTCATGCCTGGGTTTAATTTCTGGCCTCTCCTCTTTTATCTATCCTGCTGGTAGATTCAAGATTCAGAGTTGGCCTCAGAGGTCATCTAGTCTATATAGATGAGGAAACAGCCTTAGAGAGAAGTTACTTCCCTAAGGTCCCAAGTAGCAGAAGCAGGATTCATACCCAGGACGACTCAGTTTAAATTTGACATTCTTTCAACTGCACCTCACCTGAAACCTTTCTTCTGTGAGACAAAAATTTGAATCTTACAATTTGATCTCTGATGACTTGGAGAATGGAAGAGTGGAAGGCAGGCGGTGGAGGGAAGGAGAGTAAGTTCACCCTATATTTTCAGGACACTTCTGTTATTCATCATGAAAATTAAATTTCAGACCATGAGAGGGAAGAAAAGAAGATAACTGAACAACAAATAGACATTTAAATATCTTTTGTCCTGTACAGTAATAATAAAAATGCACTTTTCTTTAGTGCTTTAAGATTTGCAAAGCACATTCCTCAAAACAACTTTGTGAGTTATGAAGACACCAAGAAAATTACCCTTTTTTCGCTTTGTTCCATAAGAACAATTACAAAGCAGCTTTTCAGGAAATAATAAGTGACACATCGGTCAAATTCTGTTGTAATAAGCTCATCTATCTATTGTTTATTTATATAATTTTCTTTAAAAAAGTGATCTCTAGGAAGCATTGGAACATTTTGTTGTATTCCACTTCTGGACTATACCAGCCTTTAACTCAGAGGGATCCTCTGCAGCTTTTAACTTATTTATTTTTACACTTTATCTGATTATTCTTGATACTTTCTGTTTTTGTAACGACACAGAGCCTGTTTCTGGGAAGCTCGTCCTTTCCTTTTAAAAGATCCCATCGGCTCTTGGCTCATACTTAAAAGATATGGTTTGGTCTTTGAGAGCCTGATTCCCCAAAAGAGGGTTCAGTCTCCTTGTAGTCTCCTGATCTTTATGTTCCTCATCTTGGAGTCCGAGGGAAAATAACTTAAAGCTCGGGTTTGGCTGATGTCTGGGGCTCTCCTAAAAGGGGGAATAGGAAGGTCCTCAGTGTACAGCGTGGGTCAGGTAGACTCAATAGATTTATCTAATATCCAGAGCCAGAGCTTTCCTTGACTATACCTGATACATATATATGTATACATACATACATACATACATATATGTGTGTGTATGTGTGTATGTATCATACTAGTGTCCAAATATCTCACTCCCTTCCCCTATGTCAATTTCACCTTTGCAACATCTCTTGAATTTGCCTCCTTCTCTCCTCTGACATTGCCTTCCCCTCTAATGCAGGCCCTAAATCACCCTTTTGCCTGGACTATTGCCTGCTGGTATGTCTGCCTATTTCTAGTCTCTCCCCACTCTAATCCATCCTCTGTTCAGCCACCAAAGTAATTTTCTTAAAGTGCAGGTCTGACCATGGTTGCCACCCTATTCAACAAACTCCGGTGACTCCCTACTGCCTGCGGGAGCAAATACAAAATACTCTGTTTGGAGTCCAGGGTCCTTCATAGCCCAGCCCCCTCCCACCTTTCCAGTCTTATAGTTTACTTCCTGCCATATACTCTTCAATTCACTGATGCTGGCTTCATTGTTCTTCCATGAACTAGCCACTCCATCAATTGACTATTTTTTCTCAGTGTTCTTCATATCTGGAATGGTTTCCCTCATCTCCATCTGCTGAACTGCCTGGCTTCTTTGAAGTCTCAACTAAAATCCTGTCTTCTATGGGAAGTCTTTTCCACCTCCTCTTAATTCCGATGCCTTTCTTCTTTTAATTATTTCCTGTTTACCCTGTATATATTTGTTGTCTTCCCCATTGAATTGTGAGCTCCTTGAGGGCAGGGACTGTCTTTTGCCTCTTTTTGTATTCCTAGCACTCCTCACAGTACCCAGTAGTAGTAGGTACTTAATAAATGTTTGTTGATTGGTTAATGTTAATTCCTTTTTCAAAAAATTTTTGTATTTTTCTAATTACATGTAAAAACAATTTTTAACATTCATCTTTAAAATTTTTGAGTTCCAAATTCTCTCCCTCCCTTCTTTGTCTCCTCCCTCCTTGAGAAGGCAAGCAATTTGATAGATATTGTACATGTGCAGTCATGCAAAACACATTTCCATATTATTCATGTTGTGAAAGAAAACACAGAGATTGGTGTAATTCCTAATTGCTTTTCAGAATGCTTGGATGAGTTCAAAACTTACCAATAATGTAATAGTGTGCTTGTCTTCTTGAAGCCCCTCCAACTGATTATTTTCATCTTTTGTTATCTTTGGCACTTTGCATGTATAAGGTAAGACTTTAGGGTATAGGGATGGGAATACCCTAAAATATAAGGAAGGTGGTTGTAGAGAAGAAATTTGGGGGTAATAGTTCTCTGTTTTGGTCTCCAGCTAGTAATATAAAATCAAAACAGTTTTGATGGCTATTTTGAATATTCTCTCCAAAGCTACCAATGATCTCTGTGGCCAAATATGATGGCTTCAGTCCATCCTTTTTGACTTCACATTCTCACACTTGGTCATACGCTTTACATTCCAGTGATTCCAGATTTCTGTACATCATCATCCAAACCCCATTTTCTGCCTCCCACAACCTAGTTCTTCAAAGCCATCCTCAATCACCCTGAAACCCCGAAGTTTCAATCAGATGCCATCCAGCCCTTCCACTGTGCCCTCTGGAATGCCTGATCCATAGGCAACAAATTTCTCTTCATTTTAAATCTTTTCCTTCCCCATTTCTTCCAGCTACTGTTATTGAAACCTGATTCCCCCAAGATGGCACAAGCCTCCCTGGCTACCTTTTTCAGTACTTTTTGCACCCTCACTCGTTTTACCTAGCTTGCTGGGTGAGGAGGAGGATGGTTTGGAAGCAGGAATTTATATCTGTTTTTGACATGTTTTGTTTGAGATGCCTTTAGGACATCCAGTTTAGTATGTCCAAAGGCAGTTGGTAATGTGGGACTGTAGCTCAGGAGAGAGATTAGGGATGGATATATATGGGTCTGACAATCGGCTGTATAGAGGTCAAGGGAGCTGATGAGATCGTCGAATATGAAATATACAGTTAAAAAAATAGAAGACTCAGGAGAGAGCCTTGAGGGATACCCATGAGGATTCATGGATTTTTCATGGATAACAAAGGAGACTGAGAAGTCATCAGATAGGTAGGAAGAGAAGAACCAGGAGGGATCAGTGTTAAAAAAAAATCTAGAGAAGAGTGAGGGATCAATAGCACCAAATTCTGTAAAACTGTGATAGAGAATTTTACAGTTGGACTCTTAAGTCAGATTTCTGCATTTTTTAGATCAGGAAGCTGAGGTCCATAAAGGTTCATTGACAGTGAGCTAGTGGCAAATTCAGGTCTCCTGATTTTCCCTACCCACTCAGATATTCTTTCCTGTATACTGAGATTGCCTTTTTGGATGAGGGTAATAGATATTTTTTTCAAGAAGAAATGAATGCAGATAAAATTTATATATATGAGATAAAGGATAGTTTCCTCCAGCTGATAGGCTATAAATGAAGTAGTACCTATTGACCTGTTTAAATAAATGTAAGACATTGAATGTGATATAAGTATAGTAATGATTAATAGAATCATAGGGTACAGATCTAGAAAGGACTTAAGAGTTCCCTATCTAATAGTCTCTTATTTTCATTTCATGTTACTCTCATCTTACAAAGGGAGCTAAAACCCAGAGGTCAAATGACTAGTCCAAGGTCATTCAGCCAGGAAGTGTTAGAGCCAAGATTTAAGTGAATATTTAGTCTTACTCCAAAGTGCCAAGTTAATTTTAAACACCAGAACTATCAAAGTCTATATGGGAATATTTCATTCCATTAAAAAAAATATGAGGAATTTCTGTTTTTGAAAATAAGCCCTCCTCCCCTCCACCCCCTTTTCTCCCTAACTTGCAATGATTGGTGTTTTAAAGAATAGGAAGAGCTACAGCTTTGATATTCGATTACCCCTTAAGATTTGGCATTCTGATCAGAATCACCTAACTTTTGCAGCAAAATTTTCAGAAGATAAAATGATTATATGTATACTCAATTTTTAGTTTTATTCTATATGCTTCCATTCCTCTTCTTCCCAGGATTCTTTGCAGTAGGACAAGGAAAGCCAAGTATTATAAAAAGAATTACAGTATGTGGTACGTACTTATTAAAGTTATATACATCCCCTCTCCCAGAAGACTCTTGATTTACTGCAGGTTGTGCAAATGTCGCATATGGGCATTTCTAGAGAACAGATTCCTTATCGCTGAACAGTGAATGGCTTCCGATATTCCATGATTGCTTCAGGAAAATGTTTGTAGTGATTACGAAAGGTAGGATACCATGAAATCTGTAAGGTGATTTGGCAGGAGAAGAGGCTGTTGGTGCCAGGATTTGGTTACTAAACCACGGTTTCCTGTTTTTAAATATATTAATTGATCCGCAAAGGGCATCTTTTGGAAACAAGAATTCAGACAGACTGGCACAGGTTGGAGCTCCGCCAAGCCTGCTCGGGAAGGTTGCCATACTGGGAGCAAAAGAGAGTGAGTGAGTGAGAGAGAGAGAGAGAGAGAGAGAGAGAGAGAGAGAGAGAGAGCTGAGGAAAGAAAAAAAAGGCAAGACTTGGCACAGCTCAGTCAAATCAGCTTCTTTTGTCTGCTTTCTCGGCTTGAGCTTGAGGAAAGAAACCGTCCTGGGGCACAGAAAAACCCAGAACTTTTTGGTTTTCAAACTTAGAAGGCTTTTTAAGTCTCTTGGGCTATTTAAAAAGTGGTGGTACATACAATGCCGGTCAGTCACCAGTATTAAGGGAAATAAGAGGCTTTTCAAATGAAGCTTCCACAATGTCCACACATTTGGGAAATGTTGCATTTGGTTTTTGCAGGTATGATTACATTGTAAGGGAGACAGGATTAATTTAGAAGATGGCAAGGCAAATTTCCAAATTAAAGGGAGAATCTTAATTTTCGACAAAAAAGTTTGCTCATCAACCCAAACCTGCTTTCAAATCAAATCAGGCATCCTTCGGAATGTATTCAGAACGTAAGTTTTCAGATCTTCTTTTCTTTTCTTTTTTGCCCGTTAAAGAAATTAACTTTTTCAAGGAGCATCTCCAAGATTTCATACAACTCAGCCAAGAAGTGAGAGTAAAAGTTGTTTTATCCAAGTATTTAAGAAAATGTTTTCTTAAAGCAACAGCTTTTATTTTTGATGCTTCATGCTGTCCTAACTACATTCCCCAGCAATTAGTGACAACACTGAAGACCAGAAAGGCAAGCTGAAGACACCCAGACTACGCCTGAAGGGCAAACCAGAAATGTGAGCATTGTCATTCTTTTTTGTCTCTGCTCTAAAACATTTTTTTTGGGAGGGGGGTGTAGTGTATATGTATAAAAGATGGGTAAGATTAGTGAATTATCTGTGTGAGGGGGAAATTTTCAAAGGTAATGTTTCTGATGTTAAAAGAAATGACTTTGAGTAGAGAATTGAAATTTGAAATGTTTTTACTGGATAAGCAAACCAGTATGTAGCGAACTGTGTTTGAATTAAGTGGTGGAAAAAATTCCATGATTTTCAATTGATTAAATTTAATAATTAAGAAATTATTGCGTTGTGGACTTCTGGTGAAATTTTAAGGAGATCAGAGGGCTAAGTATTCCATTGATTTTCTTTTAAAAATTATCTGAATTCTCAGTGAAATAGATACTTCATTTTGAATTTTACAACAGCAAATATTGCCCAATAGGCCTGGTTATGGTTAGAATATACAACTTTTGCTCTTGCAAACAATATTATTGTAAGGGAGAATAACTGTAAGCCATGTATTTTTATGAACCATTTTCACTTTCATTAAGTTTTCTGCTATTTCAGGACATGGTTTGATTCATTTGGATGTGCAGTTTTATGATTTTTGTAAAAAATATATTTCCCTTTTCATTGTATGTGTTAGAAGAGGAGAAAATCAAGGACATTCAAATCATCACTACTCATTCACAACTGTAGAAAAGATTGCACAAGACTACATGCTTTTGTTATGATCTTATTTGTGGATCCTTGGACAAAAGAAAAGGCTTTGTGTACATATACCTGTAGCGACACATTGTAGAACCTAGATCACAGGCAGCCTTTAAATAGTTTTCTAGCATGACAACAATATATCAACAAGCACTATAATGACATTTACTATATGAATCCGATTTGAAAATGGGAAAACTAAAACAGGTGTTTGACTAGTTGAGATTGTAGGTTTTACTAAGCCATTTTACTCACCAACATTTTAATCTTCAAAAAAAATTCACTTATTAGTTTGTGTGGATTGGCAAAATAACAGGTTTTATTGTGTAAGCTGCTTAATACAGTATTAATGGTGTTTGTTAAAATGGATGCCTGGAAAGAAAAGGCACACCGATAGTTCCTGGAAAAGGAAGTGTTTGTATGATCTCTATTTTTCTCTCTGAATTAGCCATTTTACAGCTCATTCCTTTATCAACACCGAAAACATGTCACAGATTTATGAAAGAAGATATGAAAGCAAATAAGCTTTCAATCAGAACTATATAGCTTCAGAATTTATCTAATTACCCAGATCCTTAGATCTAGATACTTTTTAAAAAGCATAATACAATTTTTTATTATTTGTTTATGCCAAACTGGAAAACTTTCTCTCGTACCTTGAAATGGCCTTTGGAAACTTATTTCATTATTTCTTTAGAGAAAACTCAGGTTTTAAGTAAGGTAAGCTTTGCAAATCCTAAATTTATATTCCATATTTCACCATATAGCAAGCACTATAATCAAAGATACATTTAAAATGGATAAATTTCAAAAGATAATTTAAAATCTTTAATTTTTTAAATTACTACTCAGATTACATTTTTATAGTATTCTTTTGACTTTCATTTTGTCAAAAATAAGGTATTTTGCCTCTAAACGTTTTTTACTATTGCCACTGTTGTCTTATCTTCGGCCTACATGTTAAGGAGTCTAAAGATGAATTTCGCTACAACCAAAAATACCGCATGTAACTGTACCTGGCAGAAACAACCTTCTCCAGTTGAGTTTTCAGGGTTTTTTGTTTGTTTGTTTTTGTTTTTTTAGAAGCGGCAAATTAGGTTAATTGTTTTGTACATCAAGGTGAATTTTAGTTTATATATGATATACTTGTTTTAGACATTTCATTGCACTAATGTATTGAGATTTCAAATTTTCTGAATATTTAAGCATAGTTTAAATACTTCAGAACTTTTATTAGATGCTTAGATAGCAATAATTTGATTGTAAATGAACATTTTCTTAAATGTGTTCGTATTTTAAACTGCAAAATACTCAACAATCTCACGTTAATTGACGGAAGTAAAGGTTGGGGGTTAGTTGATGTCTGTTATTAAGTTACTTTTAGTTGTATAAAAATTAAAATTAATCCATCATTCTACATCACGTAATAACGTGAATTTTTAGAATTATAGCAGTGTATTTGTTCATTCATTCAACAAATATTCATCAAACTCCTTATAAGGGCTGGCATTCTCTTCGGTCATGTATCTTAGATGGCAGAGAAGAGCGCCAGTTATATAGAAGTAGCATTGAAAGAGAAGTATAAAAGACTAGGTAGAAATGTGTAGTATTGCTATGAGGGATTTGTTTTTAACTAAATGAAAAGCTTTAAAAAAAGTAGGTTTAATTTTTTTATACATTATATAGATGTATTTTTAAAAATCATTTTTTATTCATTAGTCACTTAGTACAATGAATAAGGTCAGAACTGGGTAAAGGCATTTGTGTGCCTGAGATTTGAAAATTGTCTTGCTTTGCTTTTGAAATTTGCGCTCCCTACAGTATGTGTTACTGTCCAACAGAAGCATTGAGCCTCCACTGTACATGTACAGCTTAACTATCACCAAAAATACTTACTATTATATCACTGAGAAAATGTTCTGTCATTGAAAATATGGGCTTTTATAAAAACTAAATTGAAAATCTAGAAGAGACCATGGTCATACTGCTGCTTGCGTTCCTGCTGTTTTCATGGTCATTAAACTTCATTTCTATAAAGCATCCTCTTAAAATCTATAAAATTAAGCAGCATTAACTCTAAACTCTTTGAGAAATAAATTATATAGGACAGATCAAATCACCCCCAATATGCTACTTTCCCGCTATTTCTGTTAGGTCTTATGGAATTTCTGTACTGGGATAAATCAAGGTGTGCTGGTGGCTTTAACTTTGCAAAGAATTATTTTTGTGTTTTTCTAGCCAGAGGTTGCTTATTTGATACAGAAGAAGCCAATGCTAAACAGTAACATTTTCTAGAATTTATATGATCTAGAAAGCTCATTGAGGAAACGTTTAAATGGTGTGTTAAAAGAGCCAATCAACATAATTTCCATAGACACTAATCATTTTATAATTCCTGTTTTCCCTCATTTTCCCTATCCTCTATAAGGTCACTAATGACCTCTAATCAGATCTCTAATCTAATCTAAATTAGATGGCTTGTTCTTAGTTTTCATTCTCCATAATCTTTCTGGATCATTTGATATTGTTGACCACTCCCTTCTATTCTATTTCCTTTTGCTTCTCCTATCTCTAGCCAATATTTTTTGTCTTCTGGTCTTCTTGTTTTCATTTTAGCCATACTTAGGTATGGCATCTGTCAAAGGTTCTCTTTTTTTCTCTTTCTTATGACCTTAATTATTATCTCCATTTTAATCACTTGCAAATATGTCTATGTCTGTTCCTGTCTATGCCTATGACTATGCCTATGTCTGTGTCTGTGTCCTTGTCTATGTCCACATCTGTGTTTGTGTCTATATCTATGTCTGTGTCTGTCTACATCTACATCTATGTCTTTATCTGCTTCTACGTTTCTTTCTGTTTCTCTCTCTCTCTCTCTCTCTCTCTCTCTCTCTCTCTCTCTCTCTCTCTCTCTCAGACATCTGTCCAAAGCCTCAAAGGCAACATGCTGCAAACTGAATTAATAATTTGCTATCTTCCCTATTCTTGTTGATGGTTTTTACTATTCTCTTAGTTATCTAGGCTCAAGAACAGAACCTTTTTGTTTTTTGCCTCAGTTAGTCAATAAGCATTTCTTACACACTTAGTATGTGCCAGGCACTGTGCTAAGCACTGAGAATATAAAGGCAAAAAATATGGTTCTTGATTTCAAAGAGCTCACATTCTAATATTGACATAAGTAGAAAAAGTAGATATAGTTTCATATTCTTAAAGGGGAATAATTCTATATAAAGCCCACGGGAGGTTATTTCCAAAGAACACTATGATTTTGTTGGCACTGCTATAATGATGTTGTTATTTCCCAAGTTTGACGATTAGAAGAATTAAAAAAGAGAACAAGGGAAAAATAGACTTATGATTGATAACAACTTGTTGGAAAAAACAAAAATAGCAAGTTTGAGTTTCGATATCTGAAGCTATTGGGCTGGCCTGATTCCCACATGTATTTAAGAAAATTAAATTGAACAATTATTATTTATCTTGTATTCAATTCGGTAAATATTTAGTAAAATCCTACTATGTTCAAGGTACTCTGTGAAGCACTGGGAACTCAAAATAAAATAGTTTATGCCCTGAGGTTTCTACCAAGATAATATGATATTTATCCTTTTTTCCCCACTGAATTTATGGAAAAGGAATCATAAATTTGGAGCCAGAAGGGAACATTTAGTCTATCCTCCTCATTTTATAGGTGAGGAAACTAAGGCCCATTTAAGTTAATTGACTTGCCCAAACAAGACACAGGAGGGAAGTGGCAAGTTGGGATTTAAACCCAGGTAGTCTGACTTTGAATTCACTCTTTGCACTGTGCTATTCACTCTAGGGAATTTATGGAGAAGTATAAAGGAAGGTTGTGATAAACTTGTGGTATCCTCATAAGTTAATAAGTAATAAAGCAAGTTTAGTCTTTGTTCAGAGATGAAACATATAAAACTCATTGTTTTGATTTTGTTTTTCATGATTCTCATCAAACTTTCCATGTAATATCCCATAAAATAGGGTATGAGCATGAATAAAGCATCAAAGGCAGAAATAACCATCTTGTTATTCATAGGACAGTGAGGAAACCGTCCTGGAAGGAGTGTTGATATAGAAGGAGATAGATTTGAATAATTTGGAATTTATCTTGAGGACAGAGGGTACACTGAAGGTTACCTAAATGGGGAGTGACGTGACGAAAATAATATTTTAAGAAGAATAATCTGGCAGCAGTGTCCAAGATGGATTGAAGGAAGAATAAAGCATGAGACAGGCAGAAAAGTTAGAACATTATTATGGTTATTTAGGCATAAGGTGATAAAGGCCTACTAGGGTAGTAGCAATGAAAATGAAATAGGATTTAAAAAAGACATTACTTTGACAGATGATGGGGTAGATGATAAAAGAGAGAATTCAGATCTAAAAGGAGACCTTAGATATCATCTAATCCAGTCTCATTTTTACAGTTGAGACAACTGAGACTCAAAGTAATTGTTATTTATTATATACAAAGATGAAAAAGAACATATACCTTGTTCTCAGGGAGCTTACTGTCTAACGAGTGTGCAAGTGGGGAAATCTAACACTGCAACCTCACTCCAGACTGCCTCACTTTGTTCACCTCTGTCTCACATTTTTAATCACAGTACTGACCTAACTTCTCATTTCGTCAGACATGTTATGTTACAGTGCCAGTGATGTCTGTCCATGATGACTAACTTTGAAAGTTGGCTACTTTTCTTTTTACCCAGTCTGAAGCTTAGGTAGCTACATGAGTGATAGAAAATTTTTATCATTACTAAGATGAAAAACACGTTTATCTTTTGTGTACTAAAGTTTTCTTAGTGTGGGTAAAAAGTGTTCTTTGTGACTCAGTTATAAACTGTGAAGATTGTTGACTGTCCTGTCCTGAACCATGGAATTGAGACTGGGGCAGAGAAGTGGTACAAAGCACAAATGAGTCCTCACAGTGGATTGAATACAAGACAATGCCTGGCCCAGTGCCTTGGGAGGTAGGGGAAATTCTCACTGGAGATTTCCAAATGGAGGCCCATGAGATGATTCTTGTTTGCATATGTTATGCCCACTGAAGTCCCTTCTCATACAGAGATTTTATGATTAAGTGATGGTTAGAGCCACTTTGTTAGCACACAACTATGGCACTTATTCCTGATGGGGACTGTTGCACAGGTGGTCTCTTTACTCATGAGGCAGCCAACCAATCAATAGTGTTTTGAGTTGACAAGTTATCCCTTTGTCAATGGAATAGAGAATAGGTTTAGACAGAGGAGTATGTTGAGGAAAAGTTGATGAGGGACCTCATATAACATCAGTCCAAAATAAGTGCCTAATCCTGACCTCTGTACCTTTTTTGTAGTTTTTTAATGGGCTGTCTCTACTTATGCTCTAGTATTCAAACTGTTGAAACTGAGCGCTTTCTCTCTGAAACTGGCACTTCTGCCTTATTTTTCCATTATAGTTAATGGCATCTTCATCCTCCTAATCTCCAGGCTCATCTTTGGAGATATTTTGACTCTCTTTTCTGTTATTCATCCATTTTGATTCTCTGTCCAGTGAATCGCCAAACTTTGTTAATAATGGGTGTGAACCAGCAAAGCACTAGACAAGGAGGTGGAATGTACCAGGTGAGTTAAACCACCATCTCTATTACTACATCCCCTCAGATCCTTGGAGACAGCTCAGATTCTGAGCCCAAGATACTTGCAAATAGGTTAGTACTCCCTGGAGCACCAGCCTCTGCTTCCAGCCTGGTCCCTGTTGCCATCATGCATGGAAGGGGACAACTCCTATGGAAAAAGGGTCCACCTTCCTATTTACCAACTCACCAGCCACTGAGCAACTGCCGCAGTTGGACAGATAAACCCAAGGACTTTGGAGATGGCAGTGGCACCCTCTCTCAATCCCTTCATAGTCATCATTTCAGAAGGTGACCTCTGTGAAGATGAGACCTTGCAACTGCTACTGTAGGTGCTGTGGTCCAACTTAGCAATCATAGCTATTGAAGACGTAGAAAAAAAGTTTTCTCCACACAAGTCCTTGGTACTGCCAAATGGCTCAACACTAGAAACACAAGATTTTATCAGTGGAAATGTCATTAAAGAAGCCGCATGACCATCAGCTTTGCTCTTGTGCTTTAAGAGCCATAGGGCCTTTCCATTTGACTTGCTGTTGAAATTTTCTGTATGCATTGTCTCCACCATTAGAAGGTGAGCTCCTCCAGAGCAGGGACTGTCTCTCTTTTCCTGTTTATGTCACTGTGCTAATAATTAGCACAGTGATTTGCACATAGTCGTTAAAGGCTTTTTCATTTATCTGTTCTTTCAATTTCTGGAGCTGCCCTTTTAGTTTGGGTCTTTAACACTTAATATTTGGACTGTTATAACAATCTCTCCTTTGACCTCCTTGCCTCTGTTCTTTCCCTACTACAATTAATTGCTAGAATAATCTTCCTCCAGATATAAATCTTTTGTGATATACCAGTTGAGAAAACAATCATTCTCTGCTCTAGAAATGCTATAGTAAAGCTTACTTAAGTAGATTCCCCTTTATCTTATCAGATCTTAATTCTTCTGCTTATCAAGGCACATGATTTTAAGAGGTATATCTACAAAATAGACTCCAGGGGAGAGTGACCAGGATTATGTGGAGTCTGGAAATTATGTCTAGGAGGTGTTTATAGAAGAGACGATGAAGCAGATACATGTTAATTATCTTAAAATATCTGAAGGATTACCATGTAGAAGAGGGAGTATTTTTATTGTCTGTTGTTTTGTCCGGAGGGTGAAAATAGGATCAGCGTGTGGAAATTTTAGGGCAGCAGATTTAGTTTCTACCTAAGTCAGAACTGTTAAATTAACTAGACTTGTTTATCCATGGAATATCTGGCTTCTTAAAATAGTGAGCTACTTGTCATTGGTAATATTCAAACAGATATGAGATAACCATCTCTTAGGGATGCTGTAGAAGGTAGTGATAATAATGATTCACATTTATTTAACACTTCATGGTTGATAAACTACTTTTCTCACAACAATCCTGTGACTTGGGTATTATGATGTCCATTTTGCTGATGAGGAATTGAGCTCAGAGTGATTAAGTGGCACACAGCTAATACGTGGAAGAGCCAGGGCTCATACCCTTTTCTTTGTGCTCCCTGGATGATTCTTTTTTTAACTACGCTATGCTGCCCCTAAACATATTGGACGTTGGACGTGAATTCCATTTTGCCCTGCATAGATGATGTTTGTCTTCATTGGAACAAAGCTTATTGATTCTTGCCTTCCTGAAGATTTTCATTGTTGACAAGGAATCATCCCTCTTTCATTTTTTTTTTTAAGTAGAAGTCAGTATGGTGTAGTGGGAAGAGCCTTATCTTTGGAGTCAGAGGAGCTGAGTCTAAATCCTGCCTTCGATACCCATTGACAGTGTGACTCTGGGAAAGTTAACTAACCTCCCTTGCCTTTAATGTTCTTGTCTGTAAAATGAGGATGTTGGGCTAGATTGTCTCTGAGGTCCTTTTTGTGTCTATACCTGTAAACTGGTTTTCCCAGGATATCCTCCATGATAATGGCAGACACCTTTGGTGAACATTCCCGTGCCTGTTTTATGCCTTGCTCGATACTGATAACCAGAGTATCATTGAACTACGTTATTTCTGTGATTGCATCTATCAAGGAATCTTGTGCAATCTTAAAATATGTGTGGAAAATTCTTTGTTGGATAAGAATCTTCAAGACTGTATTTTGTCCTAGCAAACAAAAAGCTTTTTTTTTTTTTTTTGGTAATCAGGAAACAGTAAACACAGTGGGATCTTTTATTTTCTGTACTGCTTAGTTGATCATGTGATCACGAAGATGTGGTGTGCCATAGAAAAATGATTATGAAAGCTCGTGTGTTTCCTTCATCAAGGGAGCTTGGTAACATATTCATAGATCATTTTTGTAAAGATTTTAGAGTTGTAAGAAAATAGGCATATATGTTGGTAGTTACTGACGTCTTCCTAGTTTTCTTCCTTCCTTTTTTTTTTTTGTTTAATATTACTGTCCATGGGCATTTCCATTCTTTTGCAGCCACCATGTAGGTACTATGAAAATTAATCCCCAACAGGGGTTAAATTCATATCATCTCTATTTCTGAATTATTCTGTATATGTGTAATCAGCTGATTTCATCATTTTGAGTTCCATTTCCTCTTCTTCGTGCAAGGGCTAAGGTGTTAGAATTCTGTAGTCATTGAGGTGAATAAAAATGCTGGTAAATCTGTTTGATTTCATGGCACCTTCTCTCTGGTTCATTCAGTTGTTAGAACTTTCCCAGCTAACATTACCCAGTGTCTACTTTGTATGTATCTAATTATTTACATCTTGTCCCCTCACCCCCCATTTGAATGTATGCTCCTTGAGAGCATGGACTTTTTTTTTTCTTTCTTTGTGTTTTTCGCTCTTAACACAGTGCCTTTCATAAATGCTGGTTGATTAATATGATTTAAAATGTTGGTCTTCCTTTCACTTTGCATCTATAAATATTCTGGGAATTATCTAGCTTAGTTGGATCTCAGATCCAGTTTTCTGTACAGTTTTACATTCTCTACTACTTTTCACTATTTTGTAAGGTAATATTCTTGCAACATTCTGTTATACTTCTCTGTAATAGTTTTAAAATTTTTATTGATGATTTTTATTGTTGTATTCATTTCTAATTAAATTCCTTGCTCTCCCCTTCCCTATACTGTAAAAAAGATTAAAAAAAGAGAAAAAAAATCATTAAAACTAACCAATATATCAGCTATATCTTAAAGTCAATGCAAAATTCCACACTCCTAGTTTTCATCTTTTGCAGAGGACAAAGATGTGTTTTCTCAGGTTTCCTATGAACATTTTAGCCGCTTCATTTGCATAATCTCATATGCTTTCCAAAATGTTCGGACCAACAATACATTAGTGTGCCTGTCGTCCCACTATCATACTCACATTGATTATTCCCATTGTTTTTCCAATTTGCTAGGTGTGAGGTGAAACTCAGGGTTGTTTTGCTTTGCATTTCTCTTATTATTAGTTATTTTTCATGTGATTGTTAATGGTTTGCAATTTTTCTTTCAAGAACTGTTTGTTTATATCCTTTTATCATTTGTCTTTTGGGGAATAGGTTTAGTCTTATATACATACTCACACCCAATCATACATATACTCATGTACACATATCTGCTAGTTTATGTATTTTGACAGATCCTTATTTGAGAAATTTTCGTCTATAAACACTTTTTTCCTCATTCAACCACTTCCTTTCTTCCAGTAGCTGAGAAGACTGTGAGGTTGCTTGTCCTCACTGTCCCCACTATAGGGAGTACATTGGTGGTGGGGTTGGTTTTTATTTTAATTTTTTACATTGTATAGTGGTTCTGTCTCTTCATCTTTTATTCTGTTATTTATTCTAACTTTGGTGTGTGCTTTTTTTTTTGGGAGAGGTGAAGCAATTGGGGTTAAGTGACTTGCCCAAGGTCATGTAGCTAGTAAGTGTCAAGTGTCTGAGGGTTGGTTTGAATTCAGGTCCTTTTGACTCCAGGGCTGGTGCTCTATTGTTGCAACAATCCGGCTAGCAGCTACTTTGGGGGCGAAAGACCAACACAAGCCCAACAACAAGAATGCTGCCAGCACAAGTTCTTTTGATCTGCTTTACTCAGGAAAGTAATGGTTAAGGGGTTAACAGTCTCAGTTTAATCAAACATACAAATATCATTCACTTAGTTCAGGAGGAAAAGCCAGCACCCTGAACTTCAGAGCAAATACAAACAAATTACAATCATCAGACAGATGTTGTCTGATTCTAATCTCAATGCATAGTTACCAGGGTTTAACAAAGTCTCAACATCCGGGTTTACAAGCTGGAGGGCTCTTAACTACAGCTGCCCAGAGTCTCCACATCAACACACCTCCAAGAGTGAGACCCCTGCCCGCCCCCCCCAGCAAATAGCTCTGGTTTTTTATACACTCTTTAGCCGACATCAAACGTCATCTGATTGATCAGAACCGAGGCTTCTACTATTGGCTGTGGTCTTGGCAACTCCCCTTAGGACCCTGAGGGCTTCACGCCCTCATAGGCTTAGCACATAGTAGATAGGGGTTTGGGCCTGGGCTTTGCACCTAGTAAGGCTCAAAGACACTTAATTAATAATTTTAAAACAATAAGAAAGTCCTAACTTAATTGATATTACATCTATTCACTGTGATTTCTTTTTTTAAGGTTTTTGGGTTAGCAAATTCTGAGGAAAATGACTGCTTCTCTGTCTTGTTACTCATATTATCTCTTACATATTGTTTTATAAAAGGGTTTTATCTTATGCTATGGGCAGCTAGGTGGCACAGTGGATAGCGCATTGGGCTTTGAATTAGGAAGACTTGTTTCCCTGAGTTCAAATCTGGCCTCAGACACTTACTAGCTGTGTAACCCTGGGCAAGTCACTTAACCCTGTTTGCTTCAGTTCCTCATCTTGTAAAAATGAACTAGAGAAGGGATAGCAAACCACTCCAGTATCTTTGCCAAAAAAACCCCAAATTGGGTCATGAAGAGTTGGACATGACTGAAAAACGACTGAACTGAAATCCTGTGCCATTGTTCCCTTTGGTTGCCACTCTGTTTTATTCAAAAAGGAGATTGAATGTTTGCTGACTGAAAGTTTTGGTTTTCTTTTGACCTCCTCATTATGGCAATTGTTTTACCTTGGTTAAACTTTTATAAGAACATGCTTAATAAAAGTAACAATTACTTTTTTTTGGTAAAATTACTTTTACCTATTTCCCGCTTTTTTTTTTCTGGATTAAAAGCTGGTTTAAATAGGTTGGGTTAGAACTGCAAAACCTGCTCATCTTTCTTCAAATAGGGTGTTAATTTTGAGCTTTATTCTGATGAGTCAATGACCTGCTACATACATATACTATATATGCATAAACTGCTTTTATAATTGCTTTTATGATCTCATTTTCTTTTTGGTATAGTCATCTAAAAGTCATTTTCTTATTATTACTCTTCTGTAGTTAATCTTTTGTGGCTTGTTGCATAGGTAGATAACATAACTCCTTTTTGTAACCAACTAAAAATATTACAATTTGAGCTCATCTCTTATAGGCTTACTAAAAGCAATTTTGAGACAGTTCTACTAACAAATAAGATCATTGATGATCACATGTTCCCACATGGTTTTGATTTCATCCTCTATATCTCTTTTGACGGCTTTAAATTCCACATAGCTTGTAGACTATGGATATTTGATAAGGCAACCTCTATTAAAATATTGCTATTAAATTATTATAAATCCATGTTATATACAGATATTATGGGCAACATTTTTGTCATGAATTCTCAAGGATATTTTGTGTGGTTTTTTTTGGGTATGGAGATTTGTCATTGATTATTTTATGAAAAAGAGCAAGCTTCTGATGCTTTATTTCTGTGTACTCAGTAAGGCCTAAATTTTTGCAACTTTGCAGTTTCTATTATTTTGTTGTAAAATCTGCATTGATCCAATAGGCCCAGGCTACTTAAGGATAATCCTGTAATAATTGATGTGTACTTTGTCTTGTTCCTTCATGATTTGATTTCTTCTGCTTGCTCTCTTTGTCATTTTTTTTTATTCCTCTTGGTTTGAAGTTAATGAGTATTGGCTATGCTGAAATATCTTAGAAATATTCTTAAATTTTTATGGATCAATATTATTTGTGGGTGATTTTGAACAAAAACCGTGTCTGTAATTTCCAGCACAGCTATTGTTTGAAATTTTCCAAGGCTATTTTGAAGTTTATATTTATAGTAGGGGGATTTGTCACCTGTTAGTTTTTGAAAGCTACTGAAGCATAATTCATGTCTTGCCAGATATTTAGCAGGTGCTAAATTTTTACAGCCTGAAGTGATGTTTTATGTAGTTACTATTATTTTAATGAGTCATCTGTACTGATATTAACATCATTGAAAAATCATTCTTCCTTTTTTGTTTGGTGGATTTTGGATTGAAACAATCCTGGGACAAGTCACTATCTTGTTATTATTCATTTATATTTAATGTTCTATGGACTATTGCTTAGGTAGATAGTAGTTTGAATGAAAGGGTTTGGCTGTTTTGTAGGTACAATGAAGCATCTTCAGGGTAACTCTACTATATACCTTATCCTTTTCCTAGCAGATGCTTATTCCTTCTGCTAGGTCTGTATTTTGAAAGCTTTTCATTCCACTTACAGTCAGCTTGGAGATTATTAGTATTTGATATAGTGTCATCTATTAACCCATCTTTAGGTTTTTATGAATCAATCTTATGTCCTGGTGATTGTGAACAATAATTTTTCCGTGATAATGATCTGGTTCCAATATAGTTTATTGGCTTGAGTTCTCAAGGATATTTTAAGGTTTGTTTGTAGTAAGGGAATTTGTCATCTGTCAGTCTATGAAACATAGTGAGCTTCTTATGTATAATTCTAACAACCAGGTTATGTTCTTGCTGGGTGTCTGTTGGGTACTAAATTTTTGTAGCCTGCAGTGTTGTATTGCAAAGTGTCTATGGTTTCCTTGTGTAAGCTGCTTTGAATACCAGATCTAGGCTCCTTAAAACTTCTGTCATTTCTAGTGGCTATGACCTGGTCTTGAATCGCTATTGAAACAAGCGCCCCTGCACGACACAACTATTTGTTCAGTGCGTCTTTGTCAATGTGTTTTTGGCCAAGTTCGTGTAGAAGCTGCCGGTGGAAGTTCTTCTGATTCCATTCTTGGGTCTTAGCTGTTTTTGTTAGGATACTTTGTAATCTGTCGTAGTTTATTTTATCGTCCAAAAAGTGCACATTAAGATTGTATAGGTGGCTACTGAATTAAATATATTCTTCTTATTGAACTTTGTTTTCAGGGTGACGGTGAGTCTCTAAACCTATTTAGCCACTGCTTTCTCCTTGATACCTTTAAACTCATTGTGTCTGGAACAGACTAAGTTATTTATTTGTAAGTGTTGTCTTTGTCCCTTGGCTCGATTAACTTCTGCCTCAACTGCATCAAAAAAGATAAGAACAAGATAATAGTAATAATAATAATTTATTTGTAGGTATTATCTTCATCTATTGGTTCAATTTGAGCTATTACTTATAACGAAATAATTATTGTTATGAATTATCAGAGGTAATGAACAAAATATATCCTCAAATGCCCTTGATTTAACTGTTTATTCTTAGGGACAAATAGTAATGTTTAGGAGGGCATTAGAAACTTATCTACTAAATTTTGAAATATTAAATTCTTATTTTGGGCATCTGAAATCTTCTCTGGAGTCATTATTTTCAATCATTAACTGCACAAATAGCTTTCTTTGTATTTAACAGCAACATAGCAAAAACATAGATAGGTCACGTACCACGTGGTACCAGAAAATTCTTCACCTATCTCATTTTAGCCCCAGTGTCCTATGCAATTTGGGAACTACCTGCCTCTTTCTTGAGTTTCTGGTCCCCGTGAATCCCAGAGAAGAATGTCTCATCTTAAATGCATAAATACCATTGTCTCCTCTTTTGCTTTAGTCTTGGAAGAACTCATAGCCCTACTTTCTATTAAGGCTAAGACCTTCACTTGCCCTCTTTTATTTATTCATTTATCTATTTATTTATAATTTATTTTTAACATTCTGTTCTTTTTAAATTTTGAGTTCCAGATTCTCTCTCCCCCACTGCTCCTCTACCGGCTGAGAAGGCAAGCAATATGATATCAATTATACATGTAAAATCATGCAAAATGTTTCTATATTAACCATTTTGTAAAACAAAGCAAAAAAATAAAGTGAGAAAATTACACTTCAATTTGCCACTCAAAGTTCATCAGTTCTCTCTCTGGAGGTAGATAGCATTTTTTTTTCCTTCTGTGTCCTTTGGAATCATCTTGGATCATTGTAATGATCAGAGTACCCAAGTCTTTCACAGTTGATCATTATTATAACGTTGCTGTTCCTATGCACGTTGATTTCCCAGTCCTTCTCACTTCACTTTGCATTGGTTTATATAGGTCTTGATATGTTTTTCTGAAACCACCTCCTTTTGTCATTTCCCATAGTACAGTAGTTCTCCATCACAATCATATGCCGTAAGTTGTACTAATTCCCTAATTGATGAGTATCCCTTCAATTTCTAATTCTTTGCCACCACGGAAGAGTTGTTATAAATATTTTTGTACATATAGGTCCTTTTCCTTTTCCTTTGATCTCTTTGGGGTACAGACCTACTAGTGAGTGGTATTGCTGGATCAAAAAATATGCACAGTTTTGTAGCCCTTTGGGCAAAGTTCCATTTTTTTTTTTTTTTTAAATTTATTTTTGACATGTTTGATTGATTTTCACAGGCGTTTGAATTACAAATTTTCTCCCCATTTCCTCCCCCCCCACTCCAAGATGGCGTACATTCTGGTTGCCCTGTTCCCCAGTCTGCCCTTCCCTCCGTCCCCCCATTCCCTTCCCATCCCCCTTTCCCTTCCTCTCTCCCC